>CP136068.1:61108742-62308742 GCA_032622095.1 Siphonodentalium dalli
GATACCTATATATGTGTGTGGTGGGGATACCTATATATGTATGTGGGGGGGATACCTATATATGTGTGTGGTGGGGATACCTATATATGTGTGTGGTGGGGATACCTATAGATGTATGTGGTGGGGATACCTATATATGTATGTGGTGAGGATACTTTATATGTATGTGGTGGGGATACCTAAAGATGTGTGTGGTGGGGATACCTATAGATGTGTGTGGTGGGGATACCTATATATGTATGTGGTGGGGATACTATATATGTTTGTGGTGGGGATACCTATATATGTATGTGGTGGGGATAGCTATATATGTGTGAGGTGGGGATACCTATAGATGTGTGTGGTGGGGATACCTATATATGTGTGTGGTGGGGATACATATATATGTGTGTGGTGGGGATACATATATATGTGTGTGGTGGGGATACCTATAGATGTGTGTGGTGAGGATACCTATATATGTATATGTTGGTGATACCTATATATGTATGTGGTGGGGATACCTATATATGTCTGTGGTGGGGATACCTATATATGTATCTGGTGGTGATACCTATATATGTATGTGGTGGGGATACCTATATATGTATGTGGTGGGGATACCTATATATGTGTGTGGTGGGGATACCTATAGATGTGTGTGGTGGGGATACCTATATATGTTTGTGGTGGGGATACCTATATATGTGTGTGGTGGGGATACCTATAGATGTGAGTGGTGGGGATACCTATATATGTGTGTGGTGGGGATACCTATATATGTGTGTGGTGGGGATACCTATAGATGTGTGTGGTGGGGATACCTATATATGTATGTGGTGAGGATACCTACTTATGTATGTGTTGGGGATACCTATAGATGTATGCGGTGGGGATACCTATATATGTATGTGGTGAGGATACCTATATATGTATGTGGTGGGGATACATATAGATGGGTGTGGTGGGGATACATATAGATGTGTGTGGTGGGGATACCTATATATGTATGTGGTGGGGATACTATATATGTGTGTGGTGGTGATACCTATATATGTGTGTGGTGGTGATACCTATATATGTATGTGGTGGGGATACCTATATATGTATGTGGTGGTGATACCTATATATGTATGTGGTGGTGATACCTATATATGTATGTGGTGGGGATACCTATATATGTATGTGGTGGGGATACCTATATATGTATGTGGCGGGATACCTATAGATGTATGTGGTGGGGATACCTATAGATGTATGTGGTGGGGATACCTATATATGTATGTGGTGGGGATACCTATATATGTTTGTGGTGGGGATACCTATATATATGTGTGGTGGGGATACCTATATATTTGTGTGGTGGGGATACCTATAGATGTGTGTGGTGGGGATACCTATATATGTGTGTGGTGGGGATACCTATAGATGTGTGTGGTGAGGATACCTATATATGTATATGGTGGTGATACCTATATATGTATGTGGTGGGGATACCTATATATGTATGTGGTGGGGATACCTATATATGTGTGTTGGGGATACCTATAGATGTGTGTTGTGGGGATACCTATATATGTGTGTGGTGGGGATACCTATATATGTGTGTGGTGGGGATACCTATATATGTATGTGGGGGGGATACCTATATATGTGTGTGGTGGGGATACCTATATATGTGTGTGGTGGGGATACCTATAGATGTATGTGGTGGGGATACCTATATATGTATGTGGTGAGGATACTTTATATGTATGTGGTGGGGATACCTAAAGATGTGTGTGGTGGGGATACCTATAGATGTGTGTGGTGGGGATACCTATATATGTATGTGGTGGGGATACTATATATGTTTGTGGTGGGGATACCTATATATGTATGTGGTGGGGATAGCTATATATGTGTGAGGTGGGGATACCTATAGATGTGTGTGGTGGGGATACCTATATATGTGTGTGGTGGGGATACATATATATGTGTGTGGTGGGGATACATATATATGTGTGTGGTGGGGATACCTATAGATGTGTGTGGTGAGGATACCTATATATGTATATGTTGGTGATACCTATATATGTATGTGGTGGGGATACCTATATATGTCTGTGGTGGGGATACCTATATATGTATCTGGTGGTGATACCTATATATGTATGTGGTGGGGATACCTATATATGTATGTGGTGGGGATACCTATATATGTGTGTGGTGGGGATACCTATAGATGTGTGTGGTGGGGATACCTATATATGTTTGTGGTGGGGATACCTATATATGTGTGTGGTGGGGATACCTATAGATGTGAGTGGTGGGGATACCTATATATGTGTGTGGTGGGGATACCTATATATGTGTGTGGTGGGGATACCTATAGATGTGTGTGGTGGGGATACCTATATATGTATGTGGTGAGGATACCTACATATGTATGTGTTGGGGATACCTATAGATGTATGCGGTGGGGATACCTATATATGTATGTGGTGAGGATACCTATATATGTATGTGGTGGGGATACATATAGATGGGTGTGGTGGGGATACATATAGATGTGTGTGGTGGGGATACCTATATATGTATGTGGTGGGGATACTATATATGTGTGTGGTGGTGATACCTATATATGTGTGTGGTGGTGATACCTATATATGTATGTGGTGGGGATACCTATATATGTATGTGGTGGTGATACCTATATATGTATGTGGTGGTGATACCTATATATGTATGTGGTGGGGATACCTATATATGTATGTGGTGGGGATACCTATATATGTATGTGGCGGGATACCTATAGATGTATGTGGTGGGGATACCTATAGATGTATGTGGTGGGGATACCTATATATGTATGTGGTGGGGATACCTATATATGTTTGTGGTGGGGATACCTATATATATGTGTGGTGGGGATACCTATATATGTATGTGGCGGGGATACCTATATATGTATGTGGTGGGGATACCTATATATGTGTGTGGTGGTGATACCTATAGATCTATGTGGTGAGGATACCTATATATGTATGTGGTGGGGATACCTATATATGTATGTGGTGGGGATACCTATATATGTATGTGGTGGGGATACCTATATATGTATGTGGTGGGGATACCTATATATGTATGTGGTGGTTATACCTATATATGTATGTGGTGGGGATACCTATATATGTATGTGGTGGGGATACCTATAGATGTATGTGGTGGGGATACCTATATATGTATGTGGTGGTGATACCTATATATGTATGTGGTGGGGATCCCTATATATGTATGTGGTGGGGATACCTTTATATGTATGTGGCGTGATACCTATAGATGTATGTGGTGCGGATACCTATATATGTATGTGGTGGGGATACCTATAGATGTTTGTGGTGGGGATACCTATATATGAATGTGGTGGGGATACCTATATATGTATGTGGTGGGGATACCTATATATGTGTGTGGTGGGGATACCTATATATGTATGTGGCGGGGATACCTATATATGTATGTGGTGGGGATACCCATATATGTGTGTGGTGGTGATACCTATATATGTATGTGGTGGGGATACCTATATATCTATGTGGTGGGGATACCTATATATGTGTGTGGCGGGGATACCTATATATGTATGTGGCGGGGATACTTATATATGTGTGTGGTGGGGATACCTATAGATGTGTGTGGTGGGGATACCTATATATGTGTGTGGTGGGGATACCTATATATGTGTGTGGTGGTGATACCTATATATGTGTGTGGTGGGGATACCTATATATGTGTGTGGTGGGGATACCTATATATGTATGTGGTGGGGATACCTATAGATGTGTGTGGTGGGGATACCCATATATGTGTGTGGTGGGGATACCTATATATGTATGTGGTGGGGATACCTATATATGTATGTGGCGGGAATACCTATATATGTATGTGGTGGGGATACCTATATATGTGTGTAGTGGGGATACCTATAGATGTATGTGGTGGGGAGACCTATATATCTGTGTGGTGAGGATACCTATATATGTGTGTGGTGGGGATACCTATATATATGTGTGGTGGGGATAACTATATATATGTGTGGTGGGGATACCTATATATGTATGTGGCGGGGATACCTATATATGTATGTGGTGGGGATACCTATATATGTATAATAATAATAATAATAATAATAATAATTGTTCTTGTATAGCGCCTATCCCCGTGATGATGGGCCCTAGGCGCTTCACATGATTTGGTTCAAATATATAGACAGAAAAAGAGAAAATGCAGTGATATATACAGAATGTACAGAATGTCATCGTTGAAGGTTCAAAATGTCTCGATACCTCCGCTCGAACACATATGTTTTCAGTGTTGATTTGAATTCTCCGAATGATGGCGATTCTCTGATGGGTTGTGGTAAGGAATTCCAGGTGAACGGACATGAAACACAAAATGCGCGATCTCCAACAGTTCTCAGGTTGGCGCCTATATATGTGTGTAGTGGGGATACCTATAGATGTGTGTGGTGGGGATACCTATATATGTGTGTGGTGGGGATACCTATATATGTGTGTGGTGGGGATACCTATATATGTGTGTGGTGGGGATACCTATAGATGTGTGTGGTGAGGATACCTATATATGTATATGGTGGTGATACCTATATATGTATGTGGTGGGGATACCTATATATGTATGTGGTGGGGATACCTATATATGTGTGTGGTGGGGATACATATAGATGTGTGTGTTGGGGATACCTATATATGTGTGTGGTGGGGATACCTATATATGTGTGTGGTGGGGATACCTATAGATGTGTGTGGTGGGGATACCTATATATGTGTGTAGTGGGGATACCTATATATGTGTGTGGTGGGGATACCTATAGATGTATGTGGTGGGGATACCTATATATGTATGTGGTGAGGATACCTATATATGTATGTGGTGGGGATACCTATATATGTGTGTGGTGGGGATACCTATAGATGTGTGTGGTGGGGATACCTATATATGTGTGTGGTGGGGATACCTATAGATGTGTGTGGTGAGGATACCTATATATGTATATGGTGGTGATACCTATATAGGTATGTGGTGGGGATACCTATATATGTATGTGGTGGGGATACCTATATATGTGTGTGGTGGGGATACCTATAGATGTGTGTGGTGGGGATACCTATATATGTGTGTGGTGGGGATACCTAGATATGTGTGTGGTGGGGATACCTATAAATGTGTGTGGGGGGATACCTAAATATGTGTGTGGTGGGGATACCTATATATGTGTGTGGTGGGGATACCTATAGATGTGTGTGGTGGGGATACCTATATATGTATGTGGTGAGGATACCTTTATATGTATGTGGTGGGGATACCTATAGATGTGTGTGGTGGGGATACCTATAGATGTGTGTGGTGGGGATACCTATATATGTATGTGGTGGGGATACTATATATGTTTGTGGTGGGGATACCTATATATGTTTGTGGTGGGGATAGCTATATATGTATGTGGTGGGGATACCTATATATGTGTGTGGTGGGGATACCTATAGATGTGTGTGGTGGGGATACCTATATATGTGTGTGTGGGGATACATATATATGTGTGTGGTGGGGATACATATATATGTGTGTGGTGGGGATACCTATAGATGTGTGTGGTGAGAATACCTATATATGTATGTGGTGGTGATACCTATATATGTATGTGGTGGGGATACCTATATATGTATGTGGTGGGGATACCTATATATGTATATGGTGGTGATACCTATATATGTATGTGGTGGGGATACCTATATATGTGTGTGGTGGGGATACCTATATATGTGTGTGGTGGGGATACCTATATATGTGTGTGGTGGGGATACCTATATATGTGTGTGGTGGGGATACCTATATATGTGTGTGGTGGGGATACCTATATATGTGTGTGGTGGGGATACCTATAGATGTGTGTGGTGGGGATACCTATATATGTGTGTGGTGGGGATACCTATATATGTGTGTGGTGGGGATACCTATAGATGTGTGTGGTGGGGATACCTATATATGTATGTGGTGAGGATACCTACATATGTATGCGGTGGGGATACCTATAGATGTATGCGGTGGGGATACCTATATATGTATGTGGTGAGGATACCTATATATGTGTGTGGTGGGGATACATATAGATGTGTGTGTTGGGGATACCTATAGATGTGTGTGTTGGGGATACCTATATATGTATGTGGTGGGGATACTATATATGTATGTGGTGGGGATACCTATATATGTATGTGGTGGGGATAGCCATATATGTATGTGGTGGGGATACCTATAGATGTATGTGGTGGGGATACCTATATATGTATGTGGTGGGGATACCTATATATGTGTGTGGTGGGGATACCTATATATGTGTGTGGTGGTGATACCTATATATGTGTGTGGTGGTGATACCTATATATGTATGTGGTGGGGATACCTATATATGTATGTGGTGGTGATACCTATATATGTATGTGGTGGTGATACCTATATATGTATGTGTTGGGGATACCTATATATGTATGTGGTGGGGATACCTATATATGTATGTGGCGGGATACATATAGATGTATGTGGTGGGGATACCTATAGATGTATGTGGTGGGGATACCTATATATGTGTGTGGTGGGGATACCTATATATGTGTGTGGTGGGGATACCTATATATGTGTGTGGTGGGGATACCTATATATGTATGTGGCGGGGATACCTATATATGTGTGTGGTGGGGATACCTATATATGTGTGTGGTGGTGATACCTATAGATGTATCTGGTGGGGATACCTATATATGTATGTGGTGGGGATACCTATATATGTATGTGGTGGGGATACCTATATATGTATGTGGTGGGGATACCTATATATGTATGTGGTGGGGATACCTATATATGTATGTGGTGGTGATACCTATAGATGTATGTGGTGGGGATACCTATATATGTATGTGGTGGGTATACCTATAGATGTATGTGGTGGGGATAACTATATATGTATGTGGTGGTGATACCTATATATGTATGTGGTGGGGATACCTATATATGTATGTGGTGGGGATACCTATATATGTATGTGGCGTGATACCTATAGATGTATGTGGTGGGGATACCTATATATGTATGTGGTGGGGATACCTATAGATGTTTGTGGTGGGGATACCTATATATGAATGTGGTGGGGATACCTATATATGTTTGTGGTGGGGATACCTATATATGTGTGTGGTGGGGATACCTATATATGTATGTGGCGGGGATACCTATATATGTGTGTGGTGGGGATACCCATATATGTGTGTGGTGGTGATACCTATAGATGTCTGTGGTGGTGATACCTATATATGTGTGTGGTGGGGATACCTATATATGTATGTGGTGGGGAGACCTATATGTATGTGGTGGTGATACATATATATGTATGTGGTGGGGATACCTATAGATGTGTGTGGTGAGGAGACCTATATATGTATGTGGTGGGGATACCTATATGTGTGTGGTGGTGATACCTATATATGTATGTGGTGGGGATACATATAGATGTGTGTGGTGAGGAGACCTATATATGTATGTGGTGGTGATACCTATATATGTGTGTGGTGGGAATACCTATAGATGTGTGTGGTGGGGATACCTATATATGTATGTGGTGGGGATACCTATAGATGTATGTGGTGGGGATACCTATATATGTATGTGGTGGGGATACCTATATATGTATGTGGTGGGGATACCTATTTATGTGTGTGGCGGGGATACCTATATATGTGTGTGGCGGGGATACCTATATATGTGTGTGGCGGGGATACCTATAGATGTGTGTGGTGGGGATACCTATATATGTGTGTGGTGGGGATACCTATATATGTGTGTGGTGGGGATACCTATATATGTGTGTGGTGGGGATACCTATATATGTGTGTGGTGGTAATACCTATATATGTGTGTGGTGGGGATACCTATAGATGTGTGTGGTGGGGATACCTATATATGTGTGTGGTGTGGATACCTATATATGTGTGTGGTGGGGATACCTATATATGTATGTGGTGGGAATACCTATATATGTATGTGGTGGGGATACCTATATATGTGTTTGGTGGGGATGCCTATATATGTGTGTAGTGGGGATGCCTATAGATGTATGTGGTGGGTAGACCTATATATGTATGTGGTGGGGAGACCTATATATGTGTGTGGTGAGGATACCTATATATGTGTGTGGTGGGGATACCTATATATATGTGTGGTGGGGATACCTATATATGTATGTGGTGGGGATACCTATATATGTATGTGGCGGGGATACCTATATATGTATGTGGTGGGGATACCTATATATGTATAATAATAATAATAATAATAATAATAATAATTGTTCTTGTATAGCGCCTATCCCCGTGATGATGGGCCCTAGGCGCTTCACATGATTTGGTTCAAATATATAGACAGAAAAAGAGAAAATGCAGTGATATATACAGAATGTACAGAATGTCATCGTTGAAGGTTCAAAATGTCTCGATACCTCCGCTCGAACAAATATGTTTTCAGTGTTGATTTGAATTCTCCGAATGATGGCGATTCTCTGATGGGTTGTGGTAAGGAATTCCAGGTGAACGGACATGAAACACAAAATGCGCGATCTCCAACAGTTCTCAGGTTGGCGCCTTTTGGTGTTAGTAGGCCTGCATCCTTCGATCGAACATTTCTTGTTGGCACATAAGGAGAAATGAGCTCTTTCATGTAAGTAGGGGCGGTTTCTGAATTCTTTAAACGTTTATATCGGAATGTTGCAATTTTGAAAGAAATTCTATCCTGAATAGGCAGCCAATGTAGTTGTGATCTCATGGTGGTTGTGATCTCATGGTGGTTGGACTATTGCCTTTCTTCAACCTAAACACGATTCTTGCAGCACAGTCTTGCAGACGCTGTATTCGCCGAAGCTGGTAGTCTGGGGCTCGGAACAACAGTGCATTGCAATAGTCCATTCTTGTCAGAACAAAAGATACTGTCAGTCTTTTCGCTGCTTCAGTGGTGAGGTATTGTCTAATTCGTCCTAGTCGGCGGAGTTCAATAAATATGGACTGACAGAGAGAGTCTATTTGTTTCGTCATGGAGAGAGTCTGGTCAAGATGGACGCCCAGATTTTTCACATTATTCGAGAAGACGATGGAACTATCACCCAGTTCTAGCTTGGTGGTACGCACGTTGTTTACTATTGATGGTTTTGCTATCCAGATGATTTCAGTCTTGTCGTCATTTAGCTTGAGGCGGTTTGAAGTCATCCAGTCTTTGACTATTAGAATACAATTTCTGATTCTGCTAACCAGACTGCTTTCGTCGTTCGGATCACCATATAGGTATAATTGAGTGTCATCTGCATACATGTGAACATTAATTCCTTGGGAGCGAATAAGAGAACCGATGGGCCTAGTATAAAGTAGATATAGAATAGGTCCAAGAACAGATCCCTGTGGAACACCATAATCAATTGGGTAGGGTTCAGAACTTTCACTACCGATGAGAATTGTCTGTTGACGATTTGTGAGATATGACTCGAACCACTTCAAAACATTGCCAGAGATGCCGTAAGAAATTTCGAGTCGTTTCAGGAGAATCCTGTGGTCCAAAGTGTCGAAAGCTGCACTCAGATCTAATAAACAAAGAATAGACACCAGACCCTTATCGCTCTGGCTGTCAGTAGATCTGATGTAATTTGAATCAGAGCTGTCTCGGTGCTGTGTCCAACACGATAAGCGGACTGACACGGCTCCCACATGTATGTGGTGGTGATACCTATAGATGTGTGTGGTGGGGATACATATAGATGTGTGTGGTGGGGATACCTATATATGTGTGTGGTGGGGATATCTATAGATGTGTGTGGTGGTGATACCTATATATGTGTGTGGTGGGGATACATATATATGTATGTGGTGGGGATACCTATATATGTGTGTGGTGGGGATACTTATAGATGTGTGTGGTGGGGATACCTATATATGTGTGTGGTGGGGATACATATATATGTGTGTGGTGGGGATACCTATATATGTGTGTGGTGGGGATACCTATATATGTGTGTGGTGGGGATACCTATATATGTGTGTGGTGGGGATACCTATAGATGTGTGGTGAGGATACATATATATGTATATGGTGGTGATACCTATATATGTGTGTGGTGGTGATACCTATATATGTGTGTGGTGGGGATACCTATATATGTATGTGGTGGGGAGACCTATATGTATGTGGTGGTGATACATATATATGTATGTGGTGGGGATACCTATAGATGTGTGTGGTGAGGAGACCTATATATGTATGTGGTGGGGATACCTATATGTGTGTGGTGGTGATACCTATATATGTATGTGGTGGGGATACATATAGATGTGTGTGGTGAGGAGACCTATATATGTATGTGGTGGTGATACCTATATATGTGTGTGGTGGGGATACCTATAGATGTGTGTGGTGGGGATACCTATATATGTATGTGGTGGGGATACATATAGATGTATGTGGTGGGGATACCTATATATGTATGTGGTGGGGATACCTATATATGTATGTGGTGGGGATACCTATTTATGTGTGTGGCGGGGATACCTATATATGTGTGTGGCGGGGATACCTATATATGTGTGTGGTGGGGATACCTATAGATGTGTGTGGTGGGGATACCTATATATGTGTGTGGTGGGGATACCTATATATGTGTGTGGTGGGGATACCTATATATGTGTGTGGTGGGGATACCTATATATGTGTGTGGTGGTGATACCCATATATGTGTGTGGTGGGGATACCTATAGATGTGTGTGGTGGGGATACCTATATATGTGTGTGGTGTGGATACATATATATGTGTGTGGTGGGGATACCTATATATGTATGTGGTGGGAATACCTATATATGTATGTGGTGGGGATACCTATATATGTGTTTGGTGGGGATGCCTATATATGTGTGTAGTGGGGATGCCTATAGATGTTTGTGGTGGGTAGACCTATATATGTATGTGGTGGGGAGACCTATATATGTGTGTGGTGAGGATACCTATATATGTGTGTGGTGGGGATACCTATATATATGTGTGGTGGGGATACCTATATATGTATGTGGTGGGGATACCTATATATGTATGTGGCGGGGATACCTATATATGTATGTGGTGGGGATACCTATATATGTATAATAATAATAATAATAATAATAATAATAATTGTTCTTGTATAGCGCCTATCCCCGTGATGATGGGCCCTAGGCGCTTCACATGATTTGGTTCAAATATATAGACAGAAAAAGAGAAAATGCAGTGATATATACAGAATGTACAGAATGTCATCGTTGAAGGTTCAAAATGTCTCGATACCTCCGCTCGAACAAATATGTTTTCAGTGTTGATTTGAATTCTCCGAATGATGGCGATTCTCTGATGGGTTGTGGTAAGGAATTCCAGGTGAACGGACATGAAACACAAAATGCGCGATCTCCAACAGTTCTCAGGTTGGCGCCTTTTGGTGTTAGTAGGCCTGCATCCTTCGATCGAACATTTCTTGTTGGCACATAAGGAGAAATGAGCTCTTTCATGTAAGTAGGGGCGGTTTCTGAATTCTTTAAACGTTTATATCGGAATGTTGCAATTTTGAAAGAAATTCTATCCTGAATAGGCAGCCAATGTAGTTGTGATCTCATGGTGGTTGTGATCTCATGGTGGTTGGACTATTGCCTTTCTTCAACCTAAACACGATTCTTGCAGCACAGTCTTGCAGACGCTGTATTCGCCGAAGCTGGTAGTCTGGGGCTCGGAACAACAGTGCATTGCAATAGTCCATTCTTGTCAGAACAAAAGATACTGTCAGTCTTTTCGCTGCTTCAGTGGTGAGGTATTGTCTAATTCGTCCTAGTCGGCGGAGTTCAATAAATATGGACTGACAGAGAGAGTCTATTTGTTTCGTCATGGAGAGAGTCTGGTCAAGATGGACGCCCAGATTTTTCACATTATTCGAGAAGACGATGGAACTATCACCCAGTTCTAGCTTGGTGGTACGCACGTTGTTTACTATTGATGGTTTTGCTATCCAGATGATTTCAGTCTTGTCGTCATTTAGCTTGAGGCGGTTTGAAGTCATCCAGTCTTTGACTATTAGAATACAATTTCTGATTCTGCTAACCAGACTGCTTTCGTCGTTCGGATCACCATAGAGGTATAATTGAGTGTCATCTGCATACATGTGAACATTAATTCCTTGGGAGCGAATAAGAGAACCGATGGGCCTAGTATAAAGTAGATATAGAATAGGTCCAAGAACAGATCCCTGTGGAACACCATAATCAATTGGGTAGGGTTCAGAACTTTCACTACCGATGAGAATTGTCTGTTGACGATTTGTGAGATATGACTCGAACCACTTCAAAACATTGCCAGAGATGCCGTAAGAAATTTCGAGTCGTTTCAGGAGAATCCTGTGGTCCAAAGTGTCGAAAGCTGCACTCAGATCTAATAAACAAAGAATAGACACCAGACCCTTATCGCTCTGGCTGTCAGTAGATCTGATGTAATTTGAATCAGAGCTGTCTCGGTGCTGTGTCCAACACGATAAGCGGACTGACACGGCTCCCACATGTATGTGGTGGTGATACCTATAGATGTGTGTGGTGGGGATACATATAGATGTGTGTGGTGGGGATACCTATATATGTGTGTGGTGGGGATATCTATAGATGTGTGTGGTGGTGATACCTATATATGTGTGTGGTGGGGATACATATATATGTATGTGGTGGGGATACCTATATATGTGTGTGGTGGGGATACTTATAGATGTGTGTGGTGGGGATACCTATATATGTGTGTGGTGGGGATACATATATATGTGTGTGGTGGGGATACATATATATGTGTGTGGTGGGGATACCTATATATGTGTGTGGTGGGGATACCTATATATGTGTGTGGTGGGGATACCTATAGATGTGTGGTGAGGATACATATATATGTATATGGTGGTGATACCTATATATGTATGTGGTGGGGATACCTATATATGTATGTGGTGGGGATACCTATATATGTGTGTGGTGGGGATACCTATAGATGTGTGTGGTGGGGATACCTATATATGTGTGTGGTGGGGATACCTATATATGTGTGTGGTGGGGATACCTATAGATGTGTGTGGTGGGGATACCTATATATGTGTGTGGTGGGGATACCTATATATGTGTGTGGTGGGGATACCTATAGATGTGTGTGGTGGGGATACCTATATATGTGTGTGGTGGGGATACCTATATATGTATGTGGTGAGGATACCTACATATGTATGTGGTGGGGATACCTATAGATGTATGTGGTGGGGATACCTATATATGTATGTGGTGAGGATACCTATATATGTATGTGGTGGGGATACCTATAGATGTGTGTGGTGGGGATACCTATAGATGTGTGTGGTGGGGATACCTATGTATGTGGTGGGGATACTATATATGTATGTGGTGGGGATACCTATTTATGTATGTGGTGGGGATAGCTATATATGTATGTGGGGGGGATACCTATATATGTGTGTGGTGGGGATACCTATATATGTGTGTGGTGGGGATACCTATAGATGTGTGTGGTGGGGATACCTATATATGTGTGTGGTGGGGATACCTATATATGTGTGTGGTGGGGATACATATATATGTGTGTGGTGGGGATACCTATAGATGTGTGTGGTGGGGATACCTATATATGTGTGTGGTGGGGATACCTATATATGTGTCTGGTGGGGATACCTATAGATGTGTGTGGTGAGGATACCTATATATGTATATGGTGGTGATACCTATATATGTATGTGGTGGGGATACCTATATATGTATGTGGTGGGGATACCTATATATGTGTGTGGTGGGGATACCTATAGATGTGTGTGGTGGGGATACATATATATGTGTGTGGTGGGGATACCTATATACGTGTGTGGTGGGGATACCTATAGATGTGTGTGGTGGGGATACCTATATATGTGTGTGGTGGGGATACCTATATATGTGTGTGGTGGGGATACCTATATATGTGTGTGGTGGGGATACCTATATATGTATGTGGTGAGGATACCTACATATGTATGTGGTGGGGATACCTATAGATGTATGTGGTGGGGATACCTATATATGTATGTGGTGAGGATACCTATATATGTATGTGGTGGGGATACCTATATATGTGTGTGGAGGGGATACCTATAGATGTGTTTGATGGGGATACCTATATATGTATGTGGTGGGGATACTATGTATGTGGTGGGGATACCTATATATGTATGTGGTGGGGATAGCTATATATGTATGTGGTGGGGATACCTATAGATGTATGTGGTGGGGATACCTATATATGTATGTGGTGGGGATACCTATATATGTATGTGGTGGGGATACCTTTATATGTGTGTGGTGGTGATACATATATATGTGTGTGGTGGTGATACCTATATATGTATGTGGTGGGGATACCTATATATGTATGTGGTGGTGATACCTATATATGTATGTGGTGGTGATACCTATATATGTATGTGGTGGGGATACCTATATATGTATGTGGTGGGGATACCTATAGATGTATGTGCTGGGGATACCTATAGATGTATGTGCTGGGGATACCTATATATGTATGTGGTGGGGATACCTATAGATGTATTTGGTGGGGATACCTATATATATATGTGGTGGGGATACCTATATATCTATGTGGTGGGGATACCTATATATGTGTCTGGTGGGGATACCTATATTTGTATGTGGCGGGGATACCTATATATGTGTGTTGTGGGGATACCTATATATGTGTGTGGTGGTGATACCTATAGATGTATGTGGTGGGGATACCTATATATGTATGTGGTGGGGATACCTATATATGTATGTGGTGGTGATACCTATATATGTATGTGGTGGTGATACCTATATATGTATGTGGTGGGGATACCTATATATGTATGTGGTGGGGATACCTATAGATGTATGTGCTGGGGATACCTATATATGTATGTGCTGGGGATACCTGTATATGTATGTGGTGGGGATACCTATAGATGTATTTGGTGGTGATACCTATATATATATGTGGTGGGGATACCTATATATCTATGTGGTGGGGATACCTATATATGTGTGTGGTGGGGATACCTATATATGTATGTGGCGGGGATACCTATATATGTGTGTGGTGGGGATACCTATATATGTGTGTGGTGGTGATACCTATAGATGTATGTGGTGGGGATACCTATATATGTATGTGGTGGGGATACCTATATATGTATGTGGTGGGGATACCTATATATGTATGTGGTGGGGATACCTATATATGTATGTGGTGGTGATACCTATATATGTATGTGGTGGTGATACCTATATATGTATGTGGTGGGGATACCTATATATGTATGTGGTGGGGATACCTACATATGTATGTGGTGGGGATACCTATATATGTATGTGGTGGTGATACCTATATATGTATGTGGTGGGGATACCTATATATGTATGTAGTGGGGATACTTATATATGTATGTGGCGGGATACCTATAGATGTATGTGGTGGGGATACCTATATATGTATGTGGTGGGGATACATATAGACGTGTGTGGTGGGGATACCTATATATGTGTGTGGTGGGGATACATATATATGTATGTGGTGGGGATACCTATATATGTGTGTGGTGGTGATACCTATATATGTGTGTGGTGGGGATACCTATAGATGTGTGTGGTGGGGATACCTATATATGTGTGTGGTGGGGATACCTATATATGTATGTGGTGGGGATACCTATATATGTATGTGGTGGGAATACCTATATATGTATGTGGTGGGGATACCATAATGTGTGTGGTGGGGATAGCTATATATGTATGTGGGGGGGATACCTATATATGTGTGTGGTGGGGATACCTATAGATGTATGTGGTGGGGATACCTATATATGTATGTGGTGGGGATACCTATAGATGTGTGTGGTGGGGATACCTATATATGTGTGTGGTGGGGATACATATATATGTATGTGGTGGGGATACCTATTTATGTATGTGGTGGGGATAGCTATATATGTATGTGGGGGGGATACCTATATATGTGTGTGGTGGGGATACCTATAGATGTGTGTGGTGGGGATACCTATATATGTGTGTGGTGGGGATACCTATATATGTGTGTGGTGGGGATACATATATATGTGTGTGGTGGGGATACCTATAGATGTGTGTGGTGGGGATACCTATATATGTGTGTGGTGGGGATACCTATATATGTGTGTGGTGGGGATACCTATAGATGTGTGTGGTGAGGATACCTATATATGTATATGGTGGTGATACCTATATATGTATGTGGTGGGGATACCTATATATGTATGTGGTGGGGATACCTATATATGTGTGTGGTGGGGATACCTATAGATGTGTGTGGTGGGGATACCTATATATGTATGTGGTGAGGATACCTACATATGTATGTGGTGGGGATACCTATAGATGTATGTGGTGGGGATACCTATATATGTATGTGGTGAGGATACCTATATATGTATGTGGTGGGGATACCTATATATGTGTGTGGAGGGGATACCTATAGATGTGTTTGATGGGGATACCTATATATGTATGTGGTGGGGATACTATGTATGTGGTGGGGATACCTATATATGTATGTGGTGGGGATAGCTATATATGTATGTGGTGGGGATACCTATGGATGTATGTGGTGGGGATACCTATATATGTATGTGGTGGGGATACCTATATATGTATGTGGTGGGGATACCTATATATGTGTGTGGTGGTGATACATATATATGTGTGTGGTGGTGATACCTATATATGTATGTGGTGGGGATACCTATATATGTATGTGGTGGTGATACCTATATATGTATGTGGTGGTGATACCTATATATGTATGTGGTGGGGATACCTATATATGTATGTGGTGGGGATACCTATAGATGTATGTGCTGGGGATACCTATAGATGTATGTGCTGGGGATACCTATATATGTATGTGGTGGGGATACCTATAGATGTATTTGGTGGGGATACCTATATATATATGTGGTGGGGATACCTATATATCTATGTGGTGGGGATACCTATATATGTGTGTGGTGGGGATACCTATATTTGTATGTGGCGGGGATACCTATATATGTGTGTTGTGGGGATACCTATATATGTGTGTGGTGGTGATACCTATAGATGTATGTGGTGGGGATACCTATATATGTATGTGGTGGGGATACCTATATATGTATGTGGTGGGGATACCTATAGATGTATGTGGTGGGGATACCTATATATGTAAGTGGTGGGGATACCTACATATGTATGTGGTGGGGATACCTATATATGTATGTGGTGGTGATACCTATATATGTATGTGGTGGGGATACCTATATATGTATGTGGTGGGGATACCTATATATGTATGTGGCGGGATACCTATATATGTATGTGGCGGGATACCTATAGATGTATGTGGTGGGGATACCTATATATGTGTGTGGTGGGGATACCTATATATGTGTGTGGTGGGGATACCTATATATGTGTGTGGTGGGGATACATATATATGTGTGTGGTGGGGATACCTATAGATGTGTGTGGTGGGGATACCTATATATGTGTGTGGTGGGGATACCTATATATGTGTGTGGTGGGGATACCTATAGATGTGTGTGGCGAGGATACCTATATATGTGTATGGTGGTGATACCTATATATGTATGTGGTGGGGATACCTATATATGTATGTGGTGGGGATACCTATATATGTGTGTGGTGGGGATACCTATAGATGTGTGTGGTGGGGATACATATATATGTGTGTGGTGGGGATACCTATATACGTGTGTGGTGGGGATACCTATAGATGTGTGTGGTGGGGATACCTATATATGTGTGTGGTGGGGATACCTATATATGTGTGTGGTGGGGATACCTATATATGTGTGTGGTGGGGATACCTATATATGTATTTGGTGAGGATACCTACATATGTATGTGGTGGGGATACCTATAGATGTATGTGGTGGGGATACCTATATATGTATGTGGTGAGGATACCTATATATGTATGTGGTGGGGATACATATAGATGTGTGTGGAGGGGATACCTATAGATGTGTGTGATGGGGATACCTATATATGTATGTGGTGGGGATACTATGTATGTGGTGGGGATACCTATATATGTATGTGGTGGGGATAGCTATATATGTATGTGGTGGGGATACCTATAGATGTATGTGGTGGGGATACCTATATATGTATGTGGTGGGGATACCTATATATGTATGTGGTGGGGATACCTATATATGTGTGTGGTGGTGATACATATATATGTGTGTGGTGGTGATACCTATATATGTATGTGGTGGGGATACCTATATATGTATGTGGTGGTGATACCTATATATGTATGTGGTGGTGATACCTATATATGTATGTGGTGGGGATACCTATATATGTATGTGGTGGGGATACCTATAGATGTATGTGCTGGGGATACCTATATATGTATGTGCTGGGGATACCTGTATATGTATGTGGTGGGGATACCTATAGATGTATTTGGTGGTGATACCTATATATATATGTGGTGGGGATACCTATATATCTATGTGGTGGGGATACCTATATATGTGTGTGGTGGGGATACCTATATATGTATGTGGCCGGGATACCTATATATGTGTGTGGTGGGGATACCTATATATGTGTGTGGTGGTGATACCTATAGATGTATGTGGTGGGGATACCTATATATGTATGTGGTGGGGATACCTATATATGTATGTGGTGGGGATACCTATATATGTATGTGGTGGGGATACCTATATATGTATGTGGTGGTGATACCTATATATGTATGTGGTGGTGATACCTATATATGTATGTGGTGGGGATACCTATATATGTATGTGGTGGGGATACCTACATATGTATGTGGTGGGGATACCTATATATATATGTGGTGGTGATACCTATATATGTATGTGGTGGGGATACCTATATATGTATGTAGTGGGGATACTTATATATGTATGTGGCGGGATACCTATAGATGTATGTGGTGGGGATACCTATATATGTATGTGGTGGGGATACCTATAGACGTGTGTGGTGGGGATACCTATATATGTGTGTGGTGGGGATACATATATATGTATGTGGTGGGGATACCTATATATGTGTGTGGTGGTGATACCTATATATGTGTGTGGTGGGGATACCTATAGATGTGTGTGGTGGGGATACCTATATATGTGTGTGATGGGGATACCTATATATGTATGTGGTGGGGATACCTATATATGTATGTGGTGGGAATACCTATATATGTATGTGGTGGGGATACCTTAATGTGTGTGGTGGGGATAGCTATATATGTGTGTGGTGGGGATACCTATAGATGTATGTGGTGGGGATACCTATATATGTATGTGGTGGGGATACCTATAGATGTGTGTGGTGGGGATACCTATATATGTGTGTGGTGGGGATACATATATATGTATGTGGTGGGGATACCTATTTATGTATGTGGTGGGGATAGCTATATATGTATGTGGGGGGGATACCTATATATGTGTGTGGTGGGGATACCTATAGATGTGTGTGGTGGGGATACCTATATATGTGTGTGGTGGGGATACCTATATATGTGTGTGGTGGGGATACATATATATGTGTGTTGTGGGGATACCTATAGATGTGTGTGGTGGGTATACCTATATATGTGTGTGGTGGGGATACCTATATATGTGTGTGGTGGGGATACCTATAGATGTGTGTGGTGAGGATACCTATATATGTATATGGTGGTGATACCTATATATGTATGTGGTGGGGATACCTATATATGTATGTGGTGTGGATACCTATATATGTGTGTGGTGGGGATACCTATAGATGTGTGTGGTGGGGATACCTATATATGTGTGTGGTGGGGATACCTATTAAAGTATGTGGTGGGGATACCTATATATGTGTGTGGTGGGGATACCTATATATGTGTGTGGTGGGGATACCTATATATGTGTGTGGTGGGGATACCTATATATGTGTGTGGTGGGGATACCTATATATGTATGTGGTGACGATACCTACATATGTATGTGGTGGGGATACCTATAGATGTATGTGGTGGGGATACCTATATATGTATGTGGTGAGGATACCTATATATGTATGTGGTGGGGATACCTATATATGTGTGTGGAGGGGATACCTATAGATGTGTTTGATGGGGATACCTATATATGTATGTGGTGGGGATACTATGTATGTGGTGGGGATACCTATATATGTATGTGGTGGGGATAGCTATATATGTATGTGGTGGGGATACCTATAGATGTATGTGGTGGGGATACCTATATATGTATGTGGTGGGGATACCTATATATGTATGTGGTGGGGATACCTATATATGTGTGTGGTGGTGATACATATATATGTGTGTGGTGGTGATACCTATATATGTTTGTGGTGGGGATACCTATATATGTATGTGGTGGTGATACCTATATATGTATGTGGTGGTGATACCTATATATGTGTGTGGTGGTGATACATATATATGTGTGTGGTGGTGATACCTATATATGTATGTGCTGGGGATACCTATAGATGTATGTGCTGGGGATACCTATATATGTATGTGGTGGGGATACCTATAGATGTATTTGGTGGGGATACCTATATATATATGTGGTGGGGATACCTATATATCTATGTGGTGGGGATACCTATATATGTGTGTGGTGGAGATACCTATATTTGTATGTGGCGGGGATACCTATATATGTGTGTGATGGGGATACCTATATATGTATGTGGTGGGGATACCTATATATGTATGTGGTGGGAATACCTATATATGTATGTGGTGGGGATACCTTAATGTGTGTGGTGGGGATAGCTATATATGTGTGTGGTGGGGATACCTATAGATGTATGTGGTGGGGATACCTATATATGTATGTGGTGGGGATACCTATAGATGTGTGTGGTGGGGATACCTATATATGTGTGTGGTGGGGATACATATATATGTATGTGGTGGGGATACCTATTTATGTATGTGGTGGGGATAGCTATATATGTATGTGGGGGGGATACCTATATATGTGTGTGGTGGGGATACCTATAGATGTGTGTGGTGGGGATACCTATATATGTGTGTGGTGGGGATACCTATATATGTGTGTGGTGGGGATACATATATATGTGTGTTGTGGGGATACCTATAGATGTGTGTGGTGGGTATACCTATATATGTGTGTGGTGGGGATACCTATATATGTGTGTGGTGGGGATACCTATAGATGTGTGTGGTGAGGATACCTATATATGTATATGGTGGTGATACCTATATATGTATGTGGTGGGGATACCTATATATGTATGTGGTGTGGATACCTATATATGTGTGTGGTGGGGATACCTATAGATGTGTGTGGTGGGGATACCTATATATGTGTGTGGTGGGGATACCTATTAAAGTATGTGGTGGGGATACCTATATATGTGTGTGGTGGGGATACCTATATATGTGTGTGGTGGGGATACCTATATATGTGTGTGGTGGGGATACCTATATATGTGTGTGGTGGGGATACCTATATATGTATGTGGTGACGATACCTACATATGTATGTGGTGGGGATACCTATAGATGTATGTGGTGGGGATACCTATATATGTATGTGGTGAGGATACCTATATATGTATGTGGTGGGGATACCTATATATGTGTGTGGAGGGGATACCTATAGATGTGTTTGATGGGGATACCTATATATGTATGTGGTGGGGATACTATGTATGTGGTGGGGATACCTATATATGTATGTGGTGGGGATAGCTATATATGTATGTGGTGGGGATACCTATAGATGTATGTGGTGGGGATACCTATATATGTATGTGGTGGGGATACCTATATATGTATGTGGTGGGGATACCTATATATGTGTGTGGTGGTGATACATATATATGTGTGTGGTGGTGATACCTATATATGTTTGTGGTGGGGATACCTATATATGTATGTGGTGGTGATACCTATATATGTATGTGGTGGTGATACCTATATATGTATGTGGTGGGGATACCTATATATGTATGTGGTGGGGATACCTATAGATGTATGTGCTGGGGATACCTATAGATGTATGTGCTGGGGATACCTATATATGTATGTGGTGGGGATACCTATAGATGTATTTGGTGGGGATACCTATATATATATGTGGTGGGGATACCTATATATCTATGTGGTGGGGATACCTATATATGTGTGTGGTGGAGATACCTATATTTGTATGTGGCGGGGATACCTATATATGTGTGTTGTGGGGATACCTATATATGTGTGTGGTGGTGATACCTATAGATGTATGTGGTGGGGATACCTATATATGTATGTGGTGGAGATACCTATATATGTATGTGGTGGGGATACCTATATATGTATGTGGTGGGGATACCTATATATGTATGTGGTGGGGATACCTATATATGTATGTGGTGGTGATACCTATATATGTATGTGGTGGGGATACCTATATATGTAAGTGGTGGGGATACCTACATATGTATGTGGTGGGGATACCTATATATGTATGTGGTGGTGATACCTATATATGTATGTGGTGGGGATACCTATATATGTATGTGGTGGGGATACCTATATATGTATGTGGCGGGATACCTATATATTTATGTGGCGGGATACCTATAGATGTATGTGGTGGGGATACCTATATATGTGTGTGGTGGGGATACCTATATATGTGTGTGGTGGGAATACATATATATGTATGTGGTGGGGATACCTATATATGTGTGTGGTGGTGATACCTATATATGTGTGTGGTGGGGGTACCTATAGATGTGTGTGGTGGGGGGTACCTATAGATGTGTGTGGTGGGGATACCTATATATGTGTGTGGTGGGGATACCTATATATGTATGTGGTGGGAATACCTATATATGTATGTGGTGGGGATACCTATATATGTATGTGGTGGGGATACCTATATATGTGTGTGGCGGGGATACATATATATGTATGTGGTGGGGAAACCTATATATGTATGTGGTGGGGATACCTATAGATGTGTGTGGTGGGGGATACATATAGATGTGTGTGGTGGGAATACCTATATATGTGTGTGGTGGGGATACCTATAGATGTGTGTGGTGGTGATACCTATATATGTGTGTGGTGGGGATACCTATATATGTGTGTGGTGGGGATACCTATAGATGTGTGTGGTGAGGATACCTATATATGTGTGTGGTGGGGATACCTATATATGTGTGTGGTGAGGATACATATATATGTGTGTGGTGGGGATACCTATAGATGTGTGTGGTGGGGATACCTATATATGTGAGTGGTGGGGATACATATATATGTGTGTGGTGGGTATACCTATAGATGTGTGTGGTGAGGATACCTATATATGTATATGGTGGTGATACCTATATATGTATGTGGTGGGGATACCTATATCTGTATGTGGTGGGGATACCTATATTTGTGTGTGGTGGGGATACCTTTAGATGTGTGTGGTGGGGATACCTATATATGTGTGTGGTGGGGATACCTATATATGTGTGTGGTGGGGATACCTATAGATGTGTGTGGTGGGGATACCTATATATGTATGTGGCGGGGATACCTATATATGTGTGTGGTGGTGATACCTATAGATGTATGTGGTGGGGATACCTATATATGTATGTGGTGGGGATACCTATATATGTATGTGGTGGGGAGACCTATATATGTTTGTGGTGGGGATACCTATATATGTATGTGGTGGGGATACCTATATATGTATGTGGTGGTGATACCTATAGATGTATGTGGTGGGGATACCTATATATGTATGTGGTGGGGATACCTATATATGTATGTGGTGGGGATACCTATATATGTATGTGGTGGTGATACCTATATATGTATGTGGTGGGGATACCTATATATGTATGTGGTGGGGATACCTATATATGTGTGTGGTGGGGATACATATAGATGTGTGTGGTGGGGATACCTATATATGTGTGTGGTGGGGATACCTATTAAAGTATGTGGTGGGGATACCTATATATGTGTGTGGTGGGGATACCTATATATGTGTGTGGTGGGGATACCTATATATGTATGTGGTGAGGATACCTATATATGTATGTGGTGGGGATACCTATAAATGTATGTGGTGGGGATACCTATATATGTATGTGGTGGGAATACCTATATATGTATGTGGTGGGGATACCTATATATGTGTGTGCTGTATGTGCTGGGGATACCTATAGATGTATGTGCTGGGGATACCTATATATGTATGTGGTGGGGATACCTATAGATGTATTTGGTGGGGATACCTATATATATATGTGGTGGGGATACCTATATATCTATGTGGTGGGGATACCTATATATGTGTGTGGTGGGGATACCTATATTTGTATGTGGCGGGGATACCTATATATGTGTGTTGTGGGGATACCTATATATGTGTGTGGTGGTGATACCTATAGATGTATGTGGTGGGGATACCTATATATGTATGTGGTGGGGATACCTATATATGTATGTGGTGGGGATACCTATATATGTATGTGGTGGGGATACCTATATATGTATGTGGTGGGGATACCTATATATGTATGTGGTGGTGATACCTATATATGTATGTGGTGGGGATACCTATATATGTAAGTGGTGGGGATACCTACATATGTATGTGGTGGGGATACCTATATATGTATGTGGTGGTGATACCTATATATGTATGTGGTGGGGATACCTATATATGTATGTGGTGGGGATACCTATATATGTATGTGGCGGGATACCTATATATGTATGTGTCGGGATACCTATAGATATATGTGGTGGGGATACCTATATATGTGTGTGGTGGGGATACCTATATATGTGTGTGGTGGGAATACATATATATGTATGTGGTGGGGATACCTATATATGTGTGTGGTGGTGATACCTATATATGTGTGTGGTGGGGGTACCTATAGATGTGTGTGGTGGGGGTACCTATAGATGTGTGTGGTGGGGATACCTATATCTGTGTGTGGTGGGGATACCTATATATGTATGTGGTGGGAATACCTATATATGTATGTGGTGGGGATACCTATATATGTATGTGGTGGGGATACCTATATATGTGTGTGGCGGGGATACATATATATGTATGTGGTGGGGAAACCTATATATGTATGTGGTGGGGATACCTATAGATGTGTGTGGTGGGGATACATATAGATGTGTGTGGTGGGGATACCTATATATGTGTGTGGTGGGGATACCTATAGATGTGTGTGGTGGTGATACCTATATATGTGTGTGGTGGGGATACTATGTATGTGGTGGGGATACCTATATATGTATGTGGTGGGGATAGTTATATATGTATGTGGTGGGGATACCTATAGATGTATGTGGTGGGGATACCTATATATGTATGTGGTGGGGATACCTATATATGTATGTGGTGGGGATACCTATAGATGTATGTGCTGGGGATACCTATATATGTATGTGCTGGGGATACCTGTATATGTATGTGGTGGGGATACCTATAGATGTATTTGGTGGTGATACCTATATATATATGTGGTGGGGATACCTATAGATGTATGTGGTGGGGATACCTATATATGTATGTGGTGAGGATACCTATATATGTATGTGGTGGGGATACATATAGATGTGTGTGGAGGGGATACCTATAGATGTGTGTGATGGGGATACCTATATATGTATGTGGTGGGGATACTATGTATGTGGTGGGGATACCTATATATGTATGTGGTGGGGATAGCTATATATGTATGTGGTGGGGATACCTATAGATGTATGTGGTGGGGATACCTATATATGTATGTGGTGGGGATACCTATATATGTATGTGGTGGGGATACCTATATATGTGTGTGGTGGTGATACATATATATGTGTGTGGTGGTGATACCTATATATGTATGTGGTGGGGATACCTATATATGTATGTGGTGGTGATACCTATATATGTATGTGGTGGTGATACCTATATATGTATGTGGTGGGGATACCTATATATGTATGTGGTGGGGATACCTATAGATGTATGTGCTGGGGATACCTATATATGTATGTGCTGGGGATACCTGTATATGTATGTGGTGGGGATACCTATAGATGTATTTGGTGGTGATACCTATATATATATGTGGTGGGGATACCTATATATCTATGTGGTGGGGATACCTATATATGTGTGTGGTGGGGATACCTATATATGTATGTGGCGGGGATACCTATATATGTGTGTGGTGGGGATACCTATATATGTGTGTGGTGGTGATACCTATAGATGTATGTGGTGGGGATACCTATATATGTATGTGGTGGGGATACCTATATATGTATGTGGTGGGGATACCTATATATGTACGTGGTGGGGATACCTATATATGTATGTGGTGGTGATACCTATATATGTATGTGGTGGTGATACCTATATATGTATGTGGTGGGGATACCTATATATGTATGTGGTGGGGATACCTACATATGTATGTGGTGGGGATACCTATATATGTATGTGGTGGTGATACCTATATATGTATGTGGTGGGGATACCTATATATGTATGTAGTGGGGATACTTATATATGTATGTGGCGGGATACCTATAGATGTATGTGGTGGGGATACCTATATATGTATGTGGTGGGGATACCTATAGACGTGTGTGGTGGGGATACCTATATATGTGTGTGGTGGGGATACATATATATGTATGTGGTGGGGATACCTATATATGTGTGTGGTGGTGATACCTATATATGTGTGTGGTGGGGATACCTATAGATGTGTGTGGTGGGAATACCTATATATGTGTGTGGTGGGGATACCTATATATGTATGTGGTGGGGATACCTATATATGTATGTGGTGGGAATACCTATATATGTATGTGGTGGGGATACCATAATGTGTGTGGTGGGGATAGCTATATATGTATGTGGGGGGGATACCTATATATGTGTGTGGTGGGGATACCTATAGATGTATGTGGTGGGGATACCTATATATGTATGTGGTGGGGATACCTATAGATGTGTGTGGTGGGGATACCTATATATGTGTGTGGTGGGGATACATATATATGTATGTGGTGGGGATACCTATTTATGTATGTGGTGGGGATAGCTATATATGTATGTGGGGGGATACCTATATATGTGTGTGGTGGGGATACCTATAGA
Organism: Siphonodentalium dalli; assembly: GCA_032622095.1. NCBI lineage: Eukaryota > Metazoa > Mollusca > Scaphopoda > Gadilida > Siphonodentaliidae > Siphonodentalium > Siphonodentalium dalli. The sequence continues at coordinate 61,136,108 of CP136068.1, forward strand.
TGTGTGTGGTGGGGATACCTATATATGTGTGTGGTGGGGATACCTATATATGTGTGTGGTGGGGATACATATATATGTGTGTGGTGGGGATACCTATAGATGTGTGTGGTGGGTATACCTATATATGTGTGTGGTGGGGATACCTATATATGTGTGTGGTGGGGATACCTATAGATGTGTGTGGTGAGGATACCTATATATGTATATGGTGGTGATACCTATATATGTATGTGGTGGGGATACCTATATATGTATGTGGTGGGGATACCTATATATGTGTGTGGTGGGGATACCTATAGATGTGTGTGGTGGGGATACCTATATATGTGTGTGGTGGGGATACCTATTAAAGTATGTGGTGGGGATACCTATATATGTGTGTGGTGGGGATACCTATATATGTGTGTGGTGGGGATACCTATATATGTGTGTGGTGGGGATACCTATATATGTGTGTGGTGGGGATACCTATATATGTATGTGGTGAGGATACCTACATATGTATGTGGTGGGAATACCTATAGATGTATGTGGTGGGGATACCTATATATGTATGTGGTGAGGATACCTATATATGTATGTGGTGGGGATACCTATATATGTGTGTGGAGGGGATACCTATAGATGTGTTTGATGGGGATACCTATATATGTATGTGGTGGGGATACTATGTATGTGGTGGGGATACCTATATATGTATGTGGTGGGGATAGCTATATATGTATGTGGTGGGGATACCTATAGATGTATGTGGTGGGGATACCTATATATGTATGTGGTGGGGATACCTATATATGTATGTGGTGGGGATACCTATATATGTGTGTGGTGGTGATACATATATATGTGTGTGGTGGTGATACCTATATATGTATGTGGTGGGGATACCTATATATGTATGTGGTGGTGATACCTATATATGTATGTGGTGGTGATACCTATATATGTATGTGGTGGGGATACCTATATATGTATGTGGTGGGGATACCTATAGATGTATGTGCTGGGGATACCTATAGATGTATGTGCTGGGGATACCTATATATGTATGTGGTGGGGATACCTATAGATGTATTTGGTGGGGATACCTATATATATATGTGGTGGGGATACCTATATATCTATGTGGTGGGGATACCTATATATGTGTGTGGTGGGGATACCTATATTTGTATGTGGCGGGGATACCTATATATGTGTGTTGTGGGGATACCTATATATGTGTGTGGTGGTGATACCTATAGATGTATGTGGTGGGGATACCTATATATGTATGTGGTGGGTATACCTATATATGTATGTGGTGGGGATACCTATATATGTATGTGGTGGGGATACCTATATATGTATGTGGTGGGGATACCTATATATGTATGTGGTGGTGATACCTATATATGTATGTGGTGGGGATACCTATATATGTAAGTGGTGGTGATACCTATATATGTATGTGGTGGGGATACCTATATATGTATGTGGTGGTGATACCTATATATGTATGTGGTGGGGATACCTATATATGTATGTGGTGGGGATACCTATATATGTATGTGGCGGGATACCTATATATGTATGTGGCGGGATACCTATAGATGTATGTGGTGGGGATACCTATATATGTGTGTGGTGGGAATACATATATATGTATGTGGTGGGGATACCTATATATGTGTGTGGTGGTGATACCTATATATGTGTGTGGTGGGGGTACCTATAGATGTGTGTGGTGGGGGTACCTATAGATGTGTGTGGTGGGGATACCTATATATGTGTGTGGTGGGGATACCTATATATGTATGTGGTGGGAATACCTATATATGTATGTGGTGGGGATACCTATATATGTATGTGGTGGGGATACCTATATATGTGTGTGGCGGGGATACATATATATGTATGTGGTGGGGAAACCTATATATGTATGTGGTGGGGATACCTATAGATGTGTGTGGTGGGGATACATATAGATGTGTGTGGTGGGGATACCTATATATGTGTGTGGTGGGGATACCTATAGATGTGTGTGGTGGTGATACCTATATATGTGTGTGGTGGGGATACCTATATATGTGTGTGGTGGGGATACCTATAGATGTGTGTGGTGAGGATACCTATATATGTGTGTGGTGGGGATACCTATATATGTGTGTGGTGAGGATACATATATATGTGTGTGGTGGGGATACCTATAGATGTGTGTGGTGGGGATACCTATATATGTGAGTGGTGGGGATACCTATATATGTGTGTGGTGGGTATACCTATAGATGTGTGTGGTGAGGATACCTATATATGTATATGGTGGTGATACCTATATATGTATGTGGTGGGGATACCTATATCTGTATGTGGTGGGGATACCTATATATGTGTGTGGTGGGGATACCTTTAGATGTGTGTGGTGGGGATACCTATATATGTGTGTGGTGGGGATACCTATATATGTGTGTGGTGGGGATACCTATAGATGTGTGTGGTGGGGATACCTATATATGTATGTGGCGGGGATACCTATATATGTGTGTGGTGGTGATACCTATAGATGTATGTGGTGGGGATACCTATATATGTATGTGGTGGGGATACCTATATATGTATGTGGTGGGGAGACCTATATATGTTTGTGGTGGGGATACCTATATATGTATGTGGTGGGGATACCTATATATGTATGTGGTGGTGATACCTATAGATGTATGTGGTGGGGATACCTATATATGTAAGTGGTGGGGATACCTACATATGTATGTGGTGGGGATACCTATATATGTATGTGGTGGTGATACCTATATATGTATGTGGTGGGGATACCTATATATGTATGTGGTGGGGATACCTATATATGTGTGTGGTGGGGATACCTATAGATGTGTGTGGTGGGGATACCTATATATGTGTGTGGTGGGGATACCTATTAAAGTATGTGGTGGGGATACCTATATATGTGTGTGGTGGGGATACCTATATATGTGTGTGGTGGGGATACCTATATATGTGTGTGGTGGGGATACCTATATATGTGTGTGGTGGGGATACCTATATATGTATGTGGTGAGGATACCTATATATGTATGTGGTGGGGATACCTATAGATGTATGTGGTGGGGATACCTATATATGTATGTGGTGAGGATACCTATATATGTATGTGGTGGGGATACCTATATATGTGTGTGCTGTATGTGCTGGGGATACCTATAGATGTATGTGCTGGGGATACCTATATATGTATGTGGTGGGGATACCTATAGATGTATTTGGTGGGGATACCTATATATATATGTGGTGGGGATACCTATATATCTATGTGGTGGGGATACCTATATATGTGTGTGGTGGGGATACCTATATTTGTATGTGGCGGGGATACCTATATATGTGTGTTGTGGGGATACCTATATATGTGTGTGGTGGTGATACCTATAGATGTATGTGGTGGGGATACCTATATATGTATGTGGTGGGGATACCTATATATGTATGTGGTGGGGATACCTATATATGTATGTGGTGGGGATACCTATATATGTATGTGGTGGGGATACCTATATATGTATGTGGTGGTGATACCTATATATGTATGTGGTGGGGATACCTATATATGTAAGTGGTGGGGATACCTACATATGTATGTGGTGGGGATACCTATATATGTATGTGGTGGTGATACCTATATATGTATGTGGTGGGGATACCTATATATGTATGTGGTGGGGATACCTATATATGTATGTGGCGGGATACCTATATATGTATGTGGCGGGATACCTATAGATGTATGTGGTGGGGATACCTATATATGTGTGTGGTGGGGATACCTATATATGTGTGTGGTGGGAATACATATATATGTATGTGGTGGGGATACCTATATATGTGTGTGGTGGTGATACCTATATATGTGTGTGGTGGGGGTACCTATAGATGTGTGTGGTGGGGGTACCTATAGATGTGTGTGGTGGGGATACCTATATATGTGTGTGGTGGGGATACCTATATATGTATGTGGTGGGAATACCTATATATGTATGTGGTGGGGATACCTATATATGTATGTGGTGGGGATACCTATATATGTGTGTGGCGGGGATACATATATATGTATGTGGTGGGGAAACCTATATATGTATGTGGTGGGGATACCTATAGATGTGTGTGGTGGGGATACATATAGATGTGTGTGGTGGGGATACCTATATATGTGTGTGGTGGGGATACCTATAGATGTGTGTGGTGGTGATACCTATATATGTGTGTGGTGGGGATACCTATATATGTGTGTGGTGGGGATACCTATAGATGTGTGTGGTGAGGATACCTATATATGTGTGTGGTGGGGATACCTATATATGTGTGTGGTGAGGATACATATATATGTGTGTGGTGGGGATACCTATAGATGTGTGTGGTGGGGATACCTATATATGTGAGTGGTGGGGATACCTATATATGTGTGTGGTGGGTATACCTATAGATGTGTGTGGTGAGGATACCTATATATGTATATGGTGGTGATACCTATATATGTATGTGGTGGGGATACCTATATCTGTATGTGATGGGGATACCTATATATGTGTGTGGTGGGGATACCTTTAGATGTGTGTGGTGGGGATACCTATATATGTGTGTGGTGGGGATACCTATATATGTGTGTGGTGGGGATACCTATAGATGTGTGTGGTGGGGATACCTATATATGTATGTGGCGGGGATACCTATATATGTGTGTGGTGGTGATACCTATAGATGTATGTGGTGGGGATACCTATATATGTATGTGGTGGGGATACCTATATATGTATGTGGTGGGGAGACCTATATATGTTTGTGGTGGGGATACCTATATATGTATGTGGTGGGGATACCTATATATGTATGTGGTGGTGATACCTATAGATGTATGTGGTGGGGATACCTATATATGTAAGTGGTGGGGATACCTACATATGTATGTGGTGGGGATACCTATATATGTATGTGGTGGTGATACCTATATATGTATGTGGTGGGGATACCTATATATGTATGTGGTGGGGATACCTATATATGTATGTGGCGGGATACCTATATATGTATGTGGCGGGATACCTATAGATGTATGTGGTGGGGATACCTATATATGTGTGTGGTGGGGATACCTATATATGTGTGTGGTGGGAATACATATATATGTATGTGGTGGGGATACCTATATATGTGTGTGGTGGTGATACCTATATATGTGTGTGGTGGGGGTACCTATAGATGTGTGTGGTGGGGGTACCTATAGATGTGTGTGGTGGGGATACCTATATATGTGTGTGGTGGGGATACCTATATATGTATGTGGTGGGAATACCTATATATGCTCGAGAAAGGTCTCATATCTTTCTCAGGGTTTATAAACCATCAAGAGTAGCAACAAAGTCAGCACAAATCACGTTTATTTAGAGCCCCCCCTTTGTTTCTGGACGTGATGGTCCTATCAGCTAACTTCTAGCACAAGTCTCATTACCGTAGTTCAAACCAATGAAGAAACTATAATCACCATTAACATATTTCACCGGCATTATCAAAAACCATGCTGGCATGTTATTGTTTACATTCGTCAAGTCTCGCAGACCACGTTAATCTCGTCGTAAACGAGAACTCAGTATAAGCACAATAATCATACCAAATTAATTTGAACCTATGCCAACGAGACTAGCTATTTTCTCCGTAGTTTCTCCCGCTGTTGGCATTCCTTTGTTCTTGGAATAAACCAATGAGAATGTCTGACAATTCCAAGAATATAATTTTGTCCAATAGAAATAATTAGAAATCTACTACCTCGGAAAAACTATTGAAGTTCCGGAGTAAACATTTCACTTCGATGAAATAGCTTCTCGAAAACAATAGCATTCAATATTATTATCGCAATTCAAACAACTTACGCTAATACAAGCAAATTATTACGCTTTAAAAAATATTTGTATTATTCTAGCGGACAATAGGTTTATTCTCGCGGCTGTGAGCATATTCTGCTGTTCGTATTCATTCGTTTTTTAACTGATTTGCGCAGTGTTTCTCAAAAAATTGGCAAAGAGTGAAAGACAGGGACAAAGTGAAAGTGTCAACACTGAAATGGGAAAAACCCGACGCGGTCGTGCCCAGCGCACTTCTACTTGTCCTTCAAGCCAAACAAGGCGCAGAGCCAGGACCAATCTTGAGGACTTTGTTAATGCCACACAAGATTGTGCTGATTCGGAAGACTCGGCTGTGAATGTAATTGTGAACCCAAGAAATTTGACAGTGGTTCAAATAAGGCAAGCTCTTCAAACTCGGGGAATAATTGTGCCAGAGAACTTTAAAAAGCCAGATCTGGTAAAGATTTATGACTTGAACGTCCCCATCAATGCCCGAGTGCCATCATCGGGAGCAGATTTAGGAATAGCCAGTAATTGGTCCAATTCATGCGCCGTCCAGACACCGACGGCAATACAAGGCTCAGCTACTGATACAAACAGTTCGAATAACATTAACCAGCCTATTCCTACGTGGGTGCCATCTCAACCTCCCGAAATTGCGACAGCACCTGATTTCCAAAATCAGTTGATGGACGCATTGGCTGCCAACCAATCGCTTCTACAAACCATGTCGCAGATGGCAGGAACTACTAGTACCAGTGTTCATGGGCACAATTCACAAGGTACAGCTTCAGGTTCGCTCTTCCAGGCCTCACCAGAATTGATATCTCTGGACACCAGTATACCAAATTCTCTTTTGCAATCGGATGGAATTCCGATGGGTAATCTACCCGATATTGATCCGAACATATCGGCACAGTTGCGCTCGGACATTTTGTCAGGCAAGGACATCAACCTCGCCAGATTGATCATGCCACCATTGGAATCATTTAAAGGAAGTGAAAAATATGACTCGAGACTGTCAAAATATCTTTCGCTTCCAGAATTCATTACAGCCTTTGGTAAATTCAAAACAGTGCTGTGCGAAGTTTTCCCAAACCGACGTGCCGAGTTGGATGCCTATTTGGCAGATATAATTACTATTGCTAGTCAATATGGCGACTCATTTTATTCTTACCATCTCGCCTTTTCAGCAAAAGCTGCAGCATGGTTAGCTCGAGGTACCAAAGTGAACTGGGCCTTGAGAGACACCCACCTATATTCATCCTTGTTCACAAGTCAGAGGTCTCTAAGCTGCTCGGTGTGCAAAAACCCATCGCACTCAGAAAAATTCTGTCCTCTAAATTCATCAAAAAATTCATTTGCACCTCGTCGCTTTGGCACATCATTTGGCTCTCCAACACAAACACCAAATAATAATATGTCTTGTCTTCAATTCAATTCCGTTAAAGGTTGTACATTTGGTACGGGGTGCAAATATGTGCATGAGTGTGTGTTATGCAAAGGTCCTCACCCAAAACCTGTCTGTAGTCAAAAACCCTTCAAGCCTTTCAAAAACGCCCCAAATTTCAAATGACTTCAAGGCAGTGCAGAGGACCCGGCATTAATTCCGACCAGTGTCTCCACTCCAGTAAATGTGAAATTCCTGCAGTGGGCCCTATCCGACCATCCCGACCAAAAGTTTGTCTCCGAACTGATCAATGGTTTCACTTTTGGCTTTGACACTGGCGTTTCAATATTACCTTCAAGCAGCTTAGAACTTCGAAACTTACAGTCAGCATTAAGCAATCACAGTGATGTTAACAAATTGATAGAAAAAGAATTGTCTCAAGGATTCATTATTGGTCCTTTCAGCAAGCCTCCCTTTGCAAATTTCAGGATCAATCCTATCGGCATAGCTGAAAGAAAAATTTCCAAAAAGAAACGGCTAATTGTCGATCTTTCAGCTCCCCATTCATCCAAAAAGGACCAGTCGCTAAATTCATTAATTAATAAGGATGAATTTTCTTTGACTTATGTGACAGTGGATCATGCCGTTCGCATCATTCAACAATTAAATCCAAATTCAAATTCAAGTTCGCCAAATCTTTTTCACTGCGACATTCAGTCAGCTTTCAAATTGTGCCCGATCAAACAGGACTTGTGGCCATATTACGGCATCTGCTGGGACAGTAAATATTATTTTTACAAAACACTGTGTTTCGGCAGTCGGTCGTCTCCAAAAATTTTCGACCAACTTTCTCAAGCAATTTGCTGGATTGCCACTAACAAATTTGGCGTGCCTAATCTCTTGCACTATCTGGACGATTATATGTCCATAATTCCTCCAGATGCCGACCCTCAAGGTCCTGTTAATGCTCTCCTGGAAGTATTTAACCAAGCAAACATTCCTCTAGCTGAGGAGAAATCCATAGGACCATGTCACTGTATCGAATTTTTAGGTATCACCATCGACGCAGCACTCATGGAATGTCGGCTACCTCATGACAAACTAACCAGGCTACGGGTAACAATCAAGTCTTTCATGAACCGATCTACCTGTACCAAACGAGAATTGCTCAGCCTCATAGGCCATTTAAGTTTCGCAGCAAAAGTCGTTGTTCCAGGTAGATCCTTCATGTCTTACTTGATTGCATTATCCACTACAGTCTCGGAACTCAGATATCATGTAAATATTTCTGCTGCATGCAAAAAGGAACTAGCCATGTGGGATCAGTTCCTATCGTCATGGAATGGTGCAGCTATGTTCTTGCACAGTGACGTTATCTCATCTGATGACCTATATCTTTTTACAGATGCAAGCTCCATTCACGGTTATGGTGGCTATTTCAGAACTCACTGGTTTCAAAATGAGTGGCCCTCTGAAATTGTAGAACTTAAGAAAAATTCATGGTCTATGGCCTACATGGAACTTTATCCTATTTGTACTGCAGCTATTCTATGGGGCCATTTGTGGTCAAACAAACGGGTTATCTTTATATGTGATAATGAAGCTGTTGTTCACATATACCAGAAAGGCCGATCAAAAATTGCAGTCATTATGTCTCTTGTACGTCGATTAACTTTATGTGCTTTAAAATGTAATTTCATGTTTTCATCTTCTTATATCACTTCCAAGGCGAACAAAATTTCTGACTGTTTGTCCCGTTGTCGATTTCAGGATTTCAGAAGATTGGCACCAGAGGCAGACCGGTTCCCATTCCCTTGCCCTACTCATTCGGAGTTGGTGCATCTTTAAACAGCATAGCTAACAACATGTGGTTGCAGTCGGTCAGTCGATCCACTTTAAAGCAATATGAAAGCGGCATAAAATGCTTAAATAAATTTGCATCTGCACTCGGAATCAGTATTCATCAACCTCATGGTCTACCACATTTGAATGAAAGCCTTCTACTTCAATTTGTCGCTCATTGCAGTGCCCATTTCAATTTGACCTACTCCACAATCAAGTTGTACCTAGCTGGCATCCGCTTCTTCTACATTGCGGCCTATGGCGTCAACCCTTTAGAACAACATAATGGCCAGCCCTGGCCCAAGCTGTCTGGAATCCTGAAAGCTATCAAAAGACAGCATCGGATCTGCACCCGTATTCGCTTGCCAATTACATTTGACATTTTACAGAAATTATGTGCTCAGCTGGATAAAATTCCATTTGCAGCCCCAACTTGCTTTATGATGAAAACAGCGCTTGCAGTTGGTTTTTTCGGATTTCTGCGTTGTGGTGAATTTACTGTTCGCAACAGTTTGGATTATTCAAACTTTATAGCAATCAAGGATGTGGCCATTGAGCCTGATGAAAAGGAAGCTTCAATCCTCTTAAAGCAGTCAAAAACCGACCCTTTTCGAAAAGGTGTCAGAGTGCATTACTTCTGTACATGTACATCTAGTATTTGTTCCGTGCGACTGTTGTCACTTTACTTGAAATTCCGCTACAATTCTGGAGCTAAATTGGATGATCCATTATTCGTTACCGACAATGCCAAAGTGTTGTACAGGCACCACTTTATTTCAAAACTGAAACAACTTCTTACACTTTGCGGTATACCGGCTAACATGTACTCAGGCCACTCCTTGCGTTCAGGTGCAGCTACTACGGCATGCGCAGCCCGTCTTGAAGACCACCTCATTAAAACTCTCGGCCGATGGGAATCGGACTGCTATAGAAGATACATTCATACTCCTAGAGCAGTTATCAGGGAAGCTCATAATTCCATGGTCAGGTCCTATGGACCTACCCGTTAATTAAGGAATATCACCTTATATTCCAATGTCAGTAATTAGCCTTCAAAGCTTCCTACATTCATAATGCACTCCAATAATTTTGTATTGCATATTTATATATAGGTTCATACTAGTATATAACCAATATCGAATTTATTTCAATTTTATTTCAGTTATTCAGGGTAGTAATATAAATGTGTGCTCCTGGTGGTGGGTGACCCCTTCTTTGGGGCTCTCCGCTGGTACCCAGCTCCGATTGGGTATTCTCGCTTTGCGAGATGGCCCCAAATTCAGGATCTCATTTAGGGCTCAATTAGAAATCATAATGCCTCAATGCTTCTTTGGGGCTTCCTTATATCAATCTTCTATCGAATAAATAAGTTCGAAATTAAGTAAAGGTAAATGGGTACCAGAACATGAGAGCCTCATATATCCCAAATACAATTTAGCATGTGTATGCATCGGTTCCCAATCAGGGATTCTGATTTTAGGGAAGTGCATACTCATTCTAATCAGGTACAGCCTCACGGGCATGTATCACATGAATAATCATTTGATCAAGTAGATCACAGATTCTATTAATATAATAGCCAAGATATACCAAAAATCGTGCCAATAGTGAACTTGGTCAAGAACAATGGGGGTTCTTGATTTATACCATATTTAAAGTGATCCAACCATTCTATTTGTTTAAATCCTTCAATACAGTATTCTTAGACTCACATGTACATATAGGTACAGTACTGGTGTGGGATACCAGACATTACCAGCAGTTAACAATTCTATTCCCCACAGTGGTCCTTACATCATGTAGGACGCACACATAATCTAATCTCAATTTGTGAGACGCATCTACTTCATACAACCAGAATTAATAACAACCATCTCTTAAAGCAGATGGTCATCTTTCTGTCAAGTCTAGTTACTTTATCAAACTCCATCTAGACCTTCCGTAGAAAAGGATTACTCATCAGATTTATCAAATAGAATGGTTTGAGGATCACTGAAATTCTTATACTATCTTATATATGTTTTCATATATTCACCAATTAATACATATTGATTGATCTAGTCAATGGGCCATATGTATACATGTATATATTCATGATTGTTTTTGTTTTAAATTTTAATGGCTATCACATGTTTTTTGAAAATTACTGTCAAACGTTTTGTTATTCAAATAAATGCATGTCAAGGTTAAAGATTTTCTAGAAGCTAACCATATCCCTCTGATGGTTTATAAATGCTCGAGAAAGGTCTCATATCTTTCTCAGGGTTTATAAACCATCAAGAGTAGCAACAAAGTCAGCACAAATCACGTTTATTTAGAGCCCCCCCTTTGTTTCTGGACGTGATGGTCCTATCAGCTAACTTCTAGCACAAGTCTCATTACCGTAGTTCAAACCAATGAAGAAACTATAATCACCATTAACATATTTCACCGGCATTATCAAAAACCATGCTGGCATGTTATTGTTTACATTCGTCAAGTCTCGCAGACCACGTTAATCTCGTCGTAAACGAGAACTCAGTATAAGCACAATAATCATACCAAATTAATTTGAACCTATGCCAACGAGACTAGCTATTTTCTCCGTAGTTTCTCCCGCTTTTGGCATTCCTTTGTTCTTGGAATAAACTAATGAGAATGTCTGACAATTCCAAGAATATAATTTTGTCCAATAGAAATAATTAGAAATCTACTACCTCGGAAAAACTATTGAAGTTCCGGAGTAAACATTTCACTTCGATGAAATAGCTTCTCGAAAACAATAGCATTCAATATTATTATCGCAATTCAAACAACTTACGCTAATACAAGCAAATTATTACGCTTTAAAAAATATTTGTATTACCCACCCCCATCCCCTGCTAACCACCATCAGGAAGCACACCATTTATGGGGTTCTCGGCTCTGGTACCTTTGCCTCATCATCAACTCGCACTCCCCCTCTTTTCCTTATCTACCGGTTGACCAGACTCCACCAGGGCCTTCTACGGGGTCATTAACAAAATTCTCACACCATGCGTCCTCTCCGATAATCGTATTCCAGATTTCAGATACACGTACAGAATCAATTCATTAAGCTTCAGAGGAACTGATGCTGAGGTGAAGCCTCTCGTAGTCCTCTTCAGGCCCCTCAACGACAAATGCCTTAGGTTCAGCTCTTTATCAAACAAACAAAAAGCATGAGGCCGAGGTGTTGCACCCTCCCGGTCCTTTCTCCATCTATCATTTACAAGCGCCATAGGACATGAAGCTGAGGTGTTGCATCCTCCTTGTCCTTTCCCCTATTATTGACGTACTCTCCATAGGACATGAAGCTGAGGTGTTGCATCCTCCTTGTCCTTTCCCCTATTATTGACGTAGTCTCCATAGGACATGAAGCTGAGGTGTTGCATCCTCCTTGTCCTTCCCCTGTTATTGACGTGCATGTAGGCTCCATACGACATGAAGCTGAGGTGTCGCATCCTCCTTGTCCTTTCCCCTATCATTGACGCACATGTAAGCTCCATAGGACATGACGCTGAGGTGTTGCATCCTCCTTGTCCTAACCCGCATTTGCAGTGGCATAGTATCTCATATATTTGCAGCACCTGATATGTCAGGACATTAAGCTTAGGTTTGGCATCCTCCCTGTCCTAACATACATCGGGAATTAAGCACAATATGATATAGGCATTAAATGGTATGGTATTCTCGCTTTGCGAGATGGCCCCAAATTCAGGATCTCATTTAGGGCTCAATTAGAAATCATAATGCCTCAATGCTTCTTTGGGGCTTCCTTATATCAATCTTCTATCGAATAAATAAGTTCGAAATTAAGTAAAGGTAAATGGGTACCAGAACATGAGAGCCTCATATATCCCAAATACAATTTAGCATGTGTATGCATCGGTTCCCAATCAGGGATTCTGATTTTAGGGAAGTGCATACTCATTCTAATCAGGTACAGCCTCACGGGCATGTATCACATGAATAATCATTTGATCAAGTAGATCACAGATTCTATTAATATAATAGCCAAGATATACCAAAAATCGTGCCAATAGTGAACTTGGTCAAGAACAATGGGGGTTCTTGATTTATACCATATTTAAAGTGATCCAACCATTCTATTTGTTTAAATCCTTCAATACAGTATTCTTAGACTCACATGTACATATAGGTACAGTACTGGTGTGGGATACCAGACATTACCAGCAGTTAACAATTCTATTCCCCACAGTGGTCCTTACATCATGTAGGACGCACACATAATCTAATCTCAATTTGTGAGACGCATCTACTTCATACAACCAGAATTAATAACAACCATCTCTTAAAGCAGATGGTCATCTTTCTGTCAAGTCTAGTTACTTTATCAAACTCCATCTAGACCTTCCGTAGAAAAGGATTACTCATCAGATTTATCAAATAGAATGGTTTGAGGATCACTGAAATTCTTATACTATCTTATATATGTTTTCATATATTCACCAATTAATACATATTGATTGATCTAGTCAATGGGCCATATGTATACATGTATATATTCATGATTGTTTTTGTTTTAAATTTTAATGGCTATCACATGTTTTTTGAAAATTACTGTCAAACGTTTTGTTATTCAAATAAATGCATGTCAAGGTTAAAGATTTTCTAGAAGCTAACCATATCCCTCTGATGGTTTATAAATGTATGTGGTGGGGATACCTATATATGTATGTGGTGGGGATACCTATATATGTGTGTGGCGGGGATACATATATATGTATGTGGTGGGGAAACCTATATATGTATGTGGTGGGGATACCTATAGATGTGTGTGGTGGGGATACATATAGATGTGTGTGGTGGGGATACCTATATATGTGTGTGGTGGGGATACCTATAGATGTGTGTGGTGGTGATACCTATATATGTGTGTGGTGGGGATACCTATATATGTGTGTGGTGGGGATACCTATAGATGTGTGTGGTGAGGATACCTATATATGTGTGTGGTAGGGATACCTATATATGCGTGTGGTGAGGATACATATATATGTGTGTGGTGGGGATACCTATAGATGTGTGTGGTGGGGATACCTATATATGTGAGTGGTGGGGATACCTATATATGTGCGTGGTGGGTATACCTATAGATGTGTGTGGTGAGGATACCTATATATGTATATGGTGGTGATACCTATATATGTATGTGGTGGGGATACCTATATCTGTATGTGGTGGGGATACCTATATATGTGTGTGGTGGGGATACCTTTAGATGTGTGTGGTGGGGATACCTATATATGTGTGTGGTGGGGATACCTATATATGTGTGTGGTGGGGATACCTATAGATGTGTGTGGTGGAGATACCTATATATGTGTGTGGCGGGGATACCTATATATGTGTGTGGTGGTGATACCTATAGATGTATGTGGTGGGGATACCTATATATGTATGTGGTGGGGATACCTATATATGTATGTGGCGGGGAGACCTATATATGTTTGTGGTGGGGATACCTATATATGTATGTGGTGGGGATACCTATATATGTATGTGGTGGTGATACCTATAGATGTATGTGGTGGGGATACCTATATATGTATGTGGTGGGGATACCTATATATGTATGTGGTGGTGATACCTATAGATGTATGTGGTGGGGATTCCTATATATGTATGCGGGGGGGATACCTATATATGTATGTGGTGGGGATACCTATATATGTATGTGGTGGGGATACCTATATATGTATGTGGTGGTGATACCTATATATGTATGTGGTGGGGATACCTATAGATGTATGTGGCGGGATACCTATAGATGTATGTGGTGGGGATACCTATATATGTATGTGGTGGGGATACCTATAGATGTTTGTGGTGGGGATACCTATATATGAATGTGGTGGGGATACCTATATATGTATGTGGTGGGGATACCTATATATGTGTGTGGTGGGGATACATATATATGTGTGTGGTGGGGATACCTATATATGTATGTGGCGGGGATACCTATATATGTATGTGGTGGGGATACCCATATATGTGTGTGGTGGTGATACCTATAGATGTATGTGGTGGGGATACCTATATATTTGTGGGGCGGTGATACCTATATATGTGTGTGGTGGGGATACCTATATATGTATGTGGTGGCGAGACCTATATATGTATGTGGTGGGGAGACATATATGTATGTGGTGGTGATACATATATATGTATGTGGTGGGGATACATATAGATGTGTGTGGTGAGGAGACCTATATATGTATGTGGTGGGGATACCCATGTGTGTGTGGTGGTGATACCTATATATGTATGTGGTGGGATACATATAGATGTGTGTGGTGAGGAGACCTATATATGTATGTGTTGGTGATACCTGTATATGTGTGTGGTGGTGATACCTATAGATGTGTGTGGTGGGGATACCTATATATGTATGTGGTGGGGATACCTATATATGTGTGTGGCGGGGATACCTATATATGTATGTGGTGGGGATACCTATATATGTATGTGGTGGGGATATCTATATATGTGTGTCGTGGTGATACCTATAGATGTATGTGGTGGGGATACCTATATATGTGTGTGGTGGTGATACCTATATATGTGTGTGGTGGGGATACCTATATATGTATGTGGTGGGAATACTATATATGTATGTGGTGGGGATACCTATATATGTATGTGGTGGGGATACCTATATATGTATGTGGTGGGGATACCTATATATGTGTGTGGTGGGGATACCTATATATGTGTGTTGTGGGGATACCTATAGATGTATGTGGTGGGGATACCTATAGATGTATGTGGTGGGGATACCTATATATGTATGTGGTGGGGATACCTATATATGTATGTGGTGGGGATACCTATATATGTATGTGGTGGGGATACCTATATATGTGTGTGGTGGTGAAACCTATATATGTGTGTGGTGGTGATACCTATATATGTATGTGGTGGGGATACATATATATGTGTGTGGTGGGGATATCTATAGAATTGTGTGACGGGGAGACCTATATATGTATGTGGTGGGGATATCTATATATGTGTGTGGTGGGAATACCTATATATGAATGCGGTGGGGATACCTATATATGTATGTGGTGGGGATACCTATATATGTATGTGGCGGGGATACCTATAGATGTGTGTGGTGGGGATACCTATATATGTATGTGGCGGGGATGCCTATAGATGTATGTGGTGGGGATACCTATATATGTATGTGGTGGGGATACCTATATATGTGTGTGGCGGGGATACATATATATATGTGTGTGGTGGGGATACCTATATATGTGTGTGGTGGGGATACCTATAGATGTATGTGGTGGGTAGACCTATATATGTATGTGGCGGGGATACCTATATTTGTATGTGGTGGGGATACCTATATATGTGTGTGGTGGTGATACCTATATATGTGTGTGGTGGTGATACCTATATATGTATGTGGTGGTGATACCTATATATGTATGTGGTTGTGATACCTATATATGTATGTGGTGGGGATACCTATAGATGTATGTGGTGGGGATACCTATAGATGTGTGTGGCGGGGATACATATAGATGTATGTGGTGGTGATACCTATATATGTATGTGGTGGGGATACCTATAGATGTGTGTGGTGGTGATACCTATAGATGTGTGTGGCGGGGATACCTATAGATGTGTGTGGTGGGATACCTATATATGTATGTGGTGGAGATACCTATATATGTGTGTGGTGAGGATACCTATAGATGTGTGTGGTGGTGATACCTATATCTGTGTGTGGTGGGGATACCTATATATGTATGTGGTGGTGATACCTATATATGTATGTGGCGGGGATACCTATATATGTGTGTGGTGGTGATACCTACAGATGTGTGTGGTGGGGATACCTATATTTGTGTGTGGTGAGGATACCTATATATGTGTGTGGCGGGGATACCTATATATGTGTGTGGTGGGGATACCTATCTATGTGTGTGGTGGGGATACCTGTATGTGTGTGGTGGGGATACCTATATATGTATGTGGTGGGGATACCTATATATGTGTGTGGTGGGGATACCTATATATGTGTGTGGTGGGGATACCTATATATGTGTGTGGTGGGGATACCTATATATGTATGTGGTGGGGATACCTACATATGTATGTGGCGGGGATACCTATATATGTGTGTGGCGGGGATACCTATATATGTGTGTGGTGGGGATACCTATATATGTTTGTGGTGGGGATACCTACATATGTGTGTGGTGGGGATACCTATAGATGTGTGTGATGGGGATACCTATATATGTGTGTGGTGGGGATACCTATAGATTTGTGTGGTGGGGATACCTATAGATGTGTGTGGTGGGGATACCTATATATGTGTGTGGTGGGGATACCTATATATGTGTGTGGTGGGGATACCTATATATGTATGTGGTGGGGATGCCTATATATGTATGTGGTGGGGATGCCTATATATGTGTGTGGTGGGGATACCTATAGATGTGTGTGGTGGTGATACATATAGATGTGTGTGGTGGGGATACCTATAGATGTATGTGGCGGGATACCTATATATGTATGTGGCAGTGATACATATAGATGTGTGTGGTGGAGATACCTATAAATGTATGTGGTGGGGATACCTATAGATGTATGTGGTGGTGATACCTATAGATGTATGTGGTGGGGATACCTATATATGTGTGTGGCGGTGATACATATAGATGTGTATGGAGGGGATACCTATAGATGTGTATGGAGGGGATAACTATAGATGTATGTGGTGGGGATACCTATATATGTGTGTGGCGGTGAAACATATAGATGTGTATGGTGGGGATACCTATATATGTGTGTGGTGGGGATACCTATAGATGTGTGTGGTGGTGATACATATAGATGTGTGTGGTGGGGATACCTATATATGTGTGTGGCGGTGATACATATAGATGTGTATGGTGGGGATACCTATAGATGTGTATGGAGGGGATATCTATAGATGTATGTGGTGGGGATACCTATATATGTATGTGGTGGTGATACCTATATATGTATTTGGTTGGGATACCTATATATGTGTGTGGCGGTGATACATATAGATGTGTATGGTGGGGATACCTATAGATGTGTATTGAGGGGATACATATAGATGTATGTGGTGGGGATACCTATATATGTGTGTGGCGGTGAAACATATAGATGTGTATGGTGGGGATTCCTATATATGTGTGTGGTGGGGATACCTATAGATGTGTGTGGTGGTGATACATATATATGTGTGTGGTGGGGATACCTATATATGTATGTGGTGGGGATACCTATATATGTATGTGGTGGGGATACCTATAGATGTATGTGGTGGGGATACTTATATATGTATGTGGTGGGGATACCTATATATGTATGTGGTGGGGATACAT
Organism: Siphonodentalium dalli; assembly: GCA_032622095.1. NCBI lineage: Eukaryota > Metazoa > Mollusca > Scaphopoda > Gadilida > Siphonodentaliidae > Siphonodentalium > Siphonodentalium dalli. Next base: position 61,154,632 of record CP136068.1, read on the forward strand.
ATAGATGTATGTGATGGGGATACCTATATATGTATGTGGTGGGGATACATATATATGTGTGTGGTGGGGATACCTATAGATGTATGTGGTGGGGATACCTATATATGTGTGTGGTGGGGATACATATATATGTATGTGGTGGGGATACCTATATATGTATGTGGTGGGGATACCTATATATGTATGTGGTGGGGATACCTATATATGTGTGTGGTGGGGATACCTATAGATGTATGTGGTGGGGATACCTATATTTGTATGTGGTGGGAATACCTATATATGTGTGTGGTGGGGATACCTATATATGTATGTGGTGGGGATACATATAGATGTGTGGTGGGGATACCTATATATGTATGTGGTGGGGATACCTATAGATCTGTGAGGCGGGGATACCTATATATGTGTGTGGCGGGGATACCTATATTTGTATGTGGCGGGGATACCTATATATGTGTGTGGTGGGGATACCTATATATGTATGTGGTGGGGATACCTATATATGTGTGTGGTGGGGATACCTATATATGTATGTGGTGGGGACACCTATATATGTATGTGGCGGGGATACCTATATATGTGTGTGGTGGGGATACATATATATGTATGTGGTGGGGATACATATATATGTATGTGGCTTGGATACTTATATATGAGTGTGGTGGGGATACCTATATATGTATGTGGTGGGGATACCTATATATGTATATCGTGGGGATACCTATATACGTGTGTGGTGGGGAGACCTATATATGTATGTGGTGGGGAGACCATAGAGATGTATGTGGTGGGGATACCTATATATGTATGTGGTGGGGATACCTATATATGTATGTGGTGGGGATACCTATAGATGTATGAGGTGGTGATACGTATATATGTATGTGGTGGTGATGCCTATATATGTATGTGGTGGGGATACCTATATATGTGTGCGGTGGGGATACCTATATATGTATGTGGTGGGGATACCTATATATGTATGTGGTGGGGATACATATAAATGTATGTGGTGGGATACCTATATATTTGAGTGGTGGTCATACCTATATATGTATGTGGTGGGGAGACCTATATATGAATGTGGCGGGGATACCTATATATGTGTGTGGTGGTGAAACCTATATATGTGTGTGGTGGTGATACCTATATATGTATGTGGTGGGGATACATATATATGTGTGTGGTGGGGATATCTATAGAATTGTGTGACGGGGAGACCTATATATGTATGTGGTGGGGATATCTATATATGTGTGTGGTGGGAATACCTATATATGAATGCGGTGGGGATACCTATATATGTATGTGGTGGGGATACCTATATATGTATGTGGCGGGGATACCTATAGATGTGTGTGGTGGGGATACCTATATATGTATGTGGCGGGGATGCCTATAGATGTATGTGGTGGGGATACCTATATATGTATGTGGTGGGGATACCTATATATGTGTGTGGCGGGGATACATATATATATGTGTGTGGTGGGGATACCTATATATGTGTGTGGTGGGGATACCTATAGATGTATGTGGTGGGTAGACCTATATATGTATGTGGCGGGGATACCTATATTTGTATGTGGTGGGGATACCTATATATGTGTGTGGTGGTGATACCTATATATGTGTGTGGTGGTGATACCTATATATGTATGTGGTGGTGATACCTATATATGTATGTGGTTGTGATACCTATATATGTATGTGGTGGGGATACCTATAGATGTATGTGGTGGGGATACCTATAGATGTGTGTGGCGGGGATACATATAGATGTATGTGGTGGTGATACCTATATATGTATGTGGTGGGGATACCTATAGATGTGTGTGGTGGTGATACCTATAGATGTGTGTGGCGGGGATACCTATAGATGTGTGTGGTGGGATACCTATATATGTATGTGGTGGAGATACCTATATATGTGTGTGGTGAGGATACCTATAGATGTGTGTGGTGGTGATACCTATATCTGTGTGTGGTGGGGATACCTATATATGTATGTGGTGGTGATACCTATATATGTATGTGGCGGGGATACCTATATATGTGTGTGGTGGTGATACCTACAGATGTGTGTGGTGGGGATACCTATATTTGTGTGTGGTGAGGATACCTATATATGTGTGTGGCGGGGATACCTATATATGTGTGTGGTGGGGATACCTATCTATGTGTGTGGTGGGGATACCTGTATGTGTGTGGTGGGGATACCTATATATGTATGTGGTGGGGATACCTATATATGTGTGTGGTGGGGATACCTATATATGTGTGTGGTGGGGATACCTATATATGTGTGTGGTGGGGATACCTATATATGTATGTGGTGGGGATACCTACATATGTATGTGGCGGGGATACCTATATATGTGTGTGGCGGGGATACCTATATATGTGTGTGGTGGGGATACCTATATATGTTTGTGGTGGGGATACCTACATATGTGTGTGGTGGGGATACCTATAGATGTGTGTGATGGGGATACCTATATATGTGTGTGGTGGGGATACCTATAGATTTGTGTGGTGGGGATACCTATAGATGTGTGTGGTGGGGATACCTATATATGTGTGTGGTGGGGATACCTATATATGTGTGTGGTGGGGATACCTATATATGTATGTGGTGGGGATGCCTATATATGTATGTGGTGGGGATGCCTATATATGTGTGTGGTGGGGATACCTATAGATGTGTGTGGTGGTGATACATATAGATGTGTGTGGTGGGGATACCTATAGATGTATGTGGCGGGATACCTATATATGTATGTGGCAGTGATACATATAGATGTGTGTGGTGGAGATACCTATAAATGTATGTGGTGGGGATACCTATAGATGTATGTGGTGGTGATACCTATAGATGTATGTGGTGTGGATACCTATATATGTGTGTGGCGGTGATACATATAGATGTGTATGGAGGGGATACCTATAGATGTGTATGGAGGGGATAACTATAGATGTATGTGGTGGGGATACCTATATATGTGTGTGGCGGTGAAACATATAGATGTGTATGGTGGGGATACCTATATATGTGTGTGGTGGGGATACCTATAGATGTGTGTGGTGGTGATACATATAGATGTGTGTGGTGGGGATACCTATATATGTGTGTGGCGGTGATACATATAGATGTGTATGGTGGGGATACCTATAGATGTGTATGGAGGGGATATCTATAGATGTATGTGGTGGGGATACCTATATATGTATGTGGTGGTGATACCTATATATGTATTTGGTTGGGATACCTATATATGTGTGTGGCGGTGATACATATAGATGTGTATGGTGGGGATACCTATAGATGTGTATTGAGGGGATACATATAGATGTATGTGGTGGGGATACCTATATATGTGTGTGGCGGTGAAACATATAGATGTGTATGGTGGGGATTCCTATATATGTGTGTGGTGGGGATACCTATAGATGTGTGTGGTGGTGATACATATATATGTGTGTGGTGGGGATACCTATATATGTATGTGGTGGGGATACCTATATATGTATGTGGTGGGGATACCTATAGATGTATGTGGTGGGGATACTTATATATGTATGTGGTGGGGATACCTATATATGTATGTGGTGGGGATACATATAGATGTATGTGATGGGGATACCTATATATGTATGTGGTGGGGATACATATATATGTGTGTGGTGGGGATACCTATAGATGTATGTGGTGGGGATACCTATATATGTGTGTGGTGGGGATACATATATATGTATGTGGTGGGGATACCTATATATGTATGTGGTGGGGATACCTATATATGTATGTGGTGGGGATACCTATATATGTGTGTGGTGGGGATACCTATAGATGTATGTGGTGGGGATACCTATATTTGTATGTGGTGGGAATACCTATATATGTGTGTGGTGGGGATACCTATATATGTATGTGGTGGGGATACATATAGATGTGTGGTGGGGATACCTATATATGTATGTGGTGGGGATACCTATAGATCTGTGAGGCGGGGATACCTATATATGTGTGTGGCGGGGATACCTATATTTGTATGTGGCGGGGATACCTATATATGTGTGTGGTGGGGATACCTATATATGTATGTGGTGGGGATACCTATATATGTGTGTGGTGGGGATACCTATATATGTATGTGGTGGGGACACCTATATATGTATGTGGCGGGGATACCTATATATGTGTGTGGTGGGGATACATATATATGTATGTGGTGGGGATACATATATATGTATGTGGCTTGGATACTTATATATGAGTGTGGTGGGGATACCTATATATGTATGTGGTGGGGATACCTATATATGTATATCGTGGGGATACCTATATACGTGTGTGGTGGGGAGACCTATATATGTATGTGGTGGGGAGACCATAGAGATGTATGTGGTGGGGATACCTATATATGTATGTGGTGGGGATACCTATATATGTATGTGGTGGGGATACCTATAGATGTATGAGGTGGTGATACGTATATATGTATGTGGTGGTGATGCCTATATATGTATGTGGTGGGGATACCTATATATGTGTGCGGTGGGGATACCTATATATGTATGTGGTGGGGATACCTATATATGTATGTGGTGGGGATACATATAAATGTATGTGGTGGGGATACCTATATATTTGAGTGGTGGTCATACCTATATATGTATGTGGTGGGGAGACCTATATATGAATGTGGCGGGGATACCTATAGATGTGTGTGGTGGGGATACCTATATATGTATGTGGTGGTGATACATATAGATGTGTATGGTGGGGATACATATAGATGTGTATGGAGGGGATATCTATAGATGTATGTGGTGGGGATACCTATATAAGTGTGTGGCGGTGAAACATATAGATGTGTATGGTGGGGATACCTATATATGTGTGTGGTGGTGATACATATAGATGTGTGTGGTGGGGATACCTATAGATGTATGTGGTGGGAATACCTATATATGTATGTGGCAGTGATACATATAGATGTGTCTGGTGGGGATACCTATACATGTATGTGGTGGGGATACCTATATATGTATGTTGAGGGATACCTATAAATGAGTGTGGCGGGGATACCTATATATGTATGTGGTGGGGATACCTATATATGTATGTGGTGGGGATACCTATATACGTGTGTGGTGGTGATACCTATATATGTATGTGGTGGTGATAACTATATATGTATGTGGTGGGGATACCTATAGATGTGTGTGGCGGGGATACCTATAGATGTATGTGGTGGTGATACCTATATATGTATGTGGTGGGGATACCTATATATGCATGTGGTGGTGATACCTATATATGTATGTGGTGGGGATACCTATATATGCATGTGGTGGTGATACCTATATATGTATGTGGTGGGGATACCTATATATGTGTGTGGTCGGGATACCTATATATGTATGTGGTGGGGATACCTATATATGTATGTGGTGGGGATACCTATATATGTATGTGGTGGGGATACCTATATATGTATGTGGTGGGGATACCTATATATTTGAGTGGTGGTCATACCTATATATGTATGTGGTGGGGAGACCTATATATGAATGTGGCGGGGATACCTATAGATGTGTGTGGTGGGGATACCTATATATGTGGGTGTCGGTGAAACATATAGATGTGTCTGGTGGGGATACCTATATATGTGTGTGGTGGGGATACCTATAGATGTGTGTGGGGGTGATACATATAGATGTGTGTGGTGGGGATACCTATAGATGTATGTGGTTGGGATACCTATATATGTATGTGGCAGTGATACATATAGATGTGTGTGGTTGGGATACCTATACATGTATGTGGTGGGAATACCTATATATGTATGTGGTGGTGATACCTATAGATGTGTGTGGTGGGGATACCTATATATGTGTGTGTCGGTGATACATATAGATGTGTATGGTGGGGATACCTATAGATGTGTATGGAGGGGATATCTATAGATGTATGTGGTGGGGATACCTATATATGTATGTGGCAGTGATACATATAGATGTGTGAGGTAGGGATACCTATACATGTATGTGGTGGGGATACATATAGATGTGTGTGGTGGTGATACATATAGATGTTTGTGGTGGGTATACCTATATATGTATGTGGTGGGGATACCTATATATGTATGTGGTAGGGATACCTATAGATGTATGTGGTGGTGATACCTATAGATGTATGTGGTGGGGATACCTATATATGTGTGTGGCGGTGATACATATAGATGTGTATGGTGGGGATACCTAAAGATGTGTATGGAGGGGATATCTATAGATGTATGTGGTGGGGATACCTATAAATGTGTGTGGTGGTGATACATATAGATGTTTGTGGTGGGTATACCTATATATTTATGTGGTGGGGATACCTATATATTTATGTGGTGGGGATACCTATATATGTATATGGTGGGGATACCTATAGATGTATGTGGTGGGGATACTTATATATGTATGTGGTGGGGATACCTATAGATGTATGTGGTGGGGATACCTATAAATGTATGTGGTGGGGATACCTATAGATGTATGTGGTGGGGATACCTATATATGTATGTGGTGGGGATACCTATATATGTGTGTGGTGGGGATACCTATAGATGTATGTGGTGGTGATACCTATAGATGTATGTGGTGGGGATACCTATATATGTGTGTGGCGGTGATACATATAGATGAGTATGGTGGGGATACCCATAGATGTGTATGGAGGGGATATCTATAGATGTATGTGGTGGGGATACCTATAAATGTGTGTGGTGGTGATACATATAGATGTTTGTGGTGGGTATACCTATATATGTATGTGGTGGGAATACCTATATATGTATGTGGTGGGGATACCTATAGATGTATGTGGTGGGGATACTTATATATGTATGTGGTGGGGATACATATATATGTATGTGGTGGGGATACCTATAGATGTATGTGGTGGGGATACCTATATATGTATGTGGTGGGTATACCTATAGATGTATGTGGTGGGGATACCTATATATGTATGTGGTGGGGATACCTATATATGTGTGTGGTGGGGATACCTATAGATGTATGTGGTGGGGATACCTATATATGTGTGTGGTGGGGATACATATAGATGTATGTGGTGGGGATACCTATATATGTGTGTGGTGGGGATACCTATAGATGTATGTGGTGGGGATACCTATATATGTGTGTGGTGGGGATACCTATAAATGTATGTGGTGGGAATACCTATATATGTATGTGGTGGTGATACCTATAGATGTATGTGGTGGGGATACCTATATATGTATGTGGCGGTGATACATATAGATGTGTATGGTGGGGATACCTATAGATGTGTATGGAGGGGATATCTATAGATGTATGTGGTGGGGATACCTATATATGTGTGTGGCGGTGAAACATATAGATGTGTATGGTGGGGATACCTATATATGTGTGTGGTGGGGATACCTATAGATGTGTGTGGTGGTGATACATATAGATGTTTGTGGTGGGTATACCTATATATGTATGTGGTGGGGATACCTATATATGTATGTGGTGGGGATATCTATAGATGTATGTGGTGGGGATACTTATATATGTATGTGGTGGGGATACATATATATGTATGCGGTGGGGATACCTATAGATGTATGTGGTGGGGATACCTATATATGTATGTGGTGGGGATACCTATATATGTGTGTGGCGGGGATACCTAAAGATGTATGTGGTGGGGATACCTATATATGTATGTGGTGGGGATACCTATATATGTGTGTGGTGGGGATACCTATAGATGTATGTGGTGGGGAAACCTATATATGTGTGTGGCGGGGATACATATAGATGTGTGTGGCGGGGATACATATAGATGTATGTGGTGGGGATACCTATATATGTGTGTGGTGGGGATACCTATAGATGTATGTGGTGGGGATACCTATATATGTGTGTGGTGGGGATACCTATCAATGTATGTGGTGGGAATACCTATATATGTATGTGGTGGGGATACATATATATGTATGTGGTGGGGATACCTATAGATGTATGTGGTGGGGATACCTATATATGTATGTGGTGGGGGATACCTATAGATGTATGTGGTGGGGATACATATATATGTATGTGGTGGGGATACCTATATATGTGTGTGGTGGGGATACCAATAGATGTATGTGGTGGGGATACCTATATATGTGTGTGGTGGGGATACATATAGATGTATGTGGTGGGAATACCTATATATGTATGTGGTGGTGACACCTATAGATGTATGTGGTGGGGATACCTATATATGTGTGTGGCGGTGATACATATAGATGAGTATGGTGGGGATACCTATAGATGTGTATGGAGGGGATATCTATAGATGTATGTGGTGGGGATACCTATAAATGTGTGTGGTGGTGATACATATAGATGTTTGTGGTGGGTATACCTATATATGTATGTGGTGGGGATACCTATATATGTATGTGGTGGGGATACCTATAGATGTATGTGGTGGGGATACTTATATATGTATGTGGTGGGGATACATATATATGTATGTGGTGGGGATACCTATAGATGTATGTGGTGGGGATACCTATATATGTATGTGGTGGGGATACTATAGATGTATGTGGTGGGGATACCTATATATGTATGTGGTGGGGATACCTATATATGTGTGTGGTGGGGATACCTATAGATGTATGTGGTGGGGATACCTATATATGTGTGTGGTGGGGATACATATAGATGTATGTGGTGGGGATACCTATATATGTGTGTGGTGGGGATACCTATAAATGTATGTGGTGGGAATACCTATATATGTATGTGGTGGTGATACCTATAGATGTATGTGGTGGGGATATCTATATATGTGTGTGGCGGTGATACATATAGATGTGTATGGTGGGGATACCTATAGATGTGTATGGAGGGGATATCTATAGATGTATGTGGTGGGGATACCTATATATGTGTGTGGCGGTGAAACATATAGATGTGTATGGTGGGGATACCTATATATGTGTGTGGTGGGGATACCTATAGATTTGTGTGGTGGTGATACATATAGATGTTTGTGGTGGGTATACCTATATATGTATGTGGTGGGGATACCTATATATGTATGTGGTGGGGATACCTATAGATGTATGAGGTGGGGATACTTATATATGTATGTGGTGGGGATACATATATATGTATGCGGTGGGGATACCTATAGATGTATGTGGTGGGGATACCTATATATGTATGTGGTGGGGATACCTATAGATGTATGTGGTGGGGATACCTATATATGTATGTGGTGGGGATACCTATATATGTGTGTGGTGGGGATACCTATAGATGTATGTGGTGGGGATACCTATATATGTGTGTGGTGGGGATACATATAGATGTATGTGGCGGGGATACCTATATTTGTATGTGGTGGGGATACCTATATATGTATGTGGCGGGGATACCTATATTTGTGTGTGGTGGGGATACCTATATATGTATGTGGTGGGGATACCTATATATGTATGTGGCGGGGATACCTATATATGTGTGTGGTGGGGATACCTATATATGTATGTGGTGGGGATACCTATATATGTATGTGGCGGGGATACCTATAAATGAGTGTGGCGGGGATACCTATATATGTATGTGGCGGGGATACCTATAAATGAGTGTGGCGGGGATACCTATATACGTATGTGGTGGGGATACCTATATATGTATGTGGTGGGGATACCTATATACGTGTGTGGTGGTGATACCTATATATGTATGTGGTGGTGATACCTATATATGTATGTGGTGGGGATACCTATAGATGTGTGTGGCGGGGATACCTATAGATGTGTGTGGTGGTGATACCTATATATGTATGTGGTGGGGATACCTATATATGCATGTGGTGGTGATACCTATATATGTATGTGGTGGGGATACCTATATATGTGTGTCGTGGGGATACCTATATATGTATGTGGTGGGGATACCTATATATGTATGTGATGGGAATACCTATAGATGTATGTGGTGGGGATACTTATATATGTATGTGGTGGGGATACATATATATGTATGTGGTGGGGATACTTATAGATGTATGTGGTGGGGATACCTATATATGTATGTGGTGGGGATACCTATAGATGTATGTGGTGGGGATACCTATATATGAACGTGGCGGGGATACCTATAGATGTGTGTGGTGGGGATACCTATATATGTGTGTGGTGGTGATATATATAGATGTGTATGGTGGGGATACATATAGATGTGTATGGAGGCGATATCTATAGATGTATGTGGTGGGGATACCTATATATGTGTGTGGCGGTGAAACATATAGATGTGTATGGTGGGGATACCTATATATGTGTGTGGTGGGGATACCTATAGATGTGTGTGATGGTGATACATATAGATGTTTGTGGTGGGTATACCTATATATGTATGTGGTGGGGATACCTATATATGTATGTGGTGGGGATACCTATAGATGTATGTGGTGGGGATACTTATATATGTATGTGGTGGGGATACATATATATGTATGTGGTGGGGATACCTATAGATGTATGTGGTGGGGATACCTATATATGTATGTGGTGGGGATACCTATAGATGTATGTGGTGGGGATACCTATATATGTATGTAGTGGGGATACCTATATATGTGTGTGGTGGGGATACCTATAGATGTAAGTGGTGGGGATACCTATATATGTGTGTGGTGGGGATACATATAGATGTATGTGGTGGGAATACCTATATATGTATGTGGTGGTGATACCTATAGATGTATGTGGTGGGGATACCTATATATGTGTGTGGCGGTGATACATATAGATGAGTATGGTGGGGATACCAATAGATGTGTATGGAGGGGATATCTATAGATGTATGTGGTGGGGATACCTATAAATGTGTGTGGTGGTGATACATATAGATGTTTGTGGTGGGTATACCTATATATGTATGTGGTGGGAATACCTATATATGTATGTGGTGGGGATACCTATAGATGTATGTGGTGGGGATACTTATATATGTATGTGGTGGGGATACATATATATGTATGTGGTGGGGATACCTATAGATGTATGTGGTGGGGATACCTATATATGTATGTGGTGGGGATACATATAGATGTATGTGGTGGGGATACCTATATATGTATGTGGTGGGGATACCTATATATGTGTGTGGTGGGGATACCTATAGATGTATGTGGTGGGGATACCTATATATGTGTGTGGTGGGGATACATATAGATGTATGTGGTGGGGATACCTAAATATGTGTGTGGTGGGGATACCTATAGATGTATGTGGTGGGGATACCTATATATGTATGTGGTGGGGATACCTATAAATGTATGTGGTGGGAATACCTATATGTGTATGTGGTGGTGATACCTATAGATGTATGTGGTGGGGATACCTATATATGTGTGTGGCGGTGATACATATAGATGTGTATGGTGGGGATACCTATAGATGTGTATGGAGGGGATATCTATAGATGTATGTGGTGGGGATACCTATATATGTGTGTGGCGGTGAAACATATAGATGTATATGGTGGGGATACCTATATATGTGTGTGGTGGGCATACCTATAGATTTGTGTGGTGGTGATACATATAGATGTTTGTGGTGGGTATACCTATATATGTATGTGGTGGGGATACCTATATATGTATGTGGTGGGGATACCTATAGATGTATGAGGTGGGGATACTTATATATGTATGTGGTGGGGATACATATATATGTATGCGGTGGGGATACCTATAGATGTATGTGGTGGGGATACCTATATATGTATGTGGTGGGGATACCTATAGATGTATGTGGTGGGGATACCTATATATGTATGTGGTGGGGATACCTATATATGTGTGTGGTGGGGATACCTATAGATGTATGTGGTGGGGATACCTATATATGTGTGTGGTGGGGATACATATAGATGTATGTGGCGGGGATACCTATATTTGTATGTGGTGGGGATACCTATATATGTATGTGGCGGGGATACCTATATATGTATGTGGCGGGGATACCTATATATGTGTGTGGTGGGGATACCTATATATGTATGTGGTGGGGATACCTATATATGTATGTGGCGGGGATACCTATAAATGAGTGTGGCGGGGATACCTATATATGTATGTGGCGGGGATACCTATAAATGAGTGTGGCGGGGATACCTATATACGTATGTGGTGGGGATACCTATATATGTATGTGGTGGGGATACCTATATACGTGTGTGGTGGTGATACCTATATATGTATGTGGTGGTGATACCTGTATATGTATGTGGTGGGGATACCTATAGATGTGTGTGGCGGGGATACCTATAGATGTATGTGGTGGTGATACCTATATATGTATGTGGTGGGGATACCTATATATGCATGTGGTGGTGATACCTATATATGTATGTGGTGGGGATACCTATATATGTGTGTGGTGGGGATACCTATATATGTATGTGGTGGGGATACCTATATATGTATGTGGTGGGGATACCTATATATGTATGTGGTGGGGATACCTATATATGTATGTGGTGGGGATACCTATATATTTGAGTGGTGGGGATACCTATATATGTATGTGGTGGGGAGACCTATATATGAATGTGGCGGGGATACCTATAGATGTGTGTGGTGGGGATACCTATATATGTGGGTGGCGGTGAAACATATAGATGTGTATGGTGGGGATACCTATATATGTGTGTGGTGTGGATACCTATAGATGTGTTTGGTGGTGATACATATATATGTGTGTGGTGGGGATACCTATAGATGTATGTGGTGGGGATACCTATATATGTATGTGGCAGTGATACATTTAGATGTGTGTGGTGGGGATACCTATACATGTATGTGGTGGGAATACCTATATATGTATGTGGTGGTGATACCTATAGATGTGTGTGGCGGGGATACCTATATATGTGTGTGGCGGTGATACATATAGATGTGTATGGTGGGGATACCTATAGATGTGTATGGAGGGGATATCTATAGATGTATGTGGTGGGGATACCTATATATGTGTGTGGCGGTGAAACATATAGATGTGTATGGTGGGGATACCTATATATGTGTGTGGTGGGGATACCTATAGATGTGTGTGGTGGGGATACCTATAGATGTGTGTGGTGGTGATACATATAGATGTTTGTGGTGGGGATACCTATATATGTATGTGGTAGGGATACCTATAGATGTATGTGGTGGTGATACCTATAGATGTATGTGGTGGGGATACCTATATATGTGTGTGGCGGTGATACATATAGATGTGTATGGTGGGGATACCTATAGATGTGTATGGAGGGGATATCTATATATGTATGTGGTGGGGATACCTATAAATGTGTGTGGTGGTGATACATATAGATGTTTGTGGTGGGTATACCTATATATGTATGTGGTGGGGATACCTATATATGTATGTGGTGGGGATACCTATAGATGTATGTGGTGGGGATACTTATATATGTATGTGGTGGGGATACATATATATGTATGTGGTGGGGATACCTATAGATGTATGTGGTGGGGATACCTATATATGTATGTGGTGGGGATACCTATAGATGTATGTGGTGGGGATACCTATATATGTATGTGGTGGGGATACCTATATATGTGTGTGGTGAGGATACCTATAGATGTATGTGGTGGGGAAACCTATATATGTGTGTGGTGGGGATACATATAGATGTATGTGGTGGGGATACCTATATATGTGTGTTGTGGGGATACCTATAGATGTATGTGGTGGGGAAACCTATATATGTGTGTGGTGGGGATACATATAGATGTATGTGGTGGGGATACCTATATATGTGTGTTGTGGGGATACCTATAGATGTATGTGGTAGGGATACATATATATGTGTGTGGCGGTGATACATATATATGTGTATGGTGGGGATACCTATAGAAGTGTATGGAGGGGATATCTATAGATGTATGTGGTGGGGATACCTATATATGTGTGTGGCGGTGAAACATATAGATGTGTATGGTGGGGATACCTATATATGTGTGTGGTGGGGATACCTATAGATTTGTGTGGTGGGGATACATATAGATGTTTGTGGAGGGTATACCTATATATGTATGTGGTGGGGATACCTATATGTGTATGTATGGGGATACCTATAGATATATGTGGTGGGGATACTTATATATGTATGTGGTGGGGATACATATATATGTATGCGGTGGGGATACCTATAGATGTATGTGGTGGGGATACCTAAATATGTATGTGGTGGGATACCTATAGATGTATGTGGTGGGGATACCTATATATGTATGTGGTGGGGATACATATATATGTATGTGGTGGGGATACCTATAGATGTATGTGGTGGGGATACCTATATATGTATGTGGTGGGGATACCTATAGATGTATGTGGTGGGGATACCTATATATTTATGTGGTGGGGATACCTATATATGTGTGTGGTGAGGATACCTATAGATGTATGTGGTGGGGAAACCTATATATGTGTGTGGTGGGGATACATATAGATGTATGTGGTGGGGATACCTATATATGTGTGTGGTGGGTATACCTATAGATGTATGTGGTGGGGATACCTATATATGTGTGTGGTGGGGATACCTATAAATGTATGTGGTGGGAATACCTATATATGTATGTGGTGGTGATACCTATAGATGTATGTGGTGGGGATACCTATATATGTGTGTGGCGGTGATACATATAGATGTGTATGGTGGGGATACCTATAGATGTGTATGGAGGGGATATCTATAGATGTATGTGGTGGGGATACCTATATATGTATGTGGTGGGGTTACCTATAGATGTGTGTGGCGGGGATACCTATAGATGTATGTGGTGGTGATACCTATATATGTATGTGGTGGGGATACCTATATATGCATGTGGTGGTGATACCTATATATGTATGTGGTGGGGATACCTATATATGTGTGTGGTGGGGATACCTATATATGTATGTGGTGGGGATACCTATATATGTATGTGGTGGGGATACCTATATATGTATGTGGTGGGGATACCTATATATGTATGTGGTGGGGATACCTATATATTTGAGTGGTGGGGATACCTATATATGTATGTGGTGGGGAGACCTATATATGAATGTGGCGGGGATACCTATAGAAGTGTGTGGTGGGGATACCTATATATGTGGGTGGCGGTGAAACATATAGATGTGTATGGTGGGGATACCTATATATGTGTGTGGTGGGGATACCTATAGATGTGTGTGGTGGTGATACATATAGATGTGTGTGGTGGGGATACCTATAGATGTATGTGGTGGGGATACCTATATATGTATGTGGCAGTGATACATATAGATGTGGGTGGTGGGGATACCTATACATGTATGTGGTGGGAATACCTATATATGTATGTGGTGGTGATACCTATAGATGTGTGTGGTGGGGATACCTATATATGTGTGTGGCGGTGATACATATAGATGTGTATGGTGGGGATACCTATAGATGTGTATGGAGGGGATATCTATAGATGTATGTGGTGGGGATACCTATATATGTGTGTGGCGGTGAAACATATAGATGTGTATGGTGGGGATACCTATATATGTGTGTGGTGGGGATACCTATAGATTTGTGTGGTGGTGATACATATAGATGTTTGTGGAGGGTATACCTATATATGTATGTGGTGGGGATACCTATATATGTATGTATGGGGATACCTATAGATGTATGTGGTGGGGATACTTATATATGTATGTGGTGGGGATACATATATATGTATGCGGTGGGGATACCTATAGATGTATGTGGTGGGGATACCTATATATGTATGTGGTGGGATACCTATAGATGTATGTGGTGGGGATACCTATATATGTATGTGGTGGGGATACATATATATGTATGTGGTGGGGATACCTATAGATGTATGTGGTGGGGATACCTATATATGTATGTGGTGGGGATACCTATATATGTGTGTGGTGGGGATACCTATATATGTATGTGGTGGGGATACCTATATATGTGTGTGGTGAGGATACCTATAGATGTATGTGGTGGGGATACCTATATATGTATGTGGTGGGGATACCTATAGATGTGTGTGGCGGGGATACCTATAGATGTATGTGGTGGAGATACCTATATATGTATGTGGTCGGGATACCTATATATGCATGTGGTGGTGATACCTATATATGTATGTGGTGGGGATACCTATATATGTGTGTGGTGGGGATACCTATATATGTATGTGGTGGGGATACCTATATATGTATGTGGTGGGGATACCTATATATGTATGTGGTGGGGATACCTATATATGTATGTGGTGGGGATACCTATATATTTGAGTGGTGGGGATACCTATATATGTATGTGGTGGGGAGACCTATATATGAATGTGGCGGGGATACCTATAGATGTGTGTGGTGGGGATACCTATATATGTGGGTGGCGGTGAAACATATAGATGTGCATGGTGGGGATACCTATATATGTGTGTGGTGGGGATACCTATAGATGTGTGTGGTGGTGATACATATAGATGTGTGTGGTGGGGATACCTATAGATGTATGTGGTGGGGATACCTATATATGTATGTGGCAGTGATACATATAGATGTGTGTGGTGGGGATACCTATACATGTATGTGGTGGGAATACCTATATATGTATGTGGTGGTGATACCTATAGATGTGTGTGGGGGGGATACCTATATATGTGTGTGGCGGTGATACATATATATGTGTATGGTGGGGATACCTATAGATGTGTATGGAGGGGATATCTATAGATGTATGTGGTGGGGATACCTATATATGTGTGTGGCGGTGAAACATATAGATGTGTATGGTGGGGATACCTATATATGTGTGTGGTGGGGATACCTATAGATGTTTGTGGTGGGGATACCTATAGATGTGTGTGGTGGTGATACATATAGATGTTTGTGGTGGGGATACCTATATATGTATGTGGTAGGAATACCTATAGATGTATGTGGTGGTGATACCTATAGATGTATGTGGTGGGGATACCTATAGATGTGTGTGGCGGTGATACATATAGATGTGTATGGTGGGGATACCTATAGATGTGTATGGAGGGGATATCTATAGATGTATGTGGTGGGGATACCTATAAATGTGTGTGGTGGTGATACATATAGATGTTTGTGGTGGGTATACCTATATATGTATGTGGTGGGGATACCTATATATGTATGTGGTGGGGATACCTATAGATGTATGTGGTGGGGATACTTATATATGTATGTGGTGGGGATACATATATATGTATGTGGTGGGGATACCTATAGATGTATGTGGTGGGGATACCTATATATGTATGTGGTGGGGATACCTATAGATGTATGTGGTGGGGATACCTATATAGGTATGTGGTGGGGATACCTATATATGTGTGTGGTGGGGATACCTATAGATGTATGTGGTGGGGATACCTATATATGTGTGTGGTGGGGATATATATAGATGTATGTGGTGGGGATACCTATATATGTGTGTGGTGGGGATACCTATAGATGTATGTGGTGGGGATACCTATATATGTGTGTGGTGGGGATACCTATAAATGTATGTGGTGGGAATACCTATATATGTATGTGGTGGTGATACCTATAGATGTATGTGGTGGGGATTCCTATATATGTGTGTGGCGGTGATACATATAGATGTGTATGGTGGGGATACCTATAGATGTGTATGGAGGGGATATCTATAGATGTATGTGGTGGGGATACCTATATATGTGTGTGGCGGTGAAACATATAGATGTGTATGGTGGGGATACCTATATATGTGTGTGGTGGGGATACCTATAGATGTGTGTGGTGGTGATACATATAGATGTTTGTGGTGGGTATACCTATATATGTATGTGGTGGGGATACCTATATATGTATGTGGTGGGGATACCAATATATGTATGTGGTGGGGATACTTATATATGTATGTGGTGGGGATACATATATATGTATGTGGTGGGGATACCTATAGATGTATGTGGTGGGGATACCTATATATGTATGTGGTGGGGATACCTATATATGTATGTGGTGGGGATACCTATATATGTATGTGGTGGGGATACCTATATATGTGTGTGGTGGGGATACCTATAGATGTATGTGGTGGGGATACCTATATATGTGTGTGGTGGGGATATATATAGATGTATGTGGCGGGGATACCTATATATGTATGTGGTGGGGATACCTATATATGTATGTGGCGGGGATACCTATATATGTGTGTGTGGGGATACCTATATATGTATGTGGTGGGGATACCTATATATGTATGTGGCGGGGATACCTATATATGTGTGTGGTGGGGATACCTATATATGTATGTGGCGGGGATACCTATAAATGAGTGTGGCGGGGATACCTATATATGTATGTGGTGGGGATACCTATATATGTATGTGGTGGGGATACCTATATACGTGTGTGGTGGTGATACCTATATATGTATGTGGTGGTGATACCTATATATGTATGTGGTGGGGATACCTATATATGTGTGTGGTGGGGATACCTATAAATGTATGTGGTGGGAATACCTATATATGTATGTGGTGGGGATACATATATATGTATGTGGTGGGGTTACCTATAGATGTATGTGGTGGGGATACCTATATATGTATGTGGTGGGGATACCTATAGATGTATGTGGTGGGGATACCTATATATGTATGTGGTGGGGATACCTATATATGTGCGTGGTGGGGATACCTATAGATGTATGTGGTGGGGATACCTATATATGTGTGTGGTGGGGATACATATAGATGTATGTGGTGGGAATACCTATATATGTATGTGGTGGTGATACCTATAGATGTATGTGGTGGGGATACCTATATATGTGTGTGGCGGTGATACATATAGATGAGTATGGTGGGGATACCTATAGATGTGTATGGAGGGGATATCTATAGATGTATGTGGTGGGGATACCTATAAATGTGTGTGGTGGTGATACATATAGATGTTTGTGGTGGGTATACCTATATATGTATGTGGTGGGGATACCTATATATGTATGTGGTGGGGATACCTATAGATGTATGTGGTGGGGATACTTATATATGTACGTGGTGGGGATACATATATATGTATGTGGTGGGGATACCTATAGATGTATGTGGTGGGGATACCTATATATGTCTGTGGTGGGGATACCTATAGATGTATGTGGTGGGGATACCTATATATGTATGTGGTGGGGATACCTATATATGTGTGTGGTGGGGATACCTATAGATGTATGTGGTGGGGATACCTATATATGTGTGTGGTGGGGATACCTATAAATGTATGTGGTGGGAATACCTATATATGTATGTGGTGGTGATACCTATAGATGTATGTGGTGGGGATACCTATATATGTGTGTGGCGGTGATACATATAGATGTGTATGGTGGGGATACCTATAGATGTGTATGGAGGGGATATCTATAGATGTATGTGGTGGGGATACATATATATGTATGTGGTGGGGATACCTATAGATGTATGTGGTGGGGATACCTATATATGTATGTGGTGGGGATACCTATAGATGTATGTGGTGGGGATACATATATATGTATGTGGTGGGGATACCTATATATGTGTGTGGTGGGGATACAAATAGATGTATGTGGTGTGGATACCTATATATGTGTGTGGTGGGGATACATATAGATGTATGTGGTGGGAATACCTATATATGTATGTGGTGGTGATACCTATAGATGTATGTGGTGGGGATACCTATATATGTGTGTGGCGGTGATACATATAGATGAGTATGGTGGGGATACCTATAGATGTGTATGGAGGGGATATCTATAGATGTATGTGGTGGGGATACCTATAAATGTGTGTGGTGGTGATACATATATATGTTTGTGATGGGTATACCTATATATGTATGTGGTGGGGAAACCTATATATGTATGTGGTGGGGATACCTATAGATGTATGTGGTGGGGTGTGGTGGGGATACCTATATATGCATGTGGTGGGGATACCTATATATGTATGTGGTGGGGATACCTATATATGTGTGTGGCGGTGATACCTGTATATGTTTGTGGTGGTGATACCTATATATATATGTGGTGGGGATACCTATGTATGTGGTGGTGATACCTATATATGTATGTGGTGGTGATACCTATATATGTATGTGATGGGGATACCTATATATGTATGTGGTGGGAATACCTATATATGCATGTGGCGGGATACCTATAGATGTATGTGGTGGGGATACCTATATATGTATGTGGTGGGGATACCTATAGATGTACGTGGTGGGGATACCTATATATGTATGTGGTGGGGATACCTATATATGTATGTGGTGGGGATACCTGTATATGTGTGTGGTGGGGATACCTATATATGTATGTGGTGGGGATACCTATATATATGTGTGGTGGGGATACCTATATATGTATGTGGTGGGGATACCTATATATGTGTGTGGTGGGGATACCTATATATGTATGTGGTGGGGTTACCTATATATGTATGTGGTGGGGATACCTATATATGTATGTGGTGGGGATACCTATATATGTGTGTGGTGGGGATACCTATATATGTGTGTGGTGGGGATACCTATATATATGTGTGGTGGCGATACCTATATATGTATGTGGTGGGGATACCTATATATGTGTGTGGTGGGGATACCTATATATGTGTGTGGTGGGGTTACCTATATATGTATGTGGTGGGGAAACCTATATATGTGTGTGGTGAGGATACCTATATATGTGTGTGGTGGGGATACCTATATATATGTGTGGTGGGGATACCTATATATGTGTGTGGTGGGGATACCTATATATGTATGTGTCGGGGATACCTATATATGTATGTGGTGGGGATACCTATATATGTATGTGGTGGGGATACCTATAGATGTGTGTGGTGGGGATACATATATATGTGTGTGGTGGGGATACCTATATATGTGTGTGGTGGGGATACCTATATATGTGTGTGGTGGGGATACCTATAGATGTGTGTGGTGGGGATACCTATATATGTATGTGGTCGAGATACCTATATATGTATGTGGTGGGGATACCTATATATGTATGTGGTGGGGATACCTATATATGTATGTTGTGGGGATACCTATATATGTATGTGGTGGTGATACCTATATATGTGTGTGGTGGCGATACCCATATATGTGTGTGGTGGGGATAACTATAGATGTATGTGGTGGGGATACCTATATATGCATGTGGTGGGGATACCTATATATGGATGTGGTGGGGATACCTATAGATGTATGTGGTGGGGATACCTATATATGCATGTGGTGGGGATACCTATATATGCATGTGGTGGGGATACCTATATATGTATGTGGTGGGGATACCTATATATGTGTGTGGCGGTGATACCTATATATGTGTGTGGTGGTGATACCTATATATGTATGTGGTGGGGATACCTATGTATGTGGTGGTGATACCTATATATGTATGTGGTGGTGATACCTATATATGTATGTGGTGGGGATACCTATATA
Organism: Siphonodentalium dalli; assembly: GCA_032622095.1. Lineage (NCBI taxonomy): Eukaryota > Metazoa > Mollusca > Scaphopoda > Gadilida > Siphonodentaliidae > Siphonodentalium > Siphonodentalium dalli. Next base: position 61,176,252 of record CP136068.1, read on the forward strand.
TGCATGTGGTGGGGATACCTATATATGCATGTGGCGGGATACCTATAGATGTATGTGGTGGGGATACCTATATATGTATGTGGTGGGGACACCTATAGATCTATGTTGTGGGGATACCTATAGATGTATGTGGTGGGGATACCTATATATGTGTGTGGTTGGGATACCTATATATGTATGTTGTGGGGATACCTTTATATGTATGTGGTGGTGATACCTACATATGTGTGTGGTGGGGATACCCATATATGTGTGTGGTGGGAATACCTATAGATGTATGTGGTGGGGATACCTATATATGCATGTGGTGGGGATACCTATATATGTATGTGGTGGGGATACCTATATATGTGTGTGGCGGTCATACCTATATATGTATGTGGTGGTGATACCTATATATGTATGTGGTGGTGATACCTATATATGTATGTGGTGGGGATATCTATATATGTATGTGGTGGGAATACCTATATATGCATGTGGCGGGATACCTATAGATGTATGTGGTGGGGATACCTATATATGTATGTGGTGGGGATACCTATAGATGTACGTGGTGGGGATACCTATATATGTATGTGGTGGTGATACCTATATATGTATGTGGTGGGGATACCTGTATATGTGTGTGGTGGGGATACCTATATATGTATGTGGTGTGGATACATATATATATGTGTGGTGGGGATACCTATATATGTATGTGGTGGGGATACCTATATATGTGTGTGGTGGGGATACCTATATATGTATGTGGTGGGGTTACCTATATATGTATGTGGTGGGGATACCTATATATGTATGTGGTGGGGATACCTATATATGTGTGTGGTGGGGATACCTATATATGTGTGTGGTGGGGATACCTATATATATGTGTGGTGGCGATACCTATATATGTATGTGGTGGGGATACCTATATATGTGTGTGGTGGGGATACCTATATATGTGTGTGGTGGGGTTACCTATATATGTATGTGGTGGGGAAACCTATATATGTGTGTGGTGAGGATACCTATATATGTGTTTGGTGGGGATACCTATATATATGTGTGGTGGGGATACCTATATATGTGTGTGGTGGGGATACCTATATATGTATGTGTCGGGGATACCTATATATGTATGTGGTGGGGATACCTATATATGTATGTGGTGTGGATACCTATAGATGTGTGTGGTGGGGATACATATATATGTGTGTGGTGGGGATACCTATATATGTGTGTGGTGGGGATACCTATATATGTGTGTGGTGGGGATACCTATAGATGTGTGTGGTGGGGATACCTATATATGTATGTGGTCGAGATACCTATATATGTATGTGGTGGGGATACCTATATATGTATGTGGTGGGGATACCTATATATGTATGTTGTGGGGATACCTATATATGTATGTGGTGGTGATACCTATATATGTGTGTGGTGGCGATACCCATATATGTGTGTGGTAGGGATAACTATAGATGTATGTGGTGGGGATACCTATATATGCATGTGGTGGGGATACCTATATATGCATGTGGTGGGGATACCTATAGATGTATGTGGTGGGGATACCTATATATGCATGTGGTGGGGATACCTATATATGCATGTGGTGGGGATACCTATATATGCATGTGGTGGGGATACCTATATATGTGTGTGGCGGTGATACCTATATATGTGTGTGGTGGTGATACCTATATATGTATGTGGTGGGGATACCTATGTATGTGGTGGTGATACCTATATATGTATGTGGTGGTGATACCTATATATGTATGTGGTGGGGATACCTATATATGCATGTGGTGGGGATACCTATATATGCATGTGGCGGGATACCTATAGATGTATGTGGTGGGGATACCTATATATGTATGTGGTGGGGATACCTATAGATGTATGTTGTGGGGATACCTATAGATGTATGTGGTGGGGATACCTATATATGTGTGTGGTGGGGATACCTATATATGTGTGTGGTGGGGATACCTATATATGTATGTGGCGGGGATACCTATATATGTATGTGGTGGGGATACCTATATATGTGTGTGGTGGTGATACCTATAGATGTATGTGGTGGGGATACCTATATATGTGTGTGGTGGTGATACCTATATATGTGTGTGGTGGGGATACCTATATATGTATGCGGTGGGGATACCTATATATGTGTGTGGTGGGGATACCTATATGTATGTGGTGGGGAGACCATAGAGATGTATGTGGTGGGGATACCTATATGTATGTGGTGGGGAGTCCATAGAGATGTATGTGGTGGGGATACCTATATATGTATGTGGTGGGGATACCTATGTATGTGGTGGTGATACCTATATATGTATGTGTTGGGGATACCTATATATGTGAGTGGGGGGGGGATACCTATATATGTATGTGGTGGGGATACCTATATATGTATGTGTTGGGGATACCTATAGATGTATGTGGTGGGGATACCTATATATGTATGTGGCTGTGATACATATAGATGTGTGTGGTGGGGATACCTATATGTATGTGGTGGGGATACCTATATATGTGAGTGGGGGGGATACCTATATTTGTATGTGGTGGGGATACCTATATATGTATGTGGTGGTGATACCTATAGATGTATGTGGTGGGGATACCTATATATGTGTGTGGCGGTGATACATATAGATGTGTATGGTGGGGATACCTATAGATGTGTATGGAGGGGATATCTATATATGTATGTGGTGGGGATACCTATATATGTGTGTGGCGGTGAAACATATATATGTGTATGGTGGGGATACCTATATATGTGTGTGGTGGGGATACCTATAGATGTGTGTGGTGGTGATACATATAGATGTGTGTGGTGGGGATATCTATATATGTGTGTGGCGGTGATACATATAGATGTGTATGGTGGGGATACCTATAGATGTGTATGGAGGGGATATCTATAGATATATGTGGTGGGGATACCTATATATGTATGTGGTGGGGATACCTATATATGTGTGTGGTGGGGATACCTATATATGTGTGTGGTGGGGATACCTATATATGTATGTGGCGGGGATACCTATATATGTATGTGGTGAGGATACCTATATATGTATGCGGTGGGGAGACCTATATATGTGTGTGGTGGGGATACCTATATGTATGTGGTGGGGAGACCTATATATGTGTGTGGTGGGGATACCTATATATGTATGCGGTGGGGAGACCTATATATGTTTGTGGTGGGGATACCTATATGTATGTGGTGGGGAGACCATAGAGATGTATGTGGTGGGGATACCTATATGTATGTGGTGGGGAGACCATAGAGATGTATGTGGTGGGGATATCTATATATGTATGTGGTGGGGATACCTATGTATGTGGTGGTGATACCTATATATGTATGTGGTGGGGATACCTATATATGTGAGTGGGGGGGATACCCATATATGTATGTGGTGGGGATACCTATATATGTATGTGTTGGGGATACCTATAGATGTATGTGGTGGGGATACCTATATATGTATGTGGCTGTGATACATATAGATGTGTGTGGTGGGGATACCTATATGTATGTGGTGGGGATACCTATATATGTGAGTGGGGGGGATACCTATATATGTATGTGGTGGGGATACCTATATATGTATGTGGTGGTGATACCTATAGATGTATGTGGTGGGGATACCTATATATGTGTGTGGCGGTGATACATATAGATGTGTATGGTGGGGATACCTATAGATGTGTATGGAGGGGATATCTATATATGTATGTGGTGGGGATACCTATATATGTGTGTGGCGGTGAAACATATATATGTGTATGGTGGGGATACCTATATATGTGTGTGGTGGGGATACCTATAGATGTGTGTGGTGGTGATACATATAGATGTGTGTGGTGGGGATACCTATATATGTGTGTGGCGGTGATACATATAGATGTGTATGGTGGGGATACCTATAGATGTGTATGGAGGGGATATCTATAGATATATGTGGTGGGGATACCTATATATGTATGTGGTGGTGATACCTATATATGTATTTGGTGGGGATACCTATATATGTGTGTGGCGGTGATACATATAGATGTGTATGGTGGGGATACCTATATATGTGTATTGAGGGGATACCTATAGATGTATGTGGTGGGGATACCTATATATGTGTGTGGCGGTGAAACATATAGATGTGTATGGTGGGGATTCCTGTATATGTGTGTGGTGGGGATACCTATAGATGTGTGTGGTGGTGATACATATAGATGTGTGTGGTGGCGATACCTATATATGTATGTGGTGGTGATACCTATATATGTGTGTGGTGGGGATACCTATAGATGTATGTGGTGGGGATACCTATATTTGTATGTGGTGGGAATACCTATATATGTGTGTGGTGGGGATACCTATATATGTATGTGGTGGGGATACCTATAGATGTGTGGTGGGGATACCTATATATGTATGTGGTGGGGATACCTATAGATGTGTGAGGCGAGGATACCTATATATGTGTGTGGCGGGGATACCTATATATGTATGTGGCGGGAATACCTATATATGTGTGTGGTGGGGATACCTATATATGTATGTGGTCGAGATACCTATATATGTATATGGTGGGGATACCTATATATGTATGTGGTGGGGATACCTATATATGTATGTTGTGGGGATACCTATATATGTATGTGGTGGTGATACCTATATATGTGTGTGGTGGCGATACCCATATATGTGTGTGGTGGGGATAACTATAGATGTATGTGGTGGGGATACCTATATATGCATGTGGTGGGGATACCTATATATGCATGTGGTGGGGATACCTATAGATGTATGTGGTGGGGATACCTATATATGCATGTGGTGGGGATACCTATATATGCATGTGGTGGGGATACCTATATATGCATGTGGTGGGGATACCTATATATGAGTGTGGCGGTGATACCTATATATGTGTGTGGTGGTGATACCTATATATGTATGTGGTGGGGATACCTATGTATGTGGTGGTGATACCTATATATGTATGTGGTGGTGATACCTATATATGTATGTGGTGGGGATACCTATATATGCATGTGGTGGGGATACCTATATATGCATGTGGCGGGATACCTATAGATGTATGTGGTGGGGATACCTATATATGTATGTGGTGGGGATACCTATAGATGTATGTTGTGGGGATACCTATAGATGTATGTGGTGGGGATACCTATATATGTGTGTGGTGGGGATACCTATATATGTGTGTGGTGGGGATACCTATATATGTATGTGGCGGGGATACCTATATATGTATGTGGTGGGGATACCTATATATGTGTGTGGTGGTGATACCTATAGATGTATGTGGTGGGGATACCTATATATGTGTGTGGTGGTGATACCTATATATGTGTGTGGTGGGGATACCTATATATGTATGCGGTGGGGATACCTATATATGTGTGTGGTGGGGATACCTATATGTATGTGGTGGGGAGACCATAGAGATGTATGTGGTGGGGATACCTATATGTATGTGGTGGGGAGTCCATAGAGATGTATGTGGTGGGGATACCTATATATGTATGTGGTGGGGATACCTATGTATGTGGTGGTGATACCTATATATGTATGTGTTGGGGATACCTATATATGTGAGTGGGGGGGATACCTATATATGTATGTGGTGGGGATACCTATATATGTATGTGTTGGGGATACCTATAGATGTATGTGGTGGGGATACCTATATATGTATGTGGCTGTGATACATATAGATGTGTGTGGTGGGGATACCTATATGTATGTGGTGGGGGATACCTATATATGTGAGTGGGGGGATACCTATATTTGTATGTTGTGGGGATACCTATATATGTATGTGGTGGTGATACCTATAGATGTATGCGGTGGGGATACCTATATATGTGTGTGGCGGTGATACATATAGATGTGTATGGTGGGGATACCTATAGATGTGTATGGAGGGGATATCTATATATGTATGTGGTGGGGATACCTATATATGTGTGTGGCGGTGAAACATATATATGTGTATGGTGGGGATACCTATATATGTGTGTGGTGGGGATACCTATAGATGTATGTGGTGGTGATACATATAGATGTGTGTGGTGGGGATACCTATATATGTGTGTGGCGGTGATACATATAGATGTGTATGGTGGGGATACCTATAGATGTGTATGGAGGGGATATCTATAGATATATGTGGTGGGGATACCTATATATGTATGTGGTGGGGATACCTATATATGTGTGTGGTGGGGATACCTATATATGTGTGTGGTGGGGATACCTATATATGTATGTGGCGGGGATACCTATATATGTATGTGGTGGGGATACCTATATATGTGTGTGGTGGTGATACATATAGATGTATGTGGTGGGGATACCTATATATGTGTGTGGTGGTGATACCTATATATGTGTGTGGTGGGGATACCTATATATGTATGCGGTGGGGAGACCTATATATGTGTGTGGTGGGGATACCTATATGTATGTGGTGGGGAGACCGTAGAGATGTATGTGGTGGGGATACCTATATGTATGTGGTGGGGAGACCATAGAGATGTATGTGGTGGGGATATCTATATATGTATGTGGTGGGGATACCCATATATGTATGTGGTGGGGATACCTATATATGTATGTGTTGGGGATACCTATATGTATGTGGTGGGGAGACCATAGAGATGTATGTGGTGGGGATACCTATATGTATGTGGTGGGGAGACCATAGAGATGTATGTGGTGGGGATACCTATATATGTCAGTGGGGGGGGATACCCATATATGTATGTGGTGGGGATACCTATATATGTATGTGTTGGGGATACCTATAGATGTATGTGGTGGGGATACCTATATATGTATGTGGCTGTGATACATATAGATGTGTGTGGTGGGGATACCTATATGTATGTGGTGGGGATACCTATATATGTGAGTGGGGGGGATACCTATATATGTATGTGGTGGGGATACCTATATATGTATGTGGTGGTGATACCTATAGATGTATGTGGTGGGGATACCTATATATGAGTGTGGCGGTGATACATATAGATGTGTATGGTGGGGATACCTATAGATGTGTATGGAGGGGATATCTATATATGTATGTGGTGGGGATACCTATATATGTGTGTGGCGGTGAAACATATATATGTGTATGGTGGGGATACCTATATATGTGTGTGGTGGGGATACCTATAGATGTGTGTGGTGGTGATACATATAGATGTGTGTGGTGGGGATACCTATATATGTGTGTGGCGGTGATACATATAGATGTGTATGGTGGGGATACCTATAGATGTGTATGGAGGGGATATCTATAGATATATGTGGTGGGGATACCTATATATGTATGTGGTGGTGATACCTATATATGTATTTGGTGGGGATACCTATATATGTGTGTGGCGGTGATACATATAGATGTGTATGGTGGGGATACCTATATATGTATATTGAGGGGATACCTATAGATGTATGTGGTGGGGATACCTATATATGTGTGTGGCGGTGAAACATATAGATGTGTATGGTGGGGATTCCTATATATGTGTGTGGTGGGGATACCTATAGATGTGTGTGGTGGTGATACATATAGATGTGTGTGGTGGCGATACCTATATATGTATGTGGTGGTGATACCTATATATGTGTGTGGTGGGGATACCTATAGATGTATGTGGTGGGGATACCTATATTTGTATGTGGTGGGAATACCTATATATGTGTGTGGTGGGGATACCTATAGGTGTATGTGGTGGTGATACCTATATATGTATGTGGTGGTGATACCTATATATGTGTGTGGTGGGGATACCTATATATGTATGTGGTGGGGATACCTATATATGTATGTGGTGGGGATACCTATATATGTATGTGGTGGGGATACCTATATATTTGAGTGGTGGTCATACCTATATATGTATGTGGTGGGGAGACCTATATATGAATGAGGCGGGGATACCTATAGATGTGTGTGGTGGGGATACCTATATATGTGTGTGGTGGTGATACATATAGATGTGTATGGTGGGGATACCTATAGATGCGTATGGAGGGGATTACCTATAGATTTATGTGGTGGGGATACCTATATATGTGTGTGGAGTTGAAACATATAGATGTGTATGGTGGGGATACCCATATATGTGTGTGGTGGGGAAACCTATAGATGTGTGTGGTGGTGAGTACATATAGATGTTTGTGGTGGGTATACCTATAGATGTATGTGGTGGGGATACCTATATATGTATGTGGTGGGGATACCTATTGATGTATGTGGTGGGGATACTTATATATGTATGTGGTGGGGATACATATATATGTATGTGGTGGGGATACCTATAGATGCATGTGGTGGGGATACCTATATATGTATGTGGTGGGGATACCTATAGATGTATGTGTGCGGACACCTATAGATGTATGTGGTGGGGATACCTATATATGTATGTGGTGGGGATACCTATATATGTGTGTGGTGGGGATACCTATAGATGTATGTGGTGGGGATACCTATATATGTCTGTGGCGGGGATACCTATATATGTGTGTGGTGGGGATACCTATATATGTATGTGGTGGGGATACCTATATATGTATGTGGCGGGGATACCTATATATGAGTGTGGTGGGGATACCTATATATGTATGTGGCGGGGATACCTATATATGTATGTCGTGGGGATACCTATATACGTGTGTGGTGGGGAGACCTATATATGTATGTGGTGGGGAGACCATAGAGATGTATGTGGTGGGGATACCTATATATGTATGTGGTGGGAATACCTATATGTGTATGTGGTGGGGATACCTATAGATGTATGTGGTGGTGATACCTATATATGTATGTGGTGGTGATACCTATATATGTATGTGGTGGGGATAGCTATATATGTGTGTGGTGGGGATACCTATATATGTATGTGGTGGGGATACCTATATATGTATGTGGTGGGGATACCTATATATGTATGTGGTGGGGATATCTATATATTTGAGTGGTGGGTCATACCTATATATGTATGTGGTGGGGAGACCTATATATGAATGTGGCGGGATACCTATAGATGTGTGTGGTGGGGATACCTATATATGTGTGTGGTGGTGATACATATAGATGTGTAGGTGGGGATACCTATAGATGTGTATGGAGGGGATACCTATAGATGTATGTGGTGGGGTTACCTATATATGTGTGTGGCGGTGAAACATATATATGTGTATGGTGGGGATACCTATATATGTGTGTGGTGGGGATACCTATAGATGTGTGTGGTGGTGATACATATATATGTGTGTGGTGGGGATACCTATATATGTATGTGGCAGTGATACATATAGATGTATGTGGTGGGGATACCTATAAATGTATGTGGTGGGAATACCTATATATGTATGTGGTGGTGATACCTATAGATGTATGTGGTGGGGATACCTATAAATGTATGTGGTGGGAATACCTATATATGTATGTGGCGGTGATACATATAGATGTGTATGGTGGGGGATACCTATATATATGTATGGAGGGGATATCTATAGATGTATGTGGTGTGGATACATATATATGTGTGTGGCGGTGAAACATATAGATGAGTATGGTGGGGATACCTATATATGTGTGTGGTGGGGATACCTATAGATGTGTGTGGTGGTGATACATATAGATGTTTGTGGTGGGGTATACCCATAGTTGTATGTGGTGGGGATACCTATAATGTATGTGGTGGGGATACCTAAAGATGTATGTGGTGGGGATACTTATATATGTATGTGGTGGGGATACATATATATGTATGTGGTGGAGATACCTATAGATGTATGTGGTGGGGATACCTATATATGTATGTGGTGGGGATACCTATAGATGTATGTGGTGGGGATACCTATATATGTATGTTGTGGGGATACCTATATATGTGTGTGGTGGAGATACCTATAGATGTATGTGGTGGGGATACCTATATATGTATGTGGTGGGGATACCTATAGATGTATGTGGTGGGGATACCTATATATGTATGTGGTGGGGATACCTATATATGTGTGTGGTGGGGATACCTATAGATGTATGTGGTGGGGATACCTATATATGTGTGTGGTGGGGATACATATAGATGTATGTGGTGGGGATACCTATATATGTATGTGGTGGGGATACCTATATATGCATGTGGCGGGGATACCTATAAATGAGTGTGGTGGGGATACCTATATATGTATGTGGTGGGGATACCTATAAATGTATATGGTGGGATACCTATAAACGTGTGTGGTGGTGATACCTATATATGTATGTGGTGGTGATACCTATATATGTATGTGGTGGGGATACCTATAGATGTGTGTGGCGGGGATACCTATACATGTATGTGGTGGTGATACCTATATATGTATGTGGTGGGGATACCTATATATGTATGTGGTGGTGATACCTATATATGTATGTGGTGGGGATACCTATATATGTGTGTGGTCGGGATACCTATTTATGTATTTGGTGGGGATACCTATATATGTGTGTGGCGGTGATACATATAGATGTGTATGGTGGGGATACCTAAAGATGTGTATCGAGGGGATACCTATAGATGTATGTGGTGGGGATACCTATATATGTGTGTGGCGGTGAAACATATAGATGTGTATGGTGGGGATTCCTATATATGTGTGTGGTGGGGATACCTAAAGATGTGTGTGGTGGTGATACATATAGATGTGTGTGGTGGGGATACCTATATATGTATGTGGTGGGGATACCTATATATGTATGTGGTGGGGATACCTATAGATGTATGTGGTGAGGATACTTATATATGTATGTGGTGGGGATACATATATATGTATGTGGTGGGGATACCAATAGATGTATGTGGTGGGGATAGCTATATATGTATGTGGTGGGGATACCTATAGATGTATGTGGTGGGGATACCTATATATGTATGTGGTGGGGATACCTATAGATGTGTGTGGTGGGGATACCTATAGATGTATGTAGTGGGGATACCTATATATGTGTGTGTTGGGGATACATATATATGTATGTGGTGGGGATACCTATATATGTATGTGGTGGGGATACCTATATATGTATGTGGTGGGGATACCTATATATGTGTGTGGTGGGGATACCTATATATGTGTGTGGTGGGGATACCTATAGATGTATGTGGTGGGGATACCTATATATGTGTGTGGTGGGGATACCTATATATGTATGTGGTGGGGATACCTATATATGTGTGTGGCGGGGATACCTATATATGTGTGTGGTGGGGATACCTATATATGTATGTGGTGGGGATACGTATATATGTATGTGGCGGGGATACCTCTATATGAGTGTGGTGGGGATACCAATATATGTATGTGGTGGGGATACCTATATATGTATGTCGTGGGGATACCTATATACGTGTGTGGTGGGGAGACCTATATATGTATGTGGTGGGGAGACCATAGATATGTATGTGGTGGGGATACCTATATATGTAAGTGGTGGGGATACATATGTATGTGGTGGGGATACATATAGATGTATGTGGTGGTGATACCTATATATGTATGTGGTGGTGATACCTATATATGTATGTGGTGGGGATACCTATATATGTGTGTGGTGGGGATACCTATATATGTATGTGGTGTGGATACCTATATATTTGAGTGGTGGTCATACCTATATATGTATGTGGTGGGGAGACCTATATATGAATGTGGCGGGGATACCTTTAGATGTGTGTGGTGGGGATACCTATATATGTATGTGGTGGTGATACCTATATATGTATGTGGTGGGGATACCTATATATGTGTGTGGTGGGGATACCTATATATGTATTTGGTGGGGATACCTATATATGTGTGTGGCGGTGATACATATAGATGTGTATGGTGGGGATACCTATAGATGTGTATTGAGGGGATACCTATAGATGTATGTGGTGGGGATACCTATATATGTGTGTGGCGGTGAAACATATATATGTGTATGGTGGGGATTCCTATATATGTGTGTGGTGGGGATACCTATAGATGTGTGTGGTGGTGATACATATAGATGTGTGTGGTGGGGATACCTATATATGTATGTGGTGGGGATACCTATATATGTATGTGGTGGGGATACCTACAGATGTATGTGGTGGGGATACTTATATATGTATGTGGTGGGGATACATATATATGTATGTGGTGGGGATACCAATAGATGTATGTGGTGGGGATAGCTATATATGTATGTGGTGGGGATACCTATAGATGAATGTGGTGGGGATACCTATATATGTATGTGGTGGGGATACCTATAGATGTGTGTGGTGCGGATACCTATAGATGTATGTGGTGGGGATACCTATATATGTGTGTGGTGGCGATACATATATATGTATGTGGTGGGGATACCTATATATGTATGTGGTGGGGATACCTATATATGTATGTGGTGGGGATACCTATATATGTGTGTGGTGGGGATACCTATATATGTATGTGGTGGGGATACCTATAGATGTGTGGTGGGGATACCTATATATGTATGTGGTGGGGATACCTATATATGTGTGAGGCGGGGATACCTATATATGTGTGTGGCGGGGATACCTATATATGTATGTGGCGGGGATACCTATATATGTGTGTGGTGGGAATACCTATATATGTATGTGGTGGGGATACCTATATATGTGTGTGGTGGGGATACCTATATATGTATGTGGTGGGGATACCTATAGATGTATGTGGTGGGGATACCTATATATGTGTGTGGCGGTGAAACATATAGATGTGTATGGTGGGGATTCCTATATATGTGTGTGGTGGGGATACCTATAGATGTGTGTGGTGGTGATACATATAGATGTGTGTGGTGGGGATACCTATATATGTATGTGGTGGGGATACCTATATATGTATGTGGTGGGGATACCTATAGATGTATGTGGTGAGGATACTTATATATGTATGTGGTGGGGATACATATATATGTATGTGGTGGGGATACCAATAGATGTATGTGGTGGGGATAGCTATAAATGTATGTGGTGGGGATACCTATAGATGTATGTGGTGGGGATACCTATATATGTATGTGGTGGGGATACCTATAGATGTGTGTGGTGGGGATACCTATAGATGTATGTGGTGGGGATACCTATATATGTGTGTGGTCGGGATACATATATATGTATGTAGTGGGGATACCTATATATGTATGTGGTGGGGATACCTATATATGTATGTGGTGGGGATACCTATATATGTGTGTGGTGGGGATACCTATATATGTGTGTGGTGGGGATACCTATAGATGTATGTGGTGGGGATACCTATAGATGTGTGGTGGGGATACCTATATATGTATGTGGTGGGGATACCTATAGATGTGTGAGGCGGGGATACCTATAGATGTGTGAGGCGGGGATACCTATATATGTGTGTGGCGGGGATACCTATATATGTATGTGGCGGGGATACCTATATATGTGTGTGGTGGGAATACCTATATATGTATGTGGTGGGGATACCTATATATGTGTGTGGTGGGGATACCTATATATGTATGTGGTGGGGATACCTATATATGTGTGTGGCGGGGATACCTATATATGTGTGTGGTGGGGATACCTATATATGTATGTGGTGGGGATACCTATAGATGTATGAGGCGGGGATACCTATATATGAGTGTGGTGGGGATACCAATATATGTATGTGGTGGGGATACCTATATATGTATGCCGTGGGGATACCTATATACGTGTGTGGTGGGGAGACCTATATATGTATGTGGTGGGGAGACCATAGAGATGTATGTGGTGGGGATACCTATATATGTATGTGGTGGGGATACATATGTATGTGGTGGGGATACCTATAGATGTATGTGGTGGTGATACCTATATATGTATGTGGTGGTGATACCTATATATGTATGTGGTGGGGATACCTATATATGTGTGTGGTGGGGATACCTATATATGTATGTGGTGGGGATACCTATATATTTGAGTGGTGGTCATACCTATATATGTATGTGGTGGGGAGACCTATATATGAATGTGGCGGGGATACCTTTAGATGTGTGTGGTGGGGATACCTATATATGTATGTGGTGGTGATACCTATATATGTATGTCGTGGGGATACCTATATATGTGTGTGGTGGGGATACCTATATATGTATTTGGTGGGGATACCTATATATGTGTGTGGCGGTAATACATATAGATGTGTATGGTGGGGATACCTATAGATGTGTATTGAGGGGATACCTATAGATGTATGTGGTGGGGATACCTATATATGTGTGTGGCGGTGAAACATATATATGTGTATGGTGGGGATTCCTATATATGTGTGTGGTGGGGATACCTATAGATGTGTGTGGTGGTGATACATATAGATGTGTGTGGTGGGGATACCTATATATGTATGTGGTGGGGATACCTACAGATGTATGTGGTGGGGATACTTATATATGTATGTGGTGGGGATACATATATATGTATGTGGTGGGGATACCAATAGATGTATGTGGTGGGGATAGCTATATATGTATGTGGTGGGGATACCTATAGATGAATGTGGTGGGGATACCTATATATGTATGTGGTGGGGATACCTATAGATGTGTGTGGTGCGGATACCTATAGATGTATGTGGTGGGCATACCTATATATGTGTGTGGTGGGGATACATATATATGTATGTGGTGGGGATACCTATATATGTATGTCGTGGGGATACCTATATACGTGTGTGGTGGGGAGACCTATATATGTATGTGGTGGGGAGACCATAGAGATGTATGTGGTGGGGATACCTATATATGTATTTGGTGGGGATACATATGTATGTGGTGGGGATACCTATAGATGTGTGTGGTGGTGATACATATAGATTTTTGTGGTGGGGATACCTATAGATGTATGTGGTGGGGATACCTATATATGTATGTGGCAGTGATACATATAGATGTATGTGGTGGGGATACCTATAAATGTATGTGGTGGGAATACCTATATATGTATGTGGTGGTGATACATATAGATGTATGGGGTGGGGATACCTATATATGTGTGTGGCGGTGATACATATAGATGTGTATGGTGGGGATACCTATAGATGTGTATGGAGGGGATATCTATAGATGTATGTGGTGGGGATACCTATATATGTGTGTGGTGGGGATACCTATATATGTGTGTGGCGGTGAAACATATAGATGTGTATGGTGGGGATACCTATAGATGTGTGTGGTGGTGATACATATAGATGTTTGTTGTGGGTATACCTATAGATGTATATGGTGGGGATACCTATATATGTATGTGGTGGGGATACCTATAGATGTATGTGGTGGGGATACTTATATATGTATGTGGTGGGGATACATATATATGTATGTGGTGGAGATACCTATAGATGTATGTGGTGGGGATACCTATATATGTATGTGGTGGGAATACCTATAGATGTATGTGGTGGGGATACCTATATATCTATGTGGTGGGGATACCTATATATGTGTGGGGTGGGTTACCTATAGATGTATGTGGTGGGGATACCTATATATGTGTGTTGTGGGGATACATATAGATGTATGTGGTGGGGATACCTATATATGTATGTGGTGGGGATACCTATATATGCATGTGGCGGGGATACTTATATATGTGTGTGGTGGGGATACCTATATATGTATGTGGTGGGAATACCTATATATGTATGTGGCGGGGATACCTATATATGTGTGTGGTGGGGATACATATATATGTATGTGGTGGGGATACCTATATATGTATGTGGCGGGGATACCTATATATGAGTGTGGTGGGGATACCTATAAATGTATGTGGTGGGGATACCTATATATGTATGTCGTGGGGATACCTATATACGTGTGTGGTGGGGAGACCTATATATGTATGTGGTGGGGAGACCATAGAGATGTATGTGGTGGGGATACCTATATATGTATGTGGTGGGGATACATATGTATGTGGTGGGGATACCTATAGATGTGTGTGGTGGTGATACATATAGATGTTTGTGGTGGGGATACCTATAGATGTATGTGGTGGGGATACCTATATATGTATGTGGCAGTGATACATATAGATGTATGTGGTGGCGATACCTATAAATGTATGTGGTGGGAATACCTATATATGTATGTGGTGGTGATACCTATAGATGTATGTGGTGGGGATACCTATATATGTGTGTGGCGGTGATACATATAGATGTGTATGGTGGGGATACCTATAGATGTGTATGGAGGGGATATCTATAGATGTATGTGGTGGGGATACCTATATATGTGTGTGGCGGTGAAACATATAGATGTGTATGGTGGGGATACCTATATATGTGTGTGGTGGGGATACCTATAGATGTGTGTGGTGGTGATACATATAGATGTTTGTGGTGGGTATACTTATAGATGTATATGGTGGGGATACCTATATATGTATGTGGTGAGGATACCTATAGATGTATGTGGTGGGGATACTTATATATGTATGTGGTGGGGATACATATATATGTATGTGGTGAGATACATATATATGTATGTGGTGGGGATACCTATATATGTATGTGGTGGGGATACCTATAGATGTATGTGGTGGGGATACCTATATATCTATGTGGTGGGGATACCTATATATGTGTGTGGTGGAAATACCTAAAGATGTATGTGGTGGGGATACCTATATATGTGTGTGGTGGGGATACATATAGATGTATGTGGTGGGGATACCTATATGTGTATGTGGTGGGGATACCTATATATGCATGTGGCGGGGATACTTATATATGTGTGTGGTGGGGATACCTATATATGTATGTGGTGGGAATACCTATATATGTATGTGGCGGGGATACCTATATATGTGTGTGGTGGGGATACCTATATATGTATCTGGTGGGGATACCTATATATGTATGTGGCGGGGATACCTATAAATGAGTGTGGTGGGGATACCTATATATGTATGTGGTGGGGATACCTATATATATATATGGTGGGGATACCTATAAACGTGTGTGGTGGTGATACCTATAAACGTGTGTGGTGGTGATACCTATATATGTATGTGGTGGGGATACCTATAGATGTGTGTTGCGGGGATACCTATACATGTATGTGGTGGTGATACCTATAAACGTGTGTGGTGGTGATACCTATATATGTATGTGGTGGGGATACCTATAGATGTGTGTTGCGGGGATACCTATACATGTATCTGGTGGGGGAAACCTATATATGTATGTGGTGGTGATACCTATATATGTATGTGGTGGGGATACCTATATATGTGTGTGGCGGTGAAACATATAGATGTGTATGGTGGGGATATTTATATATGTGTGTGGTGGGGATACCTATAGATGTGTGTGGTGGTGATACATATAGATGTTTGTGGTGGGGATACCTATAGATGTATGTGGTGGGGATACCTATATATGTATGTGGTTGGGATACCTATAGATGTGAGTGGTGGGGATACCTATAGATGTATGTGGTGGGAATACCTATATATGTGTGTGGTGGGGATACATATATATGTATGTGGTGGGGATACCTATATATGTATGTGGTGGGGATACCTATATATGTATGTGGTGGGGATACCTATATATGTGTGTGGTGGGGATACCTATATATGTATGTGGTGGGGATACCTATAGATGTGTGGTGGGGATACCTATATATGTATGTGGCGGGGATACCTATAGATGTGTGAGGCGGGGATACCTATATATGTGTGTGGCGGGGATACCTATATATGTATGTGGCGGGGATACCTATATATGTGTGTGGTGGGGATACCCATATATGTATGTGGTGGGGATACCTATATATGTGTGTGGTGGGGATACATATATATGTATGTGGTGGGGATACCTATATATGTATGTGGTGGGGATACCTATATATGTATGTGGTGGGGATACCTATATATGTATGTGGCGGGGATACCTATATATGAGTGTGGTGGGGATACCTATATATGTATGTGTTGGGGATACCTATATATGTATGTCGTGGGGATACCTATATACGTGTGTGGTGGGGAGACCTATATATGTATGTGGTGGGGAGACCATAGAGATGTATATGATGGGGATACCTATATATGTATGTGGTGGGGATACATATGTATGTGGTGGGGATACCTATATATGTGTGTGGTGGTGATACATATAGATGTTTGTGGTGGGGATACCTATAGATGTATGTGGTGGGGATACCTATATATGTGTGTGGCAGTGATACATATAGATGTATGTGGTAGGGATACCTATAAATGTATGTGGTGGGAATACCTATATATGAATACCTATATATGTGTGTGGCGGTGAAACATATAGATGTGTATGGTGGGGATACCTATATATGTGTGTGGTGGGGATACCTATAGATGTGTGTGGTGGTGATACATATAGATGTTTGTGGTGGGTATACTTATAGATGTATATGGTGGGGATACCTATATATGTATGTGGTGGGGATACCTATAGATGTGTGAGGCGGGGATACCTATATATGTGTGTGGTGGGGATACCCATATATGTATGTGGTGGGGATACCTATATGTGTGTGTGGTGGGGAAACCTATATATGTATGTGGTGGTGATACCTATATATGTATGTGGTGGGGATACCTATATATGTGTGTGGCGGTGAAAGATATAGATGTGTATGGTGGGGATACCTATATATGTATGTGGTGGGGATACCTATATATGTATGTGGTGGGGATACCTATATATGTGTGTGGTGGGGATACCTATAGATGTATGTGGTGGGGATACCTATATATGTGTGTGGTGGGGATACATATAGATGTATGTGGTGGGGATACCTATATATGTATGTGGTGGGGATACCTATATATGTATGTGGTGGGGATACCTATATATGCATGTGGCGGGGATACCTATATATGTGTGTGGTGGGGATACCTATATATGTATGTGGTGGGGATACCTATATATGTATGTGGCGGGGATACCTATATATGTGTGTGGTGGGGATAACTATATATGTATGTGGTGGGGATACCTATATATGTATGTGGCGGGGATACCTATAAATGAGTGTGGTGGGGATACCTATATATGTATGTGGTGGGGATACCTATATATGTATATGGTGGGGATACCTATAAACTCGTGTGGTGGTGATACCTATATATGTATGTGGTGGTGATACCTATATATGTATGTGGTGGGGATACCTATAGATGTGTGTTGCGGGGATACCTATACATGTATGTGGTGGTGATACCTATATATGTATGTGGTGGGATACCTATATATGTGTGTGGCGGTGAAACATATAGATGTATGTGGTGGGATACCTATATATGTGTGTGGCGGTGAAACATATAGATGTGTATGGTGGGGATACCTATATATGTGTGTGGTGGGGATACCTATAAATGTGTGTGGTGGGGATACATATAGATGTATGTGGTGGGGATACCTATAAATGTATGTGGTGGGAATACCTATATATGTATGTGGCAGTGATACATATAGATGTATGTGGTGGGGATACCTATAAATGTATGTGGTGGGAATACCTATATATGTATGTGGTGGTGATACCTATAGATGTATGTGGTGGGGATACCTATATATGTGTGTGGCGGTGATACATATAGATGTGTATGGTGGGGATACTTATAGATGTGTATGGAGGGGATATCTATAGATGTATGTGGTGGGGATACCTATATATGTGTGTGGCGGTGAAACATATAGATGTGTATGGTGGGGATACCTATATATGTGTGTGGTGGGGATACCTATAGATGTGTGTGGTGGTGATACATATAGATGTTTGAGGTGGGGATACCTATATATGTGTGTGGTGGGGATACCTATATATGTATGTGGTGGGGATACCTATATATGTATGTGGCGGGGATACCTATATATGTGTGTGGTGGGGATACCTATATATGTATGTGGTGGGGATACCTATATATGTATGTGGCGGGGATACCTATATATGAGTGTGGTGGGGATACCTTTATATGTATGTGGTGGGGATACCTATATATGTATGTCGTGGGGATACCTATATACGTGTGTGGTGGGGAGACCTATATATGTATGTCGTGGGGAGACCATAGAGATGTATGTGGTGGGGAGACCTATATATGTATGTGGTGGGGATACATATGTATGTGGTGGGGATACCTATAGATGTATGTGGTGGTGATACCTATATATGTATGTGGTGGTGATACCTATATATGTGTGTGTTGGGGATACCTATATATGTATGTGGTGGGGATACCTATATATCTGTGTGGTGGGGATACCTATATATGTATGTGGTGGGGATACCTATATATTTGAGTGGTGGTCATACCTATATATGTATGTGGTGGGGAGACCTATATATGATTGTGGCGGGGATACCTATAGATGTGGGTGGAGGGGATACCTATATATGTATGTGGTGGTGATACCTATATATGTATGTGGTGGGGATACCTATATATGTGTGTGGTGGTGATACATATATATGTGTATGGTGGGGATACCTATATATGTGTGTGGTGGTGATACATATAGATGTGTATGGTGGGGATACCTATAGATGTGTATTGAGGGGATACCTATATAAATATGTGGTGGGGTTACCTATATATGTGTGTGTGGCGGTGAAACATATAGATGTGTATGGTGGGGATTCCTATATATGTGTGTGGTGGGGATACCTATAGATGTGTGCGGTGGTGATACATATAGATGTATGTGGTGGGGATACCTATATATGTATGTGGTGGGGATACCTATATAAGTATGCGGTGGGGATACCTATAGATGTATGCGGTGGGGATACTTATATATGTATGTGGTGGGGATACATATATATGTATGTGGTGGGGATACCAATAGATGTATGTGGTGGGGATAGCTATATATGTATGTGGTGGGGATACCTATAGATGTATGTGGTGGGGATACCTATATATGTATGTGGTGGGGATACCTATAGATGTGTGTGGTGGGGATACCTATAGATGTATGTGGTAGAGATACCTATATATGTGTGTGGTGGCGATACATATATATGTATGTGGTGGGGATACCTATATATGTATGTGGTGGGGATACATATATATGTATGTGGTGGGGATACCTATATATGTCTGTGGTGGGGATACCTATATATGTATGTGGTGGGGATACCTATAGATGTGTGGTGGGGATACCTATATATGTATGTGGTGGGGATACCTATAGATGTGTGAGGCGGGGATACCTATATATGTGTGTGGCGGGGATACCTATATATGTATGTGGCGGGGATACCTATATATGTGTGTGGTGGGGATACCTATATATGTATGTGGTGGGGATACCTATATATGTGTGTGGTGGGGATACCTATATATGTATGTGGTGGGGATACCTATATATGTATGTGGTGGGAATACCTATATATGCATGTGGCGGGGATACCTATATATGTGTGTGGTGGGGATACCTATATATGTATGTGGTGGGGATACCTATATATGTATGTGGCGGTGATACCTATATATGTGTGTGGTGGGGATACCTATATATGTATGTGGTGGGGATACCTATATATGTATGTGGCGGGGATACCTATAAATGAGTGTGGTGGGGATACCTATATATGTATGTGGTGGGGATACCTATATATGTATATGGTGGGGATACCTATAAACGTGTGTGGTGGTGATACCTATATATGTATGTGGTGGTGATACCTATATATGTATGTGGTGGGGATACCTATATATGTATGTGGTGGGGATACCTATATATGTATGTGGTGGTGATACCTATATATGTATGTGGTGGGGATACCTAAATATGTGTGTGGCGGTGAAACATACAGATGTGTATGGTGGGGATACCTATATATGTGTGTGGTGGGGATACCTATAGATGTGTGTGGTGGTGATACATATAGATGTTTGTGGTGGGGATACCTATAGATGTATGTGGTGGGGATACCTATATATGTATGTGGCAGTGATACATATAGATGTATGTGGTGGGGATACCTATAAATGTATGTGGTGGGAATACCTATATATGTATGTGGTGGTGATACCTATAGATGTATGTGGTGGGGATACCTATATATGTGTGTGGCGGAGATACATATAGATGCGTATGGTGGGGATACCTATAGATGTGTATGGAGGGGATATCTATAGATGTATGTGGTGGGGATACCTATATATGTGTGTGGCGGTGAAACATATAGATGTGTATGGTGGGGATACCAATATATGTGTGTGGTGGGGATACCTATAGATGTGTGTGGTGGTGATACATATAGATGTTTGAGGTGGGGATACCTATATATGTGTGTGGTGGGGATACCTATATATGTATGTGGTGGGGATACCCATATATGTATGTGGCGGGGATACCTATATATGTGTGTGGTGGGGATACCTATATATGTATGTGGTGGGGATACCTATATATGTATGTGGCGGGGATACCTATATATGAGTGTGGTGGGGATAACTATATATGTATGTGGTGGGGATACCTATATATGTATGTCGTGGGGATACCTATATACGTGTGTGGTGGGGAGACCTATATATGTATGTCGTGGGGAGACCATAGAAATGTATGTGGTGGGGAGACCTATATATGTATGTGGTGGGGATACATATGTATGTGGTGGGGATACCTATAGATGTATGTGGTGGTGATACCTATATATGTATGTGGTGGTGATACCTATATATGTGTGTGGTGGGGATACCTATATATGTATGTGGTGGGGATACCTATATACTATTGTGGTGGGGATACCTATATATGTATGTGGTGGGGATACCTATATATGTGTGTGGCGGTGAAACATATAGATGTGTATGGTGGGGATACCTATATATGTGTGTGGTGGGGATACCTATAGATGTATGTGGTGGTGATACATATAGATGTTTGTGGTGGGGATACCTATAGATGTATGTGGTGGGGATACCTATATATGTATGTGGCAGTGATACATATAGATGTATGTGGTGGGGATACCTATAAATGTATGTGGTGGGAATACCTATATATGTATGTGGCAGTGATACATATAGATGTATGTGGTGGGGATACCTATAAATGTATGTGGTGGTGATACCTATATATGTATGTGGTGGGGATACCTATATATGTGTGTGGTGGTGATACCTATATATGTATGTGGTGGGGATACCTATATATGTGTGTGGTGGTGATACATATAGATGTGTATGGTGGGGATACCTATATATGTGTATTGAGGGGATACCTATAGATATATGTGGTGGGGATACCTATATATGTGTGTGTGGCGGTGAAACATATAGATGTGTATGGTGGGGATTCCTATATATGTGTGTGGTGGGGATACCTATAGATGTGTGCGGTGGTGATACATATAGATGTATGTGGTGGGGATACCTATGTATGTATGTGGTGGGGATACCTATATAAGTATGCGGTGGGGATACCTATAGATGTATGCGGTGGGGATACTTATATATGTATGTGGTGGGGATACATATATATGGATGTGGTGGGGATACCAATAGATGTATGAGGTGGGGATAGCTATATATGTATGTGGTGGGGATACCTATAGATGTATGTGGTGGGGATACCTATATATGTATGTGGTGGGGATACCTATAGATGTGTGTGGTGGGGATACCTATAGATGTATGTGGTAGAGATACGTATATATGTGTATGGTGGCGATACATATATATGTATGTGGTGGGGATACCTATATATGTATGTGGTGGGGATACATATATATGTATGTGGTGGGGATACCTAAATATGTGTGTGGTGGGGATACCTATATATGTATGTGGTGGGGATACCTATAGATGTGTGGTGGGGATACCTATATATGTATGTGGTGGGGATACCTATAGATGTGTGAGGCGGGGATACCTATATATGTGTGTGGCGAGGATACCTATATATGTGTGTGGTGGGGATACCTATAGATGTGTGTGGTGGTGATACATATAGATGTTTGTGGTGGGGATACCTATAGATGTATGTGGTGGGGATACCTATATATGTATGTGGCAGTGATACATATAGATGTATGTGGTGGGGATACCTATAAATGTATGTGGTGGGAATACCTATATATGTATGTGGTGGTGATACCTATATATGTATGTGGTGGGGGATACCTATATATGTGTGTGGCGGAGATACATATAGATGTGTATGGTGGGGATACCTATAGATGTGTATGGAGGGGATATCTATAGATGTATGTGGTGGGGATACCTATATATGTGTGTGGCGGTGAAACATATAGATGTGTATGGTGGGGATACCTATATATGTGTGTGGTGGGGATACCTATAGATGTGTGTGGTGGTGATACATACAGATGTTTGAGGTGGGGATACCTATATGTGTGTGTGGTGGGGATACCTATATATGTATGTGGTGGGGATACCTATATATGTATGTGGCGGGGATACCTATATATGTGTGTGGTGGGGATACCTATATATGTATGTGGTGGGGATACCTATATATGTATGTGGCGGGGATACCTATATATGTGTGTGGTGGGGATACCTATATATGTATGTGGTGGGGATACCTATATATGTATGTGGCGGGGATACCTATATATGAGTGTGGTGGGGATACCTATATATGTATGTGGTGGGGATACCTATATATGTATGTCGTGGGGATACCTATATACGTGTGTGGTGGGGAGACCTATATATGTATGTCGTGGGGAGACCATAGAGATGTATGTGGTGGGGAGACCTATATATGTATGTGGTGGGGATACATATGTATGTGGTGGGGATACCTATAGATGTATGTGGTGGTGATACCTATATATGTATGTGGTGGTGATACCTATATATGTGTGTGTTGGGGATACCTATATATGTATGTGGTGGGGATACCTATATATCTGTGTGGTGGGGATACCTATATATGTATGTGGTGGGGATACCTATATATTTGAGTGGTGGTCATACCTATATATGTATGTGGTGGGGAGACCTATATATGATTGTGGCGGGGATACCTATAGATGTGGGTGGAGGGGATACCTATATATGTATGTGGTGGTGATACCTATATATGTATGTGGTGGGGATACCTATATATGTGTGTGGTGGTGATACATATAGATGTGTATGGTGGGGATACCTATATATGTGTGTGGTGGTGATACATATAGATGTGTATGGTGGGGATACCTATAGATGTGTATTGAGGGGATACCTATATAAATATGTGGTGGGGTTACCTATATATGTGTGTGTGGCGGTGAAACATATAGATGTGTATGGTGGGGATTCCTATATATGTGTGTGGTGGGGATACCTATAGATGTGTGCGGTGGTGATACATATAGATGTATGTGGTGGGGATACCTATATATGTATGTGGTGGGGATACCTATATAAGTATGCGGTGGGGATACCTATAGATGTATGCGGTGGGGATACTTATATATGTATGTGGTGGGGATACATATATATGTATGTGGTGGGGATACCAATAGATGTATGTGGTGGGGATAGCTATATATGTATGTGGTGGGGATACCTATAGATGTATGTGGTGGGGATACCTATATATGTATGTGGTGGGGATACCTATAGATGTGTGTGGTGGGGATACCTATAGATGTATGTGGTAGAGATACCTATATATGTGTGTGGTGGCGATACATATATATGTATGTGGTGGGGATACCTATATATGTATGTGGTGGGGATACATATATATGTATGTGGTGGGGATACCTATATATGTCTGTGGTGGGGATACCTATATATGTATGTGGTGGGTATACCTATAGATGTGTGGTGGGGATACCTATATATGTATGTGGTGGGGATACCTATAGATGTGTGAGGCGGGGATACCTATATATGTGTGTGGCGGGGATACCTATATATGTATGTGGCGGGGATACCTATATATGTGTGTGGTGGGGATACCTATATATGTATGTGGTGGGGATACCTATATATGTGTGTGGTGGGGATACCTATATATGTATGTGGTGGGGATACCTATATATGTATGTGGTGGGAATACCTATATATGCATGTGGCGGGGATACCTATATATGTGTGTGGTGGGGATACCTATATATGTATGTGGTGGGGATACCTATATATGTATGTGGCGGTAATACCTATATATGTGTGTGGTGGGGATACCTATATATGTATGTGGTGGGGATACCTATATATGTATGTGGCGGGGATACCTATAAATGAGTGTGGTGGGGATACCTATATATGTATGTGGTGGGGATACCTATATATGTATATGGTGGGGATACCTATAAACGTGTGTGGTGGTGATACCTATATATGTATGTGGTGGTGATACCTATATATGTATGTGGTGGGGATACCTATAGATGTGTGTTGCGGGGATACATATACATGTATGTGGTGGTGATACCTATATATGTATGTGGTGGGGATACCTATATATGTATGTGGTGGTGATACCTATATATGTATGTGGTGGGGATACCTAAATATGTGTGTGGCGGTGAAACATACAGATGTGTATGGTGGGGATACCTATATATGTGTGTGGTGGGGATACCTATAGATGTGTGTGGTGGTGATACATATAGATGTTTGTGGTGGGGATACCTATAGATGTATGTGGTGGGGATACCTATATATGTATGTGGCAGTGATACATATAGATGTATGTGGTGGGGATACCTATAAATGTATGTGGTGGGAATACCTATATATGTATGTGGTGGTGATACCTATAGATGTATGTGGTGGGGATACCTATATATGTGTGTGGCGGAGATACATATAGATGTGTATGGTGGGGATACCTATAGATGTGTATGGAGGGGATATCTATAGATGTATGTGGTGGGGATACCTATATATGTGTGTGGCGGTGAAACATATAGATGTGTATGGTGGGGATACCAATATATGTGTGTGGTGGGGATACCTATAGATGTGTGTGGTGGTGATACATATAGATGTTTGAGGTGGGGATACCTATATATGTGTGTGGTGGGGATACCTATATATGTATGTGGTGGGGATACCCATATATGTATGTAGCGGGGATACCTATATATGTGTGTGGTGGGGATACCTATATATGTATGTGGTGGGGATACCTATATATGTATGTGGCGGGGATACCTATATATGAGTGTGGTGGGGATAACTATATATGTATGTGGTGGGGATACCTATATATGTATGTCGTGGGGATACCTATATACGTGTGTGGTGGGGAGACCTATATATGTATGTCGTGGGGAGACCATATAAATGTATGTGGTGGGGAGACCTATATATGTATGTGGTGGGGATACATATGTATGTGGTGGGGATACCTATAGATGTATGTGGTGGTGATACCTATATATGTATGTGGTGGTGATACCTATATATGTGTGTGGTGGGTATACCTATATATGTATGTGGTGGGGATACCTATATACTATTGTGGTGGGGATACCTATATATGTATGTGGTGGGGATACCTATATATGTGTGTGGCGGTGAAACATATAGATGTGTATGGTGGGGATACCTATATATGTGTGTGGTGGGGATACCTATAGATGTATGTGGTGGTGATACATATAGATGTTTGTGGTGGGGATACCTATAGATGTATGTGGTGGGGATACCTATATATGTATGTGGCAGTGATACATATAGATGTATGTGGTGGGGATACCTATAAATGTATGTGGTGGGAATACCTATATATGTATGTGGCAGTGATACATATAGATGTATGTGGTGGGGATACCTATAAATGTATGTGGTGGTGATACCTATATATGTATGTGGTGGGGATACCTATATATGTGTGTGGTGGTGATACCTATATATGTATGTGGTGGGGATACCTATATATGTGTGTGGTGGTGATACATATAGATGTGTATGGTGGGGATACCTATATATGTGTATTGAGGGGATACCTATAGATATATGTGGTGGGGATACCTATATATGTGTGTGTGGCGGTGAAACATATAGATGTGTATGGTGGGGATTCCTATATATGTGTGTGGTGGGGATACCTATAGATGTGTGCGGTGGTGATACATATAGATGTATGTGGTGGGGATACCTATGTATGTATGTGGTGGGGATACCTATATAAGTATGCGGTGGGGATACCTATAGATGTATGCGGTGGGGATACTTATATATGTATGTGGTGGGGATACATATATATGGATGTGGTGGGGATACCAATAGATGTATGAGGTGGGGATAGCTATATATGTATGTGGTGGGGATACCTATAGATGTATGTGGTGGGGATACCTATATATGTATGTGGTGGGGATACCTATAGATGTGTGTGGTGGGGATACCTATAGATGTATGTGGTAGAGATACGTATATATGTGTGTGGTGGCGATACATATATATGTATGTGGTGGGGATACCTATATATGTATGTGGTGGGGATACATATATATGTATGTGGTGGGGATACCTATATATGTGTGTGGTGGGGATACCTATATATGTATGTGGTGGGGATACCTATAGATGTGTGGTGGGGATACCTATATATGTATGTGGTGGGGATACCTATAGATGTGTGAGGCGGGGATACCTATATATGTGTGTGGCGGGGATACCTATATATGTGTGTGGTGGGGATACCTATAGATGTGTGTGGTGGTGATACATATAGATGTTTGTGGTGGGGATACCTATAGATGTATGTGGTGGGGATACCTATATATGTATGTGGCAGTGATACATATAGATGTATGTGGTGGGGATACCTATAAATGTATGTGGTGGGAATACCTATATATGTATGTGGTGGTGATACCTATAGATGTATGTGGTGGGGATACCTATATATGTGTGTGGCGGAGATACATATAGATGTGTATGGTGGGGATACCTATAGATGTGTATGGAGGGGATATCTATAGATGTATGTGGTGGGGATACCTATATATGTGTGTGGCGGTGAAACATATAGATGTGTATGGTGGGGATACCTATATATGTGTGTGGTGGGGATACCTATAGATGTGTGTGGTGGTGATACATATAGATGTTTGAGGTGGGGATACCTATATGTGTGTGTGGTGGGGATACCTATATATGTATGTGGTGGGGATACCTATATATGTATGTGGCGGGGATACCTATATATGTGTGTGGTGGGGATACCTATATATGTATGTGGTGGGGATACCTATATATGTATGTGGCGGGGATACCTATATATGAGTGTGGTGGGGATACCTATATATGTATGTGGTGGGGATACCTATATATGTATGTCGTGGGGATACCTATATACGTGTGTGGTGGGGAGACCTATATATGTATGTCGTGGGGAGACCATAGAAATGTATGTGGTGGGGAGACCTATATATGTATGTGGTGGGGATACATATGTATGTGGTGGGGATACCTATAGATGTATGTGGTGGTGATACCTATATATGTATGTGGTGGTGATACCTATATATGTGTGTGGTGGGGATACCTATATATGTATGTGGTGGGGATACCTATATATCTATGTGGTGGGGATACCTATATATGTATGTGGTGGGGATACCTATATATTTGAGTGGTGGTCATACCTATATATGTATGTGGTGGGGAGACCTATATATGATTGTGGCGGGGATACCTATAGATGTGTGTGGTGGGGATACCTATATATGTATGTGGTGGTGATACCTATATATGTATGTGGTGGGGATACCTATATATGTGTGTGGTGGGGATACCTATATATGTATTTGGTGGGGATACCTATATATGTGTGTGGCGGAGATACATATAGATGTGTATGGTGGGGATACCTATAGATGTGTATGGAGGGGATATCTATAGATGTATGTGGTGGGGATACCTATATATGTGTGTGGCGGTGAAACATATAGATGTGTATGGTGGGGATACCTATATATGTGTGTGGTGGGGATACCTATAGATGTGTGTGGTGGTGATACATATAGATGTTTGAGGTGGGGATACCTATATGTGTGTGTGGTGGGGATACCTATATATGTATGTGGTGGGGATACCTATATATGTATGTGGCGGGGATACCTATATATGTGTGTGGTGGGGATACCTATATATGTATGTGGTGGGGATACCTATATATGTATGTGGCGGGGATACCTATATATGAGTGTGGTGGGGATACCTATATATGTATGTGGTGGGGATACGTATATATGTATGTCGTGGGGATACCTATATACGTGTGTGGTGGGGAGACCTATATATGTATGTCGTGGGGAGACCATAGAAATGTATGTGGTGGGGAGACCTATATATGTATGTGGTGGGGATACATATGTATGTGGTGGGGATACCTATAGATGTATGTGGTGGTGATACCTATATATGTATGTGGTGGTGATACCTATATATGTGTGTGGTGGGGATACCTATATATGTATGTGGTGGGGATACCTATATATCTATGTGGTGGGGATACCTATATATGTATGTGGTGGGGATACCTATATATTTGAGTGGTGGTCATACCTATATATGTATGTGGTGGGGAGACCTATATATGATTGTGGCGGGGATACCTATAGATGTGTGTGGTGTGGATACCTATATATGTATGTGGTGGTGATACCTATATATGTATGTGGTGGGGATACCTATATATGTGTGTGGTGGGAATACCTATATATGTATTTGGTGGGGATACCTATATATGTGTGTGGTGGTGATACATATAGATGTGTATGGTGGGGATACCTATAGATGTGTATTGAGGGGATACCTATAGATGTATGTGGTGGGGATACCTATATATGTGTGTGGTGGTGATACATATAGATGTGTATGGTGGGGATACCTATAGATGTGTATTGAGGGGATACCTATAGATGTATGTGGTGGGGATACCTATATATGTGTGTGTGGCGGTGAAACATATAGATGTGTATGGTGGGGATTCCTATATATGTGTGTGGTGGGGATACCTATAGATGTGTGCGGTGGTGATACATATAGATGTGTGTGGTGGGGATACCTATATATGTATGTGGTGGGGATACCTATATAAGTATGCGGTGGGGATACCTATAGATGTATGCGGTGGGGATACTTATATATGTATGTGGTGGGGATACATATATATGTATGTGGTGGGGATACCAATAGATGTATGTGGTGGGGATAGCTATATATGTATGTGGTGGGGATACCTATATATGTGTGTGGCGGTGAAACATATAGATGTGTATGGTGGGGATACCTATATATGTGTGTGGTGGGGATACCTATAGATGTATGTGGTGGTGATACATATAGATGTTTGTGGTGGGGATACCTATAGATGTATGAGGTGGGGATACCTATATATGTATGTGGCAGTGATACATATAGATGTATGTGGTGGGGATACCTATAAATCTATGTGGTGGGAATACCTATATATGTATGTGGCAGTGATACATATAGATGTATGTGGTGGGGATACCTATAAATGTATGTGGTGGTGATATCTATATATGTATGTGGTGGGGATACCTATATATGTGTGTGGTGGTGATACCTATATATGTATGTGGTGGGGATACCTATATATGTGTGTGGTGGTGATACATATAGATGTGTATGGTGGGGATACCTATATATGTGTATTGAGGGGATGCCTATAGATATATGTGGTGGGGATACCTATATATGTGTGTGTGGCGGTGAAACATATAGATGTGTATGGTGGGGATTCCTATATATGTGTGTGGTGGGGATACCTATTGATGTGTGCGGTGGTGATACATATAGATGTATGTGGTGGGGATACCTATATATGTATGTGGTGGGGATACCTATATAAGTATGCGGTGGGGATACCTATAGATATATGCGGTGGGGATACTTATCTATGTATGTGGTGGGGATACATATATATGTATGTGGTGGGGATACCAATAGATGTATGAGGTGGGGATAGCTATATATGTATGTGGTGGGGATACCTATAGATGTATGTAGTGGGGATACCTATATATGTATGTGGTGGGGATACTATAGATGTGTGTGGTGGGGATACCTATAGATGTATGTGGTAGAGATACCTATATATGTGTGTGGTGGCGATACATATATATGTATGTGGTGGGGATACCTATATATGTATGTGGTGGGGATACATATATATGTATGTGGTGGGGATACCTATATATGTGTGTGGTGGGGATACCTATATATGTATGTGGTGGGATACCTATAGATGTGTGGTGGGGAAACCTATATATGTATGTGGTGGGGATACCTATAGATGTGTGAGGCGGGGATACCTATATATGTGTGTGGCGGGGATACCTATATATGTATGTGGTGGGGATACCTATAGATGTGTGTGGTGGTGATACATATAGATGTTTGTGGTGGGGATACCTATAGATGTATGTGGTGGGGATACCTATATATGTATGTGGCAGTGATACATATAGATGTATGTGGTGGGGATACCTATAAATGTATGTGGTGGGAATACCTATATATGTATGTGGTGGTGATACCTATAGATGTATGTGGTGGGGATACCTATATATGTGTGTGGCGGAGATACATATAGATGTGTATGGTGGGGATACCTATAGATGTGTATGGAGGGGATATCTATAGATGTATGTGGTGGGGATACCTATATATGTGTGTGGCGGTGAAACATATAGATGTGTATGGTGGGGATACCTATATATGTGTGTGGTGGGGATACCTATAGATGTGTGTGGTGGTGATACATATAGATGTTTGAGGTGGGGATACCTATATGTGTGTGTGGTGGGGATACCTATATATGTATGTGGTGGGGATACCTATATATGTATGTGGCGGGGATACCTATATATGTGTGTGGTGGGGATACCTATATATGTATGTGGTGGGGATACCTATATATGTATGTGGCGGGGATACCTATATATGAGTGTGGTGGGGATACCTATATATGTATGTGGTGGGGATACCTATATATGTATGTCGTGGGATACCTATATACGTGTGTGGTGGGGAGACCTATATATGTATGTCGTGGGGAGACCATAGAAATGTATGTGGTGGGGAGACCTATATATGTATGTGGTGGGGATACATATGTATGTGGTGGGGATACCTATAGATGTATGTGGTGGTGATACCTATATATGTATGTGGTGGTGATACCTATATATGTGTGTGGTGGGGATACCTATATATGTATGTGGTGGGGATACCTATATATCTATGTGGTGGGGATACCTATATATGTATGTGGTGGGGATACCTATATATTTGAGTGGTGGTCATACCTATATATGTATGTGGTGGGGAGACCTATATATGATTGTGGCGGGGATACCTATAGATGTGTGTGGTGGATATACCTATATATGTATGTGGTGGTGATACCTATATATGTATGTGGTGGGGATACCTATATATGTGTGTGGTGGGGATACCTATATATGTATTTGGTGGGGATACCTATATATGTGTGTGGTGGTGATACATATAGATGTGTATGGTGGGGATACCTATAGATTTGTATTGAGGGGATACCTATAGATGTATGTGGTGGGGATACCTATATATGTGTGTGGTGGTGATACATATAGATGTGTATGGTGGGGATACCTATAGATGTGTATTGAGGGGATACCTATAGATGTATGTGGTGGGGATACCTATATATGTGTGTGTGGCGGTGAAACATATAGATGTGTATGGTGGGGATTCCTATATATGTGTGTGGTGGGGATACCTATAGATGTGTGCGGTGGTGATACATATAGATGTGTGTGGTGGGAATACCTATATATGTATGTGGTGGGGATACCTATATAAGTATGCGGTGGGGATACATATAGATGTATGTGGTGGGGATACCTATATATGTATGTGGTGGGGATACCTATATATGTATGTGGTGGGGATACCTATATATGTATGTGGCCGGGATACCTATATATGAGTGTGGTGGGGATACCTCTATATGTATGTGGTGGGGATACCTATATATGTATGTCGTGGGGATACCTATATACGTGTGTGGTGGGGGGACCTATATATGTATGTGGTGGGGAGACCATAGAGATGTATGTGGTGGGGATACCTATATATGTATGTGGTGGGGATACATATGTATGTGGTGGGGATACCTATAGATGTGTGTGGTGTTGATACATATAGATGTTTGTGGTGGGGATACCTATAGATGTATGTGGTGGGGATACCTATATATGTATGTGGCAGTGAAACATATAGATGTATGTGGTAGGGATACCTATAAATGTATGTGGTGGGAATACCTATATATGTATGTGGTGGTGATACCTATAGATGAATGTGGTGGGGATACCTATATATGTGTGTGGCGGTGATACATATAGATGTGTATGGTAGGGATACCTATAGATGTGTATGGAGGGGATATCTATAGATGTATGTGGTGGGGATACCTATATATGTGTGTGGCGGTGAAACATATAGATGTGTATGGTGGGGATACCTATATATGTGTGTGGTGGGGATACCTATAGATGTGTGAGGTGGTGATACATATAGATGTTTGTGGTGGGTATACCTATAGATGTATATGGTGGGGATACCTATATATGTATGTGGTGGGGATACCTATCGATGTATGTGGTGGGGATACTTATATATGTATGTGGTGGGGATACATATATATGTATGTGGTGGAGATACCTATAGATGTATGTGGTGGGGATACCTATAGATGTATGTGGTGGGGATACCTATATATGTATGTGGTGGGGATACCTATATATGTGTGTGGTGGGGATACCTATAGATGTATGTGGTGGGGATACCTATATATGTGTGTGGTGGGGATACATATAGATGTATGTGGTGGGGATACCTATATATGTATGTGGTGGGGATACCTATATATGTATGTGGTGGGGATACCTATATATGCATGTGGCGGGGATACCTATATATGTGTGTGGTGGGGATACCTATATATGTATGTGGTGGGGATACCTATATATGTATGTGGCGGGGATACATCTATATGTGTGTGGTGGGGATACCTATATATGTATGTGGTGGGGATACCTATATATGTATGTGGCGGGGATACCTATAAATGAGTGTGGTGGGGATACCTATATATGTATGTGGTGGGGATACCTATATATGTATATGGTGGGGATACCTATAAACGTGTGTGGTGGTGATACCTATATATGTATGTGGTGGTGATACCTATATATGTATGTGCTGGGGATACCTATAGATGTGTGTTGCGGGGATACCTATACATGTATGTGGTGGGGATACCTATAGATGTGTGTTGCGGATACCTATATATGTATGTGGTGGTGATACCTATATATGTATGTGGTGGGGAAACCTATATATGTGTGTGGCGGTGAAACATATAGATGTGTATGGTGGGGATACCTATATATGTGTGTGTGGGGATACCTATAGATGTGTGTGGCGGTGATACATATAGATGTGTATGGTGGGGATACCTATAGATGTGTATGGAGGGGATATCTATAGATGTATGTGGTGGGGATACCTATATATGTGTGTGGCGGTGAAACATATAGATGTGTATGGTGGGGATACCTATATATGTGTGTGGTGGGGATACCTATAGATGTTTGTGGTGGTGATACATATAGATGTTTGAGGTGGGGATACCTATATAAGTGTGTGGTGGGGATACCTATATATGTATGTGGTGGGGATACCTATATATGTATGTGGCGGGGATACCTATATATGTGTGTGGTGGGGATACCTATATATGTATGTGGTGTGGATACCTATATATGTATGTGGCGGGGATACCTATAAATGAGTGTGGTGGGGATACCTATATATGTATGTGGTGGGATACCTATATATGTATGTGGTGGGGATACATATGTATGTGGTGGGGATACCTATAGATGTATGTGGTGGTAATACCTATATATGTATGTGGTGGTGACACCTATATATGTATGTGGTGGCGATACCTATATATGTGTGTGGTGGGGATACCTATATATGTATGTGGTGGGGATACCTATATATCTATGTGGTGGGGATACCTATATATGTTTGTGGTGGGGATACGTATATTTGAGTGGTGGTCATACCTATATATGTATGTGGTGGGGAGACCTATATATGATTGAGGCGGGGATACCTATAGATGTGTGTGGTGGGGATACCTATATATGTATGTGGTGGTGATACCTATATATGTATGTGGTGGGGATACCTATATATGTGTGTGGTGGGGATACCTATATATGTATTTGGTGGGGATACCTATATATGTGTGTGGTGGTGATACATATAGATGTTTGTGGTGGGGATACCTATTGATGTATGTGGTGGGGATACCTATATATGTATGTGGCAGCGATGCATATAGATGTATGTGGTGGGGATACCTATAAATGTATGTGGTGGGAATACCTATATATGTATGTGGTGGTGATACCTATAGATGTATGTGGTGGGGATTCCTATATATGTGTGTGGCGGTGATACGTATAGATGTGTATGGTGGTGATACCTATAGATGTGTATGGAGGGGATATCTATAGATGTATGTGGTGGGGATACCTATATATGTGTGTGGCGGTGAAACATATAGATGTGTATGGTGGGGATACCTATATATGTATGTGGTGGTGATACCTATATATGTATGTGGTGGGGATACCTATATATGTGTGTGGTGGGGATACCTATATATGTATTTGGTGGGGATACCTATATATGTGTGTGGTGGTGATACATATAGATGTGTATGGTGGGGATACCTATAGATGTGTATTGAGGGGATACCTATAGATGTATGTGGTGGGGATAACTATATATGTGTGTGTGGCTGTGAAACATATAGATGTGTATGGTGGGGATTCATATATATGTGTGTGGTGGGGATACCTATAGATGTGTGCGGTGGTGATACATATAGATGTGTGTGGCGGGGATACCTATATATGTATGTGGTGGGGATACCTATATAAGTATGCGGTGGGGATACCTACAGATGTATGTGGTGGGGATACTTATATATGTATGTGGTGGGGATACATATATATGTATGTGGTGGGGATACCAATAGATGTATGTGGTGGGCATAGCTATATATGTATGTGGTGGGGATACATATAGATGTATGTGGTGGGGATACCTATATATGTATGTGGTGGGGATACCTATACATGTGTGTGGTAGGGATACCTATAGATGTATATGGTGGGGATACCTATATATGTATGTGGTGGGGATACCTATCGATGTATGTGGTGGGGATACTTATATATGTATGTGGTGGGGATACATATATATGTATGTGGTGGAGATACCTATAGATGTATGTGGTGGGGATACCTATATATGTGTGTGGCGGTGAAACATATAGATGTGTATGGTGGGGATACCTATATATGTATGTGGTGGTGATACCTATATATGTATGTGGTGGGGATACCTATATATGTGTGTGGTGGGGATACCTATATATGTATTTGGTGGGGATACCTATATATGTG
This sequence comes from Siphonodentalium dalli, assembly GCA_032622095.1. Classification (NCBI taxonomy): domain Eukaryota; kingdom Metazoa; phylum Mollusca; class Scaphopoda; order Gadilida; family Siphonodentaliidae; genus Siphonodentalium; species Siphonodentalium dalli. Next base: position 61,213,874 of record CP136068.1, read on the forward strand.
TGTGGTGGTGATACATATAGATGTGTATGGTGGGGATACCTATAGATGTGTATTGAGGGGATACCTATAGATGTATGTGGTGGGGATACCTATATATGTGTTTGTGGCGGTGAAACATATAGATGTGTATGGTGGGGATTCCTATATATGTGTGTGGTGGGGATACCTATAGATGTGTGCGGTGGTGATACATATAGATGTGTGTGGTGGGAATACCTATATATGTATGTGGTGGGGATACCTATATAAGTATGCGGTGGGGATACATATAGATGTATGTGGTGGGGATACCTATATATGTATGTGGTGGGGATACCTATATATGTATGTGGTGGGGATACCTATATATGTATGTGGCCGGGATACCTATATATGAGTGTGGTGGGGATACCTCTATATGTATGTGGTGGGGATACCTATATATGTATGTCGTGGGGATACCTATATACGTGTGTGGTGGGGGGACCTATATATGTATGTGGTGGGGAGACCATAGAGATGTATGTGGTGGGGATACCTATATATGTATGTGGTGGGGATACATATGTATGTGGTGGGGATACCTATAGATGTGTGTGGTGTTGATACATATAGATGTTTGTGGTGGGGATACCTATAGATGTATGTGGTGGGGATACCTATATATGTATGTGGCAGTGAAACATATAGATGTATGTGGTAGGGATACCTATAAATGTATGTGGTGGGAATACCTATATATGTATGTGGTGGTGATACCTATAGATGAATGTGGTGGGGATACCTATATATGTGTGTGGCGGTGATACATATAGATGTGTATGGTAGGGATACCTATAGATGTGTATGGAGGGGATATCTATAGATGTATGTGGTGGGGATACCTATATATGTGTGTGGCGGTGAAACATATAGATGTGTATGGTGGGGATACCTATATATGTGTGTGGTGGGGATACCTATAGATGTGTGAGGTGGTGATACATATAGATGTTTGTGGTGGGTATACCTATAGATGTATATGGTGGGGATACCTATATATGTATGTGGTGGGGATACCTATCGATGTATGTGGTGGGGATACTTATATATGTATGTGGTGGGGATACATATATATGTATGTGGTGGAGATACCTATAGATGTATGTGGTGGGGATACCTATATATGTATGTGGTGGGGATACCTATAGATGTATGTGGTGGGGATACCTATATATGTATGTGGTGGGGATACCTATATATGTGTGTGGTGGGGATACCTATAGATGTATGTGGTGGGGATACCTATATATGTGTGTGGTGGGGATACATATAGATGTATGTGGTGGGGATACCTATATATGTATGTGGTGGGGATACCTATATATGTATGTGGTGGGGATACCTATATATGCATGTGGCGGGGATACCTATATATGTGTGTGGTGGGGATACCTATATATGTATGTGGTGGGGATACCTATATATGTATGTGGCGGGGATACATCTATATGTGTGTGGTGGGGATACCTATATATGTATGTGGTGGGGATACCTATATATGTATGTGGCGGGGATACCTATAAATGAGTGTGGTGGGGATACCTATATATGTATGTGGTGGGGATACCTATATATGTATATGGTGGGGATACCTATAAACGTGTGTGGTGGTGATACCTATATATGTATGTGGTGGTGATACCTATATATGTATGTGCTGGGGATACCAATAGATGTGTGTTGCGGGGATACCTATACATGTATGTGGTGGGGATACCTATAGATGTGTGTTGCGGATACCTATATATGTATGTGGTGGTGATACCTATATATGTATGTGGTGGGGAAACCTATATATGTGTGTGGCGGTGAAACATATAGATGTGTATGGTGGGGATACCTATATATGTGTGTGTGGGGATACCTATAGATGTGTGTGGCGGTGATACATATAGATGTGTATGGTGGGGATACCTATAGATGTGTATGGAGGGGATATCTATAGATGTATGTGGTGGGGATACCTATATATGTGTGTGGCGGTGAAACATATAGATGTGTATGGTGGGGATACCTATATATGTGTGTGGTGGGGATACCTATAGATGTGTGTGGTGGTGATACATATAGATGTTTGAGGTGGGGATACCTATATAAGTGTGTGGTGGGGATACCTATATATGTATGTGGTGGGGATACCTATATATGTATGTGGCGGGGATACCTATATATGTGTGTGGTGGGGATACCTATATATGTATGTGGTGTGGATACCTATATATGTATGTGGCGGGGATACCTATAAATGAGTGTGGTGGGAGACCTATATATGTATGTGGTGGGGATACATATGTATGTGGTGGGGATACCTATAGATGTATGTGGTGGTGATACCTATATATGTATGTGGTGGTGACACCTATATATGTATGTGGTGGCGATACCTATATATGTGTGTGGTGGGGATACCTATATATGTATGTGGTGGGGATACCTATATATCTATGTGGTGGGGATACCTATATATGTATGTGGTGGGGATACGTATATTTGAGTGGTGGTCATACCTATATATGTATGTGGTGGGGAGACCTATATATGATTGAGGCGGGGATACCTATAGATGTGTGTGGTGGGGATACCTATATATGTATGTGGTGGTGATACCTATATATGTATGTGGTGGGGATACCTATATATGTGTGTGGTGGGGATACCTATATATGTATTTGGTGGGGATACCTATATATGTGTGTGGTGGTGATACATATAGATGTTTGTGGTGGGGATACCTATTGATGTATGTGGTGGGGATACCTATATATGTATGTGGCAGCGATGCATATAGATGTATGTGGTGGGGATACCTATAAATGTATGTGGTGGGAATACCTATATATGTATGTGGTGGTGATACCTATAGATGTATGTGGTGGGGATTCCTATATATGTGTGTGGCGGTGATACGTATAGATGTGTATGGTGGTGATACCTATAGATGTGTATGGAGGGGATATCTATAGATGTATGTGGTGGGGATACCTATATATGTGTGTGGCGGTGAAACATATAGATGTGTATGGTGGGGATACCTATATATGTATGTGGTGGTGATACCTATATATGTATGTGGTGGGGATACCTATATATGTGTGTGGTGGGGATACCTATATATGTATTTGGTGGGGATACCTATATATGTGTGTGGTGGTGATACATATAGATGTGTATGGTGGGGATACCTATAGATGTGTATTGAGGGGATACCTATAGATGTATGTGGTGGGGATAACTATATATGTGTGTGTGGCTGTGAAACATATAGATGTGTATGGTGGGGATTCATATATATGTGTGTGGTGGGGATACCTATAGATGTGTGCGGTGGTGATACATATAGATGTGTGTGGCGGGGATACCTATATATGTATGTGGTGGGGATACCTATATAAGTATGCGGTGGGGATACCTACCGATGTATGTGGTGGGGATACCTATATATGTATGTGGTGGGGATACATATATATGTATGTGGTGGGGATACCAATAGATGTATGTGGTGGGCATAGCTATATATGTATGTGGTGGGGATACCTATAGATGTATGTGGTGGGGATACCTATATATGTATGTGGTGGGGATACCTATACATGTGTGTGGTAGGGATACTTATAGATGTATGTGGTAGAGATACCTATATATGTGTGTGGTGGGGATACATATATATGTATGTGGTGGAGATACCTATATATGTATGTGGTGGGGATACCTATATATGTGTGTGGTGGGGATACCTATATGTGTATGTGGTGGGGATACCTATAGATGTGTGGTAGGGATACCTATATATGTATGTGGTGGGGATATCTATAGATGTGTGAGGCGGGGATACCTATATATGTTTGTGGCGGGGATACCTATATATGTATGTGGCGGGGATACCTATATATGTGTGTGGTGGGGATACCTATATATGTATGTGGTGGGGATACCTATATATGTGTGTGGTGGGGATACCTATATATGTATCTGGTGGGGATACCTATATATGTATGTGGCGGGGATACCTATATATGTGTGTGGTGGGGATACCTATATATGTATGTGGTGGGGATACCTATATATGTATGTGGCGGAGATACCTATATATGAGTGTGGTGGGGATACCTATATATGTATGTGGTGGGGATACCTATATATGTATGTCGTGGGGATACCTATATACGTGTGTGGTGGGGAGACCTATATATGTATGTGGTGGGGAGACCATAGAGATGTATGTGGTGGGGATACCTATATATGTATGTGGTGGGGATACATATGTATGTGGTGGGGATACCTATAGATGTGTGTGGTGGTGATACATATAGATGTTGTTGGTGGGGATACCTATAGATGTATGTGGTGGGGATACCTATATATGTATGTGGCAGTGATACATATAGATGTATGTTGTGGGGATACCTATAAATGTATGTGGTGGGAATACCTATATATGTATGTGGTGGTGATACCTATAGATGTATGTGGTGGGGATTCCTATATATGTGTGTGGCGGTGATACATATAGATGTGTATGGTGGTGATACCTATAGATGTGTATGGAGGGGATATCTATAGATGTATGTGGTGGGGATACCTATATATGTGTGTGGCGGTGAAACATATAGATGTGTATGGTGGGGATACCTATATATGTGTGTGGTGGGGATACCTATAGATGTGTGTGGTGGTGATACATATAGATGTTTGTGGTGGGTATACCTATAGATGTATATGGTGGGGATACCTATATATGTATGTGGTGGGGATACATATAGATGTATGTGGTGGGGATACTTATATATGTATGTGGTGGGGATACATATATATGTATGTGGTGGAGATACCTATAGATGTATGTGGTGGGGATACCTATATATGTATGTGGCGGGGATACCTATAGATGTATGTGGTGGGGATACCTATATATGTATGTGGTGGGGATACCTATATATGTGTGTGGTGGGGATACCTATAGATGTATGTGGTGGGGATACCTATATATGTGTGTGATGGGGATACATATAGATGTATGTCGTGGGGATACCTATATATGTATGTGGTGGGGAAACCTATATATGCATGTGGCGGGGATACCTATATATGTGTGTGGTGGGGATACCTATATATGTATGTGGTGGGGATACCTATATATGTATGTGGCGGGGATACCTATATATGTGTGTGGTGGGGATACCTATATATGTATGTGGTGGGGATACCTATATATGTATGTGGCGGGGATACCTATAAATGAGTGTGGTGGGGATACCTATAAATGTATGTGGTGGGGATACCTATATATGTATATGGTGGGGATACATATAAACGTGTGTGGTGGTGATACCTATATATGTATGTGGTGGTGATACCTATATATGTATGTGGTGCGGATACCTATAGATGTGTGTTGCGGGGATACCTATGCATGTATGTGGTGGTGATACCTATATATGTATGTGGTGGGGATACCTATATATGTATGTGGTGGTGATACCTATATATGTATGTGGTGGGGCTACCTATATATGTGTGTGGCGGTGAAACATATAGATGTGTATGGTGGGGATACCTATATATGTGTGTGGTGGGGATACCTATAGATGTGTGTGGTGGTGATACATATAGATGTTTGTGGTGGGGATACATATAGATGTATGTGGTGGGGATACCTATATATGTATGTGGCAGTGATACATATAGATGTATGTGGTTGGGATACCTATAAATGTATGTGGTGGGAATACCTATATATGTATGTGGTGGTGATACCTATAGATGTATGTGGTGGGGATACCTATATATGTGTGTGGCGGTGATACATATAGATGTGTATGGTGGGGATACCTATAGATGTGTATGGAGGGGATATCTATAGATGTATGTGGTGGGGATACCTATATATGTGTGTGGCGTTGAAACATATAGATGTGTATGGTGGGGATACCTATATATGTGTGTGGTGGGGATTCCTATAGATGTGTGTGGTGGTGATACATATAGATGTTTGTGGTGGGTATACCTATATATGCATGTGGCGGGGATACCTATATATGTGTGTGGTGGGGATACCTATATATGTATGTGGTGGGGATACCTATATATGTATGTGGCGGGGATACCTATATATGTGTGTGGTGGGGATACCTATATATGTATGTGGTGGGGATACCTATATATGTATGTGGCGGGGATACCTATAAATGAGTGTGGTGGGGATACCTATATATGTATGTGGTGGGAATACCTATATATGTAAATGGTGGGGATACCTATAGATGTGTGTGGCGGGGATACCTATACATGTATGTGGTGGTGATACCTATATATGTATGTGGTGGGGATACCTATATATGTATGTGGTGGTGATACCTATATATGTATGTGGTGGGGATACCTATATATGTGTGTGGGGGGATACCTATATATGTATTTGGTGGGAATACCTATATATGTGTGTGGCGGTGATACATATAGATGTGTATGGTGGGGATACCTATAGATGTGTATTGAGGGGATACCTATAAATGTATGTGGTGGGAATACCTATATATGGATGTGGTGGTGATACCTATAGATGTATGTGATGGGGATACATATATATGTATGTGGTGGGGATACATATATATGTATGTGGTGGAGATACCTATAGATGTATGTGGTGGGGATACCTATATATGTATGTGGTGGGGATACCTAAAGATGTATGTGGTGGGGATACCTATATATGTATGTGGTGGGGATACCTATATATGTGTGTGGTGGGGATACCTATAGATGTATGTGGTGGGGATACCTATATATGTGTGTGATGGGGATACATATAGATGTATGTGGTGGGGATACCTATATATGTATGTGGTTGGGAAACCTATATATGCATGTGGCGGGGATGTGTGTGGTGGTGATACATATAGATGTTTGTGGTGGGTATACCTATATATGCATGTGGCGGGGATACCTATATATGTGTGTGGTGGGGATACCTATATATGTATGTGGTGGGGATACCTATATATGTATGTGGCGGGGATACCTATATATGTGTGTGGTGGGGATACCTATATATGTATGTGGTGGGGATACCTATATATGTATGTGGCGGGGATACCTATAAATGAGTGTGGTGGGGATACCTATATATGTATATGGTGGGGATACCTATAGATGTGTGTGGCGGGGATACCTATACATGTATGTGGTGGTGATACCTATATATGTATGTGGTGGGGATACCTATATATGTATGTGGTGGTGATACCTATATATGTATGTGGTGGGGATACCTATATATGTGTGTGGTGGGGATACCTATATATGTATTTGGTGGGAATACCTATATATGTGTGTGGCGGTGATACATATAGATGTGTATGGTGGGGATACCTATAGATGTGTATTGAGGGGATACCTATAAATGTATGTGGTGGGGATACCTATATATGTATGTGGTGGGGATACCTATATATGTGTGTGGTGGGGATACCTATAGATGTATGTGGTGGGGATACCTATATATGTGTGTGATGGGGATACATATAGATGTATGTGGTGGGGATACCTATATATGTATGTAGTTGGGAAACCTATATATGCATGTGGCGAGGATGTGTGTGGTGGTGATACATATAGATGTTTGTGGTGGGTATACCTATATATGCATGTGGCGGGGATACCTATATATGTGTGTGGTGGGGATACCTATATATGTATGTGGTGGGGATACCTATATATGTATGTGGCGGGGATACCTATATATGTGTGTTGTGGGGATACCTATATATGTATGTGGTGGGGATACCTATATATGTATGTTGCGGGGATACCTATAAATGAGTGTGGTGGGGATACCTATATATGTATGTGGTGGGAATACCTATATATGTATATGGTGGTGATACCTATAGATGTGTGTGGCGGGGATACCTATACATGTATGTGGTGGTGATACCTATATATGTATGTGGTGGGGATACCTATATATGTATGTGGTGGTGATACCTATATATGTATGTGGTGGGGATACCTATATATGTATGTGGTTGGGAAACCTATATATGCATGTGGCGGGGATGTGTGTGGTGGTGATACATATAGATGTTTGTGGTGGGTATACCTATATATGCATGTGGCGGGGATACCTATATATGTGTGTGGTGGGGATACCTATATATGTATGTGGTGGGGATACATATGTATGTGGTGGGGATACCTATAGGTGTATGTGGTGGTGATACCTATATATGTATGTGGTGGGGATACCTATATATGTGTGTGGTGGGGATACCTATATATGTATGTGGTGGGGATACCTATATATCTATGTGGTGGGGATACCTATATATGTATGTGGTGGTGATACCTATATATTTGAGTGGTGGTCATACCTATATATGCATGTGGTGGGGAGACCTATATATGAATGTGGCGGGGATACCTATAGATGTGTGTGGTGGGGATACCTATATATGTGTGTGGTGGTGATACATATAGATGTGTATGGAGGGGATACCTATAGAAGTATGCGGTGGGGATACCTATATATGTGTGTGGCGGTGAAACATATAGATGTGTATGGTGGGGATACCTATATATGTGTGTGGTGGGGATACCTATAGATGTGTGTGGTGGTGATACATATAGATGTGTGTGGTGGGGATACCTATAGATGTATGTGGCAGTGATACATATAGATGTGTGTGGTGGGGATACCTATAAATGTATGTGTTGGTGATACCTATAGATGTATGTGGTGGGGATACCTATATAATTGTGTGGCGGTGATACATATAGATGTGTATGGTGGGAATACCTATAGATTTGTATGGAGGGGATATCTATAGATGTATGTGGTGGGGATACCTATATATTGTGTGGCGGTGAAACATATAGATGTGTATGGTGGGGATACCTATATATGTGTGTGGTGGGGATACCTATAGATGTGTGTGGTGGTGATACATATAGATGTTTGTGGTGGTGATACATATAGATGTTTGTGGTGGGGATACCTATATATGTATGTGGTGGGGATACCTATAGATGTATGTGGTGGGGATACTTATATATGTATGTCGTGGGGATACATATATATGTATGTGGTGGGGATACCTATAGATGTATGTGGTGGGGATACCTATATATGTATGAGGTGGGGATACCTATAGATGTATGTGGTGGGGATACCTATAGATGTATGTGGTGGGGATACCTATATATGTATGTCGTGGGGATACCTATATATGTGTGTGGTGGGGATACCTATATATGTATGTGGCGGGGATACCTATATATGTGTGTGGTGGGGATACCTATATATGTATGTGGTGGGGATACCTATATATGTATGTGGCGGGGATACCTATATATGAGTGTGGTGGGGATACCTATATATGTATGTGGTGGGGATACCTATATATGTATATCGTGGGGATACCTATATACGTGTGTGGTGGGGAGACCTATATATGTATGTGGTGGGGAGACCATAGAGATGTATGTGGTGGATATACCTATATATGTATGTGGTGGGGATACCTATATATGTATGTGGTGGGGATACCTATAGATGTATGTGGTGGTGATACCTATATATGTATGTGGTGGTGATACCTATATATGTATGTGGTGGGGATACCTATATATGTGTGTGGTGGGGATACTTATATATGTATGTGGTGGGGATACCTATATATGTATGTGGTGGAGATACCTATATATGTATGTGGTGGGGATTCCTATATACTTGAGTGGTGGTCATACCTATATATGTATGTGGTGGGGAGACCTATATATGAATGTGGCGGGATACCTATAGATGTGTGTGGTGGGGATACCTATATATGTGTGTGGTGGTGATACATATAGATGTGTATGGTGGGGATACCTATAGATGTGTATGGAGGGGATACCTATAGATGTATGTGGGGGGGATACCTATATATGTGTGTGGAGGTGAAACATATAGATGTGTATGGTGGGGATACCTATATATGTGTGTGGTGAGGATACCTATAGATTTGTGTGGTGGTGATACATATATATGTGTGTGGTGGGGATACCTATATATGTATGTGGTGGGGATACCTATATATGTACGTGGCAGTGATACATATAGATGTGTGTGGTGGGGATACCTATAAATGCATGTGGTGGGAATACCTATATATGTATGTGGCGGTGATACATATAGATGTGTATGGTGGGGATACCTATAGATGTGTATGGAGGGGATATCTATAGATGTATGTGGTGGGGATACCTATATATGTGTGTGGCGGTGAAACATATAGATGTGTATGGTGATGATACATATAGATGTTTGTGGTGGGTATACCTATAGATGTATGTGGTGGGGATACCTATATATGTATGTGGTGGGGATACCTATAGATGTATGTGGTGGGGATACCTATATATGTGTGGTGGGGATACCTATATATGTATGTGGTGGGGATACCTATATATGTATGTGGTGGGGATACCTATATATGTATGTGGTGGGGATACCTATATATTTGAGTGGTGGTCATACCTATATATGTATGTGGTGGGGAGACATATATATGAATGTGGCGGGGATACCTATAGATGTGTGTGGTGGGGATACCTATATATGTTTGTGGGGGTGATACATATAGATGTGTATGGTGGGGATACCTATAGATGTGTATGGAGGGGATACCTTTGGATGTATGTGGTGGGGATACCTATATATGTGTGTGGCGGTGAAACATATAGATGTGTATGGTGGGGATACCTATATATGTGTGTGGTGGGGATACCTATAGATGTGTGTGGTGGTGATACATATAGATGTGTGTGGTGGGGATACCTATAAATGTATGTGGTGGGAATACCTATATATGTATGTGGCAGTGATACATATAGATGTGTGTGGTGGGGATACCTATAAATGTATGTGGTGGGAATACCTATATATGTATGTGGTGGTAATACCTATAGATGTATGTGGTGGGGATACCTATATATGTGTGTGGCGGTGATACATATAGATGTGTATGGTGGGGATACCTATAGATGTGTTTGGAGGGGATATCTATAGATGTATGTGATGGGGATACCTATATATGTGTGTGGCGGTAAAACATATAGATGTGTATGGTGGGGATACCTATATATGTGTGTGGTGGGGATACCTATAGATGTGTGTGGTGGTGATACATATAGATGTTTGTGGTGGGTATACCTCTAGATGTATGTGGTGGGGATACCTATATATGTATGTGGTGGGGATACCTATAGATGTATGTGGTGGGGATACTTATAGATGTATGTGGTGGGGATACATATATATGTATGTGGTGGGGATACCTATAGATGTATGTGGTGGGGATACCTATATATGTATGTGGTGGGGATACTTATATATGTATGTGGTGGGGATACCTATAGATGTATGTGGTGGGGATACCTATATATGTATGTGGTGGGGATACCTATATATGTGTGTGGTGGGGATACCTATATATGTATGTGGCGGGGATACCTATATATGTGTGTGGTGGGGATACCTATATATGTATGTGGTAGGGATACCTATATATGTATGTGGCGGGGATACCTATATATGAGTGTGGTGGGGATACCTATATATGTATGTGGTGGGGATACCTATATATGTATGTCGTGGGGATACCTATATACGTGTGTGGTGGGGAGACCTATATATGTATGTGGTGGGGAGACCATAGATATGTATGTGGTGGGGATACCTATATATGTATGTGGTGGGGATACCTATATATGCATGTGGTGGGGATACCTATAGATGTATGTGGTGGTGATACCTATATATGTATGTGGTGGTGATACCTATATATGTATGTGGTGGGGATACCTATATATGTATGTGGTGGGGATACCTATATATGTATGTGGTGGGGATACCTATATATTTGAGTGGTGGTCATACCTATATATGTATGTGGTGGGGAGACCTATATATGAATGTGGCGGGATACCTATAGATGTGTGTGGTGGGGATACCTAAATATGTGTGTGGTGGTGATACATATAGATGTGTATGGTGGGGATACCTATAGATGTGTATGGAGGGGATACCTATAGATGTATGTGGTGGGGATACCTATATATGTGTGTTGCGGTGAAACATATAGATGTGTATGGTGGGGGTACCTATATATGTGTGTGGTGGGGATACCTATAGATATGTGTGGTGGTGATACATATAGATGTGTGTGGTGGGGATACCTATAGATGTATGTGGTGGGAATACCTATATATGTATGTGGCAGTGATACATATAGATGTGTGTGGTGGGGATACCTATAAATGTATGTGGTGGGAATACCTATATATGTATGTGGTGGTGATACCCATAGATGTATGTGGTGGGGATACCTATATATGTGTGTGGCGGTGATACATATAGATGTGTATGGTGGGGATACCTATAGATGTGTATGGAGGGGATATCTATAGATGTATGTGGTGGGGATACCTATATATGTGTATGGCGGTGAAACATATAGATGTGTATGGTGGGGATACCTATATATGTGTGTGGTGGGGATACCTATAGATGTGTGAGGTGGTGATACAAATAGATGTTTGTGGTGGGTATACCTATATATGTATGTGGTGGGGATACCTATAGATGTGTGTGGCGGGGATACCTATAGATGTATGTAGTGGTGATACCTATATATGTATGTGGTGGGGATACCTATATATGTATGTGGTGGTGATACCTATATATGTATGTGGTGGGGATACCTATATATGTGTGTGGTGGGGATACCTATATATGTATGTGGTGGGGATACCTATATATGTATGTGGTGGGGATACCTATATATGTATGTGGTGGGGATACCTATATATTTGAGTGGTGGTCATACCTATATATGTATGTGGTGGGGATACCTATATATGAATGTGGTGGGGATACCTATAGATGTGTGTGGTGGGGATACCTATATATGTGTGTGGTGGTGATACATATATATGTGTATGCTGGGGATACCTATAGATGTGTATGGAGGGGATATCTATAGATGTATGTGGTGGGTATACCTATATATGTGTGTGGCGGTGAAACATAGAGATGTGTATGGTGGGGATACCAATATAAGTGTGTGGTGGGGATACCTATAGATGTGTGTGGTGGTGATACATATAGATGTGTGTGGTGGGGATACCTATAGATGTATGTGGTGGGGATACCTATATATGTATGTGGCAGTGATACATATAGATGTGTGTGGTGGGGATACCTATACATGTATGTGGTGGGGATACCTATATATGTATGTGGTGGTGCTACCTATAGATGTATGTGGTGGGGATACCTATATATGTGTGTGGCTGTGATACATATAGATGTGTATGGTCGGGATACCTATAGATGTGTATGGAGGGGATATCTATAAATGTATGTGGAGGGGATACCTATATATGTGTATGGCGGTGAAACATATAGATGTGTATGGTGGGGATACCTATATATGTGTGTGGTGGGGATACCTATAGATGTGTGTGGTGGTGATACATATAGATGTTTGTGGTGGGTACACCTATAGATGTATGTGGTGGGGATACCTATATATGTATGTGGTGGGGATACCTATAGATGTATGTGGTGGGGATTCTTATATATGTAAGTGGTGGGGATACATATATATGTCTGTGGTGGGGATACCTATAGATGTATGTGGTGGGGATACCTATATATGTATGTGGTGGGGATACCTATCGATGTATGTGTTGGGGATACCTATATATGTATGTGGTGGGTATACCTATTTATGTGTGTGGTGGGGATACCTATAGATGTATGTGGTGGGGATACCTATATTTGTATGTGGTGTGGATACCTCTATATGTGTGTGGTGGTGATACCTATATATGCTTGTGGTGGGGATACCTATAGATGTGTTGTGGGGATACCTATAGATGTATGTGGTGGGGATACCTATAGATGTGTGTGGCGGGGATACATATATATGTGTGTGGCGGGGATACCTATATATGTATGTGGCGGGGATACCTATATATGTGTGTGGTGGGGATACCTATATATGTATGTGGTGGGGATACTTATATATGTGTGTGGTGGGGATACCTATATATGTATGTGGTGGGTATACCTATATATGTATGTGGTGGGGATACCTATATATGTATGTGGTGGGGATACCTATATATGTATGTGGTGGGGATACCTAAATACGTATGTGGTGGGGAGACCTATAGATGTATGTGGTGGGGATACCTATATATGTATGTGGTGGTGATACCTATATATGTATGTGGTGGTGATACCTATAGATGTGTGTGGTGGGGAGACCTATATATGTGTGTGGTGGGGAGACCTATATATGTATGTGGTGGTGATACCTATATATGTATGTGGTGGGGATACCTATATATGTGTGTGGCGGGGATATCTATAGATGTGTGTGGCGGGGAGACCTATATATGTATGTGGTGGGGTTACCTATATATGTGTGTGGTGGGAATACCTATATATGTATGCGGTGGGGATACCTATATATGTATGTGGTGGGGATACCTATATATGTATGTTGCGGGGATACCTATAGATGTGTGTGGTGGGGATACCTATATATGTATGTGGCGGGGATGCCTATAGATGTATGTGGTGGGGATACCTATATATGTATGTGGTGGGGATACCTATATATGTGTGTGGCGGGGATACATATATATGTGTGTGGTGGGGATACCTATATATGTGTGTGGTGGGGATACCTATAGATGTATGTGGTGGGGAGACCTATATATGTATGTGGCGGGGATACCTATATTTGTATGTGGTGGGGATACCTATATATGTGTGTGGTGGTGATACCTATATATGTATGTGGTGGTGATACCTATATATGTATGTGGTGGTGATACCTATATATGTATGTGGTGGGGATACCTATAGATTTGTGTGGTGGGGATACCTATAGATGTATGTGGTGGTGATACCTATATATGTATGCGGTGGGGAAACCTATAGATGTGTGTGGTGGTGATACCTATAGATGTGTGTGGCGGGGATACCTATAGATGTGTGTGGTGGGGATACCTATATATGTATGTGGTGGAGATACCTATATATGTGTGTGGTGAGGATACCTATAGATGTGTGCGGTGGTGATACCTATATCTGTGTTTGGTGGGGATACATATATATGTATGTGGTGGTGATACCTATATATGTATGTGGCGGGGATACCTATAGATGTGTGTGGTGGTGATACCTACAGATATGTGTGGTGGGGATACCTATATATGTGTGTGGTGAGGATACCTATATATGTGTGTGGCGTGGATACCTATATATGTGTGTGGTGGGGATACCTATCTATGTGTGTGGTGGGGATACCTGTAGATGTGTTTGGTGGGGATACCTATATATGCATGTGGTGGGGATACCTATATATGTGTGTGGTGGGGATACCTATAGATGTGTGTGGTGGCGATACCTATAGATGTGTGTGGTGGGGATACCTATAGATGTATGTGGTGGGGAGACCTATATATGTATGTGGTGGGGATACCTATATATGTGTGTGGTGAGGATACCTATATATGTGTGTGGTGGGGATACCTATATATGAGTGTGGTGGGGATACCTATATATGTATGTGGTGGGGAGACCTATATATGTATGTGGCGGGGATACCTATATATGTATGTGGTGGGGATACCTATATATGTGAGTGGTGGGGATACCTATATATGTGTGAGGTGGGGATACCTATATATGTATGTGGTGGGGATACCTACATATGAGTGTGGTGGGGATACCTACATATGTGTGTGGTGGGGATACCTATAAATGTGTGTGGTGGGGGTACCTATAGATGTGTGTGGTGGGGATACCTATATATGTATGTGGTGGTGATACCTATATATGTATGTGGTGGGGATACCTATATATGTATGTGGTGGGGATACCTATATATGTGTGTGGTGGGGATACCTATAGATGTGTGTGGTGGGGATACCTATAGATGTGTGTGGTGGGGGTACCTATAGATGTGTGTGGTGGGGATACCTATATATGTATGTGGTGGTGATACCTATATATGTATGTGGTGGGGATACCTATATATGTATGTGGTGGGGATACCTATATATGTGTGTGGTGGGGATACCTATAGATGTGTGTGGTGGGGATACCTATATATGTGTGTGGTGGGGATACCTATATATGTGTGTGGTGGGGATACCTATAGATGTGTGTGGTGGGGATACCTATAGATGTGTGTGGTGGGGATACCTATAGATTTGTGTAGTGGGGATACCTATATATGTGTGTGGTGGGGATACCTATATATGTGTGTGGTGGGGATACCTATAGATGTGTGTGGTGAGGATACCTATATATGTGTGTGGTGGGGATACCTATATATGTATGTGGTGAGGATATATATATATCTATGTGGTGGGGATACCTATATATGTATGTGGTGGGGATACCTATATATGTATGTGGTGGGGATACCTATATATGTGTGTGGTGTGGATAACTATAGATGTGTGTGATGGGGATACCTATAGATGTATGTGGTGGGGATACCTATAGATGTGTATGGAGTGGATATCTATAGATGTATGTGGTGGGGATACCTATATATGTGTGTGGCGGTGAAACATATAGATGTGTATGGTGGGGATACCTATATATGTGTGTGGTGGGGATACCTATAGATGTGTGTGGTGGTGATACATATAGATGTGTGTGGTGGGGATACCTATAGATGTATGTGGTGGGGATACCTATATATGTATGTGGCAGTGATACATATAGATGTGTGTGGTGGGGATACCTATACATGTATGTGGTGGAGATACCTATATATGTATGTGTTGGTGATACCTATAGATGTATGTGGTGGGGATACCTATATATGTGTGTGGCGGTGATACATATAGATGTTTATGGTGGGGATACCTATAGATGTGTATGGAGGGGATATCTATAGATGTATGTGGTGGGGATACCTATATATGTGTATGGCGGTGAAACATATAGATGTGTATGGTGGGGATACCTATATATGTGTGTGGTGGGGATACCTATAGATGTGTGTGGTGGTGATACATATAGATGTTTGTGGTGGGTACACCTATAGATGTATGTGGTGGGGATACCTATATATGTATGTGGTGGGGATACCTATAGATGTATGTGGTGGGGATTCTTATATATGTAAGTGGTGGGGATACATATATATGTCTGTGGTGGGGATACCTATAGATGTATGTGGTGGGGATACCTATAGATGTGTGTGGTGGTGATACATATAGATGTTTGTGGTGGGTACACCTATAGATGTATGTGGTGGGGATACCTATATATGTATGTGGTGGGGATACCTATAGATGTATGTGGTGGGGATTCTTATATATGTAAGTGGTGGGGATACATATATATGTCTGTGGTGGGGATACCTATAGATGTATGTGGTGGGGATACCTATAGATGTATGTGGTGGGGATACCTATATATGTATGTGGTGGGGATACCTATAGATATATGTGGTGGGGATACCTATATATGTATGTGGTGGGGATAACTATATATGTGTGTGGTGGGGATACCTATAGATGTATGTGGTGGGGATACCTATATTTGTATGTGGTGTGGATACCTCTATATGTGTGTGGTGGTGATACCTATATATGCATGTGGTGGGGATACCTATAGATGTGTTGTGGGGATACCTATAGATGTATGTGGTGGGGATACCTATAGATGTGTGTGGCGGGGATACCTATATATGTGTGTGGTGGGGATACCTATATATGAATGTGGTGGGGATACCTATATATGTGTGTGGTGGGGATACCTATATATGTATGTGGTGGGTATACCTATATATGTATGTGGCGGGGATACCTATATACGTGTGTGGTGGGGATACCTATATATGTATGTGGTGGGGATACCTATATACGTGTGTGGTGGGGAGACCTATATATGTGTGTGGTGGGGAGACCTATATATGTATGTGGTGGGGAGACCTATAGATGTATGTGGTGGGGATACCTATATATGTATGTGGTGGGGATACCTATATATGTATGTGGTGGTGATATCTATATGACATGGAACAAAATATCTCCTCCAATAATCACCTTGATTATGACATATCTACAGAAGAAGTTGAAAAAGCATTGCGTAATTTAAAAATCGGAAAATCGGCCGGCCCTGACAACATTAAAGCAGAAATGCTGAAAGCTTCTAAAATATATACTCTCCCACTGTTAACACGTCTTTTTAATTTAGTGCTCAGTAAGGGACATATACCTAGCAAATGGACTGAAGGCATAATTGTTGCTATTCCAAAATGTAATAATGCAAATTCCCCGGACCAGATGCGGGGTCTGACATTAACTAGTGTTCTTGGGAAAATGTATGCCAGCATTCTTCTTGTGCGTCTAGACGAATACTTAAACGAAATGGAGGTTCCTTCCGAATATCAGTGTGGCTTCAGAAAGAATTACAGGACCACAGACAATTTATTTATTTTAAAATGTTTAATTGAAAAACGTATAAATGATGGCAAAAAATTATACACATGCTTTGTGGACTTCAAAAAGGCATTCGACAGTGTCTGGCGAGAAGGATTATTATATAAACTATTAAATCTAGGAATTGGGGGAAACATCTATATGTGCTTGAAAGAAATAATAACCAGTTATTCTTCAAGGTTAAAAATCAATGGAAATTCTCTTACTGCACCCATAAACAGCCAAATCGGCTTAATGCAAGGAAATAACCTTAGCCCTTTATTATTCAATATTTTCGTAGATGGTATAGCAGAAGAACTAATGGCCGACGACATGCATGCACCTTGCATAGATAATTTTAAAGTACCGTGTTTAATGTACGCTGACGATCTCGTATTAACTTCGGAGTCACAAGACGGCTTGCAAACAATGTTGACTCAACTGAACATTTTTTGTACGCGGTGGAAACTAACTGTGAACAAAAATAAGACCACAATATTGATTTTTAACAAAAGTGGAAAAAAACTAAAACACAATCCTTTTCAAATTGGTACTTATACGTTGGAAACGACACAACAATATACATATCTTGGGTTGAAACTAGCGGCGTCTGGCACTTTCTCACATGCATTAAACGATTTAAAGATTAGAGCATCGAGAGCTCATTTTTCACTACAAAGAACATGTGACGACTCGGCACCCATTGATGTCACGTGCAAACTTTTTGATTCTTGTGTAAAACCGATATTGACTTATGGATCTGAAATATGGGGTGACTATTCAGAAAGTCGCAAGGAAAATCCCATCGAAAAATTCCACACACAATTTTGTAAACGAATTTTGGGATTATTTAGAAACACATCTAATATGGCTGTACTAGCCGAAATGGGTAGATTTCCGATCTATATCAATGTATTAAGGAACATGATAGTCTATTGGCTTCGAGCTAAGACTTTGTGTGATAAACGATTGGTGTATAAATGTTTAATATTTGATTTCTTGTGATGCAGATAATGAGTGGTTACAGTGTATTAAAAATAACTTATATAAATATGGATTTGGGTACGTGTGGGAATCACCAAAATCAGTCAACATAGATACTTTTGGGGAGAAATTTCAATCCCGATTAAAAGACCATTTCCGACAAGCATGGAGGCACCTTGATATAAAAGGTGCATGTGCAGAAAATAGTAAATTAGAATTTATGGGAAAAATCAAAACAGATTTTGAAACAAGGGCTTCTTATTTAACAACGTTATCTCGAAATGAAAGACGTCCAATATCGAAACTTGTTACAAGCTCGCACAAGCTAGAAATAGAAATAGGCAGACATGTGAAACCTAATCCAATCCCCGTAGAGGAACGAACTTGCAAACAATGTAGTCATAATATGCCCGCTAAAGATAAACCTATCGAAGATGAGTCTCACTTTTTATTACACTGCCCGAAGTACCACAATCCTAGGCAAGTCTTTAGCAGTTACGCGAAGAATGTGATATCAAATTACGATGTGTTAGACGAGCGCGAAAAGCTTCAAGAAATATTCAAATCTAATGATAAACAACTGAGCAGAGCTCTGAGTAAATATTTAATTGAAGCCGAAATATTACGACAATAACACTGTAATCACTCAGCACAAATATTCTAGTCATATATTTTATTTGCATGTTTATGTATATATTTTTTTGTTTTTTTTTCTTTCTTTGCCATATCCTGTATCCGTATAGCGATTGCGCAATAAAGTATCTATCTATCTATGTGTGTGGTGGGGAGACCTATATATGTATGTGGTGGTGATACCTATATATGTATGTGGTGGGGATACCTATATATGTGTGTGGCGGGGATATCAATAGATGTGTGTGGCGGGGAGACCTATATATGTATGTGGTGGGGATACCTATATATGTGTGTGGTGGGGATACCTATATATGTGTGTGGTGGGGATACATATATATGTATGTGGTGGGGATACCTATATATGTATGTGGTGGGGATACCTATATATGTATGTGGTGGGGATACCTATATATGTGTGTGGTGTGGATAACTATAGATGTGTGTGATGGGGATACCTATATATGTATGTGGTGGGGAGATATATATATGTATGTGGTGGGGAGACCTATATATGTGTGTGGTGAGGATACCTATATATGTGTGTGGTGGGGATACCTATATATATGTGTGGTGGGGATACCTATATATGTCTGTGGTGGGGATACCTATATATGTATGTGGCGGGGATACCTATAGATGTATGTGGTGGGGATACCTATATATGTATGTGGTGGGGATACCTATAGATGTGTGTGGTGGGGATACCTATATATGTGTGTGGTGGGGATACCTATATGTGTGTGTGGTGGGGATACCTATAGATGTGTGTGGTGAGGATACCTATATATGTATATGGTGGTGATACCTATATATGTATGTGGTGGTGATACCTATATATGTATGTGGTGGGGATACCTATATATGTATGTGGTGGGGATACCTATATATGTATGTGGTGGGGATACCTATATATGTGTGTGGTGGGGATACCTATATATGCATGTGGTGGGTATACCTATATATGTATGTGGCGGGGATACCTATATACGTGTGTGGTGGGGATACCTATATATGTATGTGGTGGGGATACCTATATATGTGTGTGGTGGGGATACCTATAGATGTGTGTGGTGGTGATACCTATATATGTGTGTGGTGGGGATACCTATATATGTATGTGGTGGGGATACATATAGATGTGTGTGGTGGGGATACCTATAAATGTATGTGGTGGGAATACCTATATATGTATGTGGTGGTGATACCTATAGATGTATGTGGTGGGGATACCTATATATGTGTGTGGCGGTGATACATATAGATGTGTATGGTGGGAATACCTATAGATGTGTATGGAGGGGATATCTATAGATGTATGTGGTGGGGATACCTATATATGTGTGTGGCGGTGAAACATATAGATGTGTATGGTGGGGATACCTATATATGTGTGTGGTGGGGATACCTATAGATGTGAGTGGTGGTGATACATATAGATGTTTGTGGTGGGTATACCTATAGATGTATGTGGTGGGGATACCTATATATGTATGTGGTGGGGATACCTATAGATGTATGTGGTGGGGATACTTATATATGTGTGTGGTGGGGATACCTATATATGTGTGTGGTGGGGATACCTATATATGTGTGTGGTGGGGATACCTATATATGTGTGTGGTGGGATACCTATATATGTATGTGGTGAGGATACCTACATATGTATGTGGTGGGGATACCTATAGATGTATGTGGTGGGGATACCTATATATGTATGTGGTGAGGATACCTATATATGTATGTGGTGGGGATACCTATAGATGTGTGTGGTGGGGATACCTATAGATGTGTGTGGTGGGGATACCTATATATGTATTTGGTGGGGATACTATATATGTATGTGGTGGGGATACCTATATATGTATGTGGTGGGGATAGCTATATATGTATGTGGTGGGGATACCTATATATGTGTGTGGTGGGGATACCTATATATGTGTGTGGTGGGGATACATATATATGTATATGGTGGTGACACCTATATATGTATGTGGTGGGGATACCTATATATGTATGTGGTGGGGATACCTATATATGTGTGTGGTGGGGATACCTATAGATGTGTGTGGTGGGGATACCTATATATGTGTGTGGTGGGGATACCTATATATGTGTGTGGTGGGGATACCTATATCTGTGTGTGGTGGGGATACATATAGATATGTGTGGTGGGGATACCTATATATGTGTGTGGTGGGGATACCTATATATGTATGTGGTGGTGATACCTATATATGTATGTGGTGGGGATACCTATATATGTATGTGGTGGGGATACCTATATATGTATGTGGTGGGGATACCTATATATGTGTGTGGTGGGGATACCTATATATGTATGTGGTGGGTATACCTATATATGTATGTGGCGGGGATACCTATATACGTGTGTGGTGGGGATACCTATATATGTATGTGGTGGGGATACCTATATATGTATGTGGTGGGGATACCTATATACGTGTGTGGTGGGGAGACCTATATATGTATGTGGTGGGGAGACCTATAGATGTATGTGGTGGGGATACCTATATATGTATGTGGTGGTGATACCTATATATGTATGTGGTGGTGATACCTATATATGTGTGTGGTGGGGAGACCTATATATGTATGTGGTGGTGATACCTATATATGTATGTGGTGGGGATACCAATATATGTGTGTGGCGGGGATATCAATAGATGTGTGTGGCGGGAGACCTATATATGTATGTGGTTGGGATACCTATAGATGTGTGTGGTGGGGATACCTATATATGTGTGTGGTGGGGATACATATATATGTATGTGGTGGGGATACCTATATATGTATGTGGTGGGGATACCTATATATGTATGTGGTGGGGATACCTATATATGTGTGTGGTGTGGATAACTATAGATGTGTGTGATGGGGATACCTATAGATGTATGTGGTGGGGAGATATATATATGTATGTGGTGGGGAGACCTATATATGTGTGTGGTGAGGATACCTATATATGTGTGTGGTGGGGATACCTATATATATGAGTGGTGGGGATACCTATATATGTCTGTGGTGGGGATACCTATATATGTATGTGGCGGGGATACCTATATATGTATGTGGTGGGGATACCTATATATGTATGTGGTGGGGATACCTATAGATGTGTGTGGTGGGGATACATATAGATGTGTGTGGTGGGGATACCTATATATGTGTGTGGTGGGGATACCTATAGATGTATGTGGTGGTGATACCTATATATGTGTGTGGTGGGGATACCTATATATGTATGTGGTGGGGATACATATAGATGTGTGTGGTGGGGATACCTATAAATGTATGTGGTGGGAATACCTATATATGTATGTGGTGGTGCTACCTATAGATGTATGTGGTGGGGATACCTATATATGTGTGTGGCGGTGATACATATAGATGTGTATGGTGGGGATACCTATAGATGTGTATGGAGGGGATATCTATAGATGTATGTGGTGGGGATACCTATATATGTGTGTGGCGGTAAAACATATAGATGTGTATGGTGGGGATACCTATATATGTGTGTGGTGGGGATACCTATAGATGTGTGTGGTGGTGATACATATAGATGTTTGTGGTGGGTATACCTATAGATGTATGTGGTGGGGATACCTATATATGTATGTGGTGGGGATACCTATAGATGTATGTGGTGGGGATACTTATATATGTGTGTGGTGGGGATACCTATATATGTGTGTGGTGGGGATACCTATATACGTGTGTGGTGGGGATACCTATATATGTATGTGGCGGTGATACCTATATATGTGTGTGGTGGGGATACCTATATATGTATGTGGTGGGGATACCTATATATGTATGTGGCGGGGATACCTATATATGAGTGTGGTGGGGATACCTATATATGTATGTGGTGGGGATACCTATATATGTATGTGGTGGGGATACCTATATATGTATGTGGTGGGGATACCTATAGATGTATGTGGTGGTGATACCGATATATGTATGTGGTGGTGATACCTATATATGTATGTGGTGGGGATACCTATATATGTGTGTGGTGGGGATACCTATATATGTATGTGGTGGGGATACCTATATATGTATGTGGTGGGGATACCTATATATGTATGTGGTGGGGATTCCTATATATTTGAGTGGTGGTCATACCTATATATGTATGTGGTGGGGAGACCTATATATGAATGTGGCGGGATACCTATAGATGTGTGTGGTGGGAATACCTATATATGTGTGTGGTGGTGATACATATAGATGTGTATGGTGGGGATACCTATAGATGTGTATGGAGGGGATACCTATATATGTATGAGGTGGTGATACCTATAGATGTATGTGGTGGGGATACCTATATATGTGTGTGGCGGTGATACATATATATGTGTAGGGTGGGGATACCTATAGATGTGTATGGAGGGGATATCTATAGATGTATGTGGTGGGGATACCTATATATGTGTGTGGCGGTGAAACATATAGATGTGTATGGTGGTGATACATATAGATGTTTGTGGTGGGTATACCTATAGATGTATGTGGTGGGGATACCTATATACGTATGTGGTGGTGGTGATACCTATATATGTATGTGGTGGGGATACCTATATATGTGTGTGGTGGGAATACCTATATATGTATGTGGTGGGGATACCTATATATGTATGTGGTTGGGATACCTATATATGTATGTGGTGGGGATACCTATATATTTGAGTGGTGGTCATACCTAAATATGTATGTGGTGGGGAGACCTATATATGAATGTGGCGGGATACCTATAGATGTGTGTGGTGTGGATACCTAAATATGTGTGTGGTGGTGATACATATAGATATGTATGGTGGGGATACCTATAGATGTGTATGGAGGGGATACCTATAGATGTATGTGGTGGGGATACCTATATATGTGTGTGGCGGTGAAACATATAGATGTGTATGGTGGGGATACCTATATATGTGTGTGGTGGGGATACCTATAGATGTGTGTGGTGGTGATACATATAGATGTGTGTGGTGGGGATACCTATAGATGTATGTGGTGGGGATACCTATATATGTATGTTGCAGTGATACATATAGATGTGTGTGGTGCGGATACCTATAAATGTATGTGGTGGGAATACCTATATATGTATGTGGTGGTGATACCCATAGATGTATGTGGTGGGGATACCTATATATGTGTGTGGCGGTGATACATATAGATGTGTATGGTGGGGATACCTATAGATGTGTATGGAGGGGATATCTATAGATGTATGTGGTGGGGATACCTATATATGTGTGTGGCGGTAAAACATATAGATGTGTATGGTGGGGATACCTATATATGTGTGTGGTGGGGATACCTATAGATGTGTGTGGTGGTGATACATATAGATGTTTGTGGTGGGTATACCTATAGATGTATGTGGTGGGGATACCTATATATGTATGTGGTGGGGATACCTATAGATGTATGTGGTGGGGATACTTATATATGTGTGTGGTGGGGATACCTATATATGTGTGTGGTGGGGATACCTATATACGTGTGTGGTGGGGATACCTATATATGTATGTGGCGGTGATACCTATATATGTGTGTGGTGGGGATACCTATATATGTATGTGGTGGGGATACCTATATATGTATGTGGCGGGGATACCTATATATGAGTGTGGTGGGGATACCTATATATGTATGTGGTGGGGATACCTATATATGTATGTGGTGGGGATACCTATATATGTATGTGGTGGGGATACCTATAGATGTATGTGGTGGTGATACCGATATATGTATGTGGTGGTGATACCTATATATGTATGTGGTGGGGATACCTATATATGTGTGTGGTGGGGATACCTATATATGTATGTGGTGGGGATACCTATATATGTATGTGGTGGGGATACCTATATATGTATGTGGTGGGGATTCCTATATATTTGAGTGGTGGTCATACCTATATATGTATGTGGTGGGGAGACCTATATATGAATGTGGCGGGATACCTATAGATGTGTGTGGTGGGAATACCTATATATGTGTGTGGTGGTGATACATATAGATGTGTATGGTGGGGATACCTATAGATGTGTATGGAGGGGATACCTATATATGTATGAGGTGGTGATACCTATAGATGTATGTGGTGGGGATACCTATATATGTGTGTGGCGGTGATACATATATATGTGTAGGGTGGGGATACCTATAGATGTGTATGGAGGGGATATCTATAGATGTATGTGGTGGGGATACCTATATATGTGTGTGGCGGTGAAACATATAGATGTGTATGGTGGTGATACATATAGATGTTTGTGGTGGGTATACCTATAGATGTATGTGGTGGGGATACCTATATACGTATGTGGTGGTGGTGATACCTATATATGTATGTGGTGGGGATACCTATATATGTGTGTGGTGGGAATACCTATATATGTATGTGGTGGGGATACCTATATATGTATGTGGTTGGGATACCTATATATGTATGTGGTGGGGATACCTATATATTTGAGTGGTGGTCATACCTAAATATGTATGTGGTGGGGAGACCTATATATGAATGTGGCGGGATACCTATAGATGTGTGTGGTGTGGATACCTAAATATGTGTGTGGTGGTGATACATATAGATATGTATGGTGGGGATACCTATAGATGTGTATGGAGGGGATACCTATAGATGTATGTGGTGGGGATACCTATATATGTGTGTGGCGGTGAAACATATAGATGTGTATGGTGGGGATACCTATATATGTGTGTGGTGGGGATACCTATAGATGTGTGTGGTGGTGATACATATAGATGTGTGTGGTGGGGATACCTATAGATGTATGTGGTGGGGATACCTATATATGTATGTTGCAGTGATACATATAGATGTGTGTGGTGCGGATACCTATAAATGTATGTGGTGGGAATACCTATATATGTATGTGGTGGTGATACCCATAGATGTATGTGGTGGGGATACCTATATATGTGTGTGGCGGTGATACATATAGATGTGTATGGTGGGGATACCTATAGATGTGTATGGAGGGGATATCTATAGATGTATGTGGTGGGGATACCTATATATGTGTATGGCGGTGAAACATATAGATGTGTATGGTGGGATACCTATATATGTGTGTGGTGGGGATACCTATAGATGTGTGAGGTGGTGATACATATAGATGTTTGTGGTGGGTTTACCTATAGATGTATGTGGTGGGGATACCTATAGATGGGTGTGGCGGGGATACCTATAGATGTATGTGGTGGTGATACCTATATATGTATGTGGTGGGGATACCTATAGATGTATGTGGTGGTGATACCTATATATGTAAGTGGTGGGGATACCTATATATGTGTGTGGTTGGGATACCTATATATGTATGTGGTGGGGATACCTATATATGTATGTGGTGGGGATACCTATATATGCATGTGGTGGGGATACCTATATATTTGAGTGGTGGTCATACCTATATATGTATGTGGTGGGGAGACCTATATATGAATGTGGCGGGGATACCTATAGATGTGTGTGGTGGGGATACCTATATATGTGTGTGGTGGTGATACATATAGATGTGTATGCTGGGGATACCTATAGATGTGTATGAGGGGATACCTATATATGTATGTGGTGGGGATACCTATATATGTGTGTGGCGGTGAAACATATAGATGTGTATGGTGGGGATACATATATATGTGTGTGGTGGGGATACCTATAGATGTGTGTGGTGGTAATACATATAGATATGTGTGGTGGGGATACCTATAGATGTGTGTGGTGGGGATACCTATATATGTATGTGGTGGTGATACCTATATATGCATGTGGTGGGGATACCTATATATGTATGTGGTGGGGATACCTATATATGTGTGTGGTGGGGATACCTATAGATGTGTGTGGTGGGGATACCTATATATGTGTGTGGTGGGGATACCTATATATGTGTGTGGTGGGGATACCTATAGATGTGTGTGGTGGGGATACCTATAGATTTGTGTAGTGGGGATACCTATATATGTGTGTGGTGGGGATACCTATATATGTGTGTGGTGGGGATACCTATAGATGTGTGTGGTGAGGATACCTATATACGTGTGTGGTGGGGATACCTATATATGTATGTGGTGAGGATACATATATATGTATGTGGTGGGGATACCTATATATGTGGGTGGTGGTGATACCTATATATGTATGTGGTGGGGATACCTAAAGATGTGTGTGGTGGGTATACCTATATATGTGTGTGGTGGGGATACATATATATGTGTGTGGTGGGGATACCTTATATGTATGGGGTGGGGATACCTATATATGTATGTGGTGGGGATACCTATATATGTGTGTGGTGTGGATAACTATAGATGTGTGTGATGGGGATACCTATAGATGTATGTGGTGGGGATACCTATATTTGTATGTGGTGTGGATACCTCTATATGTGTGTGGTGGTGATACCTATATATGCATGTGGCGGGGATACCTATAGATGTGTGTGGTGGTGATACCTACAGATATGTGTGGTGGGGATACCTATATATGTGTGTGGTGCGGATACCTATATATGTGTGTGGCGGGGATACCTATATATGTGTGTGGTGGGGATACCTATCTATGTGTGTGGTGGGGATACCTGTAGATGTGTGTGGTGGGGATACCTATATATGTATGTGGTGGGGATACCTATATATGTGTGTGGTGGGGATACCTATAGATGTGTGTGGTGGCGATATCTATAGATATGTGTGGTGCGGATACCTATAGTAGATGTATGTGGTGGGGAGACCTATATATGTATGTGGTGGGGATACCTATATATGTGTGTGGTGAAGATACCTATATATGTGTGTGGTGGGGATACCTATATATGTATGTGGTGGGGATACATACATATGTGTGTGGTGGGGATACCTACATATGTGTGTGGTGGGAATACCTATATATGTATGTGGTGGGGATACCTACATATGTGTGTGGTGGGGATACCTATAGATGTGTGTGGTTAGGATACCTATATATGTGTGTGGTGGGGATACCTATATATGTATGTGGTGAGGATACATATATATGTATGTGGTGGGGATTCCTATATATGTGGGTGCTGGTGATACCTATATATGTATGTGGTGGGGATACCTATAGATGTGTGTGGTGGGGATACCTATATATGTGTGTGGTGGGGATACATATATATGTGTGTGGTGGGGATACCTATATATGTATGTGGTGGGGATACCTATATATGTATGTGGTGGGGATACCTATATATGTGTGTGGTGTGGATAACTATAGATGTGTGTGATGGGGATACCTATAGATGTATGTGGTGGGGATACCTATATTTGTATGTGGTGTGGATACCTCTATATGTGTGTGGTGGTGATACCTATATATGCATGTGGCGGGGATACCTATAGATGTGTGTGGTGGTGATACCTACAGATATGTGTGGTGGGGATACCTATATATGTGTGTGGTGCGGATACCTATATATGTGTGTGGCGGGGATACCTATATATGTGTGTGGTGGGGATACCTATCTATGTGTGTGGTGGGGATACCTGTAGATGTGTGTGGTGGGGATACCTATATATGTATGTGGTGGGGATACCTATATATGTGTGTGGGGGGGATACCTATAGATGTGTGTGGTGGCGATACCTATAGATGTGTGTGGTGCGGATACCTATAGTAGATGTATGTGGTGGTGATACCGATATATGTATGTGGTGGTGATACCTATATATGTATGTGGTGGGGATACCTATATATGTGTGTGGTGGGGATACCTATATATGTATGTGGTGGGGATACCTATATATGTATGTGGTGGGGATACCTATATATGTATGTGGTGGGGATTCCTATATATTTGAGTGGTGGTCATACCTATATATGTATGTGGTGGGGAGACCTATATATGAATGTGGCGGGATACCTATAGATGTGTGTGGTGGGGATACCTATATATGTGTGTGGTGGTGATACATATAGATGTGTATGGTGGGGATACCTATAGATGTGTATGGAGGGGATACCTATATATGTATGAGGTGGTGATACCTATAGATGTATGTGGTGGGGATACCTATATATGTGTGTGGCGGTGATACATATATATGTGTAGGGTGGGGATACCTATGGATGTGTATGGAGGGGATATCTATAGATGTATGTGGTGGGGATACCTATATATGTGTGTGGCGGTGAAACATATAGATGTGTATGGTGGTGATACATATAGATGTTTGTGGTGGGTATACCTATAGATGTATGTGGTGGGGATACCTATATACGTATGTGGTGGTGGTGATACCTATATATGTATGTGGTGGGGATACCTATATATGTGTGTGGTGGGAATACCTATATATGTATGTGGTGGGGATACCTATATATGTATGTGGTTGGGATACCTATATATGTATGTGGTGGGGATACCTATATATTTGAGTGGTGGTCATACCTAAATATGTATGTGGTGGGGAGACCTATATATGAATGTGGCGGGATACCTATAGATGTGTGTGGTGTGGATACCTAAATATGTGTGTGGTGGTGATACATATAGATATGTATGGTGGGGATACCTATAGATGTGTATGGAGGGGATACCTATAGATGTATGTGGTGGGGATACCTATATATGTGTGTGGCGGTGAAACATATAGATGTGTATGGTGGGGATACCTATATATGTGTGTGGTGGGGATACCTATAGATGTGTGTGGTGGTGATACATATAGATGTGTGTGGTGGGGATACCTATAGATGTATGTGGTGGGGATACCTATATATGTATGTTGCAGTGATACATATAGATGTGTGTGGTGGGGATACCTATAAATGTATGTGGTGGGAATACCTATATATGTATGTGGTGGTGATACCCATAGATGTATGTGGTGGGGATACCTATATATGTGTGTGGCGGTGATACATATAGATGTGTATGGTGGGGATACCTATAGATGTGTATGGAGGGGATATCTATAGATGTATGTGGTGGGGATACCTATATATGTGTATGGCGGTGAAACATATAGATGTGTATGGTGGGGATACCTATATATGTGTGTGGTGGGGATACCTATAGATGTGTGAGGTGGTGATACATATAGATGTTTGTGGTGGGTTTACCTATAGATGTATGTGGTGGGGATACCTATAGATGGGTGTGGCGGGGATACCTAAAGATGTATGTGGTGGTGATACCTATATATGTATGTGGTGGGGATACCTATAGATGTATGTGGTGGTGATACCTATATATGTAAGTGGTGGGGATACCTATATATGTGTGTGGTGGGGATACCTATATATGTATGTGGTGGGGATACCTATATATGTATGTGGTGGGGATACCTATATATGCATGTGGTGGGGATACCTATATATTTGAGTGGTGGTCATACCTATATATGTATGTGGTGGGGAGACCTATATATGAATGTGGCGGGGATACCTATAGATGTGTGTGGTGGGGATACCTATATATGTGTGTGGTGGTGATACATATAGATGTGTATGCTGGGGATACCTATAGATGTGTATGAGGGGATACCTATATATGTATGTGG
Organism: Siphonodentalium dalli; assembly: GCA_032622095.1. Taxonomy (NCBI): domain Eukaryota; kingdom Metazoa; phylum Mollusca; class Scaphopoda; order Gadilida; family Siphonodentaliidae; genus Siphonodentalium; species Siphonodentalium dalli. The sequence continues at coordinate 61,245,614 of CP136068.1, forward strand.
TGGGGATACCTATATATGTGTGTGGCGGTGAAACATATAGATGTGTATGGTGGGGATACATATATATGTTTGTGGTGGGGATACCTATAGATGTGTGTGGTGGTGATACATATAGATATGTGTGGTGGGGATACCTATAGATGTGTGTGGTGGGGATACCTATATATGTATGTGGTGGTGATACCTATATATGCATGTGGTGGGGATACCTATATATGTATGTGGTGGGGATACCTATATATGTGTGTGGTGGGGATACCTATAGATGTGTGTGGTGGGGATACCTATATATGTGTGTGGTGGGGATACCTATATATGTGTGTGGTGGGGATACCTATAGATGTGTGTGGTGGGGATACCTATAGATTTGTGTAGTGGGGATACCTATATATGTGTGTGGTGGGGATACCTATATATGTGTGTGGTGGGGATACCTATAGATGTGTGTGGTGAGGATACCTATATACGTGTGTGGTGGGGATACCTATATATGTATGTGGTGAGGATACATATATATGTATGTGGTGGGGATACCTATATATGTGGGTGGTGGTGATACCTATATATGTATGTGGTGGGGATACCTAAAGATGTGTGTGGTGGGGATACCTATATATGTGTGTGGTGGGGATACATATATATGTGTGTGGTGGGGATACCTTATATGTATGGGGTGGGGATACCTATATATGTATGTGGTGGGGATACCTATATATGTGTGTGGTGTGGATAACTATAGATGTGTGTGATGGGGATACCTATAGATGTATGTGGTGGGGATACCTATATTTGTATGTGGTGTGGATACCTCTATATGTGTGTGGTGGTGATACCTATATATGCATGTGGCGGGGATACCTATAGATGTGTGTGGTGGTGATACCTACAGATATGTGTGGTGGGGATACCTATATATGTGTGTGGTGCGGATACCTATATATGTGTGTGGCGGGGATACCTATATATGTGTGTGGTGGGGATACCTATCTATGTGTGTGGTGGGGATACCTGTAGATGTGTGTGGTGGGGATACCTATATATGTATGTGGTGGGGATACCTATATATGTGTGTGGTGGGGATACCTATAGATGTGTGTGGTGGCGATACCTATAGATATGTGTGGTGCGGATACCTATAGTAGATGTATGTGGTGGGGAGACCTATATATGTATGTGGTGGGGATACCTATATATGTGTGTGGTGAAGATACCTATATATGTGTGTGGTGGGGATACCTATATATGTATGTGGTGGGGATACCTACATATGTGTGTGGTGGGGATACCTACATATGTGTGTGGTGGGAATACCTATATATGTATGTGGTGGGGATACCTACATATGTGTGTGGTGGGGATACCTATAGATGTGTGTGGTTAGGATACCTATATATGTGTGTGGTGGGGATACCTATATATGTATGTGGTGAGGATACATATATATGTATGTGGTGGGGATACCTATATATGTGGGTGCTGGTGATACCTATATATGTATGTGGTGGGGATACCTATAGATGTGTGTGGTGGGGATACCTATATATGTGTGTGGTGGGGATACATATATATGTGTGTGGTGGGGATACCTATATATGTATGTGGTGGGGATACCTATATATGTATGTGGTGGGGATACCTATATATGTGTGTGGTGTGGATAACTATAGATGTGTGTGATGGGGATACCTATAGATGTATGTGGTGGGGATACCTATATTTGTATGTGGTGTGGATACCTCTATATGTGTGTGGTGGTGATACCTATATATGCATGTGGCGGGGATACCTATAGATGTGTGTGGTGGTGATACCTACAGATATGTGTGGTGGGGATACCTATATATGTGTGTGGTGCGGATACCTATATATGTGTGTGGCGGGGATACCTATATATGTGTCTGGTGGGGATACCTATCTATGTGTGTGGTGGGGATACCTGTAGATGTGTGTGGTGGGCATACCTATATATGTATGTGGTGGGGATACCTATATATGTGTGTGGTGGGGATACCAATAGATGTGTTTGGTGGCGATACCTATAGATGTGTATGGTGCGGATACCTATAGTAGATGTATGTGGTGGGGAGACCTATATATGTATGTGGTGGGGATACCTATATATGTGTGTGGTGAAGATACCTATATATGTGTGTGGTGGGGATACCTATATATGTATGTGGTGGGGATACCTACATATGTGTGTGGTGGGGATACCTACATATGTGTGTGGTGGGGATACCTATATATGTATGTGGTGGGGATACCTACATATGTGTGTGGTGGGGATACCTATAGATGTGTGTGGTGAGGATACCTATATATGTGTGTGGTGGGGATACCTATATATGTATGTGGTGAGGATACATATATATGTATGTGGTGGGGATACCTATATATGTGGGTGGTGGTGATACCTATATATGTATGTGGTGGGGATACCTATAGATGTGTGTGGTGGGGATACCTATATATGTGTGTGGTGGGGATACATATATATGTGTGTGGTGGGGATACCTATATATGTATGTGGTGGGGATACCTATATATGTATGTGGTGGGGATACCTATATATGTGTGTGGTGTGGATAACTATAGATGTGTGTGATGGGGATACCTATAGATGTGTGTGGTGGGGATACCTATATTTGTATGTGGTGTGGATACCTCTATATGTGTGTGGTGGTGATACCTATATATTCATGTGGCGGGGATACCTATAGATGTGTGTGGTGGTGATACCTACAGATATGTGTGGTGGGGATACCTATATATGTGTGTGTTGCGGATACATATATATGTGTGTGGCGGGGATACCTATATATGTGTGTGGTAAGGATACCTATCTATGTGTGTGGTGGGGATACCTGTAGATGTGTGTGGTGGGGATACCTATATATGTATGTGGTGGGGATACCTATATATGTGTGTGGTGGGGATACCTATAGATGTGTGTTGTGGTGATACCTATAGATGTGTGTGGTGCGGATACCTATAGTAGATGTATGTGGTGGGGAGACCTATATATGTATGTGGTGGGGATACCAATATATGTGTGTGGTGAGGATACCTATATATGTGTGTGGTGGGGATACCTATATATGAGTGTGGTGGGGATACCTATATATGTATGTGGTGGGGATACCTATATATGTATGTGGCGGGGATACCTATATATGTATGTGGTGGGGATACCTATATATTTGTGTGGTGGGGATACCTATATATGTGTGTGGTGGGGATACCTATATATGTATGTGGTGGGGATACCTACATATGTGTGTGGTGGGGATACATATATATGTGTGTGGTGGGGATACCTATAGATGTGTGTGGTGGGGATACCTATAGATGTGTGTTGTGGGGATACCTATATCTGTGTGTGGTGGGGATACCTATAGATATGTGTGGTGGGAATACCTATAGATGTGTGTGGTGGGGATACCTATATATGTATGTGGTGGTGATACCTATATATGTATGTGGTGGGGATACCTATATATGTATATGGTGGGGATACCTATATATGTATGTGGTGGGGATACCTATATATGTGTGTGGTGGGGATACCTAAAGATGTGTGTGGTGGGGATACCTATATATGTGTGTGGTGGGGATACCTATATATGTGTGTGGTGGGGATACCTATAGATGTGTGTGGTGGGGATACCTATATATTTGTGTAGTGGGGATACCTATATATGTGTGTGGTGGGGATACCTATATATGTGTGTGGTGGGGATACCTATATATGTATGTGGTGAGGATACATATATATGTATGTGGTGGGGATACCTATATATGTATGTGGTGAGGATACATATATATGTATGTGGTGGGGATACCTATATATGTGTGTGGTGGTGATACCAATATATGTATGGGTTGGGGATACCTATAGATGTGTGTGGTGGGGATACCTATATATGTGTGTGGTGGGGATACATATATATGTATGTGGTGGGGATACCTATATATGTATGTGGTGGGGATACCTATATATGTATGTGGTGGGGATACCTATATATGTGTGAGTTGTGGATAACTATAGATGTGTGTGATGGGGATACCTATATATGTATGTGGTGGGGAGACCTATATATGTATGTGGTGGGGAGACCTATATATGTGTGTGGTGAGGATACCTATATATGTGTGTGTGGGGATACCTATATATATGTGTGGTGGGGATATCTGTATATGTCTGTGGTGGGGATACCTATATATGTATGTGGCGGGGATACCTATAGATGTATGTGGTGGGGATACCTATATATGTATGTGGTGGGGATACCTATAGATGTGTGTGGTGGGGATACATATAGATGTGTGTGGTGGGCATACCTATATATGTATGTGGTGGGGATAATTATATATGTGTGTGTTGGGGATACCTATAGATGTGTGTGGTGGGGATACCTATATATGTGTGTGGTGGGGATACCTATATATGTGTGTGGTGGGGATACATATATATGTGTGTGTTGGGGATACCTATAGATGTGTGTGGTGGGGATACCTATAGATGTGTGTGGTGGGGATACCTATATATGTGTGTGGTGGGGATACCTATAGATGTGTGTGGTGAGGATACCTATATATGTATATGGTGGTGATACCTATATATGTATGTGGTGGGGATACCTATATATGTATGTGGTGGGGATACCTATATATGTGTGTGGTGGGGATACCTATAGATGTATGTGGAGGGATACCTATATATGTGTGTGGTGGGGATACCTATATATGTGTTTGGTGGGGATACCTATCGATGTGTGTGGTGGGGATACCTATATACGTGTGTGGTGGGGATACCTATATATGTGTGTGGTGGGGATACCTATATATGTGTGTGGTGGGGATACCTATATATGTATGTGATGAGGATACCTACATATGTATGTGGTGGGGATACCTATAGATGTATGTGGTGGGGATACCTATATATGTATGTGGTGAGGATACCTATATATGTATGCGGTGGGGATACCTATAGATGTGTGTGGTGGGGATACCTATAGATGTGTGTGGTGGGGATACCTATATATGTATTTGGTGGGGATACTATATATGTATGTGGTGGGGATACCTATATATGTATGTGGTGGGGATAGCTATATATGTATGTGGTGGGGATACCTATATATGTGTGTGGTGGGGATACCTATAGATGTGTCTGGTGGGGATACCTATATATGTGTGTGGTGGGGAAACCTATATATGTGTGTGGTGGTGATACATATATATGTGTGTGGTGGGGATACCTATAGATGTGTGTGGTGGGGATACCTATATATATGTGTGGTGGGGATACCTATATGTGTGTGTGGTGGGGATACCTATATATGTATGTGGTGGGGATACCTATATATGTATGTGGTGGTAATACCTATAGATGTGTGTGGTGGTGATACCTATAGATGTGTGTGGTGGTGATACCTATAGATGTGTGTGGCGGGGATACCTATATATGTATGTGGTGGGGATACCTATATATGTGTGTGGTGGGGATACCTATATATGTATGTGGTGGGGAGACCTATATATGTATGTGGTGGTGGTGATACCTATATATGTATGTGGTGGGGATACCTATAGATGTGTGTGATGGGGATACCTATATATGTATGTGGTGGTGATACCTATATATGTATGTGGTGGGGATATCTATAGATGTATGTGGTGGGGATACCTATATATGTGTGTGGCGGTGAAACATATAGATGTGTATGGTGGTGATACATATAGATGTTTGTGGTGGGTATACCTATAGATGTATGTGGTGGGGATACCTATATATGTATGTGGTGGTGGTGATACCTATATATGTATGTGGTGGGGATACCTATATATGTGTGTGGTGGGGATACCTATATATGTATGTGGTGGGGATACCTATATATGTATGTGGTGGGGATACCTATATATGTATGTGGTGGGGATACCTATATATTTGAGTGGTGGTCATACCTATATATGTATGTGGTGGGGAGACCTATATATGAATGTGGCGGGATACCTATAGATGTGTGTGGTGGGGATACCTATAGATGTATGTGGTGGGGATACCTATATATGTGTGTGGCGGTGAAACATATAGATGTGTATGGTGGGGATACCTATAGATGTATGTGGTGGGGATACCTATATATGTGTGTGGCGGTGAAACATATAGATCTGTATGGTGGGGATACCTATATATGTGTGTGGTGGGGATACCTATAGATGTGTGTGGTGGTGATACATATATATGTGTGTGGTGGGGATACCTATAGATGTATGTGGTGGGGATACCTATATATGTATGTGGCAGTGATACATATAGATGTGTGAGGTGGGGATACCTATAAATGTATGTGGTGGGAATACCTATAGATATGTGTGGTGGTGATACCCATAGATGTATGTGGTGGGGATACCTATATATGTGTGTGGCGGTGAAACATATAGATGTGTATTGTGGGGATATCTATAGATGTATGTGGTGGGGATACCTATATATGTGTATGGCGGTGAAACATATAGATGTGTATGGTGGGGATACCTATATATGTGTGTGGTGGGGATACCTATAGATGTGTGAGGTGGTGATACATATAGATGTTTGTGGTGGGTATACCTATAGATGTATGTGGTGGGGATACCTATAGATGGGTGTGGCGGGGATACCTATAGATATATGTGGTGGTGATACCTATATATGTATGTGGTGGGGATACCTATATATGTATGTGGTGGTGATACCTATATATGTAAGTGGTGGGGATACCTATATATGTGTGTGGTGGGGATACCTATATATGTATGTGGTGGGGATACCTATATATGTATGTGGTGGGGATACCTACATATGTGTGTGGTGGGGATACCTATAGATGTGTGTAGTGGGGATACCTATAGATGTGTGTGGTGGGGATACCTATATATGTGTGTGGTGGGGATACCTATAGACATGTGTGGTGGGGATACATATAGATGTGTGTGGTGGGGATACCTATATATGTATATGGTGGTGATACCTATATATGTATGTGGTGGGGATACCTATATATGTATGTGGTGGGGATACCTATATATGTATGTGGTGGGGATACCTATATATGTGTGTGGTGGGGATACCTATAGATGTGTGTGGTGGGGATACCTATATATGTGTGTGGTGGGGATACCTATATATGTGTGTGGTGGGATACCTATAGATGTGTGTGGTGGGGATACCTATAGATTTGTGTAGTGGGGATACCTATATATGTGTGTGGTGGGGATACCTATATATGTGTGTGGTGGGGATTCCTATAGATGTGTGTGGTGAGGATACCTATATATGTGTGTGGTGGGGATACCTATATATGTATGTGGTGAGGATACATATATATGTATGTGGTGGGGATACCTATATATGTGTGTGGTGGTGATACCTATATATGTATGTGGTGGGGATACCTATATATGTGTGAGGTGTGGATAACTATAGATATGTGTGGTGGGGATAACTATAGATGTGTGTGATGGGGATACCTATATATGTATGTGGTGGTGATACCTATATATGTATGTGGTGGGGATATCTATAGATGTATGTGGTGGGGATACCTATATATGTGTGTGGCGGTGAAACATATAGATGTGTATGGTGGTGATACATATAGATGTTTGTGGTGGGTATACCTATAGATGTATGTGGTGGGGATACCTATATATGTATGTGGTGGTGGTGATACCTATATATGTATGTGGTGGGGATACCTATATATGTGTGTGGTGGGGATACCTATATATGTATGTGGTGGGGATACCTATATATGTATGTGGTGGGGATACCTATATATGTATGTGGTGGGGATACCTATATATTTGAGTGGTGGTCATACCTATATATGTATGTGGTGGGGAGACCTATATATGAATGTGGCGGGATACCTATAGATGTGTGTGGTGGGGATACCTATAGATGTATGTGGTGGGGATACCTATATATGTGTGTGGCGGTGAAACATATAGATGTGTATGGTGGGGATACCTATAGATGTATGTGGTGGGGATACCTATATATGTGTGTGGCGGTGAAACATATAGATCTGTATGGTGGGGATACCTATATATGTGTGTGGTGGGGATACCTATAGATGTGTGTGGTGGTGATACATATATATGTGTGTGGTGGGGATACCTATAGATGTATGTGGTGGGGAAACCTATATATGTATGTGGCAGTGATACATATAGATGTGTGTGGTGGGGATACCTATAAATGTATGTGGTGGGAATACCTATATATGTATGTGGTGGTGATACCCATAGATGTATGTGGTGGGGATACCTATATATGTGTGTGGCGGTGAAACATATAGATGTGTATGGTGGGGATATCTATAGATGTATGTGGTGGGGATACCTATATATGTGTATGGCGGTGAAACATATAGATGTGTATGGTGGGGATACCTATATATGTGTGTGGTGGGGATACCTATAGATGTGTGAGGTGGTGATACATATAGATGTTTGTGGTGGGTATACCTATATATGTATGTGGTGGTGATACCTATATATGTAAGTGGTGGGGATACCTATATATGTGTGTGGTGGGGATACCTATATATGTATGTGGTGGGGATACCTATATATGTGTGTGGTAGGGATACCTATAGATGTGTGTGGTGAGGATACCTATATATGTGTGAGGTGGGAATACCTATATATGTATGTGGTGAGTATAAATATATATGTATGTGGTGGGGATACCTATATATGTGTGTGGTGGTGATACCTATATATGTATGTGGTGGGGATACCTATAGATGTGTGTGGTGGGGATACCTATATATGTGTGTGGTGGGGATACATATATATGTATGTGGTGGGGATACCTATATATGTATGTGGTGGGGATACCTATATATGTATGTGGTGGGGATACCTATATATGTGTGAGGTGTGGATAACTATAGATATGTGTGGTGGGGATACCTATAGATGTGTGTGATGGGGATACCTATATATGTATGTGGTGGTGATACCTATATATGTATGTGGTGGGGATATCTATAGATGTATGTGGTGGGGATACCTATATATGTGTGTGGCGGTGAAACATATAGATGTGTATGGTGGTGATACATATAGATGTTTGTGGTGGGTATACCTATAGATGTATGTGGTGGGGATACCTATATATGTATGTGGTGGTGGTGATACCTATATATGTATGTGGTGGGGATACCTATATATGTGTGTGGTGGGGATACCTATATATGTATGTGGTGGGGATACCTATATATGTATGTGGTGGGGATACCTATATATGTATGTGGTGGGGATACCTATATATTTGAGTGGTGGTCATACCTATATATGTATGTGGTGGGGAGACCTATATATGAATGTGGCGGGATACCTATAGATGTGTGTGGTGGGGATACCTATAGATGTATGTGGTGGGGATACCTATATATGTGTGTGGCGGTGAAACATATAGATGTGTATGGTGGGGATACCTATAGATGTATGTGGTGGGGATACCTATATATGTGTGTGGCGGTGAAACATATAGATCTGTATGGTGGGGATACCTATATATGTGTGTGGTGGGGATACCTATAGATGTGTGTGGTGGTGATACATATATATGTGTGTGGTGGGGATACCTATAGATGTATGTGGTGGGGATACCTATATATGTATGTGGCAGTGATACATATAGATGTGTGTGGTGGGGATACCTATAAATGTATGTGGTGGGAATACCTATAGATGTGTGGTGGTGATACCCATAGATGTATGTGGTGGGGATACCTATATATGTGTGTGGCGGTGAAACATATAGATGTGTATGGTGGGGATATCTATAGATGTATGTGGTGGGGATACCTATATATGTGTATGGCGGTGAAACATATAGATGTGTATGGTGGGGATACCTATATATGTGTGTGGTGGGGATACCTATAGATGTGTGAGGTGGTGATACATATAGATGTTTGTGGTGGGTATACCTATAGATGTATGTGGTAGGGATACCTATAGATGGGTGTGGCGGGGATACCTATAGATATATGTGGTGGTGATACCTATATATGTATGTGGTGGGGATACCTATATATGTATGTGGTGGTGATACCTATATATGTAAGTGGTGGGGATACCTATATATGTGTGTGGTGGGGATACCTATATATGTATGTGGTGGGGATACCTATATATGTATGTGGTGGGGATACCTACATATGTGTGTGGTGGGGATACCTATAGATGTGTGTAGTGGGGATACCTATAGATGTGTGTGGTGGGGATACCTATATATGTGTGTGGTGGGGATACCTATAGACATGTGTGGTGGGGATACATATAGATGTGTGTGGTGGGGATACCTATATATGTATATGGTGGTGATACCTATATATGTATGTGGTGGGGATACCTATATATGTATGTGGTGGGGATACCTATATATGTATGTGGTGGGGATACCTATATATGTGTGTGGTGGGGATACCTATAGATGTGTGTGGTGGGGATACCTATATATGTGTGTGGTGGGGATACCTATATATGTGTGTGGTGGGATACCTATAGATGTGTGTGGTGGGGATACCTATAGATTTGTGTAGTGGGGATACCTATATATGTGTGTGGTGGGGATACCTATATATGTGTGTGGTGGAGATTCCTATAGATGTGTGTGGTGAGGATACCTATATATGTGTGTGGTGGGGATACCTATATATGTATGTGGTGAGGATACATATATATGTATGTGGTGGGGATACCTATATATGTGTGTGGTGGTGATACCTATATATGTATGTGGTGGGGATACCTATATATGTGTGAGGTGTGGATAACTATAGATATGTGTGGTGGGGATACCTATAGATGTGTGTGATGGGGATACCTATATATGTATGTGGTGGTGATACCTATATATGTATGTGGTGGGGATATCTATAGATGTATGTGGTGGGGATACCTATATATGTGTGTGGCGGTGAAACATATAGATGTGTATGGTGGTGATACATATAGATGTTTGTGGTGGGTATACCTATAGATGTATGTGGTGGGGATACCTATATATGTATGTGGTGGTGGTGATACCTATATATGTATGTGGTGGGGATACCTATATATGTGTGTGGTGGGGATACCTATATATGTATGTGGTGGGGATACCTATATATGTATGTGGTGGGGATACCTATATATGTATGTGGTGGGGATACCTATATATTTGAGTGGTGGTCATACCTATATATGTATGTGGTGGGGAGACCTATATATGAATGTGGCGGGATACCTATAGATGTGTGTGGTGGGGATACCTATAGATGTATGTGGTGGGGATACCTATATATGTGTGTGGCGGTGAAACATATAGATGTGTATGGTGGGGATACCTATAGATGTATGTGGTGGGGATACCTATATATGTGTGTGGCGGTGAAACATATAGATCTGTATGGTGGGGATACCTATATATGTGTGTGGTGGGGATACCTATAGATGTGTGTGGTGGTGATACATATATATGTGTGTGGTGGGGATACCTATAGATGTATGTGGTGGGGATACCTATATATGTATGTGGCAGTGATACATATAGATGTGTGTGGTGGGGATACCTATAAATGTATGTGGTGGGAATACCTATATATGTATGTGGTGGTGATACCCATAGATGTATGTGGTGGGGATACCTATATATGTGTGTGGCGGTGAAACATATAGATGTGTATGGTGGGGATATCTATAGATGTATGTGGTGGGGATACCTATATATGTGTATGGCGGTGAAACATATAGATGTGTATGGTGGGAATACCTATATATGTGTGTGGTGGGGATACCTATAGATGTGTGAGGTGGTGATACATATAGATGTTTGTGGTGGGTATACCTATAGATGTATGTGGTGGGGATACCTATAGATGGGTGTAGCGGGGATACCTATAGATATATGTGGTGGTGATACCTATATATGTATGTGGTGGGGATACCTATATATGTATGTGGTGGTGATACCTATATATGTAAGTGGTGGGGATACCTATATATGTGTGTGGTGGGGATACCTATATATGTATGTGGTGGGGATACCTATATATGTATGTGGTGGGGATACCTACATATGTGTGTGGTGGGGATACCTATAGATGTGTGTAGTGGGGATACCTATAGATGTGTGTGGTGGGGATACCTATATATGTGTGTGGTGGGGATACCTATAGACATGTGTGGTGGGGATACCTATAGATGTGTGTGGTGGGGATACCTATATATGTATATGGTGGTGATACCTATATATGTATGTGGTGGGGATACCTATATATGTATGTGGTGGGGATACCTATATATGTATGTGGTGGGGATACCTATATATGTGTGTGGTGGGGATACCTATAGATGTGTGTGGTGGGGATACCTATATATGTGTGTGGTGGGGATACCTATATATGTGTGTGGTGGGGATACCTATAGATGTGTGTGGTGGGGATACCTATAGATTTGTGTAGTGGGGATACCTATATATGTGTGTGGTGGGGATACCTATATATGTGTGTGGTGGGGATACCTATAGATGTGTGTGGTGAGGATACCTATATATGTGTGTGGTGGGGATACCTATATATGTATGTGGTGAGGATACATATATATGTATGTGGTGGGGATACCTATATATGTGTGTGGTGGTGATACCTATATATGTATGTGGTGGGGATACCTATAGATGTGTGTGGTGGGGATACCTATATATGTGTGTGATGGGGATACATATATATGTATGTGGTGGGGATACCTATATATGTATGTGGTGGGGATACCTATATATGTATGTGGTGGGGATACCTATATATGTGTGAGGTGTGGATAACTATCGATATGTGTGGTGGGGATACCTATAGATGTGTGTGGTGGGGATACCTATATATGTATGTGGTGGTGATACCTATATATGTATGTGGTGGGGATATCTATAGATGTATGTGGTGGGGATACCTATATATGTGTGTGGCGGTGAAACATATAGATGTGTACGGTGGTGATACATGTAGATGTTTGTGGTGGGTATACCTATAGATGTATGTGGTGGGGAACCTATATATGTATGTGGTGGTGGTGATACCTTTATATGTATGTGGTGGGGATACCTATATATGTGTGTGGTGGGGATACCTATATATGTATGTGGTGGGGAGACCTATATATGAATGTGGCGGGATACCTATAGATGTGTGTGGTGGGGATACATAAATATGTGTGTGTTGGTGATACATATAGATGTGTATGGTGGGGATACCTATAGATGTGTATGGAGGGGATACCTATAGATGTATGTGGTGGGGATACCTATATATGTGTGTGGCGGTGAAACATATAGATGTGTATGGTGGGGATACCTATATATGTGTGTGGTTGTGATACCTATAGATGTGTGTGGTGGTGATACATATAGATGTGTGTGGTGGGGATACCTATAGATGTATGTGGTGGGGACACCTATATATGTATGTGGCAGTGATACATATAGATGTGTGTGGTGGGGATACCTATAAATGTATGTGGTGGGAATACCTATATATGTATGTGGTGGTGATACCCATAGATGTATGTGGTGGGGATACCTATATATGTGTGTGGCGGTGATACATATAGATGTGTATGGTGGGGATACCTATAGATGTGTATGGAGGGGATATCTCTAGATGTATGTGGTGGGGATACCTATATATGTGTATGGCGGTGAAACATATAGATGTGTATGGTGGGGATACCTATATATGTGTGTGGTGGGGATAACTATAGATGTGTGAGGTGGTGATACATATAGATGTTTGTGGTGGGTATACCTATAGATGTATGTGTTGGGGATACCTATAGTTGGGTGTGGCGGGGATTCCTATAGATGTATGTGGTGGTGATACCTATATATGTATGTGGTGGGGATACCTATATATGTATGTGGTGGTGATACCTATATATGTAAGTGGTGGGGATACCTATATATGTGTGTGGTGGGGATACCTATATATGTATGTGGTGGGGATACCTATATATGTATGTGGTGGGGATACCTATATATGTATTTGGTGGGGATACCTATATATTTGAGTGGTGGTCATACCTATATATGTATGTGGTGGGGAGACCTATATATGAATGTGGCGGGGATACCTATAGATGTGTGTGGTGGGGATACCTATATAATTGTGTGGTGGTGATACATATAGATGTGTATGCTGGGGATACCTATAGATGTGTATGAGGGGATACCTATATATGTATGTGGTGGGGATACCTATATATGTGTGTGGCGGTGAAACATATAGATGTGTATGGTGGGGATACATATATATGTGTGTGGTGGGGATACCTATAGATGTATGTGGTGGTGATACATATAGATATGTGTGGTGGGGATACCTATAGATGTGTGTGGTGGGGATACCTATATATGTATGTGGTGGTGATACCTATATATGTATGTGGTGGGGATACCTATATATGTATGTGGTGGGGATACCTATATATGTGTGTGGTGGGGATACCTATAGTTGTGTGTGGTGGGGATACCTATATATGTGTGTGATGGGGATACCTATATATGTGTGTGGTGGGGATACCTATAGATGTGTGTGGTGGGGATACCTATAGATTTGTGTAGTGGGGATACCTATATATGTGTGTGGTGGGGATACCTATATATGTGTGTGGTGGGGATACCTATAGATGTGTGTGGTGAGGATACCTATATATGTGTGTGGTGGGGATACATATATATGTATGTGGTTAGGATACATATATATGTATGTGGTGGGGATACCTATATATGTGGGTGGTGGTGATACCTATATATGTATGTGGTGGGGATACCTATAGATGTGTGTGGTGGGGATACCTATATATGTGTGTGGTGGGGATACATATATATGTGTGTGGTGGGGATACCTATATATGTATGTGGTGGGGATACCTATATATGTATGTGGTGGGGATACCTATATATGTGTGTGGTGTGGATAACTATAGATGTGTGTGATGGGGATACCTATAGATGTACGTGGTGGGGATACCTATATTTGTATGGGGTGTGGATACCTCTATATGTGTGTGGTGGTGATACCTATATATGCATGTGGCGGGGATACCTATAGATGTGTGTGGTGGTGATACCTACAGATATGTGTGGTGGGGATACCTATATATGTGTGTGGTGCGGATACCTATATATGTGTGTGGCGGGGATACCTATATATGTGTGTGGTGGGGTTACCTATCTATGTGTGTGGTGGGGATACCTGTAGATGTGTGTGGTGGGGATACCTATATATGTATGTGGTGGGGATACCTATATATGTGTGTGGTGGGGATACCTATAGATGTGTGTGGTGGCGATACCTATAGATGTGTGTGGTGCGGATACCTATAGTAGATGTATGTGGTGGGGAGACCTATATATGTATGTGGTGGGGATACCTATATATGTGTGTGGTGAAGATACCTATATATGTGTGTGGTGGGGATACCTACATATGTGTGTGGTGGGGATACCTACATATGTGTGTGGTGGGGATACCTATATATGTATGTGGTGGGGATACCTACATATGTGTGTGGTGGGGATACCTATAGATGTGTGTGGTGAGGATACCTATATATGTGTGTGGTGGGGATACCTATATATGTATGTGGTGAGGATACATATATATGTATGTGGTGGGGATACCTATATATGTGGGTGGTGGTGATACCTATATATGTATGTGGTGGGGATACCTATAGATGTGTGTGGTGGGGATACCTATATATGTGTGTGGTGGGGATAGATATATATGTGTGTGGTGGGGATACCTATATATGTATGTGGTGGGGATACCTATATATGTATGTGGTGGGGATACCTATATATGTGTGTGGTGGTGATAACTATAGATGTGTGTGGTGTGGACACCTATAGATGTATGTGGTGGGGATACCTATATTTGTATGTGGTGTGGATACCTCTATATGTGTGTGGTGGTGATACCTATATATGCATGTGGCGGGGATACCTATAGATGTGTGTGGTGGTGATACCTACAGATATGTGTGGTGGGGATACCTATATATGTGTGTGGTGCGGATACCTATATATGTGTGTGGCGGGGATACCTATATATATGTGTGGTGGGGATACCTATCTATGTGTGTGGTGGGGATACCTGTAGATGTGTGTGGTGGGGATACCTATATATGTATGTGGTGGGGATACCTATATATGTGTGTGGTAGGGATACCTATAGATGTGTGTGGTGGCGATACCTATAGATGTGTGTGTTGCGGATACCTATAGTAGATGTATGTGGTGGGGAGACCTATATATGTATGTGGTGGGGATACCAATATATGTGTGTGGTGAGGATACCTATATATGTGTGTGGTGGGGATACCTATATATGAGTGTGGTGGGGATACCTATATATGTATGTGGTGGGGATACCTATATATGTATGTGGCGGGGATACCTATATATGTATGTGGTGGGGATACCTATATATTTGTGTGGTGGGGATACCTATATATGTGTGTGGTGGGGATACCTATATATGTATGTGGTGGGGATACCTACATATGTGTGTGGTGGGGATACCTACATATGTGTGTGGTGGGGATACCTATAGATGTGTGTGGTGGTGATACCTACAGATATGTGTGGTGGGGATACCTATATATGTGTGTGGTGCGGATACCTATATATGTGTGTGGCGGGGATACCTATATATGTGTGTGGTGGGGATACCTATCTATGTGTGTGGTGGGGATACCTGTAGATGTGTGTGGTGGGGATACCTATATATGTATGTGGTGGGGATACCTATATATGTGTGTGGTGGTGATACCTATAGATGTGTGTGGTGGCGATATCTATAGATATGTGTGGTGCGGATACCTATAGTAGATGTATGTGGTGGGGAGACCTATATATGTATGTGGTGGGGATACCTATATATGTGTGTGGTGAAGATACCTATATATGTGTGTGGTGGGGATACCTATATATGTATGTGGTGGGGATACCTACATATGTGTGTGGTGGGGATACCTACATATGTGTGTGGTGGGAATACCTATATATGTATGTGGTGGGGATACCTACATATGTGTGTGGTGGGGATACCTATAGATGTGTGTGGTTAGGATACCTATATATGTGTGTGGTGGGGATACCTATATATGTATGTGGTGAGGATACATATATATGTATGTGGTGGGGATACCTATATATGTGGGTGATGGTGATACCTATATATGTATGTGGTGGGGATACCTATAGATGTGTGTGGTGGGGATACCTATATATGTGTGTGGTGGGGATACATATATATGTGTGTGGTGGGGATACCTATATATGTATGTGGTGGGGATACCTATATATGTATGTGGTGGGGATACCTATATATGTGTGTGGTGTGGATAACTATAGATGTGTGTGATGGGGATACCTATAGATGTATGTGGTGGGGATACCTATATTTGTATGTGGTGTGGATACCTCTATATGTGTGTGGTGGTGATACCTATATATGCATGTGGCGGGGATACCTATAGATGTGTGTGGTGGTGATACCTACAGATATGTGTGGTGGGGATACCTATATATGTGTGTGGTGCGGATACCTATATATGTGTGTGGCGGGGATACCTATATATGTGTGTGGTGGGGATACCTATCTATGTGTGTGGTGGGGATACCTGTAGATGTGTGTGGTGGGGATACCTATATATGTATGTGGTGGGGATACCTATATATGTGTGTGGTGGGGATACCTATAGATGTGTGTGGTGGCGATACCTATAGATGTGTGTGGTGCGGATACCTATAGTAGATGTATGTGGTGGTGATACCGATATATGTATGTGGTGGTGATACCTATATATGTATGTGGTGGGGATACCTATATATGTGTGTGGTGGGGATACCTATATATGTATGTGGTGGGGATACCTATATATGTATGTGGTGGGGATACCTATATATGTATGTGGTGGGGATTCCTATATATTTGAGTGGTGGTCATACCTATATATGTATGTGGTGGGGAGACCTATATATGAATGTGGCGGGATACCTATAGATGTGTGTGGTGGGGATACCTATATATGTGTGTGGTGGTGATACATATAGATGTGTATGGTGGGGATACCTATAGATGTGTATGGAGGGGATACCTATATATGTATGAGGTGGTGATACCTATAGATGTATGTGGTGGGGATACCTATATATGTGTGTGGCGGTGATACATATATATGTGTAGGGTGGGGATACCTATAGATGTGTATGGAGGGGATATCTATAGATGTATGTGGTGGGGATACCTATATATGTGTGTGGCGGTGAAACATATAGATGTGTATGGTGGTGATACATATAGATGTTTGTGGTGGGTATACCTATAGATGTATGTGGTGGGGATACCTATATACGTATGTGGTGGTGGTGATACCTATATATGTATGTGGTGGGGATACCTATATATGTGTGTGGTGGGAATACCTATATATGTATGTGGTGGGGATACCTATATATGTATGTGGTTGGGATACCTATATATGTATGTGGTGGGGATACCTATATATTTGAGTGGTGGTCATACCTAAATATGTATGTGGTGGGGAGACCTATATATGAATGTGGCGGGATACCTATAGATGTGTGTGGTGTGGATACCTAAATATGTGTGTGGTGGTGATACATATAGATATGTATGGTGGGGATACCTATAGATGTGTATGGAGGGGATACCTATAGATGTATGTGGTGGGGATACCTATATATGTGTGTGGCGGTGAAACATATAGATGTGTATGGTGGGGATACCTATATATGAGTGTGGTGGGGATACCTATAGATGTGTGTGGTGGTGATACATATAGATGTGTGTGGTGGGGATACCTATAGATGTATGTGGTGGGGATACCTATATATGCATGTTGCAGTGATACATATAGATGTGTGTGGTGGGGATACCTATAAATGTATGTGGTGGGAATACCTATATATGTATGTGGTGGTGATACCCATAGATGTATGTGGTGGGGATACCTATATATGTGTGTGGCGGTGATACATATAGATGTGTATGGTGGGGATACCTATAGATGTGTATGGAGGGGATATCTATAGATGTATGTGGTGGGGATACCTATATATGTGTATGGCGGTGAAACATATAGATGTGTATGGTGGGGATACCTATATATGTGTGTGGTGGGGATACCTATAGATGTGTGAGGTGGTGATACATATAGATGTTTGTGGTGGGTTTACCTATAGATGTATGTGGTGGGGATACCTATAGATGGGTGTGGCGGGGATACCTATAGATGTATGTGGTGGTGATACCTATATATGTATGTGGTGGGGATACCTATAGATGTATGTGGTGGTGATACCTATATATGTAAGTGGTGGGGATACCTATATATGTGTGTGGTGGGGATACCTATATATGTATGTGGTGGGGATACCTATATATGTATGTGGTGGGGATACCTATATATGCATGTGGTGGGGATACCTATATATTTGAGTGGTGGTCATACCTATATATGTATGTGGTGGGGAGACCTATATATGAATGTGGCGGGGATACCTATAGATGTGTGTGGTGGGGATACCTATATATGTGTGTGGTGGTGATACATATAGATGTGTATGCTGGGGATACCTATAGATGTGTATGAGGGGATACCTATATATGTATGTGGTGGGGATACCTATATATGTGTGTGGCGGTGAAACATATAGATGTGTATGGTGGGGATACATATATATGTGTGTGGTGGGGATACCTATAGATGTGTGTGGTGGTGATACATATAGATATGTGTGGTGGGGATACCTATAGATGTGTGTGGTGGGGATACCTATATATGTATGTGGTGGTGATACCTATATATGCATGTGGTGGGGATACCTATATATGTATGTGGTGGGGATACCTATATATGTGTGTGGTGGGGATACCTATAGATGTGTGTGGTGGGGATACCTATATATGTGTGTGGTGGGGATACCTATATATGTGTGTGGTGGGGATACCTATAGATGTGTGTGGTGGGGATACCTATAGATTTGTGTAGTGGGGATACCTATATATGTGTGTGGTGGGGATACCTATATATGTGTGTGGTGGGGATACCTATAGATGTGTGTGGTGAGGATACCTATATACGTGTGTGGTGGGGATACCTATATATGTATGTGGTGAGGATACATATATATGTATGTTGTGGGGATACCTATATATGTGGGTGGTGGTGATACCTATATATGTATGTGGTGGGGATACCTAAAGATGTGTGTGGTGGGGATACCTATATATGTGTGTGGTGGGGATACATATATATGTGTGTGGTGGGGATACCTTATATGTATGGGGTGGGGATACCTATATATGTATGTGGTGGGGATACCTATATATGTGTGTGGTGTGGATAACTATAGATGTGTGTGATGGGGATACCTATAGATGTATGTGGTGGGGATACCTATATTTGTATGTGGTGTGGATACCTCTATATGTGTGTGGTGGTGATACCTATATATGCATGTGGCGGGGATACCTATAGATGTGTGTGGTGGTGATACCTACAGATATGTGTGGTGGGGATACCTATATATGTGTGTGGTGCGGATACCTATATATGTGTGTGGCGGGGATACCTATATATGTGTGTGGTGGGGATACCTATCTATGTGTGTGGTGGGGATACCTGTAGATGTGTGTGGTGGGGATACCTATATATGTATGTGGTGGGGATACCTATATATGTGTGTGGTGGGGATACCTATAGATGTGTGTGGTGGCGATACCTATAGATATGTGTGGTGCGGATACCTATAGTAGATGTATGTGGTGGGGAGACCTATATATGTATGTGGTGGGGATACCTATATATGTGTGTGGTGAAGATACCTATATATGTGTGTGGTGGGGATACCTATATATGTATGTGGTGGGGATACCTACATATGTGTGTGGTGGGGATACCAACATATGTGTGTGGTGGGAATACCTATATATGTATGTGGTGGGGATACCTACATATGTGTGTGGTGGGGATACCTATAGATGTGTGTGGTTAGGATACCTATATATGTGTGTGGTGGGGATACCTATATATGTATGTGGTGAGGATACATATATATGTATGTGGTGGGGATACCTATATATGTGGGTGCTGGTGATACCTATATATGTATGTGGTGGGGATACCTATAGATGTGTGTGGTGGGGATACCTATATATGTGTGTGGTGGGGATACATATATATGTGTGTGGTGGGGATACCTATATATGTATGTGGTGGGGATACCTATATATGTATGTGGTGGGGATACCTATATATGTGTGTGGTGTGGATAACTATAGATGTGTGTGATGGGGATACCTATAGATGTATGTGGTGGGGATACCTATATTTGTATGTGGTGTGGATACCTCTATATGTGTGTGGTGGTGATACCCATATATGCATGTGGCGGGGATACCTATAGATGTGTGTGGTGGTGATACCTACAGATATGTGTGGTGGGGATACCTATATATGTGTGTGGTGCGGATACCTATATATGTGTGTGGCGGGGATACCTATATATGTGTGTGGTGGGGATACCTATCTATGTGTGTGGTGGGGATACCTGTAGATGTGTGTGGTGGGCATACCTATATATGTATGTGGTGGGGATACCTATATATGTGTGTGGTGGGGATACCAATAGATGTGTGTGGTGGCGATACCTATAGATGTGTATGGTGCGGATACCTATAGTAGATGTATGTGGTGGGGAGACCTATATATGTATGTGGTGGGGATACCTATATATGTGTGTGGTGAAGATACCTATATATGTGTGTGGTGGGGATACCTATATATGTATGTGGTGGGGATACCTACATATGTGTGTGGTGGGGATACCTACATATGTGTGTGGTGGGGATACCTATATATGTATGTGGTGGGGATACCTACATATGTGTGTGGTGGGGATACCTATAGATGTGTGTGGTGAGGATACCTATATATGTGTGTGGTGGGGATACCTATATATGTATGTGGTGAGGATACATATATATGTATGTGGTGGGGATACCTATATATGTGGGTGGTGGTGATACCTATATATGTATGTGGTGGGGATACCTATAGATGTGTGTGGTGGGGATACCTATATATGTGTGTGGTGGGGATACATATATATGTGTGTGATGGGGATACCTATATATGTATGTGGTGGGGATACCTATATATGTATGTGGTGGGGATACCTATATATGTGTGTGGTGTGGATAACTATAGATGTGTGTGATGGGGATACCTATAGATGTGTGTGGTGGGGATACCTATATTTGTATGTGGTGTGGATACCTCTATATGTGTGTGGTGGTGATACCTATATATTCATGTGGCGGGGATACCTATAGATGTGTGTGGTGGTGATACCTACAGATATGTGTGGTGGGGATACCTATATATGTGTGTGTTGCGGATACATATATATGTGTGTGGCGGGGATACCTATATATGTGTGTGGTAAGGATACCTATCTATGTGTGTGGTGGGGATACCTGTAGATGTGTGTGGTGGGGATACCTATATATGTATGTGGTGGGGATACCTATATATGTGTGTGGTGGGGATACCTATAGATGTGTGTTGTGGTGATACCTATAGATGTGTGTGGTGCGGATACCTATAGTAGATGTATGTGGTGGGGAGACCTATATATGTATGTGGTGGGGATACCAATATATGTGTGTGGTGAGGATACCTA
Source organism: Siphonodentalium dalli (assembly GCA_032622095.1). Taxonomy (NCBI): domain Eukaryota; kingdom Metazoa; phylum Mollusca; class Scaphopoda; order Gadilida; family Siphonodentaliidae; genus Siphonodentalium; species Siphonodentalium dalli. The sequence goes on from CP136068.1 coordinate 61,268,433, forward strand.
TATATGTGTGTGGTGGGGATACCTATATATGAGTGTGGTGGGGATACCTATATATGTATGTGGTGGGGATACCTATATATGTATGTGGCGGGGATACCTATATATGTATGTGGTGGGGATACCTATATATTTGTGTGGTGGGGATACCTATATATGTGTGTGGTGGGGATACCTATATATGTATGTGGTGGGGATACCTACATATGTGTGTGGTGGGGATACATATATATGTGTGTGGTGGGGATACCTATAGATGTGTGTGGTGGGGATACCTATAGATGTGTGTGGTGGGGATACCTATATCTGTGTGTGGTGGGGATACCTATAGATATGTGTGGTGGGAATACCTATAGATGTGTGTGGTGGGGATACCTATATATGTATGTGGTGGTGATACCTATATATGTATGTGGTGGGGATACCTATATATGTATGTGGTGGGGATACCTATATATGTATGTGGTGGGGATACCTATATATGTGTGTGGTGGGGATACCTAAAGATGTGTGTGGTGGGGATACCTATATATGTGTGTGGTGGGGATACCTATATATGTGTGTGGTGGGGATACCTATAGATGTGTGTGGTGGGGATACCTATATATTTGTGTAGTGGGGATACCTATATATGTGTGTGGTGGGGATACCTATATATGTGTGTGGTGGGGATACCTATATATGTATGTGGTGAGGATACATATATATGTATGTGGTGGGGATACCTATATATGTATGTGGTGAGGATACATATATATGTATGTGGTGGGGATACCTATATATGTGTGTGGTGGTGATACCAATATATGTATGTGTTGGGGATACCTATAGATGTGTGTGGTGGGGATACCTATATATGTGTGTGGTGGGGATACATATATATGTATGTGGTGGGGATACCTATATATGTATGTGGTGGGGATACCTATATATGTATGTGGTGGGGATACCTATATATGTGTGAGGTGTGGATAACTATAGATGTGTGTGATGGGGATACCTATATATGTATGTGGTGGGGAGACCTATATATGTATGTGGTGGGGAGACCTATATATGTGTGTGGTGAGGATACCTATATATGTGTGTGTGGGGATACCTATATATATGTGTGGTGGGGATACCTGTATATGTCTGTGGTGGGGATACCTATATATGTATGTGGCGGGGATACCTATAGATGTATGTGGTGGGGATACCTATATATGTATGTGGTGGGGATACCTATAGATGTGTGTGGTGGGGATACATATAGATGTGTGTGGTGGGCATACCTATATATGTATGTGGTGGGGATAATTATATATGTGTGTGTTGGGGATACCTATAGATGTGTGTGGTGGGGATACCTATATATGTGTGTGGTGGGGATACCTATATATGTGTGTGGTGGGGATACATATATATGTGTGTGTTGGGGATACCTATAGATGTGTGTGGTGGGGATACCTATAGATGTGTGTGGTGGGGATACCTATATATGTGTGTGGTGGGGATACCTATAGATGTGTGTGGTGAGGATACCTATATATGTATATGGTGGTGATACCTATATATGTATGTGGTGGGGATACCTATATATGTATGTGGTGGGGATACCTATATATGTGTGTGGTGGGGATACCTATAGATGTATGTGGAGGGATACCTATATATGTGTGTGGTGGGGATACCTATATATGTGTTTGGTGGGGATACCTATCGATGTGTGTGGTGGGGATACCTATATACGTGTGTGGTGGGGATACCTATATATGTGTGTGGTGGGGATACCTATATATGTGTGTGGTGGGGATACCTATATATGTATGTGATGAGGATACCTACATATATATGTGGTGGGGATACCTATAGATGTATGTGGTGGGGATACCTATATATGTATGTGGTGAGGATACCTATATATGTATGCGGTGGGGATACCTATAGATGTGTGTGGTGGGGATACCTATAGATGTGTGTGGTGGGGATACCTATATATGTATTTGGTGGGGATACTATATATGTATGTGGTGGGGATACCTATATATGTATGTGGTGGGGATAGCTACATATGTATGTGGTGGGGATACCTATATATGTGTGTGGTGGGGATACCTATAGATGTGTCTGGTGGGGATACCTATATATGTGTGTGGTGGGGAAACCTATATATGTGTGTGGTGGGGATACATATATATGTGTGTGGTGGGGATACCTATAGATGTGTGTGGTGGGGATACCTATATATGTGTGTGGTGGGGATACCTATATGTGTGTGTGGTGGGGATACCTATATATGTATGTGGTGGGGATACCTATATATGTATGTGGTGGTAATACCTATAGATGTGTGTGGTGGTGATACCTATAGATGTGTGTGGTGGTGATACCTATAGATGTGTGTGGCGGGGATACCTATATATGTATGTGGTGGGGATACCTATATATGTGTGTGGTGGGGATACCTATATATGTATGTGGTGGGGATACCTTTATATGTATGTGGTGGTAATACCTATCGATGTGTGTGGTGGTGATACCTATAGTTGTTCCTGGCGGGGATACCTATAGATGTATGTGGTGGGGATACCTATATATGTATGTGGTGGGGATACCTATATATGTATGTGGCGGGGATACCTATATATGTATGTGGTGGGGATACCTATATATGTGTGTGGTGGGGATACCTATATATGTGTGTGGTGGGGATACCTATATATGTATGTGGTGGGGATACCTACATATGTGTGTGGTGGGGATACCTACATATGTGTGTGGTGGGGATACCTATAGATGTGTGTGGTGGGGATACCTATAGATGTGTGTGGTGGGGATACCTATATATGTGTGTATTGGGGATACCTATAGATATGTGTGGTGGGGATACCTATAGATGTGTGTGGTGGGGTTACCTATATATGTATGTGGTGGTGATACCTATATATGTATGTGGTGGGGATACCTATATATGTATGTGGTGGGGATACCTATATATGTATGTGGTGGGGATACCTATATATGTGTGTGGTGGGGATACCTATAGATGTGTGTGGTGGGGATACCTATATATGTGTGTGGTGGGGATACCTATATATGTGTGTGGTGGGGATACCTATAGATGTGTGTGGTGGGGATACCTATAGATTTGTGTAGTGGGGATACCTATATATGTGTGTGGTGGGGATACCTACATATGTGTGTGGTGGGGATACCTATAGATGTGTGTGGTGAGGATACCTATATATGTGTGAGGTGGGAATACCTATATATGTATGTGGTGAGTATAAATATATATGTATGTGGTGGGGATACCTATATATGTGTGTGGTGGTGATACCTATATATGTATGTGGTGGGGATACCTATAGATGTGTGTGGTGGGGATACCTATATATGTGTGTGGTGGGGATACATATATATGTATGTGGTGGGGATACCTATATATGTATGTGGTGGGGATACCTATATATGTGTGAGGTGTGGATAACTATAGATATGTGTGGTGGGGATACCTATAGATGTGTGTGATGGGGATACCTATATATGTATGTGGTGGTGATACCTATATATGTATGTGGTGGGGATATCTATAGATGTATGTGGTGGGGATACCTATATATGTGTGTGGCGGTGAAACATATAGATGTGTATGGTGGTGATACATATAGATGTTTGTGGTGGGTATACCTATAGATGTATGTGGTGGGGATACCTATATATGTATGTGGTGGTGGTGATACCTATATATGTATGTGGTGGGGATACCTATATATGTGTGTGGTGGGGATACCTATATATGTATGTGGTGGGGATACCTATATATGTATGTGGTGGGGATACCTATATATGTATGTGGTGGGGATACCTATATATTTGAGTGGTGGTCATACCTATATATGTATGTGGTGGGGAGACCTATATATGAATGTGGCGGGATACCTATAGATGTGTGTGGTGGGGATACCTATAGATGTATGTGGTGGGGATACCTATATATGTGTGTGGCGGTGAAACATATAGATGTGTATGGTGGGGATACCTATAGATGTATGTGGTGGGGATACCTATATATGTGTGTGGCGGTGAAACATATAGATCTGTATGGTGGGGATACCTATATATGTGTGTGGTGGGGATACCTATAGATGTGTGTGGTGGTGATACATATATATGTGTGTGGTGGGGATACCTATAGATGTATGTGGTGGGGATACCTATATATGTATGTGGCAGTGATACATATAGATGTGTGTGGTGGGGATACCTATAAATGTATGTGGTGGGAATACCTATAGATGTGTGTGGTGGTGATACCCATAGATGTATGTGGTGGGGATACCTATATATGTGTGTGGCGGTGAAACATATAGATGTGTATGGTGGGGATATCTATAGATGTATGTGGTGGGGATACCTATATATGTGTATGGCGGTGAAACATATAGATGTGTATGGTGGGGATACCTATATATGTGTGTGGTGGGGATACCTATAGATGTGTGAGGTGGTGATACATATAGATGTTTGTGGTGGGTATACCTATAGATGTATGTGGTAGGGATACCTATAGATGGGTGTGGCGGGGATACCTATAGATATATGTGGTGGTGATACCTATATATGTATGTGGTGGGGATACCTATATATGTATGTGGTGGTGATACCTATATATGTAAGTGGTGGGGATACCTATATATGTGTGTGGTGGGGATACCTATATATGTATGTGGTGGGGATACCTATATATGTATGTGGTGGGGATACCTACATATGTGTGTGGTGGGGATACCTATAGATGTGTGTAGTGGGGATACCTATAGATGTGTGTGGTGGGGATACCTATATATGTGTGTGGTGGGGATACCTATAGACATGTGTGGTGGGGATACATATAGATGTGTGTGGTGGGGATACCTATATATGTATATGGTGGTGATACCTATATATGTATGTGGTGGAGATACCTATATATGTATGTGGTGGGGATACCTATATATGTATGTGGTGGGGATACCTATATATGTGTGTGGTGGGGATACCTATAGATGTGTGTGGTGGGGATACATATATATGTGTGTGGTGGGGATACCTATATATGTGTGTGGTGGGATACCTATATATGTGTGTGGTGGGGATACCTATAGATTTGTGTAGTGGGGATACCTATATATGTGTGTGGTGGGGATACCTATATATGTGTGTGGTGGGGATTCCTATAGATGTGTGTGGTGAGGATACCTATATATGTGTGTGGTGGGGATACCTATATATGTATGTGGTGAGGATACATATATATGTATGTGGTGGGGATACCTATATATGTGTGTGGTGGTGATACCTATATATGTATGTGGTGGGGATACCTATATATGTGTGAGGTGTGGATAACTATAGATATGTGTGGTGGGGATACCTATAGATGTGTGTGATGGGGATACCTATATATGTATGTGGTGGTGATACCTATATATGTATGTGGTGGGGATATCTATAGATGTATGTGGTGGGGATACCTATATATGTGTGTGGCGGTGAAACATATAGATGTGTATGGTGGTGATACATATAGATGTTTGTGGTGGGTATACCTATAGATGTATGTGGTGGGGATACCTATATATGTATGTGGTGGTGGTGATACCTATATATGTATGTGGTGGGGATACCTATATATGTGTGTGGTGGGGATACCTATATATGTATGTGGTGGGGATACCTATATATGTATGTGGTGGGGATACCTATATATGTATGTGGTGGGGATACCTATATATTTGAGTGGTGGTCATACCTATATATGTATGTGGTGGGGAGACCTATATATGAATGTGGCGGGATACCTATAGATGTGTGTGGTGGGGATACCTATAGATGTATGTGGTGGGGATACCTATATATGTGTGTGGCGGTGAAACATATAGATGTGTATGGTGGGGATACCTATAGATGTATGTGGTGGGGATACCTATATATGTGTGTGGCGGTGAAACATATAGATCTGTATGGTGGGGATACCTATATATGTGTGTGGTGGGGATACCTATAGATGTGTGTGGTGGTGATACATATATATGTGTGTGGTGGGGATACCTATAGATGTATGTGGTGGGGATACCTATATATGTATGTGGCAGTGATACATATAGATGTGTGTGGTGGGGATACCTATAAATGTATGTGGTGGGAATACCTATATATGTATGTGGTGGTGATACCCATAGATGTATTTGGTGGGGATACCTATATATGTGTGTGGCGGTGAAACATATAGATGTGTATGGTGGGGATATCTATAGATGTATGTGGTGGGGATACCTATATATGTGTATGGCGGTGAAACATATAGATGTGTATGGTGGGAATACCTATATATGTGTGTGGTTGGGATACCTATAGATGTGTGAGGTGGTGATACATATAGATGTTTGTGGTGGGTATACCTATAGATGTATGTGGTGGGGATACCTATAGATGGGTGTAGCGGGGATACCTATAGATATATGTGGTGGTGATACCTATATATGTATGTGGTGGGGATACCTATATATGTATGTGGTGGTGATACCTATATATGTAAGTGGTGGGGATACCTATATATGTGTGTGGTGGGGATACCTATATATGTATGTGGTGGGGATACCTATATATGTATGTGGTGGGGATACCTACATATGTGTGTGGTGGGGATACCTATAGATGTGTGTAGTGGGGATACCTATAGATGTGTGTGGTGGGGATACCTATATATGTGTGTGGTGGGGATACCTATAGACATGTGTGGTGGGGATACCTATAGATGTGTGTGGTGGGGATACCTATATATGTATATGGTGGTGATACCTATATATGTATGTGTTGGGGATACCTATATATGTATGTGGTGGGGATACCTATATATGTATGTGGTGGGGATACCTATATATGTGTGTGGTGGGGATACCTATAGATGTGTGTGGTGGGGATACCTATATATGTGTGTGGTGGGGATACCTATATATGTGTGTCGTGGGGATACCTATAGATGTGTGTGGTGGGGATACCTATAGATTTGTGTAGTGGGGATACCTATATATGTGTGTGGTGGGGATACCTATATATGTGTGTGGTGGGGATACCTATAGATGTGTGTGGTGAGGATACCTATATATGTGTGTGGTGGGGATACCTATATATGTATGTGGTGAGGATACATATATATGTATGTGGTGGGGATACCTATATATGTGTGTGGTGGTGATACCTATATATGTATGTGGTGGGGATACCTATAGATGTGTGTGGTGGGGATACCTATATATGTGTGTGGTGGGGATACATATATATGTATGTGGTGGGGATACCTATATATGTATGTGGTGGGGATACCTATATATGTATGTGGTGGGGATACCTATATATGTGTGAGGTGTGGATAACTATAGATATGTGTGGTGGGGATACCTATAGATATGTGTGGTGGGGATACCTATATATGTATGTGGTGGTGATACCTATATATGTATGTGGTGGGGATATCTATAGATGTATGTGGTGGGGATACCTATATATGTGTGTGGCGGTGAAACATATAGATGTGTACGGTGGTGATACATGTAGATGTTTGTGGTGGGTATACCTATAGATGTATGTGGTGGGGATACCTATATATGTATGTGGTGGTGGTGATACCTTTATATGTATGTGGTGGGGATACCTATATATGTGTGTTGTGGGGATACCTATATATGTATGTGGTGGGGAGACCTATATATGAATGTGGCGGGATACCTATAGATGTGTGTGGTGGGGATACATAAATATGTGTGTGTTGGTGATACATATAGATGTGTATGGTGGGGATACCTATATATGTGTATGGAGGGGATACCTATAGATGTATGTGGTGGGGATACCTATATATGTGTGTGGCGGTGAAACATATAGATGTGTATGGTGGGGATACCTATATATGTGTGTGGTGGGGATACCTATAGATGTTTGTGGTGGTGATACATATAGATGTGTGTGGTGGGGATACCTATAGATGTATGTGGTGGGGACACCTATATATGTATGTGGCAGTGATACATATAGATGTGTGTGGTGGGGATACCTATAAATGTATGTGGTGGGAATACCTATATATGTATGTGGTGGTGATACCCATAGATGTATGTGGTGGGGATACCTATATATGTGTGTGGCGGTGATACATATAGATGTGTATGGTGGGGATACCTATAGATGTGTATGGAGGGGATATCTCTAGATGTATGTGGTGGGGATACCTATATATGTGTATGGCGGTGAAACATATAGATGTGTATGGTGGGGATACCTATATATGTGTGTGGTGGGGATACCTATAGATGTGTGAGGTGGTGATACATATAGATGTTTGTGGTGGGTATACCTATAGATGTATGTGTTGGGGATACCTATAGTTGGGTGTGGCGGGGATTCCTATAGATGTATGTGGTGGTGATACCTATATATGTATGTGGTGGGGATACCTATATATGTATGTGGTGGTGATACCTATATATGTAAGTGGTGGGGATACCTATATATGTGTGTGGTGGGGATACCTATATATGTATGTGGTGGGGATACCTATATATGTATGTGGTGGGGATACCTATATATGTATTTGGTGGGGATACCTATATATTTGAGTGGTGGTCATACCTATATATGTATGTGGTGGGGAGACCTATATATGAATGTGGCGGGGATACCTATAGATGTGTGTGGTGGGGATACCTATATAATTGTGTGGTGGTGATACATATAGATGTGTATGCTGGGGATACCTATAGATGTGTATGAGGGGATACCTATATATGTATGTGGTGGGGATACCTATATATGTGTGTGGCGGTGAAACATATAGATGTGTATGGTGGGGATACATATATATGTGTGTGGTGGGGATACCTATAGATGTATGTGGTGGTGATACATATAGATATGTGTGGTGGGGATACCTATAGATGTGTGTGGTGGGGATACCTATATATGTATGTGGTGGTGATACCTATATATGTATGTGGTGGGGATACCTATATATGTATGTGGTGGGGATACCTATATATGTGTGTGGTGGGGATACCTATAGATGTGTGTGGTGGGGATACCTATATATGTGTGTGATGGGGATACCTATATATGTGTGTGGTGGGGATACCTATAGATGTGTGTGGTGGGGATACCTATAGATTTGTGTAGTGGGGATACCTATATATGTGTGTGGTGGGGATACCTATATATGTGTGTGGTGGGGATACCTATAGATGTGTGTGGTGAGGATACCTATATATGTGTGTGGTGGGGATACATATATATGTATGTGGTTAGGATACATATATATGTATGTGGTGGGGATACCTATATATGTGGGTGGTGGTGATACCTATATATGTATGTGGTGGGGATACCTATAGATGTGTGTGGTGGGGATACCTATATATGTGTGTGGTGGGGATACATATATATGTGTGTGGTGGGGATACCTATATATGTATGTGGTGGGGATACCTATATATGTATGTGGTGGGGATACCTATATATGTGTGTGGTGTGGATAACTATAGATGTGTGTGATGGGGATACCTATAGATGTACGTGGTGGGGATACCTATATTTGTATGGGGTGTGGATACCTCTATATGTGTGTGGTGGTGATACCTATATATGCATGTGGCGGGGATACCTATAGATGTGTGTGGTGGTGATACCTACAGATATGTGTGGTGGGGATACCTATATATGTGTGTGGTGCGGATACCTATATATGTGTGTGGCGGGGATACCTATATATGTGTGTGGTGGGGTTACCTATCTATGTGTGTGGTGGGGATACCTGTAGATGTGTGTGGTGGGGATACCTATATATGTATGTGGTGGGGATACCTATATATGTGTGTGGTGGGGATACCTATAGATGTGTGTGGTGGCGATACCTATAGATGTGTGTGGTGCGGATACCTATAGTAGATGTATGTGGTGGGGAGACCTATATATGTATGTGGTGGGGATACCTATATATGTGTGTGGTGAAGATACCTATATATGTGTGTGGTGGGGATACCTATATATGTATGTGGTGGGGATACCTACATATGTGTGTGGTGGGGATACCTACATATGTGTATGGTGGGGATACCTATATATGTATGTGGTGGGGATACCTACATATGTGTGTGGTGGGGATACCTATAGATGTGTGTGGTGAGGATACCTATATATGTGTGTGGTGGGGATACCTATATATGTATGTGGTGAGGATACATATATATGTATGTGGTGGGGATACCTATATATGTGGGTGGTGGTGATACCTATATATGTATGTGGTGGGGATACCTATAGATGTGTGTGGTGGGGATACCTATATATGTGTGTGGTGGGGATAGATATATATGTGTGTGGTGGGGATACCTATATATGTATGTGGTGGGGATACCTATATATGTATGTGGTGGGGATACCTATATATGTGTGTGGTGGTGATAACTATAGATGTGTGTGGTGTGGACACCTATAGATGTATGTGGTGGGGATACCTATATTTGTATGTGGTGTGGATACCTCTATATGTGTGTGGTGGTGATACCTATATATGCATGTGGCGGGGATACCTATAGATGTGTGTGGTGGTGATACCTACAGATATGTGTGGTGGGGATACCTATATATGTGTGTGGTGCGGATACCTATATATGTGTGTGGCGGGGATACCTATATATATGTGTGGTGGGGATACCTATCTATGTGTGTGGTGGGAATACCTGTAGATGTGTGTGGTGGGGATACCTATATATGTATGTGGTGGGGATACCTATATATGTGTGTGGTAGGGATACCTATAGATGTGTGTGGTGGCGATACCTATAGATGTGTGTGTTGCGGATACCTATAGTAGATGTATGTGGTGGGGAGACCTATATATGTATGTGGTGGGGATACCAATATATGTGTGTGGTGAGGATACCTATATATGTGTGTGGTGGGGATACCTATATATGAGTGTGGTGGGGATACCTATATATGTATGTGGTGGGGATACCTATATATGTATGTGGCGGGGATACCTATATATGTATGTGGTGGGGATACCTATATATTTGTGTGGTGGGGATACCTATATATGTGTGTGGTGGGGATACCTATATATGTATGTGGTGGGGATACCTACATATGTGTGTGGTGGGGATACCTACATATGTGTGTGGTGGGGATACCTATAAATGTGTGTGGTGGGGATACCTATAGATGTGTGTGGTGGGGATACCTTATAATATCTGTGTGTGGTGGGGATACCTATAGATATGTGTGGTGGGGATACCTATAGATGTGTGTGGTGGGGATACCTATACATGTATGTGGTGGTGATACCTATATATGTATGTGGTGGGGATACCTATATATGTATGTGGTGGGGATACCTATATATGTATGTGGTGGGGATACCTATATATGTGTGTGGTGGGGATACCTATAGATGTGTGTGGTGGGGATACCTATATATGTGTGTGGTGGGGATACCTATATATGTGTGTGGTGGGGATACCTATAGATGTGTGTGGTGGGGATACCTATAGATTTGTGTAGTGGGGATACCTATATATGTGTGTGGTGGGGATACCTATATATGTGTGTGGTGGGGATACCTATAGATGTGTGTGGTGAGGATACCTATATATGTGTGTGGTGGGGATACCTATATATGTATGTGGTGAGGATACATATATATGTATGTGGTGGGGATACCTATATATGTGTGTGGTGGTGATACCTATATATGTATGTGGTGGGGATACCTATAGATGTGTGTGGTGGGGATACCTATATATGTATGTGGTGGGGATACCTATATATGTGTGAGGTGTGGATAACTATAGATGTGTGTGATGGGGATACCTATAGATGTATGTGGTGGGGAGACCTATATATGTATGTGGTGGGGAGACCTATATATGTGTGTGGTGAGGATACCTATATATGTGTGTGGTGGGGATACCTATATATATGTGTTGTGGGGATACCTATATATGTCTGTGGTGGGGATACCTATATATGTATGTGGCGGGGATACCTATAGATGTATGTGTTGGGGATACCTATATATGTATGTGGTGGGGATACCTATAGATGTGTGTGGTGGGGATACATATAGATGTGTGTGGTGGGGATACCTATATATGTGTGTTGTTGGGATACCTATAGATGTGTGTGGTGGTGATACCTATATATGTGTGTGGTGGGGATACCTATATATGTATGTGGTGGGGATAATTATATATGTGTGTGTTGGGGATACCTATAGATGTGTGTGGTGGGGATACCTATATATGTGTGTGGTGGGGATACCTATATATGTGTGTGGTGGGGATACATATATATGTGTGTGTTGGGGATACCTATAGATGTGTGTGGTGGGGATACCTATAGATGTGTGTGGTGGGGATACCTATATATGTGTGTGGTGGGGATACCTATAGATGTGTGTGGTGAGGATACCTATATATGTATATGGTGGTGATACCTATATATGTATGTGGTGGGGATACCTATATATGTATGTGGTGGGGATACCTATATATGTGTGTGGTGGGGATACCTATAGATGTATGTGGAGGGATACCTATATATGTGTTTGGTGGGGATACCTATATATGTGTTTGGTGGGGATACCTATCGATGTGTGTGGTGGGGATACCTATATACGTGTGTGGTGGGGATACCTATATATGTGTGTGGTGGGGATACCTATAGATGTGTGTGGTGGCGATACCTATAGATGTGTGTGGTGCGGATACCTATAGTAGATGTATGTGGTGGGGAGACCTATATATGTATGTGGTGGGGATACCTATATATGTGTGTGGTGAAGATACCTATATATGTGTGTGGTGGGGATACCTATATCTGTATGTGGTGGGGATACCTACATATGTGTGTGGTGGGGATACCTACATATGTGTGTGGTGGGGATACCTATATATGTATGTGGTGGGGATACCTACATATGTGTGTGGTGGGGATACCTATAGATGTGTGTGGTGAGGATACCTATATATGTGTGTGGTGGGGATACCTATATATGTATGTGGTGAGGATACATATATATGTATGTGGTGGGGATACCTATATATGTGGGTGGTGGTGATACCTATATATGTATGTGGTGGGGATACCTATAGATGTGTGTGGTGGGGATACCTATATATGTGTGTGGTGGGGATACATATATATGTGTGTGGTGGGGATACCTATATATGTATGTGGTGGGGATACCTATATATGTATGTGGTGGGGATACCTATATATGTGTGTGGTGTGGATAACTATAGATGTGTGTGATGGGGATACCTATAGATGTATGTGGTGGGGATACCTATATTTGTATGTGGTGTGGATACCTCTATATGTGTGTGGTGGTGATACCTAATATGCATGTGGCGGGGATACCTATAGATGTGTGTGGTGGTGATACCTACAGATATGTGTGGTGGGGATACCTATATATATGTGTGGTGCGGATACCTATATATGTGTGTGGCGGGGATACCTATATATGTGTGTGGTGGGGATACCTATCTATGTGTGTGGTGGGGATACCTGTAGATGTGTGTGGTGGGGATACCTATATATGTATGTGGTGGGGATACCTATATATGTGTGTGGTGGGGATACCTATAGATGTGTGTGGTGGCGATACCTATAGATGTGTGTGGTGCGGATACCTATAGTAGATGTATGTGGTGGGGAGACATTATATATGTATGTGGTGGGGATACCAATATATGTGTGTGGTGAGGATACCTATATATGTGTGTGGTGGGGATACCTATATATGAGTGTGGTGGGGATACCTATATATGTATGTGGTGGGGATACCTATATATGTATGTGGCGGGGATACCTATATATGTATGTGGTGGGGATACCTATATATTTGTGTGGTGGGGATACCTATATATGTGTGTGGTGGGGATACCTATATATGTATGTGGTGGGGATACCTACATATGTGTGTGGTGGGGATACCTACATATATGTGTGTGGTGGGGATACCTATAGATGTGTGTGGTGGGGATACCTATAGATGTGTGTGGTGGGGATACCTATATCTGTGTGTGGTGGGGATACCTATAGATGTGTGTGGTGGGAATACCTATAGATGTGTGTGGTGGGGATACCTATATATGTATGTGGTGGTGATACCTATATATGTATGTGGTGGGGATACCTATATATGTATGTGGTGGGGATACCTATATATGTATGTGGTGGGGATACCTATATATGTGTGTGGTGGGGATACCTATAGATGTGTGTGGTGGGGATACCTATATATGTGTGTGGTGGGGATACCTATATATGTGTGTGGTGGGGATACCTATAGATGTGTGTGGTGGAGATACCTATAGATTTGTGTAGTGGGGATACCTATATATGTGTGTGGTGGGGATACCTATATATGTGTGTGGTGGGGATACCTATAGATGTGTGTGGTGAGGATACATATATATGTGTGTGTTGGGGATACCTATATATGTATGTGGTGAGGATACATATATATGTATGTGGTGGGGATACCTATATATGTGTGTGGTGGTGATACCTATATATGTATGTGGTGGGGATACCTATAGATGTGTGTGGTGGGGATACATATATATGTGTGTGGTGGGGATACATATATATGTATGTGGTGGGGATACCTATATATGTATGTGGTGGGGATACCTATATATGTATGTGGTGGGGATACCTATATATGTGTGAGGTGTGGATAACTATAGATGTGTGTGATTGGGATACCTATAGATGTATGTGGTGGTGAGACCTATATATGTATGTGGTGGGGAGACCTATATATGTGTGTGGTGAGGATACCTATATATGTGTGTGGTGGGGATACCTATATATATGTGTGGTGGGGATACCTATATATGTCTGTGGTGGGGATACCTATATATGTATGTGGCGGGGATACCTATAGATGTATGTGGTGGGGATACCTATATATGTATTTGGTGGGGATACCTATAGATGTGTGTGGTGGGGATACATATAGATGTGTGTGGTGGGGATACCTATATATGTGTGTTGTTGGGATACCTATAGATGTGTGTGGTGGTGATACCTATATATGTGTGTGGTGGGGATACCTATATATGTATGTGGTGGGGATAATTATATATGTGTGTGTTGGGGATACCTATAGATGTGTGTGGTGGGGATACCTATATATGTGTGTGGTGGGGATACCTATATATGTGTGTGGTGGGGATACATATAGATGTGTGTGTTGGGGATACCTATAGATGTGTGTGGTGGGGATACCTATAGATGTGTGTGGTGGGGATACCTATATATGTGTGTGGTGGGGATACCTATAGATGTGTGTGGTGAGGATACCTATATATGTATATGGTGGTGATACCTATATATGTATGTGGTGGGGATACCTATATATGTATGTGGTGGGGATACCTATATATGTGTGTGGTGGAAATACCTATAGATGTATGTGGAGGGATACCTATATATGTGTGTGGTGGGGATACCTATATATGTGTTTGGTGGGGATACATATCGATGTGTGTGGTGGGGATACCTATATACGTGTGTGGTGGGGATACCTATATATGTGTGTGGTGGGGATACCTATATATGTGTGTGGTGGGGATACCTATATATGTATGTGATGAGGATACATACATATGTATGTGGTGGGGATACCTATAGATGTATGTGGTGAGGATACCTATAGATGTGTGTGGTGGGGATACCTATAGATGTGTGTGGTGGGGATACCTATAGATGTGTGTGGTGGGGATACCTATATATGTATTTGGTGGGGATACTATATATGTATGTGGTGGGGATACCTATATATGTATGTGGTGGGGATAGCTATATATGTATGTGGTGGGGATACCTATATATGTGTGTGGTGGGGATAACTATAGATGTGTCTGGTGGGGATACCTATATATGTGTGTGGTGGGGATACCTATATATGTGTGTGGTGGGGATACATATATATGTGTGTGTGGGGATACCTATAGATGTGTGTGGTGGGGATACCTATATATGTGTGTGGTGGGGATACCTATATGTGTGTGTGGTGGGGATACCTATATATGTATGTGGTGGGGATACCTATATATGTATGTGGTAGTAATACCTATAGATGTGTGTGGTGGTGATACCTATAGATGTGTGTGGTGGTGATACCTATAGATGTGTGTGGCGGGGATACCTATATATGTATGTGGTGGGGATACCTATATATGTGTGTGGTGGGGATACCTATATATGTATGTGGTGGGGATACCTTTATATGTATGTGGTGGTAATACCTATCGATGCGTGTGGTGGTGATACCTATAGTTGTGCCTGGCGGGGATACCTATAGATGTATGTGGTGGGGATACCTATATATGTATGTGGTGGGGATACCTATATATGTATGTGGCGGGGATACCTATATATGTATGTGGTGGGGATACCTATATATGTGTGTGGTGGGGATACCTATATATGTGTGTGGTGGGGATACCTATATATGTATGTGGTGGGGATACCTACATATGTGTGTGGTGGGGATACCTATAGATGTGTGTGGTGAGGATACCTATATATGTGTGTGTTGGGGATAGCTATATATGTATGTGGTGAGGATACATATATATGTATGTGGTGGGGATACCTATATATGTGGGTGGTGGTGATACCTATATATGTATGTGGTGGGGATACCTATATATGTGTGTGGTGGGGATACCTATATATGTGTGTGGTGGGGATACATATATATGTGTGTGGTGGGGATACCTATATATGTATGTGGTGGGGATACCTATATATGTATGTGGTGGGGATACCTATATATGTGTGTGGTGTGGATAACTATAGATGTGTGTGATGGGGATACCTATAGATGTATGTGGTGGGGATACCTATATTTGTATGTGGTGTGGATACCTCTATATGTGTGTGGTGGTGATACCTATATATGCATGTGGCGGGGATACCTATAGATGTGTGTGGTGGTGATACCTACAGATATGTGTGGTGGGGATACCTATATATGTGTGTGGTGCGGATACCTATATATGTGTGTGGCGGGGATACCTATATATGTGTGTGGTGGGGATACCTATCTATGTGTGTGGTGGGGATACCTGTAGATGTGTGTGGTGGGGATACCTATATATGTATGTGGTGGGGATACCTATATATGTGTGTGGTGGGGATACCTATAGATGTGTGTGGTGGCGATACCTATAGATGTGTGTGGTGCGGATAACTATAGTAGATGTATGTGGTGGGGAGACCTATATATGTATGTGCTGGGGATACCAATATATGTGTGTGGTGAGGATACCTATATATGTGTGTGGTGGGGATACCTATATATGTATGTGGTGGGGATACCTACATATGTGTGTGGTAGGGATACCTACATATGTGTGTGGTGGGGATACCTATAGATGTGTGTGGTGGGGATACCTATATATGTGTGTGGTGGGGATACCTATATCTGTGTGTGGTGGGGATACCTATAGATATGTGTGGTGGGGATACATATAGATGTGTGTGGTGGGGATACCTATATATGTATGTGGTGGTGATACCTATATATGTATGTGGTGGGGATACCTATATATGTATGTGGTGGGGATACCTATATATGTATGTGGTGGGGATACCTATATATGTGTGTGGTGGGGATACCTATAGATGTGTGTGGTGGGGATACCTATATATATGTGTGGTGGGGATACCTATATATGTGTGTGGTGGGTATACCTATAGATGTGTGTGGTGGGGATACCTATCTATGTGTGTGGTGGGGATACCTGTAGATGTGTGTGGTGGGGATACCTATATATGTATGTGGTGGGGATACCTATATATGTGTGTGGTGGGGATACCTATAGATGTGTGTGGTGGCGATACCTATAGATGTGTGTGGTGCGGATACCTATAGTAGATGTATGTGGTGGGGAGACCTATATATGTATGTGGTGGGGATACCAATATATGTGTGTGGTGAGGATACCTATATATGTGTGTGGTGGGGATACCTATATATGAGTGTGGTGGGGATACCTATATATGTATGTGGTGGGGATACCTATATATGTATGTGGCGGGGATACCTATATATGTATGTGGTGGGGATACCTATATATTTGTGTGGTGGGGATACCTATATATGTGTAGGTATCACCACCACACACATCTATAGGTATCCCCGCCACATGCATATATAGGTATCACCACCACACACATATAGAGGTATCCACACCACATACAAATATAGGTATCCCCACCACATACATCTATAGGTATCCCCATCACACACATCTATTGTTATCCACACCACACACATATATAGGTATCCCCACCACATACATATATAGGTATCCCCACCACATACATATATAGGTATCCCCACCACACACATATATAAGTATCCCCACCACACACATATATAGGTATCCCCACCACACACATATATAGGTATCCCCACCACACACATCTATAGGTATCCCCACCACACACATATATAGGTATCCCCACCACATACATATATAGGTATCCCCACCACATACATATATAGGTATCCCCACCACATACATATATAGGTATCACCACCACATACATATATAGGTATCCCCACCACACACATCTATAGGTATCCCCACCACACACATCTATAGGTATCCCCACCACACACAGATATAGGTATCCCCACCACACACATCTATAGGTATCCCCACCACACACATCTATAGGTATCCCCACCACACACATATATGTAGGTATCCCCACCACACACATATGTAGGTATCCCCACCACATACCTATATATGTATGTGGTGGGGATACCTATATATGTATGTGGTGGGGATACCTATATATGTGTGTGGTGGGGATACCTATAGATGTGTGTGGTGGGGATACCTATATATGTGTGTGGTGGGGATACCTATATATGTGTGTGGTGGGTATACCTATAGATGTGTGTGGTGGGGATACCTATAGATTTGTGTAGTGGGGATACCTATATATGTGTGTGGTGGGGATACCTATATATGTGTGTGGTGGGGATACATATAGATGTGTGTGGTGAGGATACCTATATATGTGTGTGGTGGGGATACCTATATATGTATGTGGTGAGGTTACATATATATGTATGTGGTGGGGATACCTATATATGTGTGTGGTGGTGATACCTATATATGTATGTGGTGGGGATACCTATAGATGTGTGTGGTGGGGATACCTATATATGTGTGTGGAGGGGATACATATATATGTATGTGGTGGGGATACCTATATATGTATGTGGTGGGGATACCTATATATGTATGTGGTGGGGATACCTATATATGTGTGAGGTGTGGATAACTATAGATGTGTGTGATGGGGATACCTATAGATGTATGTGGTGGGGAGACCTATATATGTATGTGGTGGGGAGACCTATATATGTGTGTGGTGAGGATACCTATATATGTGTGTGGTGGGGATACCTATATATATGTGTGGTGGGGATACCTATATATGTCTGTGGTGGGGATACCTATATATGTATGTGGCGGGGATACCTATAGATGTATGTGGTGGGGATACCTATATATGTATGTGGTGGGGATACCTATAGATGTGTGTGGTGGGGATACATATAGATGTGTGTGGTGGGGATACCTATATATGTGTGTGGTGGGGATACATATAGATGTGTGTGGTGGTGATACCTATATATGTGTGTGGTGGGGATACCTATATATGTATGTGGTGGGGATAATTATATATGTGTGTGTTGGGGATACCTCTAGATGTGTGTGATGGGGATACCTATATATGTGTGTGGTGGGGATACCTATATATGTGTGTGGTGGGGATACATATATATGTGTGTGTTGGGGATACCTATAGATGTGTGTGGTGGGGATACCTATAGATGTGTGTGGTGGGGATACCTATATATGTGTGTGGTGGTGATACCTATAGATGTGTGTGGTGAGGATACCTATATATGTATATGGTGGTGATACCTATATATGTATGTGGTGGGGATACCTATATATGTATGTGGTGGGGATACCTATATATGTGTGTGGTGGGGATACCTATAGATGTATGTGGAGGGATACCTATATATGTGTGTGGTGGAGATACCTATATATGTGTTTGGTGGGGATACCTATCGATGTGTGTGGTGGGGATACCTATATACGTGTGTGGTGGGGATACCTATATATGTGTGTGGTGGGGATACCTATATATGTGTGTGGTGGGAATACCTATATATGTATGTGATGAGGATACCTACATATGTATGTGGTGGGGATACCTATAGATGTATGTGGTGGGGATACCTATATATGTATGTGGTGAGGATACCTATATATGTATGTGGTGGGGATACCTATAGATGTGTGTGGTGGGGATACCTATTGATGTGTGTGGTGGGGATACCTATATATGTATTTGGTGGGGATACTATATATGTATGTGGTGGGGATACCTATATATGTATGTGGTGGGGATAGCTATATATGTATGTGGTGGGGATACCTATATATGTGTGTGGTGGGGATACCTATAGATGTGTCTGGTGGGGATACCTATATATGTGTGTGGTGGGGATACCTATATATGTGTGTGGTGGGGATACATATATATGTGTGTGGTGGGGATATCTATAGATGTGTGTGGTGGGGATACCTATATATGTGTGTGGTGGGGATACCTATATGTGTGTGGGGTGGGGATACCTATATATGTATGTGGTGGGGATACCTATATATGTATGTGGTGGTAATACCTATAGATGTGTGTGGTGGTGATACCTATAGATGTGTGTGGTGGTGATACCTATATATGTATGTGGCGGGGATACCTATATATGTATGTGGTGGGGATACCTATATATGTGTGTGGTGGGGATACCTATATATGTATGTGGTGGGGATACCTTTATATGTATGTGGTGGTAATACCTATCGATGTGTGTGGTGGTGATACCTATAGTTGTGCCTGGCGGGGATACCTATAGATGTATGTGGTGGGGATACCTATATATGTATGTGGTGGGGATACCTATATATGTATGTGGCGGGAATACCTATATATGTATGTGGTGGGGATACCTATATATGTGTGTGGTGGGGATACCTATATATGTGTGTGGTGGGGATACCTATATATGTATGTGGTGGGGATACCTACATATGTGTGTGGTGGGGATACCTACATATTTGTGTGGTGGGGATACCTATAGATGTGTGTGGTGGGGATACCTATAGATGTGTGTGGTGGGGATACCTATATATGTGTGTGGTGGGGATACCTATAGATGTGTGTGGTGGGGATACCTATAGATGTGTGTGGTGGGGATACCTATATATGTATTTGGTGGGGATACTATATATGTATGTGGTGGGGATACCTATATATGTATGTGGTGGGGATAGCTATATATGTATGTGGTGGGGATACCTATATATGTGTGTGGTGGGGATAACTATAGATGTGTCTGGTGGGGATACCTATATATGTGTGTGGTGGGGATACCTATATATGTGTGTGGTGGGGATACATATATATGTGTGTGGTGGGGATACCTATAGATGTGTGTGGTGGGGATACCTATATATGTGTGTGGTGGGGATACCTATATGTGTGTGTGGTGGGGATACCTATATATGTATGTGGTGGGGATACCTATATATGTATGTGGTAGTAATACCTATAGATGTGTGTGGTGGTGATACCTATAGATGTGTGTGGTGGTGATACCTATAGATGTGTGTGGCGGGGATACCTATATATGTATGTGGTGGGGATACCTATATATGTGTGTGGTGGGGATACCTATATATGTATGTGGTGGGGATACCTTTATATGTATGTGGTGGTAATACCTATCGATGCGTGTGGTGGTGATACCTATAGTTGTGCCTGGCGGGGATACCTATAGATGTATGTGGTGGGGATACCTATATATGTATGTGGTGGGGATACCTATATATGTATGTGGCGGGGATACCTATATATGTATGTGGTGGGGATACCTATATATGTGTGTGGTGGGGATACCTATATATGTGTGTGGTGGGGATACCTATATATGTATGTGGTGGGGATACCTACATATGTGTGTGGTGGGGATACCTATAGATGTGTGTGGTGAGGATACCTATATATGTGTGTGTTGGGGATAGCTATATATGTATGTGGTGAGGATACATATATATGTATGTGGTGGGGATACCTATATATGTGGGTGGTGGTGATACCTATATATGTATGTGGTGGGGATACCTATATATGTGTGTGGTGGGGATACCTATATATGTGTGTGGTGGGGATACATATATATGTGTGTGGTGGGGATACCTATATATGTATGTGGTGGGGATACCTATATATGTATGTGGTGTGATTACCTATATATGTGTGTGGTGTGGATAACTATAGATGTGTGTGATGGGGATACCTATAGATGTATGTGGTGGGGATACCTATATTTGTATGTGGTGTGGATACCTCTATATGTGTGTGGTGGTGATACCTATATATGCATGTGGCGGGGATACCTATAGATGTGTGTGGTGGTGATACCTACAGATATGTGTGGTGGGGATACCTATATATGTGTGTGGTGCGGATACCTATATATGTGTGTGGCGGGGATACCTATATATGTGTGTGGTGGGGATACCTATCTATGTGTGTGGTGGGGATACCTGTAGATGTGTGTGGTGGGGATACCTATATATGTATGTGGTGGGGATACCTATATATGTGTGTGGTGGGGATACCTATATATGTGTGTGGTGGCGATACCTATAGATGTGTGTGGTGCGGATACCTATAGTAGATGTATGTGGTGGGGAGACCTATATATGTATGTGCTGGGGATACCAATATATGTGTGTGGTGAGGATACCTATATATGTGTGTGGTGGGGATACCTATATATGTATGTGGTGGGGATACCTACATATGTGTGTGGTGGGGATACCTACATATGTGTGTGGTGGGGATACCTATAGATGTGTGTGGTGGGGATACCTATATATGTGTGTGGTGGGGATACCTATATCTGTGTGTGGTGGGGATACCTATAGATATGTGTGGTGGGGATACCTATAGATGTGTGTGGTGGGGATACCTATATATGTATGTGGTGGTGATACCTATATATGTATGTGGTGGGGATACCTATATATGTATGTGGTGGGGATACCTATATATGTATGTGGTGGGGATACCTATATATGTGTGTGGTGGGGATACCTATAGATGTGTGTGGTGGGGATACCTATATATATGTGTGGTGGGGATACCTATATATGTGTGTGGTGGGTATACCTATAGATGTGTGTGGTGGGGATACCTATCTATGTGTGTGGTGGGGATACCTGTAGATGTGTGTGGTGGGGATACCTATATATGTATGTGGTGGGGATACCTATATATGTGTGTGGTGGGGATACCTATAGATGTGTGTGGTGGCGATACCTATAGATGTGTGTGGTGCGGATACCTATAGTAGATGTATGTGGTGGGGAGACCTATATATGTATGTGGTGGGGATACCAATATATGTGTGTGGTGAGGATACCTATATATGTGTGTGGTGGGGATACCTATATATGAGTGTGGTGGGGATACCTATATATGTATGTGGTGGGGATACCTATATATGTATGTGGCGGGTATACCTATATATGTATGTGGTGGGGATACCTATATATTTGTGTGGTGGGGATACCTATATATGTGTAGGTATCACCACCACACACATCTATAGGTATCCCCGCCACATGCATATATAGGTATCACCACCACACACATATAGAGGTATCCACACCACATACAAATATAGGTATCCCCACCACATACATCTATAGGTATCCCCATCACACACATCTATTGTTATCCACACCACACACATATATAGGTATCCCCACCACATACATATATAGGTATCCCCACCACATACATATATAGGTATCCCCACCACACACATATATAAGTATCCCCACCACACACATATATAGGTATCCCCACCACACACATATATAGGTATCCCCACCACACACATCTATAGGTATCCCCACCACACACATATATAGGTATCCCCACCACATACATATATAGGTATCCCCACCACATACATATATAGGTATCCCCACCACATACATATATAGGTATCACCACCACATACATATATAGGTATCCCCACCACACACATCTATAGGTATCCCCACCACACACATCTATAGGTATCCCCACCACACACAGATATAGGTATCCCCACCACACACATATATAGGTATCCCCACCACACACATATATAGGTATCCCCACCACACACATCTATAGGTATCCCCACCACACACATATATGTAGGTATCCCCACCACACACATATGTAGGTATCCCCACCACATACCTATATATGTATGTGGTGGGGATACCTATATATGTATGTGGTGGGGATACCTATATATGTGTGTGGTGGGGATACCTATAGATGTGTGTGGTGGGGATACCTATATATGTGTGTGGTGGGGATACCTATATATGTGTGTGGTGGGTATACCTATAGATGTGTGTGGTGGGGATACCTATAGATTTGTGTAGTGGGGATACCTATATATGTGTGTGGTGGGGATACCTATATATGTGTGTGGTGGGGATACCTATAGATGTGTGTGGTGAGGATACCTATATATGTGTGTGGTGGGGATACCTATATATGTATGTGGTGAGGTTACATATATATGTATGTGGTGGGGATACCTATATATGTGTGTGGTGGTGATACCTATATATGTATGTGGTGGGGATACCTATAGATGTGTGTGGTGGGGATACCTATATATGTGTGTGGAGGGGATACATATATATGTATGTGGTGGGGATACCTATATATGTATGTGGTGGGGATACCTATATATGTATGTGGTGGGGATACCTATATATGTGTGAGGTGTGGATAACTATAGATGTGTGTGATGGGGATACCTATAGATGTATGTGGTGGGGAGACCTATATATGTATGTGGTGGGGAGACCTATATATGTGTGTGGTGAGGATACCTATATATGTGTGTGGTGGGGATACCTATATATATGTGTGGTGGGGATACCTATATATGTCTGTGGTGGGGATACCTATATATGTATGTGGCGGGGATACCTATAGATGTATGTGGTGGGGATACCTATATATGTATGTGGTGGGGATACCTATAGATGTGTGTGGTGGGGATACATATAGATGTGTGTGGTGGGGATACCTATATATGTGTGTGGTGGGGATACATATAGATGTGTGTGGTGGTGATACCTATATATGTGTGTGGTGGGGATACCTATATATGTATGTGGTGGGGATAATTATATATGTGTGTGTTGGGGATACCTCTAGATGTGTGTGATGGGGATACCTATATATGTGTGTGGTGGGGATACCTATATATGTGTGTGGTGGGGATACATATATATGTGTGTGTTGGGGATACCTATAGATGTGTGTGGTGGGGATACCTATAGATGTGTGTGGTGGGGATACCTATATATGTGTGTGGTGGTGATACCTATAGATGTGTGTGGTGAGGATACCTATATATGTATATGGTGGTGATACCTATATATGTATGTGGTGGGGATACCTATATATGTATGTGGTGGGGATACCTATATATGTGTGTAGTGGGGATACCTATAGATGTATGTGGAGGGATACCTATCGATGTGTGTGGTGGAGATACCTATATATGTGTTTGGTGGGGATACCTATCGATGTGTGTGGTGGGGATACCTATATACGTGTGTGGTGGGGATACCTATATATGTGTGTGGTGGGGATACCTATATATGTGTGTGGTGGAAATACCTATATATGTATGTGATGAGGATACCTACATATGTATGTGGTGGGGATACCTATAGATGTATGTGGTGGGGATACCTATATATGTATGTGGTGAGGATACCTATATATGTATGTGGTGGGGATACCTATAGATGTGTGTGGTGGGGATACCTATTGATGTGTGTGGTGGGGATACCTATATATGTATTTGGTGGGGATACTATATATGTATGTGGTGGGGATACCTATATATGTATGTGGTGGGGATAGCTATATATGTATGTGGTGGGGATACCTATATATGTGTGTGGTGGGGATACCTATAGATGTGTCTGGTGGGGATACCTATATATGTGTGTGGTGGGGATACCTATATATGTGTGTGGTGGGGATACATATATATGTGTGTGGTGGGGATATCTATAGATGTGTGTGGTGGGGATACCTATATATGTGTGTGGTGGGGATACCTATATGTGTGTGGGGTGGGGATACCTATATATGTATGTGGTGGGGATACCTATATATGTATGTGGTGGTAATACCTATAGATGTGTGTGGTGGTGATACCTATAGATGTGTGTGGTGGTGATACCTATATATGTATGTGGCGGGGATACCTATATATGTATGTGGTGGGGATACCTATATATGTGTGTGGTGGGGATACCTATATATGTATGTGGTGGGGATACCTTTATATGTATGTGGTGGTAATACCTATCGATGTGTGTGGTGGTGATACCTATAGTTGTGCCTGGCGGGGATACCTATAGATGTATGTGGTGGGGATACCTATATATGTATGTGGTGGGGATACCTATATATGTATGTGGCGGGGATACCTATATATGTATGTGGTGGGGATACCTATATATGTGTGTGGTGGGGATACCTATATATGTGTGTGGTGGGGATACCTATATATGTATGTGGTGGGGATACCTACATATGTGTGTGGTGGGGATACCTACATATTTGTGTGGTGGGGATACCTATAGATGTGTGTGGTGGGGATACCTATAGATGTGTGTGGTGGGGATACCTATATATGTGTGTGGTGGGGATACCTATAGATATGTGTGGTGGGGATACCTATAGATGTGTGTGGTGGGGATACCTATATATGTATGTGGTGGTGATACCTATATATGTATATGGTTGTGATACCTATATATGTATGTGGTGGGGATACCTATATATGTATGTGGTGGGGATACCTATATATGTGTTTGGTGGGGATACCTATAGATGTATGTGGAGGGATACCTATATATGTGTGTGGTGGGGATACCTATAGATGTATGTGGTGGGGATACCTATCGATGTGTGTGGTGGGGATACCTATATACGTGTGTGGTGGGGATACCTATATATGTGTGTGGTGGGGATACCTATATATGTGTGTGGTGGGGATACCTATATATGTATGTGATGAGGATACCTACATATGTATGTGGTGGGGATACCTATAGATGTATGTGGTGGGGATACCTATATATGTATGTGGTGAGGATACCTATATATGTATGTGGTGGGGATACCTATAGATGTGTGTGGTGGGGATACCTATTGATGTGTGTGGTGGGGATACCTATATATGTATTTGGTGGGGATACTATATATGTATGTGGTAGGGATACCTATATATGTATGTGGTGGGGATAGCTATATATGTATGTGGTGGGGGTACCTATATATGTGTGTGGTGGGGATACCTATAGATGTGTCTGGTGGGGATACATATATATGTGTGTGGTGGGGATACCTATATATGTGTGTGGTGGGGATACATATATATGTGTGTGGTGGGGATACCTATAGATGTGTGTGGTGGGGATACCTATATATGTGTGTGGTGGGGATACCTATATGTGTGTGTGTGGGGATACCTATATATGTATGTGGTGGGGATACCTATATATGTATGTGGTGGTAATACCTATAGATGTGTGTGGTGGTGATACCTATAGATGTGTGTGGTGGTGATACCTATAGATGTGTGTGGCGGGGATACCTATATATGTATGTGGTGGGGATACCTATATATGTGTGTGGTGGGGATACCTATATATGTATGTGGTGGGGATACCTTTATATGTATGTGGTGGTAATACCTATCGATGTGTGTGGTGGTGATACCTATAGTTGTGCCTGGCGGGGATACCTATATATGTATGTGGTGGGGATACCTATATATGTATGTTGTGGGGATACCTATATACGTGTGTGGTGGGGATACCTATAGATGTGTGTGGTGGGGATACCTATATATGTGTGTGGTGGGGATACCTATAGATGTGTGTGGTGGGGATACCTATAGATTTGTGTAGTGGGGATACCTATATATGTGTGTGGTGGGGATACCTATATATGTGTGTGGTGGGGATACCTATAGATGTGTGTGGTGAGGATACCTATATATGTGTGTGTGGGGATACCTATATATGTATGTGGTGAGGATACATATATATGTATGTGGTGGGGATACCTATATATGTGTGTGGTGGTGATACCTATATATGTATGTGGTGGGGATACCTATAGATGTGTGTGGTGGGGATACCTATATATGTGTGTGGTGGGGATACATATATATGTATGTGGTGGGGATACCTATATATGTATGTGGTGGGGATACCTATATATGTATGTGGTGGGGATACCTATATATGTGTGAGGTGTGGATAACTATAGATGTGTGTGATGGGGATACCTATAGATGTATGTGGTGGGGAGACCTATATATGTATGTGGTGGGGAGACCTATATATGTGTGTGGTGAGGATACCTATATATGTGTGTGGTGGGGATACCTATATATATGTGTGGTGGGGATACCTATATATGTCTGTGGTGGGGATACCTATATATGTATGTGGCGGGGATACCTATAGATGTATGTGGTGGGGATACCTATATATGTATGTGGTGGGGATACCTATAGATGTGTGTGGTGGGGATACATATAGATGTGTGTTGTGGTGATACCTATATATGTGTGTGGTGGGGATACATATAGATGTGTGTGGTGGTGATACCTATATATGTGTGTGGTGGGGATACCTATATATGTATGTGGTGGGGATAATTATATATGTGTGTGTTGGGGATACCTATAGATGTGTGTGGTGGGGATACCTATATATGTGTGTGGTGGGGATACCTATATATGTGTGTGGTGGGGATACATATATATGTGTGTGTTGGGGATACCTATAGATGTGTGTGGTGGGAATACCTATATATGTGTGTGGTGGGGATACCTATAGATGTGTGTGGTGAGGATACCTATATATGTATATGGTGGTGATACCTATATATGTATGTGGTGGGGATACCTATATTTGTATGTGGTGGGGATACCTATATATGTGTGTGGTGGGGATACCTATAGATGTATGTGGAGGGATACCTATATATGTGTGTGGTGGGGATACCTATATATGTGTTTGGTGGGGATACCTATCGATGTGTGTGGTGGGGATACCTATATACGTGTGTGGTGGGGATACCTATATATGTGTGTGGTGGGGATACCTATATATGTGTGTGGTGGGGATACCTATATATGTATGTGATGAGGATACCTACATATGTATGTGGTGGGGATACCTATAGATGTATGTGGTGGGGATACCTATATATGTATGTGGTGAGGATACCTATATATGTATGTGGCGGGGATACCTATAGATGTGTGTGGTGGGGATACCTATTGATGTGTGTGGTGGGGATACCTAAATATGTATTTGGTGGGGATACTATATATGTATGTGGTGGGGATACCTATATATGTATGTGGTGGGGATAGCTATATATGTATGTGGTGGGGATACCTATATATGTGTGTGGTGGGGATACCTATAGATGTGTCTGGTGGGGATACCTATATATGTGTGTGGTGGGGATACCTATATATGTGTGTGGTGGGGATACATATATATGTGTGTGGTGGGGATACCTATAGATGTGTGTGGTGGGGATACCTATATATGTGTGTGGTGGGGATACCTATATGTGTGTGTGGTGGGGATACCTATATATGTATGTGGTGGGGATACCTATATATGTATGTGGTGGTAATACCTATAGATGTGTGTGGTGGTGATACCTATAGATGTGTGTGGTGGTGATACCTATAGAAGTGTGTGGCGGGGATACATATATATGTATGTGGTGGGGATACCTATATATGTGTGTGGTGGGGATACCTATATATGTATGTGGTGGGGATACCTTTATATGTATGTGGTGGTAATACCTATCGATGTGTGTGGTGGTGATACCTATAGTTGTGCCTGGCGGGGATACCTATAGATGTATGTGGTGGGGATACCTATATATGTATGTGGTGGGGATACCTATATATGTATGTGGCGGGGATACCTATATATGTATGTGGTGGGGATACCTATATATGTGTGTGGTGGGGATACCTATATATGTGTATGGTGGGGATACCTATATATGTATGTGGTGGGGATACCTACATATGTGTGTGGTGGGGATACCTACATATGTGTGTGGTGGGGATACCTATATATGTGTGTGGTGGGGATACCTATAGATGTGTGTGGTGGGGATACCTATATATGTGTGTGGTGGGGATACCTATAGATATGTGTGGTGGGGATACCTATAGATGTGTGTGGTGGGGATACCTATATTTGTATGTGGTGGTGATACCTATA
Source organism: Siphonodentalium dalli (assembly GCA_032622095.1). NCBI lineage: Eukaryota > Metazoa > Mollusca > Scaphopoda > Gadilida > Siphonodentaliidae > Siphonodentalium > Siphonodentalium dalli. Next base: position 61,299,017 of record CP136068.1, read on the forward strand.
TATGTATGTGGTGGGGATACCTATATATGTATGTGGTGGGGATACCTATATATGTATGTGGTGGGGATACCTATATATGTGTGTGGTGGGGATACCTATAGATGTGTGTGGTGGGGATACCTATATATGTGTGTGGTGGGGATACCTATATATGTGTGTGGTGGGGATACCTATAGATGTGTGTGGTGGGGATACCTATAGATTTGTGTAGTGGGGATACCTATATATGTGTGTGGTGGGGATACCTATATATGTGTGTGGTGGGGATACCTATAGATGTGTGTGGTGAGGATACCTATATATGTGTGTGGTGGGGATACCTATATATGTATGTGGTGGTGATACCTATAGATGTGTGTGGTGGTGATACCTATAGATGTGTGTGGTGGTGATACCTATATATGTGTGTGGTGGGGATACCTATATATGTATGTGGTGGGGATACCTATATATGTGTGTGGTGTGGATAACTATAGATGTGTGTGATGGGGATACCTATAGATGTATGTGGTGGGGATACCTATATTTGTATGTGGTGTGGATACCTCTATATGTGTGTGGTGGTGATACCTATATATGCATGTGGCGGGGATACCTATAGATGTGTGTGGTGGTGATACCTACAGATATGTGTGGTGGGGATACCTATATATGTGTGTGGTGCGGATACCTATATATGTGTGTGGCGGGGATACCTATATATGTGTGTGGTGGGGATACCTATCTATGTGTGTGGTGGGGATACCTGTAGATGTGTGTGGTGGGGATACCTATATATGTATGTGGTGGGGATACCTATATATGTGTGTGGTGGGGATACCTATAGATGTGTGTGGTGGCGATACCTATAGATGTGTGTGGTGCGGATACCTATAGTAGATGTATGTGGTGGGGAGACCTATATATGTATGTGCTGGGGATACCAATATATGTGTGTGGTGAGGATACCTATATATGTGTGTGGTGGGGATACCTATATATGTATGTGGTGGGGATACCTACATATGTGTGTGGTGGGGATACCTACATATGTGTGTGGTGGGGATACCTATAGATGTGTGTGGTGGGGATACCTATATATGTGTGTGGTGGGGATACCTATATCTGTGTGTGGTGGGGATACCTATAGATATGTGTGGTGGGGATACCTATAGATGTGTGTGGTGGGGATACCTATATATGTATGTGGTGGTGATACCTATATATGTATGTGGTGGGGATACCTATATATGTATGTGGTGGGGATACCTATATATGTATGTGGTGGGGATACCTATATATGTGTGTGGTGGGGATACCTATAGATGTGTGTGGTGGGGATACCTATATATATGTGTGGTGGGGATACCTATATATGTGTGTGGTGGGTATACCTATAGATGTGTGTGGTGGGGATACCTATCTATGTGTGTGGTGGGGATACCTGTAGATGTGTGTGGTGGGGATACCTATATATGTATGTGGTGGGGATACCTATATATGTGTGTGGTGGGGATACCTATAGATGTGTGTGGTGGCGATACCTATAGATGTGTGTGGTGCGGATACCTATAGTAGATGTATGTGGTGGGGAGACCTATATATGTATGTGGTGGGGATACCAATATATGTGTGTGGTGAGGATACCTATATATGTGTGTGGTGGGGATACCTATATATGAGTGTGGTGGGGATACCTATATATGTATGTGGTGGGGATACCTATATATGTATGTGGCGGGGATACCTATATATGTATGTGGTGGGGATACCTATATATTTGTGTGGTGGGGATACCTATATATGTGTAGGTATCACCACCACACACATCTATAGGTATCCCCACCACATGCATATATAGGTATCACCACCACACACATATAGAGGTATCCACACCACATACAAATATAGGTATCCCCACCACATACATCTATAGGTATCCCCATCACACACATCTATTGTTATCCACACCACACACATATATAGGTATCCCCACCACATACATATATAGGTATCCCCACCACATACATATATAGGTATCCCCACCACACACATATATAAGTATCCCCACCACACACATATATAGGTATCCCCACCACACACATATATAGGTATCCCCACCACACACATCTATAGGTATCCCCACCACACACATATATAGGTATCCCCACCACATACATATATAGGTATCCCCACCACATACATATATAGGTATCCCCACCACATACATATATAGGTATCACCACAACATACATATATAGGTATCCCCACCACACACATCTATAGGTATCCCCACCACACACATCTATAGGTATCCCCACCACACACAGATATAGGTATCCCCACCACACACATCTATAGGTATCCCCACCACACACATCTATAGGTATCCCCACCACACACATATATGTAGGTATCCCCACCACACACATATGTAGGTATCCCCACCACATACCTATATATGTATGTGGTGGGGATACCTATATATGTATGTGGTGGGGATACCTATATATGTGTGTGGTGGGGATACCTATAGATGTGTGTGGTGGGGATACCTATATATGTGTGTGGTGGGGATACCTATATATGTGTGTGGTGGGTATACCTATAGATGTGTGTGGTGGGGATACCTATAGATTTGTGTAGTGGGGATACCTATATATGTGTGTGGTGGGGATACCTATATATGTGTGTGGTGGGGATACCTATAGATGTGTGTGGTGAGGATACCTATATATGTGTGTGGTGGGGATACCTATATATGTATGTGGTGAGGTTACATATATATGTATGTGGTGGGGATACCTATATATGTGTGTGGTGGTGATACCTATATATGTATGTGGTGGGGATACCTATAGATGTGTGTGGTGGGGATACCTATATATGTGTGTGGAGGGGATACATATATATGTATGTGGTGGGGATACCTATATATGTATGTGGTGGGGATACCTATATATGTATGTGGTGGGGATACCTATATATGTGTGAGGTGTGGATAACTATAGATGTGTGTGATGGGGATACCTATAGATGTATGTGGTGGGGAGACCTATATATGTATGTGGTGGGGAGACCTATATATGTGTGTGGTGAGGATACCTATATATGTGTGTGGTGGGGATACCTATATATATGTGTGGTGGGGATACCTATATATGTCTGTGGTGGGGATACCTATATATGTATGTGGCGGGGATACCTATAGATGTATGTGGTGGGGATACCTATATATGTATGTGGTGGGGATACCTATAGATGTGTGTGGTGGGGATACATATAGATGTGTGTGGTGGGGATACCTATATATGTGTGTGGTGGGGATACATATAGATGTGTGTGGTGGTGATACCTATATATGTGTGTGGTGGGATACCTATATATGTATGTGGTGGGGATAATTATATATGTGTGTGTTGGGGATACCTCTAGATGTGTGTGATGGGGATACCTATATATGTGTGTGGTGGGGATACCTATATATGTGTGTGGTGGGGATACATATATATGTGTGTGTTGGGGATACCTATAGATGTGTGTGGTGGGGATACCTATAGATGTGTGTGGTGGGGATACCTATATATGTGTGTGGTGGTGATACCTATAGATGTGTGTGGTGAGGATACCTATATATGTATATGGTGGTGATACCTATATATGTATGTGGTGGGGATACCTATATATGTATGTGGTGGGGATACCTATATATGTGTGTGGTGGGGATACCTATAGATGTATGTGGAGGGATACCTATATATGTGTGTGGTGGAGATACCTATATATGTGTTTGGTGGGGATACCTATCGATGTGTGTGGTGGGGATACCTATATACGTGTGTGGTGGGGATACCTATATATGTGTGTGGTGGGGATACCTATATATGTGTGTGGTGGGAATACCTATATATGTATGTGATGAGGATACCTACATATGTATGTGGTGGGGATACCTATAGATGTATGTGGTGGGGATACCTATATATGTATGTGGTGAGGATACCTATATATGTATGTGGTTGGGATACCTATAGATGTGTGTGGTGGGGATACCTATTGATGTGTGTGGTGGGGATACCTATATATGTATTTGGTGGGGATACTATATATGTATGTGGTGGGGATACCTATATATGTATGTGGTGGGGATAGCTATATATGTATGTGGTGGGGATACCTATATATGTGTGTGGTGGGGATACCTATAGATGTGTCTGGTGGGGATACCTATATATGTGTGTGGTGGGGATACCTATATATGTGTGTGGTGGGGATACATATATATGTGTGTGGTGGGGATATCTATAGATGTGTGTGGTGGGGATACCTATATATGTGTGTGGTGGGGATACCTATATGTGTGTGGGGTGGGGATACCTATATATGTATGTGGTGGGGATACCTATATATGTATGTGGTGGTAATACCTATAGATGTGTGTGGTGGTGATACCTATAGATGTGTGTGGTGGTGATACCTATATATGTATGTGGCGGGGATACCTATATATGTATGTGGTGGGGATACCTATATATGTGTGTGGTGGGGATACCTATATATGTATGTGGTGGGGATACCTTTATATGTATGTGGTGGTAATACCTATCGATGTGTGTGGTGGTGATACCTATAGTTGTGCCTGGCGGGGATACCTATAGATGTATGTGGTGGGGATACCTATATATGTATGTGGTGGGGATACCTATATATGTATGTGGCGGGGATACCTATATATGTATGTGGTGGGGATACCTATATATGTGTGTGGTGGGGATACCTATATATGTGTGTGGTGGGGATACCTATATATGTATGTGGTGGGGATACCTACATATGTGTGTGGTGGGGATACCTACATATTTGTGTGGTGGGGATACCTATAGATGTGTGTGGTGGGGATACCTATAGATGTGTGTGGTGGGGATACCTATATATGTGTGTGGTGGGGATACCTATAGATATGTGTGGTGGGGATACCTATAGATGTGTGTGGTGGGGATACCTATATATGTATGTGGTGGTGATACCTATATATGTATATGGTTGTGATACCTATATATGTATGTGGTGGGGATACCTATATATGTATGTGGTGGGGATACCTATATATGTGTTTGGTGGGGATACCTATAGATGTATGTGGAGGGATACCTATATATGTGTGTGGTGGGGATACCTATAGATGTATGTGGTGGGGATACCTATCGATGTGTGTGGTGGGGATACCTATATACGTGTGTGGTGGGGATACCTATATATGTGTGTGGTGGGGATACCTATATATGTGTGTGGTGGGGATACCTATATATGTATGTGATGAGGATACCTACATATGTATGTGGTGGGGATACCTATAGATGTATGTGGTGGGGATACCTATATATGTATGTGGTGAGGATACCTATATATGTATGTGGTGGGGATACCTATAGATGTGTGTGGTGGGGATACCTATTGATGTGTGTGGTGGGGATACCTATATATGTATTTGGTGGGGATACTATATATGTATGTGGTAGGGATACCTATATATGTATGTGGTGGGGATAGCTATATATGTATGTGGTGGGGGTACCTATATATGTGTGTGGTGGGGATACCTATAGATGTGTCTGGTGGGGATACCTATATATGTGTGTGGTGGGGATACCTATATATGTGTGTGGTGGGGATACATATATATGTGTGTGGTGGGGATACCTATAGATGTGTGTGGTGGGGATACCTATATATGTGTGTGGTGGGGATACCTATATGTGTGTGTGTGGGGATACCTATATATGTATGTGGTGGGGATACCTATATATGTATGTGGTGGTAATACCTATAGATGTGTGTGGTGGTGATACCTATAGATGTGTGTGGTGGTGATACCTATAGATGTGTGTGGCGGGGATACCTATATATGTATGTGGTGGGGATACCTATATATGTGTGTGGTGGGGATACCTATATATGTATGTGGTGGGGATACCTTTATATGTATGTGGTGGTAATACCTATCGATGTGTGTGGTGGTGATACCTATAGTTGTGCCTGGCGGGGATACCTATAGATGTATGTGGTGGGGATACCTATATATGTATGTGGTGGGGATACCTATATATGTATGTGGCGGGGATACCTATATATGTATGTGGTGGGGATACCTATATATGTGTGTGGTGGGGATACCTATATATGTGTGTGGTTGGGATACCTATATATGTATGTGGTTGGGATACCTACATATGTGTGTGGTGGGGATACCTACATATGTGTGTGGTGGGGATACCTATAGATGTGTGTGGTGGGGATACCTATAGATGTGTGTGGTGGGGATACCTATATAGGTGTGTGGTGGGGATACCTATAGATATGTGTGGTGGGGATACCTATAGATGTGTGTGGTGGGGATACCTATATATGTATGTGGTGGTGATACCTATATATGTATGTGGTGGGGATACCTATATATGTATGTGGTGGGGATACCTATATATGTATGTTGTGGGGATACCTATATACGTGTGTGGTGGGGATACCTATAAATGTGTGTGGTGGGGATACCTATATATGTGTGTGGTGGATATACCTATAGATGTGTGTGGTGGGGATACCTATAGATTTGTGTAGTGGGGATACCTATATATGTGTGTGGTGGGGATACCTATATATGTGTGTGGTGGGGATACATATAGATGTGTGTGGTGAGGATACCTATATATGTGTGTGTGGGGATACCTATATATGTATGTGGTGAGGATACATATATATGTATGTGGTGGGGATACCTATATATGTGTGTGGTGGTGATACCTATATATGTATGTGGTGGGGATACCTATAGATGTGTGTGGTGGGGATACCTATATATGTGTGTGGTGGGGATACATATATATGTATGTGGTGGGGATACCTATATATGTATGTGGTGGGGATACCTATATATGTATGTGGTGGGGATACCTATATATGTGTGAGGTGTGGATAACTATAGATGTGTGTGATGGGGATACCTATAGATGTATGTGGTGGGGAGACCTATATATGTATGTGGTGGGGAGACCTATATATGTGTGTGGTGAGGATACCTATATATGTGTGTGGTGGGGATACCTATATATATGTGTGGTGGGGATACCTATATATGTCTGTGGTGGGGATACCTATATATGTATGTGGCGGGGATACCTATATATGTATGTGGTGGGGATACCTATATATGTATGTGGTGGGGATACCTATAGATGTGTGTGGTGGGGATACATATAGATGTGTGTGGTGGTGATACCTATATATGTGTGTGGTGGGGATACATATAGATGTGTGTGGTGGTGATACCTATATATGTGTGTGGTGGGGATACCTATATATGTATGTGGTGGGGATAATTATATATGTGTGTGTTGGGGATACCTATAGATGTGTGTGGTGGGGATACCTATATATGTGTGTGGTGGGGATACCTATATATGTGTGTGGTGGGGATACATATATATGTGTGTGTTGGGGATACCTATAGATGTGTGTGGTGGGGATACCTATAGATGTGTGTGGTGGGAATACCTATATATGTGTGTGGTGGGGATACCTATAGATGTGTGTGGTGGGGATACCTATATATGTGTGTGGTGGGGATACATATATATGTATGTGGTGGTGATACCTATATATGTATATGGTGGTGATACCTATATATGTATGTGGTGGGGATACCTATATTTGTATGTGGTGGGGATACCTATATATGTGTGTGGTGGGGATACCTATAGATGTATGTGGAGGGATACCTATATATGTGTGTGGTGGGGATACCTATATATGTGTTTGGTGGGGATACCTATCGATGTGTGTGGTGGGGATACCTATATACGTGTGTGGTGGGGATACCTATATATGTGTGTGGTGGGGATACCTATATATGTGTGTGGTGGGGATACCTATATATGTATGTGATGAGGATACCTACATATGTATGTGGTGGGGATACCTATAGATGTATGTGGTGGGGATACCTATATATGTATGTGGTGAGGATACCTATATATGTATGTGGCGGGGATACCTATAGATGTGTGTGGTGGGGATACCTATTGATGTGTGTGGTGGGGATACCTAAATATGTATTTGGTGGGGATACTATATATGTATGTGGTGGTGATACCTATATATGTATGTGGTGGGGATAGCTATATATGTATGTGGTGGGGATACCTATATATGTGTGTGGTGGGGATACCTATAGATGTGTCTGGTGGGGATACCTATATATGTGTGTGGTGGGGATACCTATATATGTGTGTGGTGGGGATACATATATATGTGTATGGTGGGGATACCTATAGATGTGTGTGGTGGGGATACCTATATATGTGTGTGGTGGGGATACCTATATGTGTGTGTGGTGGGGATACCTATATATGTATGTGGTGGGGATACCTATATATGTATGTGGTGGTAATACCTATAGATGTGTGTGGTGGTGATACCTATAGATGTGTGTGGTGGTGATACCTATAGAAGTGTGTGGCGGGGATACCTATATATGTATGTGGTGGGGATACCTATATATGTGTGTGGTGGGGATACCTATATATGTATGTGGTGGGGATACCTTTATATGTATGTGGTGGTAATACCTATCGATGTGTGTGGTGGTGATACCTATAGTTGTGCCTGGCGGGGATACCTATAGATGTATGTGGTGGGGATACCTATATATGTATGTGGTGGGGATACCTATATATGTATGTGGCGGGGATACCTATATATGTATGTGGTGGGGATACCTATATATGTGTGTGGTGGGGATACCTATATATGTGTATGGTGGGGATACCTATATATGTATGTGGTGGGGATACCTACATATGTGTGTGGTGGGGATACCTACATATGTGTGTGGTGGGGATACCTATATATGTGTGTGGTGGGGATACCTATAGATGTGTGTGGTGGGGATACCTATATATGTGTGTGGTGGGGATACCTATAGATATGTGTGGTAGGGATACCTATAGATGTGTGTGGTGGGGATACCTATATTTGTATGTGGTGGTGATACCTATATATGTATGTGGTGGGGATACCTATATATGTATGTGGTGGGGATACCTATATATGTATGTGGTGGGGATACCTATATATGTGTGTGGTGGGGATACCTATAGATGTGTGTGGTGGGGATACCTATATATGTGTGTGGTGGGGATACCTATATATGTGTGTGGTGGGGATACCACCTATAGATGTGTGTGGTGGGGATACCTATAGATTTGTGTAGTGGGGATACCTATATATGTGTGTGGTGGGGATACCTATATATGTGTGTGGTGGGGATACCTATAGATGTGTGTGGTGAGGATACCTATATATGTGTGTGGTGGGGATACCTATATATGTATGTGGTGGTGATACCTATAGATGTGTGTGGTGGTGATACCTATAGATGTGTGTGGTGGTGATACCTATATATGTGTGTGGTGGGGATACCTATAGATGTGTGTGGTGGGGATACCTATATATGTGTGTGGTGGGGATACCTATATATGTGTGTGGTGGGGATACCTATAGATGTGTGTGGTGGGGATACCTATAGATTTGTGCAGTGGGGATACCTATATATGTGTGTGGTGGGGATACCTATATATGTGTGTGGTGGGGATACCTATAGATGTGTGTGGTGAGGATACCTATATATGTGTGTGGTGGGGATACCTATATATGTATGTGGTGGTGATACCTATAGATGTGTGTGGTGGTGATACCTATAGATGTGTGTGGTGGTGATACCTATATATGTATGTGGTGGGGATACCTATAGATGTGTGTGGTGGGGATACCTATATATGTGTGTGGTGGGGATACCTTTATATGTATGTGGTGGTAATACCTATCGATGTGTGTGGTGGTGATACCTATAGTTGTGCCTGGCGGGGATACCTATAAATGTATGTGGTGGGGATACCTATATATGTATGTGGTGGGGATACCTATATATGTATGTGGTGGGGATACCTATATACGTGTGTGGTGGGGATACCTATAGATGTGTGTGGTGGGGATACCTATATATGTGTGTGGTGGGGATACCTATAGATGTGTGTGGTGGGGATACCTATAGATTTGTGTAGTGGGGATACCTATATATGTGTGTGGTGGGGATACCTATATATGTGTGTGGTGGGGATACCTATAGATGTGTGTGGTGAGGATACCTATATATGTGTGTGTGGGGATACCTATATATGTATGTGGTGAGGATACATATATATGTATGTGGTGGGGATACCTATATATGTGTGTGGTGGTGATACCTATATATGTATGTGGTGGGGATACCTATAGATGTGTGTGGTGGGGATACCTATATATGTGTGTGGTGGGGATACATATATATGTATGTGGTGGGGATACCTATATATGTATGTGGTGGGGATACCTATATATGTATGTGGTGGGGATACCTAAATATGTGTGAGGTGTGGATAACTATAGATGTGTGTGATGGGGATACCTATAGATGTATGTGGTGGGGAGACCTATATATGTATGTGGTGGGGAGACCTATATATGTGTGTGGTGAGGATACCTATATATGTGTGTGGTGGGGATACCTATATATATGTGTGGTGGGGATACCTATATATGTCTGTGGTGGGGATACCTATATATGTATGTGGCGGGGATACCTATAGATGTATGTGGTGGGGATACCTATATATGTATGTGGTGGGGATACCTATAGATGTGTGTGGTGGGGATACATATAGATGTGTGTGGTGGTGATACCTATATATGTGTGTGGTGGGGATACATATAGATGTGTGTGGTGGTGATACCTATATATGTGTGTGGTGGGGATACCTATATATGTATGTGGTGGGGATAATTATATATGTGTGTGTTGGGGATAACCTATAGATGTGTGTGGTGGGGATACCTATATATGTGTGTGGTGGGGATACCTATATATGTGTGTGGTGGGGATACATATATATGTGTGTGTTGGGGATACCTATAGATGTGTGTGGTGGGGATACCTATAGATGTGTGTGGTGGGGATACCTATATATGTGTGTGGTGGGGATACCTATAGATGTGTGTGGTGAGGATACCTATATATGTATATGGTGGTGATACCTATATATGTATGTGGTGGGGATACCTATATTTGTATGTGGTGGGGATACCTATATATGTGTGTGGTGGGGATACCTATAGATGTATGTGGAGGGATACCTATATATGTGTGTGGTGGGGATACCTATATATGTGTTTGGTGGGGATACCTATCGATGTGTGTGGTGAGGATACCTATATACGTGTGTGGTGGGGATACCTATATATGTGTGTGGTGGGGATACCTATATATGTGTGTGGTGGGGATACCTATATATGTATGTGATGAGGATACCTACATATGTATGTGGTGGGGATACCTATAGATGTATGTGGTGGGGATACCTATATATGTATGTGGTGAGGATACCTATATATGTATGTGGGCGGGGATACCTATAGATGTGTGTGGTGGGGATACATATTGATGTGTGTGGTGGGGATACCTATATATGTATTTGGTGGGGATACTATATATGTATGTGGTGGGAATACCTATATATGTATGTGGTGGGGATAGCTATATATGTATGTGGTGGGGATACCTATATATGTGTGTGGTGGGGATACCTATAGATGTGTCTGGTGGGGATACCTATATATGTGTGTGGTGGGGATACCTATATATGTGTGTGGTGGGGATACATATATATGTGTGTGGTGGGGATACCTATAGATGTGTGTGGTGGGGATACCTATATATGTGTGTGGTGGGGATACCTATATGTGTGTGTGGTGGGGATACCTATATATGTATGTGGTGGGGATACCTATATATGTATGTGGTGGTAATACCTATAGATGTGTGTGGTGGTGATACCTATAGATGTGTGTGGTGGTGATACCTATAGAAGTGTGTGGCGGGGATACCTATATATGAATGTGGTGGGGATACCTATATATGTGTGTGGTGGGGATACCCTATATATGTATGTGGTGGGGATACCTTTATATGTATGTGGTGGTTAATACCTATCGATGTGTGTGGTGGTGATACCTATAGTTGTGCCTGGCGGGGATACCTATAGATGTATGTGGTGGGGATACCTATATATGTATGTGGTGGGGATACCTATATATGTATGTGGCGGGGATACCTATATATGTATGTGGTGGGGATACCTATAGATGTGTGTGGTGGGGATACCTATATATGTGTATGGTGGGGATACCTATATATGTATGTGGTGGGGATACCTACATATGTGTGTGGTGGGGATACCTACATATGTGTGTGGTGGGGATACCTATATATGTGTGTGGTGGGGATACCTATAGATGTGTGTGGTGGGGATACCTATATATGTGTGTGGTGGGATACCTATAGATATGTGTGGTGGGGATACCTATAGATGTGTGTGGTGGGATACCTATATTTGTATGTGGTGGTGATACCTATATATGTATGTGGTGGGGATACCTATATATGTATGTGGTGGGGATACCTATATATGTATGTGGTGGGGATACCTATATATGTGTGTGGTGGGGATACCTATAGATGTGTGTGGTGGGGATACCTATATATGTGTGTGGTGGGGATACCTATATATGTGTGTGGTGGGGATACCTATAGATGTGTGTGGTGGGGATACCTATAGATTTGTGTAGTGGGGATACCTATATATGTGTGTGGTGGGGATACCTATATAGTGTGTGGTGGGGATACCTATAGATGTGTGTGGTGAGGATACCTATATATGTGTGTGGTGGGGATACCTATATATGTATGTGGTGGTGATACCTATAGATGTGTGTGGTGGTGATACCTATAGATGTGTGTGGTGGTGATACCTATATATGTGTGTGGTGGGGATACCTATAGATGTGTGTGGTGGGGATACCTATATATGTGTGTGGTGGGGATACCTATATATGTGTGTGGTGGGGATACCTATAGATGTGTGTGGTGGGGATACCTATAGATTTGTGTAGTGGGGATACCTATATATGTGTGTGGTGGGGATACCTATATATGTGTGTGGTGGGGATACCTATAGATGTGTGTGGTGAGGATACCTATATATGTGTGTGGTGGGGATACCTATATATGTATGTGGTGGTGATACCTATAGATGTGTGTGGTGGTGATACCTATAGATGTGTGTGGTGGTGATACCTATATATGTATGTGGTGGGGATACCTATAGATGTGTGTGGTGGGGATACCTATATATGTGTGTGGTGGGGATACCTTTATATGTATGTGGTGGTAATACCTATCGATGTGTGTGGTGGTGATACCTATAGTTGTGCCTGGCGGGGATACCTATAAATGTATGTGGTGGGGATACCTATATATGTATGTGGTGGGGATACCTATATAAGTATGTGGTGGTGATACATATATATGTGTGTGGTGGTGATACCTATCTATGTGTGTGGTGGGGATACCTATATATGTGTGTGGTGGGGATACCTATAGATGTATGTGGTGGGGATACCTATATATGTATGTGGTGGTGATACCTATATATGTATGTGGTGGGGATACCTATATATGTATGTGGTGGGGATACCTATATATGTATATGGTGGGGATACCTATAGATGTGTGTGGTGGGATACCTATAGATGTGTGTGGTGGGGATACCTATAGATGTGTGTGGTTAGGGAGACCTATAGATGTATGTGGTGGGGATACCTATATAGGTATGTGGTGGTGATTACCTATATATGTGTGTGGTGTGGATACCTATAGATGTGTGTGGCCGGGATACCTATATATGTATGTGGTGGGGATAGCTATATATGTATGTGGTGGGGATACCTTTATATGTATGTGGTGGTAATACCAATAGATGTGTGTGGTGGTGATACCTATAGTTGTGCCTGGCGGGGATACCTATAGATGTATGTGGTGGGGATACCTATATATGTATGTGGTGGGGATACCTATATATGTATGTGGTGGTGATACATATAGATGTGTGTGGTGGTGATACCTATAGATGTGTGTGGTGGGGATACCTATATATGTATGTGGTGGGGATACCTATATATGTATGTGGTGGTAATACCTATAGATGTGTGTGGTGGTGATACCTATAGATGTGTGTGGTGGTGATACCTATATATGTGTGTGGCGGGGATACCTATATATGTATGTGGAGGGGATACCTATATATGTGTGTGGTGGGGATACCTATATATGAATGTGGTGGGGATACCTTTATATGTATGTGGTGGTAATACCTATCGATGTGTGTGGTGGTGATACCTATAGTTGTGCCTGGCGGGGATACCTATAGATGTATGTGGTGGGGATACCTATATATGTATGTGGTGGGGATACCTATATATGTATGTGGTGGTGATACCTATAGATGTGTGTGGTGGGTGATACCTATAGATGTGTGTGGTGGGGATACCGATATATGTATGTGGTGGGGATACCTATATATGTATGTGGTGGTAATACCTATAGATGTGTGTGGTGGTGATACCTATAGATGTGTGTGGTGGTGATACCTATAGATGTGTGTGGCGGGGATACCTATTAATGTATGTGGTGGGGATACCTATATATGTGTGTGGTGGGGATACCTATATATGTATGTGGCGGGGATACCTATATATGTTTGTGGTGGGGATACCTATATATGTATGTGGTGGGGATTCCTATAGATGTATGTGGTGGTGATACCTATAGATGTATGTGGTGGGGATACCTATATATGTGTGTGGTGGTGATACCTATATATGTGTGTGGTGGGAATACCTATATATGTATGTGGTGGGGAGACCTATATATGTGTGTGGTGGTGATACCTATAGATGTATGTGGTGGGGATACCTATATATGTGTGTGGTGGTGATACCTATATATGTGTGTTGTGGGGATACCTATATATGTATGTGGTGGGGAGACCTATATATGTATGTGGTGGGGATACCTATATGTATGTGGTGGTGATACCTATATATGTATGTGATGGGAATACCTATATATGTGTGTGGTGAGGAGACCTATATATGTATGTGGTGGGGATACTATAAGTTACACGGCTTGTTGGTGGGGGATACGGTGTGGTATGCCCCGGTAGATGTTCGTATCCCCCGAGGCGATAGCCGAGGGGGATACGAGAGTCGACCGGGGCATACCCACACCGTAGCCCCCATCAACAAGCCGTGTAATGTATTTATCCCCGGTCAAAATTAACAAGATATTCCCACAGACATAAAGCGCGGAAACGAGCCACGAACAGTAACTCTATTTGATTAGACTGCTCATACGATGAATATATTTATATAGCTGTTTCCACAATTTGTCCATAAATACTTGCTGGTCTCGCTTACTTTTGGAATCTATATGTTAGAAGATATAAAAGAGAGCAATACACTTCAAAAATAGTAATGGTAAATGAGTCAGACAACCTAAATAAATGAAGCAAGAGTAGCAAGATAACATCACACCAGGAATCAACGTGGCTTGAAAGATGTACATTAGACCTTCAAACTTTTGCCGGGGCATACAAATTATACTAGGGGCATACGAGATTGTTATGACCTTGTAAAATCTGTCTTCTATATATAGCGACGACAATTTTTGCGGGGTAATATCACTTTTACACGGGGCATACGAGATTGTTATGACCCCGTGTAAAATCTGTCTTCTCTATATAGCGACGACAATTTTTGCGGGGTAATATAAGTTTTACACGGGGCATACGAGATTGTTATGACCCGTGTAAAATCTGTCTTCTCTATATAGCGACGACAATTTTTGCGGGGTAATATCAGTTTTACACGGGGCATACGAGATTGTTATGACATGTGTAAAATCTGTCTTCTCTATATAGCGACAACAATTTTTGCGGGGTAATATCACTTTTACACGGGGCATACGAGATTGTTATGACCCGTGTAAAATCTGTCTTCTCTATATAGCGACGACAATTTTTGCGGGGTAATATCAGTTTTACACGGGGAATACGAGATTGTTATGACCTTGTAAAATCTGTCTTCTCTATATAGCGACGACAATTTTTGCGGGGTAATATCACTTTTACACGGGGCATACGAGATTGTTATGACCCGTGTAAAATCTGTCTTCTCTATATAGCGACGACAATTTTTGCGGGGTAATATAAGTTTTACACGGGGCATACGAGATTGCTATGACCCGTGTAAAATCTGTCTTCTCTATATAGCGACGACAATTTTTGCGGGGTAATATCAGTTTTACACGGGGCATACGAGATTGCTATGACCCGTGTAAAATTGGCTTCTCTATATAGCGACGACAATTTTTGCGGGGTAATTTAAGTTTTACACGGGGAATACGAGATTGTTATGACCTTGTAAAATCTGTCTTCTCTATATAGCGACGACAATTTTTGCGGGGTAATATCACTTTTACACGGGGCATACGAGATGTTATGACCCGTGTAAAATCTGTCTTCTCTATATAGCGACGACAATTTTTGCGGGGTAATATAAGTTTTACACGGGGCATACGAGATTGCTATGACCCGTGTAAAATCTGTCTTCTCTATATAGCGACGACAATTTTTGCGGGGTAATATCAGTTTTACACGGGGCATACGAGATTGTTATGACCTTGTAAAATATGTCTTCTCTATATAGCGACGACAATTTTTGCGGGGTAATATAAGTTTTACACGGGGCATACGAGATTGTTATGACCCGTGTAAAAAATCTGTCTTCTCTATATAGCGACGACAATTTTTGCGGGGTAATATAAGTTTTACACGGGGCATACGAGATTGTTATGACCTTGTAAAATCTGTCTTCTCTATATAGCGACGACAATTTTTGCGGGGTAATATCAGTTTTACACGGGGCATACGAGATTGTTATGACCCGTGTATAATATGTCTTCTCTATATAGCGACGACAATTTTTGCGGGGTAATACGAAATAAGTGTTTCCTGTTTAGTTAACATATATCGAACAAGAACACCGGGATACGGCGTGGTATGGCCCTAGAAGAACAATGGTGCCTAAGAAGGCTTACAATTCTACAGAGGGGATAACTATATGTGTGTGGTGGTGATACCTAAATATGTATGTGGTGGGGATACATATAGATGTGTGGGGTGAGGAGACCTATATATGTATGTGGTGGGGATACCTATATATGTGTGTTGTGGGGATACCTATAGATGTGTGTGGTGGTGATACCTATATATGTGTGTTGTGGGGATACCTATAGATGTGTGTGGTGGGGATACCTATATATGTATGTGGTGGGGATACCTATAGATGTATGTAGTGGGGATACCTATATATGTATGTGGTGGTGATACCTATAGATGTATGTGGTGGGGATACCTATATATGTATGTGGTGGTGATACCTATATATGTATGTGGTGGTGATACCTATATATGTATGTGGCGGGGATACCTATAGATGTATGTGGTGGTGATGCCTATACATGTGTGAGGCGGGGATACCTATATATGTGTGTGGTGGGGATACCTATCTATGTGTGTGGTGGGGATACCTATATATTTATGTGGTGCTGATGCCTATATATGTATGTGGTGGGGATACCTATAGATGTGTGTGGTGGGGATACCTATATATGTATGTGGTGGGGATACCTATAGATGTATGTAGTGGGGATACCTATATATGTATGTGGTGGTGATACCTATAGATGTATGTGGTGGGGATACCTATATATGTATGTGGTGGTGATACCTATATATGTATGTGGCGGGGATACCTATAGATGTGTGTGGTGGGGATACCTATATATGTGTGTGGTGGGGATACCTATATATGTGTGTGGTGGGGATACCTATAGATGTGTGTGGTGGGGATACCTATAGATTTGTGTAGTGGGGATACCTATATATGTGTGTGGTGGGGATACCTATATATGTGTGTGGTGGGGATAACTATAGATGTGTGTGGTGAGGATACCTATATATGTGTGTGGTGGGGATACCTATATATGTATGTGGTGAGGATACATATATATGTATGTGGTGGGGATACCTATATATGTGTGTGGTGGTGATACCTATATATATATGTGGTGGGAATACCTATATATGTGTGTGGTGGGGATACCTATATATGTGTGTGGTGGGGATACATATATATGTATGTGGTGGGGATACCTATATATGTGTGTGGTGGGGATACCTATATATGTGTGAGGTGTGGATAACTATAGATGTGTGTGATGGGGATACCTATAGATGTATGTGGTGGGGAGACCTATATATGTATGTGGTGGGGAGACCTATATATGTGTGTGGTGAGGATACCTATATATGTGTGTGGTGGGGATACCTATAGATGTATGTGGGGGGATACCTATATATGTATGTGGTGGTGATACCTATATATGTATGTGGTGGGGATACCTATATATGTATGTGGTGGGGATACCTATATATGTATATGGTGGGGATACCTATAGATGTGTGTGGTGGGGATACCTATAGATGTGTGTGGTGGGGATACATTTAGATGTGTGTGGCCGGGATACCTATATATGTATGTGGTGGGGATACCTATATATGTATGTGGTGGGGATACCTTTATATGTATGTGGTGGTAATACCAATAGATGTGTGTGGTGGTGATACCTATAGTTGTGCCTGGCGGGGATACCTATAGATGTATGTGGTGGGGATACCTATATATGTATGTGGTGGGGATACCTATATATGTATGTGGTGGTGATACATATAGATGTGTGTGGTGGTGATACCTATATATGTGTGTGGTGGGGATACCTATATATGTATGTGGTGGGGATACCTATATATGTATGTGGTGGTAATACCTATAGATGTGTGTGGTGGTGATACCTATAGATGTGTGTGGTGGTGATACCTATATATGTGTGTGGCGGGGATACCTATATATGTATGTGGTGGGGATACCTATATATGTGTGTCGTGGGGATACCTATATATGAATGTGGTGGGGATACCTTTATATGTATGTGGTGGTAATACCTATCGATGTGTGTGGTGGTGATACCTATAGTTGTGCCTGGCGGGGATACCTATAGATGTATGTGGTGGGGATACCTATATATGTATGTGGTGGGGATACCTATATATGTATGTGGTGGTGATACCTATAGATGTGTGTGGTGGTGATACCTATAGATGTGTGTGGTGGGGATACCTATATATGTATGAGGTGGGGATACCTAAATATGTATGTGGTGGTAATACCTATAGATGTGTGTGGTGGTGATACCTATAGATGTGTGTGGTGGTGATACCTATAGATGTGTGTGGCGGGGATACCTATATATGTATGTGGTGGGGATACCTATATATGTGTGTGGTGGGGATACCTATATATGTATGTGGCGGGGATACCTATATGTTTGTGGTGGGGATACCTATATATGTATGTGGTATGGATTCCTATAGATGTATGTGGTGGTGATACCTATAGATGTATGTGGTGGGGATACCTATATATGTGTGTGGTGGTGATACCTATATATGTGTGTGGTGGGGATACCTATATATGTATGTGGTGGGGAGACCTATATATGTGTGTGGTGGTGATACCTATAGATGTATGTGGTGGGGATACCTATATATGTGTGTGGTGGTGATACCTATATATGTGTGTTGTGGGAATACCTATATATGTATGTGGTGGGGAGACCTATATATGTATGTGGTGGGGATACCTATATGTATGTGGTGGTGTTACCTATATATGTATGTGATGGGAATACCTATATATGTGTGTGGTGAGGAGACCTATATATGTATGTGGTGGGGATACCTATATGTGTGTGGTGGTGATACCTAAATATGTATGTGGTGGGGATACATATAGATGTGTGTGGTGAGGAGACCTATATATGTATGTGGTGGGGATACCTATATATGTGTGTTGTGGGGATACCTATAGATGTGTGTGGTGGTGATACCTATATATGTGTGTTGTGGGGATACCTATAGATGTGTGTGGTGGGGATACCTATATATGTATGTGGTGGGGATACCTATAGATGTATGTAGTGGGGATACCTATATATGTATGTGGTGGTGATACCTATGGATGTATGTGGTGGGGATACCTATATATGTATGTGGTGGTGATACCTATATATGTATGTGGTGGTGATACCTATATATGTATGTGGCGGGGATACCTATAGATGTATGTGGTGGTGATGCCTATACATGTGTGAGGCGGGGATACCTATATATGTGTGTGGTGGGGATACCTATCTATGTGTGTGGTGGGGATACCTATATATTTATGTGGTGGTGATGCCTATATATGTATGTGGTGGGGATACCTATAGATGTGTGTGGTGGGGATACCTATATATGTATGTGGTGGGGATACCTATAGATGTATGTAGTGGGGATACCTATATATGTATGTGGTGGTGATACCTATAGATGTATGTGGTGGGGATACCTATATATGTATGTGGTGGTGATACCTATATATGTATGTGGCGGGGATACCTATAGATGTGTGTGGTGGGGATACCTATATATGTGTGTGGTGGGGATACCTATATATGTGTGGTGGGGATACCTATAGATGTGTGTGGTGGGGATACCTATAGATTTGTGTAGTGGGGATACCTATATATGTGTGTGGTGGGGATACCTATATATGTGTGTGGTGGGGATACCTATATATGTATGTGGTGAGGATACATATATATGTATGTGGTGGGGATACCTATATATGTGTGTGGTGGTGATACCTATATATGTATGTGGTGGGGATACCTATAGATGTGTGTGGTGGGGATACCTATATATGTGTGTGGTGGGGATACATATATATGTATGTGGTGGGGATACCTATATATGTATGTGGTGGGGATACCTATATATGTATGTGGTGGGGATACCTATATATGTGTGAGGTGTGGATAACTATAGATGTGTGTGATGGGGATACCTATAGATGTATGTGGTGGGGAAACCTATATATGTATGTGGTGGGGAGACCTATATATGTGTGTGGTGAGGATACCTATATATGTGTGTGGTGGGGATACCTATATATATGTGTGGTGGGGATACCTATATATGTCTGTGGTGGGGATACCTATATATGTATGTGGCGGGGATACCTATAGATGTATGTGGTGGGGATACCTATATATGTATGTGGTGGAGATACCTATAGATGTGTGTGGTGGGGATACATATAGATGTGTGTGGTGGGGATACCTATATATGTGTGTGGTGGGGATACATATAGATGTGTGTGGTGGTGATACCTATATATGTGTGTGGTGGGGATACCTATATATGTATGTGGTGGGGATACTTATATATGTGTGTGTTGGGGATACCTATATATGTGTGTGGTGGGGATACCTATATATGTGTGTGGTGGGGATACCTATATATGTGTGTGGTGGGGATACATATATATGTGTGTGTTGGGGATACCTATAGATGTGTGTGGTGGGGATACCTATATATGTGTGTGGTGGGGATACCTATATATGTGTGTGGTGGGGATACCTATAGATGTGTGTGGTGAGGATACCTATATATGTATATGGTGGTGATACCTGTATATGTATGTGGTGGGGATACCTATATATGTATTTGGTGGGGATTCATATATATGTGTGTGGTGGGGATACCTATAGATGTATGTGGAGGGATACCTATATATGTGTGTGGTGGGGATACCTATATATGTGTTTGGTGGGGATACCTATAGATGTGTGTGGTGGGGATACCTATATATGTGTGTGGTAGGGATACCTATATATGTGTGTAGTGGGGATACCTATATATGTGTGTGGTGGGGATACCTATATATGTATGTGGTGAGGATACCTACATATGTATGTGGTGGGGATACCTATAGATGTATGTGGTGGGGATACCTATATATGTATGTGGTGAGGATACCTATATATGTATGTGGTGGGTATACCTATAGATGTGTGTGGTGGGGATACCTATAGATGTGTGTGGTGGGGATACCTATATATGTATTTGGTGGGGATACTATATATGTATGTGGTGGGGATACCTATACATGTATGTGGTGGGGATAGCTATATATGTATGTGGTGGGGATACCTATATATGTGTGTGGTGGGGATACCTATAGATGTGTCTGGTGGGGATACCTATATATGTGTGTGGTGGGGATACCTATATATGTGTGTGGTGGGGATACTTATATGTGTGTGTGGTGGGGATACCTATAGATGTGTGTGGTGAGGATACCTATATATGTATGTGGTGAGGATATCTACATACGTATGTGGTGGGGATACATATAGATGTATGTGGTGGGGATACCTATATATGTATGTGGTGGGGATACCGATATATGTATGTGGTGGGGATACATATATATGTATGTGGTGGGGATACCTATATATGTATGTGGTGGGGATACCTATATATGTATGTGGTGGGGATACCTATATATGTGTGTGGTGTGGATAACTATAGATGTGTGTGATGGGGATACCTATAGATGTATGTGGTGGGGAGACCTATATATGTATGTGGTGGGGATACCGATATATGTGTGTGGTGAGGATACCTATATATGTGTGTGGTGGGGATACCTATATATATGTGTGGTGGGGATACATATATATGTCTGTGGTGGGGATACCTATATATGTATGTGGCGGGGATACCTATAGATGTATGTGGTGGGGATACCTATATATGTATGTGGTGGGGATACCTATAGATGTGTGTGGTGGGGATACATATAGATGTGTGTGGTGGGGATACCTATATATGTGTGTGGTGGGGATACCTATAGATGTGTGTGGTGGTGATACCTATGTATGTGTGTGGTGGGGATACCTATATATGTATGTGGTGGGGATACTTATATATGTGTGTGGTGGGGATACCTATAGATGTGTGTGGTGGGGATACCTATATATGTGTGTGGTGGGGATACCTATATATGTGTGTGGTGGGGATACATATATATGTGTGTGTTTGGGATACCTATAGATGTGTGTGGTGGGGATACCTATATATGTGTGTGGTGGGGATACCTATATATGTGTGTGGTGGGGATACCTATAGATGTGTATGGTGAGGATACCTATATATGTATATGTTGGTGATACCTATATATGTATGTGGTGGGGATACCTATATATGTATGTGGTGGGGATACCTATATATGTGTGTGGTGGGGATACCTATAGATGTAAGTGGAGGGATACCTATAGATGTATGTGGAGGGATACCTATATATGTGTGTGGTGGGGATACTTATATATGTGTTTGGTGGGGATACCTATAGATGTGTGTGGTGGGGATACCTATATATGTGTGTGGTGGGGATACCTATATATGTGTGTGGTGGGAATACCTATATATGTGTGTGGTGGGGATACCTATATATGTATGTGGTGAGGATACCTACATATGTATGTGGTGGGGATACCTATAGATGTATGTGGTGGGGATACCTATATATGTATGTGGTGAGGATACCTATATATGTATGTGGTGGGGATACCTATAGATGTGTGTGGTGGGGATACCTATAGATGTGTGTGGTGGGGATACCTATATATGTATTTGGTGGGGATACTATATATGTATGTGGTGGGAATACCTATATATGTATGTGGGGGGATAGCTATCTATGTATGTGGTGGGGATACTTATATATGTGTGTGGTGGGGATACCTATAGATGTGTCTGGTGGGGATACCTATATATGTGTGTGGTGGGGATACCTATATATATGTGTGGTGGGGATACCTATATATGTGTGTGGTGGTGATACATATATATGTATGTGGTGGGGATACCTATATATGTATGTGGTGGGGATACCTATATATGTGTGTGGTGGGGATACCTACAGATGTGTGTGGTGGGGTACCTATATATGTGTGTGGTGGGGATACCTATATATGTGTGTGGTGGGGTACCTATGTATGTGTGTGGTGGGGATACCTATATATGTGTGTGGTGGGGATACCTATAAATGTGTGTGGTGGGGATACCTATATATGTATGTGGTGAGGATATCTACATATGTATGTGGTGGGGATACATATAGATGTATGTGGTGGGGATACCTATATAAGTATGTGGTGGGGATACCTATATATGTATGTGGTGGGGATACCTATAGATGTGTGTGGTGGGGATACCTATAGATATGTGTGGTGGGGAAACCTATATATGTATGTGGTGGGGATACTATATATGTATGTGGTGGGGATACCTATATATGTATGTGTTGGGGGTAGCTATATATGTATGTGGTGGGGATACCTATATATGTATGTGGTGGTGATACATATAGATGTGTGTGGTGGTGATACCTATATATGTGTGTGGTGGGGATACCTATATATGTATGTGGTGGGGATACCTATATATGTATGTGGTGGTAATACCTATAGATGTGTGTGGTGGTGATACCTATAGATGTGTGTGGTGGTGATACCTATATATGTGTGTGGCGGGGATACCTATATATGTATGTGGTGGGGATACCTATATATGTGTGTCGTGGGGATACCTATATATGAATGTGGTGGGGATACCTTTATATGTATGTGGTGGTAATACCTATCGATGTGTGTGGTGGTGATACCTATAGTTGTGCCTGGCGGGGATACCTATAGATGTATGTGGTGGGGATACCTATATATGTATGTGGTGGGGATACCTATCTATGTATGTGGTGGTGATACCTATAGATGTGTGTGGTGGTGATACCTATAGATGTGTGTGGTGGGGATACCTATATATGTATGAGGTGGGGATACCTAAATATGTATGTGGTGGTAATACCTATAGATGTGTGTGGTGGTGATACCTATAGATGTGTGTGGTGGTGATACCTATAGATGTGTGTGGCGGGGATACCTATATATGTATGTGGTGGGGATACCTATATATGTGTGTGGTGGGGATACCTATATATGTATGTGGCGGGGATACCTATATGTTTGTGGTGGGGATACCTATATATGTATGTGGTATGGATTCCTATAGATGTATGTGGTGGTGATACCTATAGATGTATGTGGTGGGGATACCTATATATGTGTGTGGTGGTGATACCTATATATGTGTGTGGTGGGGATACCTATATATGTATGTGGTGGGGAGACCTATATATGTGTGTGGTGGTGATACCTATAGATGTATGTGGTGGGGATACCTATATATGTGTGTGGTGGTGATACCTATATATGTGTGTTGTGGGAATACCTATATATGTATGTGGTGGGGAGACCTATATATGTATGTGGTGGGGATACCTATATGTATGTGGTGGTGTTACCTATATATGTATGTGATGGGAATACCTATATATGTGTGTGGTGAGGAGACCTATATATGTATGTGGTGGGGATACCTATATGTGTGTGGTGGTGATACCTAAATATGTATGTGGTGGGGATACATCTAGATGTGTGTGGTGAGGAGACCTATATATGTATGTGGAGGGGATACCTATATATGTGTGTTGTGGGGATACCTCTAGAGATGTGTGTGGTGGTGATACCTATATATGTGAGTGTGGGGATACCTATAGATGTGTGTGGTGGGGATACCTATATATGTATGTGGTGGGGATACCTATAGATGTATGTAGTGGGGATACCTATATATGTATGTGGTGGTGATACCTATGGATGTATGTGGTGGGATACCTATATATGTATGTGGTGGTGATACCTATATATGTATGTGGTGGTGATACCTATATATGTATGTGGCGGGGATACCTATAGATGTATGTGGTGGTGATGCCTATACATGTGTGAGGCGGGGATACCTATATATGTGTGTGGTGGGGATACCTATCTATGTGTGTGGTGGGGATACCTATATATTTATGTGGTGGTGATGCCTATAATATGTATGTGGTGGGGATACCTATAGATGTGTGTGGTGGGGATACCTATATATGTATGTGGTGGGGATACCTATAGATGTATGTAGTGGGGATACCTATATATGTATGTGGTGGTGATACCTATAGATGTATGTGGTGGGGATACCTATATATGTATGTGGTGGTGATACCTATATATGTATGTGGCGGGGATACCTATAGATGTGTGTGGTGGGGATACCTATATATGTGTGTGGTGGGATACCTATATATGTGTGGTGGGGATACCTATAGATGTGTGTGGTGGGGATACCTATAGATTTGTGTAGTGGGGATACCTATATATGTGTGTGGTGGGGATACCTATATATGTGTGTGGTGGGGATACCTATATATGTATGTGGTGAGGATACATATATAAGTATGTGGTGGGGATACCTATATATGTGTGTGGTGGTGATACCTATATATGTATGTGGTGGGGATACCTAAGATGTGTGTGGTGGGGATACCTATATATGTGTGTGGTGGGGATACATATATATGTATGTGGTGGGGATACCTATATATGTATGTGGTGGGGATACCTATCTATGTATGTGGTGGGGATACCTATATATGTGTGAGGTGTGGATAACTATAGATGTGTGTGATGGGGATACCTATAGATGTATGTGGTGGGGAAAACCTATATATGTATGTGGTGGGGAGACCTATATATGTGTGTGGTGAGGATACCTATATATGTGTGTGGTGGGGATACCTATATATATGTGTGGTGGGGATACCTATATATGTCTGTGGTGGGGATACCTATATATGTATGTGGCGGGGATACCTATAGATGTATGTGGTGGGGATACCTATATATGTATGTGGTGGAGATACCTATAGATGTGTGTGGTGGGGATACATATAGATGTGTGTGGTGGGGATACCTATATATGTGTGTGGTGGGGATACATATAGATGTGTGTGGTGGTGATACCTATATATGTGTGTGGTGGGGATACCTATATATGTATGTGGTGGGGATACTTATATATGTGTGTGTTGGGGATACCTATATATGTGTGTGGTGGGGATACCTATATATGTGTGTGGTGGGGATACCTATATATGTGTGTGGTGGGGATACATATAATGTGTGTGTTGGGGATACCTATAGATGTGTGTGGTGGGGATACCTATATATGTGTGTGGTGGGGATACCTATATGTGTGTGGTGGGGATACCTATAGATGTGTGTGGTGAGGATACCTATATATGTATATGGTGGTGATACCTGTATATGTATGTGGTGGGGATACCTATATATGTATTTGGTGGGGATTCATATATATGTGTGTGGTGGGGATACCTATAGATGTATGTGGAGGGATACCTATATATGTGTGTGGTGGGGATACCTATATATGTGTTTGGTGGGGATACCTATAGATGTGTGTGGTGGGGATACCTATATATGTGTGTGGTAGGGATACCTATATATGTGTGTAGTGGGGATACCTATATATGTGTGTGGTGGGGATACCTATATATGTATGTGGTGAGGATACCTACATATGTATGTGGTGGGGATACCTATAGATGTATGTGGTGGGGATACCTATATATGTATGTGGTGAGGATACCTATATATGTATGTGGTGGGTATACCTATAGATGTGTGTGGTGGGGATACCTATAGATGTGTGTGGTGGGGATACCTATATATGTATTTGGTGGGGATACTATATATGTATGTGGTGGGGATACCTATACATGTATGTGGTGGGGATAGCTATATATGTATGTGGTGGGGATACCTATATATGTGTGTGGTGGGGATACCTATAGATGTGTCTGGTGGGGATACCTATATATGTGTGTGGTGGGGATACCTATATATGTGTGTGGTGGGGATACTTATATGTGTGTGTGGTGGGGATACCTATAGATGTGTGTGGTGAGGATACCTATATATGTATGTGGTGAGGATATCTACATACGTATGTGGTGGGGATACATATAGATGTATGTGGTGGGATACCTATATATGTATGTGGTGGGGATACCGATATATGTATGTGGTGGGGATACATATATATGTATGTGGTGGGGATACCTATATATGTATGTGGTGGGGATACCTATATATGTATGTGGTGGGGATACCTATATATGTGTGTGGTGTGGATAACTATAGATGTGTGTGATGGGGATACCTATAGATGTATGTGGTGGGGAGACCTATATATGTATGTGGTGGGGATACCGATATATGTGTGTGGTGAGGATACCTATATATGTGTGTGGTGGGGATACCTATATATATGTGTGGTGGGGATACATATATATGTCTGTGGTGGGGATACCTATATATGTATGTGGCGGGGATACCTATAGATGTATGTGGTGGGGATACCTATATATGTATGTGGTGGGGATACCTATAGATGTGTGTGGTGGGGATACATATAGATGTGTGTGGTGGGGATACCTATATATGTGTGTGGTGGGGATACCTATAGATGTGTGTGGTGGTGATACCTATGTATGTGTGTGGTGGGGATACCTATATATGTATGTGGTGGGGATACTTATATATGTGTGTGGTGGGGATACCTATAGATGTGTGTGGTGGGGATACCTATATATGTGTGTGGTGGGGATACCTATATATGTGTGTGGTGGGGATACATATATATGTGTGTGTTTGGGATACCTATAGATGTGTGTGGTGGGGATACCTATATATGTGTGTGGTGGGGATACCTATATATGTGTGTGGTGGGGATACCTATAGATGTGTATGGTGAGGATACCTATATATGTATATGTTGGTGATACCTATATATGTATGTGGTGGGGATACCTATATATGTATGTGGTGGGGATACCTATATATGTGTGTGGTGGGGATACCTATAGATGTAAGTGGAGGGATACCTATAGATGTATGTGGAGGGATACCTATATATGTGTGTGGTGGGGATACTTATATATGTGTTTGGTGGGGATACCTATAGATGTGTGTGGTGGGGATACCTATATATGTGTGTGGTGGGGATACCTATATATGTGTGTGGTGGGAATACCTATATATGTGTGTGGTGGGGATACCTATATATGTATGTGGTGAGGATACCTACATATGTATGTGGTGGGGATACCTATAGATGTATGTGGTGGGGATACCTATATATGTATGTGGTGAGGATACCTATATATGTATGTGGTGGGGATACCTATAGATGTGTGTGGTGGGGATACCTATAGATGTGTGTGGTGGGGATACCTATATATGTATTTGGTGGGGATACTATATATGTATGTGGTGGGAATACCTATATATGTATGTGGGGGGATAGCTATCTATGTATGTGGTGGGGATACTTATATATGTGTGTGGTGGGGATACCTATAGATGTGTCTGGTGGGGATACCTATATATGTGTGTGGTGGGGATACCTATATATATGTGTGGTGGGGATACCTATATATGTGTGTGGTGGTGATACATATATATGTATGTGGTGGGGATACCTATATATGTATGTGGTGGGGATACCTATATATGTGTGTGGTGGGGATACCTACAGATGTGTGTGGTGGGGTACCTATATATGTGTGTGGTGGGGATACCTATATATGTGTGTGGTGGGGTACCTATGTATGTGTGTGGTGGGGATACCTATATATGTGTGTGGTGGGGATACCTATAAATGTGTGTGGTGGGGATACCTATATATGTATGTGGTGAGGATATCTACATATGTATGTGGTGGGGATACATATAGATGTATGTGGTGGGGATACCTATATAAGTATGTGGTGGGGATACCTATATATGTATGTGGTGGGGATACCTATAGATGTGTGTGGTGGGGATACCTATAGATATGTGTGGTGGGGAAACCTATATATGTATGTGGTGGGGATACTATATATGTATGTGGTGGGGATACCTATATATGTATGTGTTGGGGGTAGCTATATATGTATGTGGTGGGGATACCTATATATGTATGTGGTGGGGACACCTATATGTGTGTGTGGTGATGATACCTATATATGTGTGTGGTGGGGATACCTATATATGTGTGTGGTGATGATACCTATATATGTGTGGTGGGGATACCTATATATGTATGTGGTGGGGATACCTATATATGTATGTGGTGGTGATACCTATATATGTATGTGGTGGTGATACCTATATATGTATGTGGTGGGGATACCTATATATGTATGTGGTGGGGATACCTATATATGTATGTGGCGGGATACCTATAGATGTATGTGGTGGGGATACCTATATATGTATGTGGTGGGGATACCTATAGATGTATGTGGTGAGGATACCTATATATGTATGTGGTGGGGAGACCTATATATGTACGTGGTGGGGACACCTATATATGTGTGTGGTGGGGATACCTATATATGTATGTGGCGGGGATACCTATATATGTATGTGGTGGGAATACCTATATATGTGTGTGGTGGTGATACCTATAGATGTGTGTGGTGGGGATACATATATATGTATGTGGTGGGGATACCTATATATATATGTGGTGGGGATACCTATATATGTATGTGGTGGGGATACCTATATATGTATGTGGTGGGGATAGCTATATATGTATGCGGTGGGTATACCTATATATGTATGTGGTGGGGATACCTATATATGTATGTGGTGGGGATACCTATATATGTATGTGGTGGGGATACCTATATATGTATGTGGTGGTGATACCTATATATGTATGTGGTGCGGATACCTATATATGTATGTGGTGGGGATACCTATATATGTATGTGGCGGGATACCTATAGATGTATGTGGTGGTGATACCTATATATGTATGTGGTGGGGATACCTATAGATGTTTGTGGTGGGGATACCTATATATGAATGTGGTGGGGATACCTATATATGTATTTGGTGGGGTTACCTATATATTTATGTGGTGGGGATACCCATATATGTGTGTGGTGGTGACACCTATAGATGTATGTGGTGGGGATACCTATATATGTGTGTGGTGGTGATACCTATATATGTGTGTGGTGGGGATACCTATATATGTATGTGGTGGGGAGACCTATATATGTATGTGGTGGGGAGACCTATATGTATGTGGTGGTGATACATATATATGTATGTGGTGGGAATACCTATAGATGTGTGTGGTGAGATACCTATATATGTATGTGGTGGGGATACCTATATGTGTGTGGTGATGATACCTATATATGTATGTGGTGGGGATACATATAGATGTGTGTGGTGAGGAGACCTATATATGTATGTGGTGGTGATACCTATATATGTGTGTGGTGGGGACACCTATATATGTATGTGGTGGTGATACCTATATATGTGTGTGGTGGGGATAACTATAGATGTATGTGGTGGGGATACCTATATATGTATGTGGTGGGGATACCTATATATGTATGTGGTGGGGATACCTATATATGTGTGTGGCGGGGATACCTATATATGTATGTGGCGGGAATACCTATATATGTATGTGGTGGTGATATCTATATATGTGTGTGGTGCGGATACCTCTATATGTATGTGGTGGGGATACTATATATGTATGTGCTGGGATACCTATATATGTATGTGGTGGGGATAGCTATATATGTATGTGGTGGGGATACCTATATATGTGTGTGGTGGGGATACCTATATATGTGTGTTGTGGGGATACCTATAGATGTGTGTTGTGGGGATACCTATAGATGTATGTGGTGGGGATACCTATAGATGTATGTGGTGGGGATACCTATATATGTATGTGGTGGGAATACCTATATATGTATGTGGTGGGGATACCTATATATGTGTGTGGTGGTGATACCTATATATATGTGTGGTGGTGATACCTATATATGTATGTGGTGGGGATACCTATATATGTGTGTGGTGGGGATATCTATAGATGTGTGTGGCGGTGAGACCTATATATGTATGTGGTGGCGATACCTATATATGTGTGTGGTGGGAATACCTATATATGTATGCGGTGAAGATACCTATATATGTATGTGGTGGGGATACCTATATATGCATGTGGCGGGGATACCTATAGATGTGTGTGGTGGGGATACCTATATATGTATGTGGCGGGGATGCCTATAGATGTATGTGGTGGGGATACCTATATATATATGTGGTGGGGATACCTATATATGTGTGTGGCGGGGATACATATATATGTGTGTGGTGGGGATACCTATATATGTGTCTGGTGGGGATACCTATAGATGTATGTGGTGGGGAGACCTATATATGTATGTGGCGGGGATACCTATATTTGTATGTGGTGGGGATACCTATATATGTGTGTGGTGGTGATACCTATATATGTATGTGGTGGTGATACCTATATATGTATGTGGTGGTGATACCTATATATGTATGTGGTGGGGATACCTATAGATGTATGTGGCGGGGATACCTATAGATGTATGTGGTGGTGATACCTATATATGTATGTGGTGGGGATACCTATAGATGTGTGTGGTGGGGATACCTATATAGGTGTGTGGTGGGGATACCTATATATGTGTGTGGTGGGGATACCTATAGATGTGTGTGGTGGGAATACCTATATATGTGAGTGGTGGGGATACCTATATATGTGTGTGGTGGGGATACCTATAGATGTGTGTGGTGGGGATACCTATATATGTATGTGGTGAGGATATCTACATATGTATGTGGTGGGGATACCTATAGATGTATGTGGTGGGGATACCTATATATGTATGTGGTGAGGATACCTATATATGTATGTGGTGGGGATACCTATAGATGTGTGTGGTGGGGATACCTATAGATGTGTGTGGTGGGGATACCTATATATGTATGTGGTGGGGATACCTATATATGTGTGTGGTGGGGATACCTATATATGTGTGTGGTGGGGATACCTATATATGTATGTGGTGGGGATACCTATATATGTATGTGGTGGGGATACCTATATATGTATGTGGTGGGGATACCTATATATGTGTGTGGTGTGGATAACTATAGATGTGTGTGATGGGGATACCTATAGACGTATGTGGTGGGGAGACCTATATATGTATGTGGTGGGGAGACCTATATATGTGTGTGGTGAGGAGACCTATAGATGTGTGTGGTGGGGACACCTATATATGTGTGTGGTGGGGATACATATTTATGTATGTGGTGGGGATACCTATATATGTATGTGGTGGGGATACCTATATATGTATGTGGTGGGGATACCTATATATGTGTGTGGTGTGGATAACTATAGATGTGTGTGATGGGGATACCTATAGATGTATGTGGTGGGGAGACCTATATATGTATGTGGTGGGGAGACCTATATATGTGTGTGGTGAGGAGACCTATATATGTATGTGGTGGGGATACCTATATATATGTGTGGTGGGGATACCTATATATGTGTGTGCTGGGAATACCTATAGATGTGTGTGGTGGGGATACCTATATATGTGTGTGGTGGGGATACCTATATATGTGTGTGGTGGGGATACATATACATGTGTGTGGTGGGGATACCTATAGATGTGTGTGGTGGGGATACCTATATATGTGTGTGGTGGGGATACCTATATATATGTGTGTGGTGGGGATACCTATAGATGTGTGTGGTGAGGATACCTATATATGTATATGGTGGTGATACCTATATATGTATATGGTGGGGATACCTATATATGTATGTGGTGGTGATACCTATAGATGTAAGTGGTGGGGACACCTATATATGTGTGTGGTGGGGATACCTATATATGTATGTGGCGGGGATACCTATATATGTGTGTGCCGGGGATACCTATAGATGTGTGTGGTGGGGATACCTATATATGTGTGTGGTGGGGATACCTATAGATGTGTGTGGTGGGGATACCTATATATGTGTGTGGTGGGGATACCTATATATGTGTGTGGTGGGGATACATATATATGTGTGTGGTGGGGATACCTATATATGTGTGTGGTGGGGATACCTATATATGTGTGTGGTGTGGATACCTATATGTGTGTGTGGTGGGGATACCTATAGATGTGTGTGGTGAGGATATCTACATATGTATGTGGTGGGGATACCTATAGATGTATTTGGTGGGGATACCTATATATGTATGTGGTGAGGATACCTACATAAGTATGTGGTGGTGATACCTATAGATGTATTTGGTGGGGATACCTATATATGTATATGGTGAGGATACCTATATATGTATGTGGTGGGGATACCTATAGATGTGTGTGGTGGGGATACCTATAGATGTGTGTGGTGGGGATACCTATATATGTATGTGGTGGGGATACTATATATGTATGTGGTGGGGATACCTATATATGTATGTGGTGGGGATAGCTATATATGTATGTGGTGGGGATACCTATAGATGTATGTGGTGGGGAAACCTATATATGTATGTGGTGGGGATACCTATATATGTGTGTGGTGG
Source organism: Siphonodentalium dalli (assembly GCA_032622095.1). Classification (NCBI taxonomy): domain Eukaryota; kingdom Metazoa; phylum Mollusca; class Scaphopoda; order Gadilida; family Siphonodentaliidae; genus Siphonodentalium; species Siphonodentalium dalli. The sequence goes on from CP136068.1 coordinate 61,333,391, forward strand.
GGATACCTATATATGTGTGTGGTGGTGATACCTATATATGTATGTGGTGGGGATACCTATATATGTATGTGGTGGGGATACCTATATATGTATGTGGTGGTGATACCTATATATGTATGTGGTGGTGATACCTATATATGTATGTGGTGGGGATACCTATATATGTATGTGGTGGGGATACCTATATATGAATGTGGCGGGATACCTATAGATGTATGTGGTGGGGATACCTATATATGTATGTGGTGGGGATACCTATAGATGTATGTGGTGGGGATACCTATATATGTATGTGGTGGGGATACCTATATATGTACGTGGTGGGGACACCTATATATGTGTGTGGTGGGGATACCTATATATGTATGTGGCGGGGATACCTATATATGTATGTGGTGGGGATACCTATATATGTGTGTGGTGGTGATACCTATAGATGTATGTGGTGTGGATACCTATATATGTATGTGGCGGGGATACCTATATATGTATGTGGTGGGGATACCTATATATGTATGTGGTGGTGATACCTATAGATGTATGTGGTGGGGATACCTATAGATGTATGTGGTGGTGATACATATAGATGTAAGTGGTGGGGATACCTATAGATGTATGTGGTGGGGATACCTATATATGTATGTGGTGGGGATACCTATATATGTATGTGGTGGTGATACCTATATATGTATGTGGTGTACCTATATATGTATGTGGTGGGGATACCTATATATGTATGTGGCGGGATACCTATAGATGTATGTGGTGGGGATACCTATATATGTATGTGGTGGGGATACCAATAGATGTTTGTGGTGGGGATACCTATATATGAATGTGGTGGGGATACCTATATATGTATGTGGTGGGGATACCTATATATGTATGTGGTGGGAATACCCATATATGTGTGTGGTGGTGATACCTATAGATGTATGTGGTGGGGATACCTATATATGTGTGCGGTGGTGACACCTATATATGTGTGTGGAGGGGATACCTATATATGTATGTGGTGGGGAGACCTATATATGTATTGGTGGGGAGACCTATATGTATGTGGTGGTGATACATATATATGTATGTGGTGGGGATACCTATAGATGTGTGTGGTGAGGAGACCTATATATGTATGTGGTGGGGATACCTATATGTGTGGTGGTGATACCTATATATGTATGTGGTGGGGATACATATAGATGTGTGTGGTGAGGAGACCTATATATGTATGTGGTGGTGATACCTATATATGTGTGTGGTGGGGATACCTATAGATGTGTGTGGTGGGGATACCTATATTTGTATGTGGTGGGGATACCTATATATGTATGTGGTGGGATACCTATATATGTATGTGGTGGGGATACCTATATATGTATGTGGTGGGGATACCTATATGTGTGTGTGGCGGGGATACCTATATATGTATGTGGCGGGGATACCTATATATGTATGTGGTGGGGATACCTATATATGTGTGTGGTGGTGATACCTGGAGATGTATGTGGTGGGGATACCTATATATGTGTGTGGTGGTGATACCTATAGATGTATGTGGTGGGGATACCTATATATGTGTGTGGTGGTGATACCTATATATGTGTGTGGTGGGGATACCTCTATATGTATGTGGTGGGGATACTATATAAGTATGTGGTGGGGATACCTATATGTGTGTGTGGCGGGGATACCTATATATGTATGTGGCGGGGATACCTATATATGTATGTGGTGGGGATACCTATATATGTGTGTGGTGGTGATACCTAGAGATGTATGTGGTGGGGATACCTATATATGTGTGTGGTGGTGATACCTATAGATGTATGTGGTGGGGATACCTATATATGTGTGTGGTGGTGATACCTATATATGTGTGTGGTGGGGATACCTCTATATGTATGTGGTGGGGATAGCTATATATGTATGTGGTGGGGATACCTATATATGTGTGTGGTGGGGATACCTACATATGTATGTTGTGGGGATACCTACATATGTGTGTGGTGGGGATACCTATAGATGTGTGTGGTGGGGATACCTATAGATGTGTGTGGTGGGGATACCTATATATGTGTGTGGCGGGGATACCTATAGATGTGTGTGGTGGGGATACCTATAGATGTGTGTGGTGGGGATACCTATATATGTATGTGGTGGTGATACCTATATATGTATGTGGTGGGGATACCTATATATGTATGTGGTGGGGATACCTATATATGTGTGTGGTGGGGATACCTATAGATGTGTGTGGTGGGGATACCTATATATGTGTGTGGTGGGGATACCTATATATGTGTGTGGTGGGGATACCTATAGATGTGTGTGGTGGGGATACCTATATATTTGTGTAGTGGGGATAACTATATATGTGTGTGGTGGGGATACCTATATATATGTGTGTGGTGGGGATACCTATAGATGCGTGTGGTGAGGATACCTATATATATGTGTGGTGGGGATACATATATATGTATGTGGTGAGGATACATATATATGTATGTGGTGGGGATACCTATATATGTGTGTGGTGGTGATACCTATATATGTATGTGGTGGGGATACCTATAGATGTGTGTGGTGGGGATACCTATATATGTGTGTGGTGGGGATACCTATATATGTATGTGGTGGGGATACCTATATATGTATGTGGTGCGGATACCTATATATGTATGTGGTGGGGCTACCTATATATGTGTGTGGTGTGGATAACTATAGATGTGTGTGATGGGGATACCTATAGATGTATGTGGTGGGGAGACCTATATATGTATGTGGTGGGGAGACCTATATATGTGTGTGGTGAGGATACCTATATATGTGTGTGGTGGGGATACCTATATATATGTGTGGTGGGGATACCGATATAAGTCTGTGGTGGGGATACCTATATATGTATGTGGTGGGGATACCTATAGATGTATGTGGTGGGGATACCTATATATGTATGTGGTGGGGATACCTATAGATGTGTGTGGTGGGGATACCTATAGATGTGTGTGGTGGTGATACCTATATATGTGTGTGGTGGGGATACCTATAAATGTGTGTGGTGGTGATACCTATATATGTGTGTGGTGGGGATACCTATATATGTATGTGGTGGGGATACCTATATATGTGTGTGTTGGGGATACCTATAGATGTGTGTGGTGGGGATACCTATATATGTGTGTGGTGGGGATACCTATATATGTGTGTGGTGGGGATACATATATATGTGTGTGGTGGGGATACCTATAGATGTGTGTGGTGGGGATACCTATATATGTATGTGGTGGGGATACCTATATATGTGTGTGGTGGGGATACCTATAGATGTGTGTGGAGGGATACCTATATATGTGTGTGGTGGGGATACCTATATATGTGTTTGGTGGGGATACCTATAGATGTGTGTGGAGGGGATACCTATATATGTGTGAGGTGGGGATACCTATATATGTGTGTGGTGGGGATACCTATATATGTGTGGGGTGGGGATACCTATATATGTATGTGTTGAGGATACCTACATATGTATGTGGTGGGGATACATATAGATGTATGTGGTGGGGATACCTATATATGTATGTGGTGAGGATACCTATATATGTATGTGGTGGGGATACCTATAGATGTGTGTGGTGGGGATACCTATAGATGTGTGTGGTGGGGATACCTATATATGTATTTGGTGGGGATACTATATATGTATGTGGTGGGGATACCTATATATGTATGTGGTGGGGATACCTATATATGTATGTGGTGGTGATACCTATATATGTGTGTGGTGTGGATAACTATAGATGTGTGTGATGGGGATACTTATAGATGTATGTGGTGGGGAGACCTATATATGTATGTGGTGGGGAGACCTATATATGTGTGTGGTGAGGAGACCTATATATGTGTGTGGTGGGGATACCTATATATATGTGTGGTGGGGATACCTATATATGTCTGTGGTGGGGATACCTATATATGTATGTGGCGGGGAAACCTATAGATGTATGTGGTGGGGATACCTATATATGTATGTGGTGGGGATACCTATAGATGTGTGTGGTGGGGATACATATAGATGTGTGTGGTGGGGATACCTATATATGTGTGTGGTGGGGATACCTATAGATGTGTGTGGTGGTGATACCTATATATGTGTGTGATGGGGATACCTATATATGTATGTGGTGGGGATACCTATATATGTGTGTGCTGGGGATACCTATAGATGTGTGTGGTGGGGATACCTATATATGTGTGTGGTGGGGATACCTATATATGTGTGTGGTGGGGAAACATATACATGTGTGTGGTGGGGATACCTATAGATGTGTGTGGTGGGGATACCTATATATATGTGTGGTGGGGATACCTATATATGTGTGTGGTGGGGATACCTATAGATGTGTGTGGTGAGGATACCTATATATGTATATGGTGGTGATACCTATATATGTATGTGGTGGGGATACCTATATATGTATGTGGTGGGGATACCTATATATGTGTGTGGAGGGGATACATATAGATGTGTGTGGAGGGATACCTATATAAATGTGTGGTGGGGATACCTATATATGTGTTTGGTGGGGATACCTATAGATGTGTGTTGTGGGGATACCTATATATGTGTGTGGTGGGGATACCTATAGATGTGGTGGGGATACCTATATATGTGTGTGGTGGTGATACCTATATATGTATGTGGTGGGGATACCTATAGATGTGTGTGGTGGGGATACCTATATATGTGTGTGGTGGGGATACCTATATATGTATGTGGTGGGGATACCTATATATGTATGTGGTGGGGATACCTATATATGTATGTGGTGGGGATACCTATATATGTGTGTGGTGTGGATAACTATAGATGTGTGTGATGGGGATACCTATATATGTGTGTGGTGAGGATACCTATATATGTATGTGGTGGGGAGACCTATATATGTGTGTGGTGAGGATACCTATATATGTGTGTGGTGGGATACCTATATATATGTGTGGTGGGGATACCTATATATGTCTGTGGTGGGGATACCTATATATGTATGTGGCGGGGATACCTATATATGTATGTGGTGGGGATACCTATAGATGTGTGTGGTGGGGATACATATAGATGTGTGTGGTGGGGATACCTATATATGTGTGTGGTGGGGATACCTATAGATGTGTGTGGTGGTGATACCTATTTATGTGTGTGATGGGGATACCTATATATGTATGTGGTGGGGATACCTATATATGTGTGTGCTGGGGATACCAATATATGTGTGGGGTGGGGATACCTATATATGTGTGTGGTGGGGATACCTATATATGTGTGTGGTGGGGAAACATATACATGTGTGTGGTGGGGATACCTATAGATGTGTGTGGTGGGGATACCTATATATATGTGTGGTGGGGATACCTATATATGTGTGTGGTGGGGATACCTATAGATGTGTGTGGTGAGGATACCTATATATGTATATGGTGGTGATACCTATATATGTATGTGGTGGGGATACCTATATATGTATGTGGTGGGGATACCTATATATGTGTGTGGAGGGGATACATATAGATCTGTGTGGAGGGATACCTATATATGTGTGTGGTGGGGATACCTATATATGTGTTTGGTGGGGATACCTATAGATGTGTGTTGTGGGGATACCTATATATGTGTGTGGTGGGGATACCTATAGATGTGGTGGGGATACCTATATATGTGTGTGGTGGTGATACCTATATATGTATGTGGTGGGGATACCTATAGATGTGTGTGGTGGGGATACCTATATATGTGTGTGGTGGGGATACCTATATATGTATGTGGTGGGGATACCTATATATGTATGTGGTGGGGATACCTATATATGTATGTGGTGGGGATACCTATATATGTGTGTGGTGTGGATAACTATAGATGTGTGTGATGGGGATACCTATATATGTGTGTGGTGAGGATACCTATATATGTATGTGGTGGGGAGAACTATATATGTGTGTGGTGAGGATACCTATATATGTATGTGGTGGGGATACCTATATATATGTGTGGTGGGGATACCTATATATGTCGGTGGTGGGGACACCTATATATGTATGTGGCGGGGATACCTATAGATGTATGTGGTGGGGATACCTATAGATGTGTGGGGTGGGGATACATATAGATGTGTGTGTGGGGATACCTATATATGTGTGTGGTGGGGATACCTATAGATGTGTGTGGTGGTGATACCTATATATGTGTGTGGTGGAGATACCTATATATGTATGTGGTGGGGATACCTATATATGTGTGTGTTGGGGATACCTATAGATGTGTGTGGTGGGGATACCTATATATGTGTGTGGTGGGGATACCTATATATGTGTGTGGTGGGGATACATATATATGTGTGTGGTGGGGATACCTATAGATGTGTGTGGTGGGGATACCTATATATGTATGTGGTGGGGATACCTATATATGTGTGTGGTGGGGATACCTATAGATGTGTGTGGAGGGATACCTATATATGTGTGTGGTGGGGATACCTATATATGTGTTTGGTGGGGATACCTATAGATGTGTGTGGTGGGGATACCTATATATGTGTGAGGTGGGGATACCTATATATGTGTGTGGTGGGGATACCTATATATGTGTGTGGTGGGGATACCTATATATGTATGTGTTGAGGATACCTACATATGTATGTGGTGGGGATACCTATAGATGTATGTTTTGGGGATACCTATATATGTATGTGGTAAGGATACCTATATATGTATGTGGTGGGGATACCTATATATGTGTGTGGTGGGGATACCTATAGATGTGTGTGGTGGGGATACATATATATGTATTTGGTGGGGATACTATATATGTATGTGGTGGGGATACCTATATATGTATGTGGTGGGGATACCTATAGATGTGTGTGGTGGGGACACCTATATATGTGTGTGGTGGGGATACCTATATATGTATGTGGTGGGGATACCTATATATGTATGTGGTGGGGATACCTATATATGTGTGTGGTGTGGATAACTATAGATGTGTGTGATGGGGATACCTATAGATGTATGTGGTGGGGATACCTATATATGTATTTGGTGGGGATACTATATATGTATGTGGTGGGGATACCTATATATGTATGTGGTGGGGATACCTATATATGTATGTGGTGGGGATACCTATATATGTGTGTGGTGTGGATAACTATAGATGTGTGTGATGGGGATACTTATAGATGTATGTGGTGGGGAGACCTATATATGTATGTGGTGGGGAGACCTATATATGTGTGTGGTGAGGAGACCTATATATGTGTGTGGTGGGGATACCTATATATATGTGTGGTGGGGATACCTATATATGTCTGTGGGGGGGGATACCTATATATGTATGTGGCGGGGAAACCTATAGATGTATGTGGTGGGGATACCTATATATGTATGTGGTGGGGATACCTATAGATGTGTGTGGTGGGGATACATATAGATGTGTGTGGTGGGGATACCTATATATGTGTGTGGTGGGGATACCTATAGATGTGTGTGGTGGTGATACCTATATATGTGTGTGATGGGGATACCTATATATGTATGTTGTGGGGATACCTATATATGTGTGTGCTGGGGATACCTATAGATGTGTGTGGAGGGATACCTATATATGTGTGTGGTGGGGATACCTATATATGTGTTTGGTGGGGCTACCTATAGATGTGTGTGGTGGGGATACCTATATATGTGTGTGGTGAGGATACCTATATATGTGTGTGGTGGGATACCTATATATATGTGTGGTGGGGATACCTATATATGTCTGTGGTGGGGATACCTATATATGTATGTGGCGGGGATACCTATATATGTATGTGGTGGGGATACCTATAGATGTGTGTGGTGGGGATACATATAGATGTGTGTGGTGGGGATACCTATATATGTGTGTGGTGGGGATACCTATAGATGTGTGTGGTGGTGATACCTATATATGTGTGTGATGGGGATACCTATATATGTATGTGGTGGGGATACCTATATATGTGTGTGCTGGGGATACCTATAGATGTGTGTGGTGGGGATACCTATATATGTGTGTGGTGGGGATACCTATATATGTGTGTGGTGGGGAAACATATACATGTGTGTGGTGGGGATACCTATAGATGTGTGTGGTGGGGATACCTATATATATGTGTGGTGGGGATACCTATATATGTGTGTGGTGGGGATACCTATAGATGTGTGTGGTGAGGATACCTATATATGTATAAGGTGGTGATACCTATATATGTATGTGGTGGGGATACCTATATATGTATGTGGTGGGGATACCTATATATGTGTGTGGAGGGGATACATATAGATGTGTGTGGAGGGATACCTATATATGTGTGTGGTGGGGATATCTATATATGTGTTTGGTGGGGATACCTATAGATTTGTGTTGTGGGGATACCTATATATGTGTGTGGCGGGGATACCTATAGATGTGGTGGGGATACCTATATATGTGTGTGGTGGTGATACCTATATATGTATGTGGTGGGGATACCTATAGATGTGTGTGGTGGGGATACCTATATATGTGTGTGGTGGGGATACCTATATATGTATGTGGTGGGGATACCTATATATGTATGTGGTGGGGATACCTATATATGTATGTGGTGGGGATACCTATATATGTGTGTGGTGTGGATAACTATAGATGTGTGTGATGGGGATACCTATATATGTGTGTGGTGAGGATACCTATATATGTATGTGGTGGGGAGACCTATATATGTGTGTGGTGAGGATACCTATATATGTGTGTGGTGGGGATACCTATATATATGTGTGGTGGGGATACCTATATATGTCTGTGGTGGGGATACCTATATATGTATGTGGCGGGGATACCTATAGATGTATGTGGTGGTGATACCTATAGATGTGTGTGGTGGGGATACATATAGATGTGTGTGGTGGGGATACCTATATATGTGTGTGGTGGGGATACCTATAGATGTGTGTGGTGGTGATACCTATATATGTGTGTGGTGGAGATACCTATATATGTATGTGGTGGGGATACCTATATATGTGTGTGTTGGGGATACCTATAGATGTGTGTGGTGGGGATACCTATATATGTGTGTGGTGGGGATACCTATATATGTGTGTGGTGGGGATACATATATATGTGTGTGGTGGGGATACCTATAGATGTGTGTGGTGGGGATACCTATATATGTATGTGGTGGGGATACCTATATATGTGTGTGGTGGGGATACCTATAGATGTGTGTGGAGGGATACCTATATATGTGTGTGGTGGGGATACCTATATATGTGTTTGGTGGGGATACCTATAGATGTGTGTGGTGGGGATACCTATATATGTGTGAGGTGGGGATACCTATATATGTGTGTGGTGGGGATACCTATATATGTATGTGGTGGGGATACCTATATATGTATGTGTTGAGGATACCTACATATGTATGTGGTGGGGATACCTATAGATGTATGTTTTGGGGATACCTATATATGTATGTGGTGAGGATACCTATATATGTATGTGGTGGGGATACCTATATATGTGTGTGGTGGGGATACCTATTGATGTGTGTGGTGGGGATACATATATATGTATTTGGTGGGGATACTATATATGTATGTGGTGGGGATACCTATATATGTATGTGGTGGGGATACCTATAGATGTGTGTGGTGGGGACACCTATATATGTGTGTGGTGGGGATACCTATATATGTATGTGGTGGGGATACCTATATATGTATGTGGTGGGGATACCTATATATGTATGTGGTGGGGATACCTATATATGTGTGTGGTGTGGATAACTATAGATGTGTGTGATGGGGATACCTATAGCTGTATGTGGTGGGGAGACCTATATATGTATGTGGTGGGGAGACCTATATATGTGTGTGGTGCGGAGACCTATATATGTGTGTGGTGGGGATACCAATATATATGTGTGGTGGGGATACCTATATATGTCTGTGGTGGGGATACCTATATATGTATGTGGCGGGGAAACCTATAGATGTATGTGGTGGGGATACCTATATATGTATGTGGTGGGGATACCTATAGATGTGTGTGGTGGGGATACATATAGATGTGTGTGGTGGGGATACCTATATATGTGTGTGGTGGGGATACCTATAGATGTGTGTGGTGGTGATACCTATATATGTGTGTGGTGGGGATACCTATATATGTATGTGGTGGGGATACCTATATATGTGTGTGCTGGGGATACCTATAGATGTGTGTGGTGGGGATACCTATATATGTGTGTGGTGGGGATACCTATATATGTGTGTGGTGGGGAAACATATACATGTGTGTGGTGGGGATACCTATAGATGTGTGTGGTGGGGATACCTATATATATGTGTGGTGGGGATACCTATATATGTGTGTGGTGGGGATACCTATAGATGTGTGTGGTGAGGATACCTATATATGTATATGGTGGTGATACCTATATATGTATGTGGTGGGGATACCTATATATGTATGTGGTGGGGATACCTATATATGTGTGTGGTGGGGATACATATAGATGTGTGTGGAGGGATACCTATATATGTGTGTGGTGGGGATACCTATATATGTGTTTGGCGGGGATACCTATAGATGTGTGTGGTGGGGATACCTATATATGTGTGAGGTGGGGATACCTATATATGTGTGTGGTGGGGATACCTATATATGTGTGTGGTGGGGATACCTATATATGTATGTGTTGAGGATACCTACATATGTATGTGGTGGGGATACCTATATATGTATGTGGTGGGGATACCTATATATGTATGTGGTGAGGATACCTATATATGTATGTGGTGGGGATACCTATGGATGTGTGTGGTGGGGATACCTATAGATGTGTGTGGTGGGGATACCTATATATGTATGTGGTGGGGATACCTATATATGTATGTGGTGGGGATACCTATATATGTATGTGGTGGGGATACCTATATATGTGTGTGGTGTGGATAACTATAGATGTGTGTGATGGGGATACCTATAGATGTATGTGGTGGGGAGACCTATATATGTATGTGGTGGGGAGACCTATATATGTGTGTGGTGCGGAGACCTATATATGTGTGTGGTGGGGATACCTATATATATGTGTGGTGGGGATACCTATATATGTCTGTGGTGGGGATACCTATATATGTATGTGGCGGGGAAACCTATAGATGTATGTGGTGGGGATACCTATATATGTATGTGGTGGGGATACCTATAGATGTGTGTGGTGGGGATACATATAGATGTGTGTGGTGGGGATACCTATATATGTGTGTGGTGGGGATACCTATAGATGTGTGTGGTGGTGATACCTATATATGTGTGTGGTGGGGATACCTATATATGTATGTGGTGGGGATACCTATATATGTGTGTGCTGGGGATACCTATAGATGTGTGTGGTGGGGATACCTATATATGTGTGTGGTGGGGATACCTATATATGTGTGTGGTGGGGAAACATATACATGTGTGTGGTGGGGATACCTATAGATGTGTGTGGTGGGGATACCTATATATATGTGTGGTGGGGATACCTATATATGTGTGTGGTGGGGATACCTATAGATGTGTGTGGTGAGGATACCTATATATGTATATGGTGGTGATACCTATATATGTATGTGGTGGGGATACCTATATATGTATGTGGTGGGGATACCTATATATGTGTGTGGTGGGGATACATATAGATGTGTGTGGAGGGATACCTATATATGTGTGTGGTGGGGATACCTATATATGTGTTTGGCGGGGATACCTATAGATGTGTGTGGTGGGGATACCTTTATATGTGTGAGGTGGGGATACCTATATATGTGTGTGGTGGGTATACCTATATATGTGTGTGGTGGGGATACCTATATATGTATGTGTTGAGGATACCTACATATGTATGTGGTGGGGATACCTATATATGTATGTGGTGAGGATACCTATATATGTATGTGGTGAGGATACCTATATATGTATGTGGTGGGGATACCTATGGATGTGTGTGGTGGGGATACCTATAGATGTGTGTGGTGGGGATACCTATATATGTATTTGGTGGGGATACTATATATGTATGTGGTGGGGATACCTATATATGTATGTGGTGGGGATAGCTATATATGTATGTGGTGGGCATACCTATATATGTGTGTGGTGGGGATACCTATAGATGTGTGTGGTGGGGATACCTATATATGTGTGTGGTGGGGATACCTATATATGTGTGTGGTGGGGATACATATATATGTGTGTGGTGGGGATACCTATAGATGTGTGTGGTGGGGATATCTATATATGTGTGTGGTGTGGATACCTATATGTGTGTGTGGTGGGGATACCTATAGATGTGTGAGGTGGGGATACCTATATATGTATGTGGTGGGGATACCTATATATGTGTGTGGTGGGGATACCTATAGATGTGTGTGGAGGGATACCCATATATGTGTGTGGTGGGGATACCTATATATGTGTTTGGTGGGGATACCTATAGATGTGTGTGGTGGGGATACCTATATATGTGTGAGGTGGGGATACCTATATATGTGTGTGGTGGGGATACCTATATATGTGTGTGGTGGGGATACCTATATATGTATGTGTTGAGGATACTTACATATGTATGTGGTGGGGATACCTATAGATGTATGTTTTGGGGATACCTATATATGTATGTGGTGAGGATACCTATATATGTATGTGGTGGGGATACCTATAGATGTGTGTGGTGGGGATACCTATAGATGTGTGTGGTGGGGATACATATATATGTATTTGGTGGGGATACTATATATGTATGTGGTGGGGATACCTATATATGTATGTGGTGGGGATACCTATAGATGTGTGTGGTGGGGACACCTATATATGTGTGTGGTGGGGATACCTATATATGTATGTGGTGGGGATACCTATATATGTATGTGGTGGGGATACCTATATATGTATGTGGTGGGGATACCTATATATGTGTGTGGTGTGGATAACTATAGATGTGCGTGATGGGGATACCTATAGATGTATGTGGTGGGGAGACCTATATATGTATGTGGTGGGGAGACCTATATATGTGTGTGGTGCGGAGACCTATATATGTGTGTGGTGGGGATACCTATATATATGTGTGGTGGGGATACCTATATATGTCTGTGGTGGGGATACCTATATATGTATGTGGCGGGGAAACCTATAGATGTATGTGGTGGGGATACCTATATATGTATGTGGTGGGGATACCTATAGATGTGTGTGGTGGGGATACATATAGATGTGTGTGGTGGGGATACCTATATATGTGTGTGGTGGGGATACCTATATATGTGTGTGGTGGTGATACCTATATATGTGTGTGGTGGGGATACCTATATATGTATGTGGTGGGGATACCTATATATGTCTGTGCTGGGAATACCTATAGATGTGTGTGGTGGGGATACCTGTATATGTGTGTGGTGGGGATACCTATATATGTGTGTGGTGGGGAAACATATACATGTGTGTGGTGGGGATACCTATAGATGTGTGTGGTGGGGATACCTATATATATGTGTGGTGGGGATACCTATATATGTGTGTGGTGGGGATACCTATAGATGTGTGTGGTGAGGATACCTATATATGTATATGGTGGTGATACCTATATATGTATGTGGTGGGATTACCTATATATGTATGTGGTGGGGATACCTATATATGTGTGTGGTGGGGATACATATAGATGTGTGTGGAGGGATACCTATATATGTGTGTGGTGGGGATACCTATATATGTGTTTGGTGGGGATACCTATAGATGTGTGTGGTGGGGATACCTATATATGTGTGAGGTGGGGATACCTATATATGTGTGTGGTGGGGATACCTATATATGTGTGTGGTGGGGATACCTATATATGTATGTGTTGAGGATACCTACATATGTATGTGGTGGGGATACCTATAGATGTATGTGGTGGGGATACCTATATATGTATGTGGTGAGGATACCTATATATGTATGTGGTGGGGATACCTATAGAAGTGTGTGGTGGGGATACCTATAGATGTGTGTGGTGGGGATACCTATATATGTATTTGGTGGGGATACTATATATGTATGTGGTGGGGATACCTATATATGTATGTGGTGGGGATAGCTATATATGTATGTGGTGGGGATACCTATATATGTGTGTGGTGGGGATACCTATAGATGTGTGTGGTGGGGATACATATATATGTGTGTGGTGGGGATACCTATATATGTGTGTGGTGGGGATACATATATATGTGTGTGGTGGGGATACATATATATGTGTGTGGTGGGGATACCTATAGATGTGTGTGGTGGGGATACCTATATGTGTGTGTGGTGGGGATACCCATAGATGTGTGTGGTGAGGATACCTATATATGTATATGGTGATGATACCTATATATGTATGTGGTGGGGATACCTATATATGTATGTGGTGGGGATACCTATATATGTGTGTGGTGGGGATACCTATAGATGTGTGTGGTGGGGATACCTATATATGTGTGTGGTGGGGATACCTATAGATGTGTGTGGTGGGGATACCTATATATGTGTGTGGTGGGGATACCTATATATGTGTGTGGTGGGGAAACCTATAGATGTGTGTGGTGGGGATACCTATATATTTATGTGGTGAGGATATCTACATATGTATGTGGTGGGGATACCTATAGATGTATTTGGTGGGGATACCTATATATGTATGTGGTGAGGATACCTATATATCTATGTGGTGTGGATACCTATAGATGTGTGTGGTGGGGATACCTATAGATGTGTGTGGTGGGGATACCTATATATGTATGTGGTGGGGATACCTATATATGTATGTGGTGGGGATACCTATATATGTATGTGGTGGGGATACCTATATATGTATGTGGCGGGATACCTATAGATGTATGTGGTGGGGATACCTATATATGTATGTGGTGGGGATACCTATAGATGAATGTGGTGGGGATACCTATATATGTATGTGGTGGGGATACCTATATATGTACGTGGTGGGGACACCTATATATGTGTGTGGTGGGGATACCTATAGATGTGTGTGGTGGTGATACCTATATATGTGTGTGATGGCGATACCTATATATGTATGTGGTGGGGATACCTATATATGTGTGTGCTGGGGATACCTATAGATATGTGTGGTGGGGATACCTATATATGTGTGTGGTGGGGATACCTATATATGTGTGTGGTGGGGAAACATATACATGTGTGTGGTGGGGATACCTATAGATGTGTGTGGTGGGAATACCTATATATATGTGTGGTGGGGATACCTATATATGTGTGTGGTGGGGATACCTATAGATGTGTGTGGTGAGGATACCTATATATGTATATGGTGGTGATACCTATATATGTATGTGGTGGGGATACCTATATATGTATGTGGTGGGGATACCTATATATGTGTGTGGTGGGGATACATATAGATGTGTGTGGAGGGATACCTATATATGTGTGTGGTGGGGATACCTATATATGTGTTTGGTGGGGATACCTATAGATGTGTGTGGTGGGGATATCTATATATGTGAGTGGTGGGGATACCTATAGATGTGGTGGGGATACCTATATATGTTTGTGGTGGTGATACCTATATATGTATGTGGTGGGGATACCTATAGATGTGTGTGGTGGGGATACCTATATATGTTTGTGGTGGGGATACCTATATATGTATGTGGTGGGGATACCTATATATGTATGTGGTGGGGATACCTATATATGTATGTGGTGGGGATACCTATATATGTGTGTGGTGTGGATAACTATAGATGTGTGTGATGGGGATACCTATTGATGTATGTGGTGGGGAGACCTATATATGTATGTGGTGGGGAGACCTATATATGTGTGTGGTGAGGATACCTGTATATGTGTGTGGTGGGGATACCTATATATATGTGTGGTGGGGATACCTATATATGTCTGTGGTGGGGATACCTATATATGTATGTGGCGGGGATACCTATAGATGTATGTGGTGGGGATACCTATAGATGTGTGTGGTGGGGATACATATAGATGTGTGTGGTGCGGATACCTATATATGTGTGTGGTGGGGATACCTATAGATGTGAGTGGTGGTGATACCTATATATGTGTGTGGTGGAGATACCTATATATGTATGTGGTGGGGATACCTATATATGTGTGTGTTGGGGATACCTATAGATGTGTGTGGTGGGGATACCTATATATGTGTGTGGTGGGGATACCTATATATGTGTGTGGTGGGGATACATATATATGTGTGTGGTGGGGATACCTATAGATGTGTGTAGTGGGGATACCTATATATGTATGTGGTGGGGATACCTATATATGTGTGTGGTGGGGATACCTATAGATGTGTGTGGAGGGATACCTATATATGTGTGTGGTGGGGATACCTATATATGTGTTTGGTGGGGATACCTATAGATGTGTGTGGTGGGGATACCTATATATGTGTGAGGTGGGGATACCTATATATGTGTGTGGTGGGGATACCTATATATGTGTGTGGTGGGGATACCTATATATGTATGTGTTGAGGATACCTACATATGTATGTGGTGGGGATACCTATATATGTATGTGGTGGGGATACCTATATATGTATGTGGTGAGGATACCTATATATGTATGTGGTGGGGATACCTATAGATGTGTGTGGTGGGGATACCTATATATGTGTGTGGTGGGGATACATATATATGTATTTGGTGGGGATACTATATATGTATGTGGTGGGGATACCTATATATGTATGTGGTGGGGATACCTATATATGTATGTGGTGGGGATACCTATATATGTGTGTGGTGTGGATAACTATAGATGTGTGTGATGGGGATACCTATAGATGTATGTGGTGGGAGACCTATATATGTATGTGGTGGGGAGACCTATATATGTGTGTGGTGCGGAGACCTATATATGTGTGTGGTGGGGATACCTATATATATGTGTGGTGGGGATACCTATATATGTCTGTGGTGGGGATACCTATATATGTATGTGGCGGGGAAACCTATAGATGTATGTGGTGGGGATACCTATATATGTATGTGGTGGGGATACCTATAGATGTGTGTGGTGGGGATACATATAGATGTGTGTGGTGGGGATACCTATATATGTGTGTGGTGGGGATACCTATAGATGTGTGTGGTAGTGATACCTATATATGTGTTTGGTGGGGATACCTATATATGTATGTGGTGGGGATACCTATATATGTGTGTGCTGGGGATACCTATAGATGTGTGTGGTGGGGATACCTATATATGTGTGTGGTGGGGATACCTATATATGTGTGTGGTGGGGAAACATATACATGTGTGTGGTGGGGATACCTATAGATGTGTGTGGTGGGGATACCTATATATATGTGTGGTGGGGATACCTATATATGTGTGTGGTGGGGATACCTATAGATGTGTGTGGTGAGGATACCTATATATGTATATGGTGGTGATACCTATATATGTATGTGGTGGGGATACCTATATATGTATGTGGTGGGGATACCTATATATGTGTGTGGTGGGGATACATATAGATGTGTGTGGAGGGATACCTATATATGTGTGTGGTGGGGATACCTATATATGTGTTTGGTGGGGATACCTATAGATGTGTGTGGTGGGGATACCTATATATGTGTGAGGTGGGGATACCTATATATGTGTGTGGTGGGGATACCTATATATGTGTGTGGTGGGGATACCTATATATGTATGTGTTGAGGATACCTACATATGTATGTGGTGGGGATACCTATAGATGTATGTGGTGGGGATACCTATATATGTATGTGGTGAGGATACCTATATATGTATGTGGTGGGGATACCTATAGATGTGTGTGGTGGGGATACCTATAGATGTGTGTGGTGGGGATACCTATATATGTATTTGGTGGGGATACTATATATGTATGTGGTGGGGATACCTATATATGTATGTGGTGGGGATAGCTATATATGTATGTGGTGGGGATACCTATATATGTGTGTGGTGGGGATACCTATAGATGTGTGTGGTGGGGATACCTATATATGTGTGTGGTGGGGATACCTATATATGTGTGTGGTGGGGATACATATATATGTGTGTGGTGGGGATACCTATAGATGTGTGTGGTGGGGATACCTATTGATGTATGTGGTGGGGAGACCTATATATGTATGTGGTGGGGAGACCTATATATGTGTGTGGTGAGGATACCTGTATATGTGTGTGGTGGGGATACCTATATATATGTGTGGTGGGGATACCTATATATGTCTGTGGTGGGGATACCTATATATGTATGTGGCGGGGATACCTATAGATGTATGTGGTGGGGATACCTATAGATGTGTGTGGTGGGGATACATATAGATGTGTGTGGTGCGGATACCTATATATGTGTGTGGTGGGGATACCTATAGATGTGAGTGGTGGTGATACCTATATATGTGTGTGGTGGAGATACCTATATATGTATGTGGTGGGGATACCTATATATGTGTGTGTTGGGGATACCTATAGATGTGTGTGGTGGGGATACCTATATATGTGTGTGGTGGGGATACCTATATATGTGTGTGGTGGGGATACATATATATGTGTGTGGTGGGGATACCTATAGATGTGTGTAGTGGGGATACCTATATATGTATGTGGTGGGGATACCTATATATGTGTGTGGTGGGGATACCTATAGATGTGTGTGGAGGGATACCTATATATGTGTGTGGTGGGGATACCTATATATGTGTTTGGTGGGGATACCTATAGATGTGTGTGGTGGGGATACCTATATATGTGTGAGGTGGGGATACCTATATATGTGTGTGGTGGGGATACCTATATATGTGTGTGGTGGGGATACCTATATATGTATGTGTTGAGGATACCTACATATGTATGTGGTGGGGATACCTATATATGTATGTGGTGGGGATACCTATATATGTATGTGGTGAGGATACCTATATATGTATGTGGTGGGGATACCTATAGATGTGTGTGGTGGGGATACCTATATATGTGTGTGGTGGGGATACATATATATGTATTTGGTGGGGATACTATATATGTATGTGGTGGGGATACCTATATATGTATGTGGTGGGGATACCTATATATGTATGTGGTGGGGATACCTATATATGTGTGTGGTGTGGATAACTATAGATGTGTGTGATGGGGATACCTATAGATGTATGTGGTGGGAGACCTATATATGTATGTGGTGGGGAGACCTATATATGTGTGTGGTGCGGAGACCTATATATGTGTGTGGTGGGGATACCTATATATATGTGTGGTGGGGATACCTATATATGTCTGTGGTGGGGATACCTATATATGTATGTGGCGGGGAAACCTATAGATGTATGTGGTGGGGATACCTATATATGTATGTGGTGGGGATACCTATAGATGTGTGTGGTGGGGATACATATAGATGTGTGTGGTGGGGATACCTATATATGTGTGTGGTGGGGATACCTATAGATGTGTGTGGTAGTGATACCTATATATGTGTTTGGTGGGGATACCTATAAATGTATGTGGTGGGGATACCTATATATGTGTGTGCTGGGGATACCTATAGATGTGTGTGGTGGGGATACCTATATATGTGTGTGGTGGGGATACCTATATATGTGTGTGGTGGGGAAACATATACATGTGTGTGGTGGGGATACCTATAGATGTGTGTGGTGGGGATACCTATATATATGTGTGGTGGGGATACCTATATATGTGTGTGGTGGGGATACCTATAGATGTGTGTGGTGAGGATACCTATATATGTATATGGTGGTGATACCTATATATGTATGTGGTGGGGATACCTATATATGTATGTGGTGGGGATACCTATATATGTGTGTGGTGGGGATACATATAGATGTGTGTGGAGGGATACCTATATATGTGTGTGGTGGGGATACCTATATATGTGTTTGGTGGGGATACCTATAGATGTGTGTGGTGGGGATACCTATATATGTGTGAGGTGGGGATACCTATATATGTGTGTGGTGGGGATACCTATATATGTGTGTGGTGGGGATACCTATATATGTATGTGTTGAGGATACCTACATATGTATGTGGTGGGGATACCTATAGATGTATGTGGTGGGGATACCTATATATGTATGTGGTGAGGATACCTATATATGTATGTGGTGGGGATACCTATAGATGTGTGTGGTGGGGATACCTATAGATGTGTGTGGTGGGGATACCTATATATGTATTTGGTGGGGATACTATATATGTATGTGGTGGGGATACCTATATATGTATGTGGTGGGGATAGCTATATATGTATGTGGTGGGGATACCTATATATGTGTGTGGTGGGGATACCTATAGATGTGTGTGGTGGGGATACCTATATATGTGTGTGGTGGGGATACCTATATATGTGTGTGGTGGGGATACATATATATGTGTGTGGTGGGGATACCTATAGATGTGTGTGGTGGGGATACCTATATATGTGTGTGGTGTGGATACCTATATGTGTGTGTGGTGGGGATACCTATAGATGTGTGTGGTGAGGATACCTATATATGTGTGTGGTGGGGAAACCTATAGATGTGTGTGGTGGGGATACCTATATATTTATGTGATGAGGATATCTACATATGTATGTGGTGGGGATACCTATAGATGTATTTGGTGGGGATACCTATATATGTATGTGGTGAGGATACCTATATATATATGTGGTGTGGATACCTATAGATGTGTGTGGTGGGGATACCTATAGATGTGTGTGGTGGGGATACCTATATATGTATGTGGTGGGGATACATATAGATGTGTGTGGTGGGAATACCTATATATGTATGTGGTGGGGATACCTATATATGTATGTGGTGGGGATACCTATATATGTATGTGGTGGTGATACCTATATATGTATGTGGTGATGATACCTATATATGTATGTGGTGGGGATACCTATATATGTATGTGGTGGGGATACCTATATATGTATGTGGCGGGATACCTATAGATGTATGTGGTGGGGATACCTATATATGTATGTGGTGGGGATACCTATAGATGAATGTGGTGGGGATACCTATATATGTATGTGGTGGGGACACCTATATATGTACGTGGTGGGGACACCTATATATGTGTGTGGTGGGGATACCTATAGATGTGTGTGGTGGTGATACCTATATATGTGTGTGATGGGGATACCTATATATGTATGTGGTGGGGATACCTATATATGTGTGTGCTGGGGATACCTATAGATGTGTGTGGTGGGGATACCTATATATGTGTGTGGTGGGGATACCTATATATGTGTGTGGTGGGGAAACATATACATGTGTGTGGTGGGGATACCTATAGATGTGTGTGGTGGGGATACCTATATATATGTGTGGTGGGGATACCTATATATGTGTGTGGTGGGGATACCTATAGATGTGTGTGGTGAGGATACCTATATATGTATATGGTGGTGATACCTATATATGTATGTGGTGGGGATACCTATATATGTATGTGGTGGGGATACCTATATATGTGTGTGGTGGGGATACATATAGATGTGTGTGGAGGGATACCTATATATGTGTGTGGTGGGGATACCTATATATGTGTTTGGTGGGGATACCTATAGATGTGTGTGGTGGGGATACCTATATATGTGTGAGGTGGGGATACCTATATATGTGTGTGGTGGGGATACCTATATATGTGTGTGGTGGGGATACCTATATATGTATGTGTTGAGGATACCTACATATGTATGTGGTGGGGATACCTATAGATGTATGTGGTGGGGATACCTATATATGTATGTGGTGAGGATACCTATATATGTATGTGGTGGGGATACCTATAGATGTGTGTGGTGGGGATACCTATAGATGTGTGTGGTGGGGATACCTATATATGTATTTGGTGGGGATACTATATATGTATGTGGTGGGGATACCTATATATGTATGTGGTGGGGATAGCTATATATGTATGTGGTGGGGATACCTATATATGTGTGTGGTGGGGATACCTATAGATGTGTGTGGTGGGGATACCTATATATGTGTGTGGTGGGGATACCTATATATGTGTGTGGTGGGGATACATATATATGTGTGTGGTGGGGATACCTATAGATGTGTGTGGTGGGGATACCTATATATGTGTGTGGTGTGGATACCTATATGTGTGTGTGGTGGGGATACCTATAGATGTGTGTGGTGAGGATACCTATATATGTGTGTGGTGGGGAAACCTATAGATGTGTGTGGTGGGGATACCTATATATTTATGTGATGAGGATATCTACATATGTATGTGGTGGGGATACCTATAGATGTATTTGGTGGGGATACCTATATATGTATGTGGTGAGGATACCTATATATATATGTGGTGTGGATACCTATAGATGTGTGTGGTGGGGATACCTATAGATGTGTGTGGTGGGGATACCTATATATGTATGTGGTGGGGATACATATAGATGTGTGTGGTGGGAATACCTATATATGTATGTGGTGGGGATACCTATATATGTATGTGGTGGGGATACCTATATATGTATGTGGTGGTGATACCTATATATGTATGTGGTGATGATACCTATATATGTATGTGGTGGGGATACCTATATATGTATGTGGTGGGGATACCTATATATGTATGTGGCGGGATACCTATAGATGTATGTGGTGGGGATACCTATATATGTATGTGGTGGGGATACCTATAGATGAATGTGGTGGGGATACCTATATATGTATGTGGTGGGGACACCTATATATGTACGTGGTGGGGACACCTATATATGTGTGTGGTGGGGATACCTATAGATGTGTGTGGTGGTGATACCTATATATGTGTGTGATGGGGATACCTATATATGTATGTGGTGGGGATACCTATATATGTGTGTGCTGGGGATACCTATAGATGTGTGTGGTGGGGATACCTATATATGTGTGTGGTGGGGATACCTATATATGTGTGTGGTGGGGAAACATATACATGTGTGTGGTGGGGATACCTATAGATGTGTGTGGTGGGGATACCTATATATATGTGTGGTGGGGATACCTATATATGTGTGTGGTGGGGATACCTATAGATGTGTGTGGTGAGGATACCTATATTTGTATATGGTGGTGATACCTATATATGTATGTGGTGGGGATACCTATATATGTATGTGGTGGGGATACCTATATATGTGTGTGGTGGGGATACATATAGATGTGTGTGGAGGGATACCTATATATGTGTGTGGTGGGGATACCTATATATGTGTTTGGTGGGGATACCTATAGATGTGTGTGGTGGGGATACCTATATATGTGAGTGGTGGGGATACCTATAGATGTGGTGGGGATACCTATATATGTTTGTGGTGGTGATACCTATATATGTATGTGGTGGGGATACCTATAGATGTGTGTGGTGGGGATACCTATATATGTGTGTGTTGGGGATACCTATATATGTATGTGGTGGGGATACCTATATATGTATGTGGTGGGGATACCTATATATGTATGTGGTGGGGATACCTATATATGTGTGTGGTGTGGATAACTATAGATGTGTGTGATGGGGATACCTATTGATGTATGTGGTGGGGAGACCTATATATGTATGTGGTGGGGAGACCTATATATGTGTGTGGTGAGGATACCTGTATATGTGTGTGGTGGGGATACCTATATATATGTGTGGTGGGGATACCTATATATGTCTGTGGTGGGGATACCTATATATGTATGTGGCGGGGATACCTATAGATGTATGTGGTGGGGATACCTATAGATGTGTGTGGTGGGGATACATATAGATGTGTGTGGTGCGGATACCTATATATGTGTGAGGTGGGGATACCTATAGATGTGTGTGGTGGTGATACCTATATATGTGTGTGGTGGAGATACCTATATATGTATGTGGTGGGGATACCTATATATGTGTGTGTTGGGGATACCTATAGATGTGTGTGGTGGGGATACCTATATATGTGTGTGGTGGGGATACCTATATATGTGTGTGGTGGGGATACATATATATGTGTGTGGTGGGGATACCTATAGATGTGTGTGGTGGGGATACCTATATATGTATGTGGTGGGGATACCTATATATGTGTGTGGTGGGGATACCTATAGATGTGTGTGGAGGGATACCTATATATGTGTGTGGTGGGGATACCTATATATGTGTTTGGTGGGGATACCTATAGATGTGTGTGGTGGGGATACCTATATATGTGTGAGGTGGGGATACCTATATATGTGTGTGGTGGGGATACCTATATATGTGTGTGGTGGGGATACCTATATATGTATGTGTTGAGGATACCTACATATGTATGTGGTGGGGATACCTATAGATGTATGTGGTGGGGATACCTATATATGTATGTGGTGAGGATACCTATATATGTATGTGGTGGGGATACCTATAGATGTGTGTGGTGGGGATAACTATAGATGTGTGTGGTGGGGATACATATATATGTATTTGGTGGGGATACTATATATGTATGTGGTGGGGATACCTATATATGTATGTGGTGGGGATACCTATAGATGTGTGTGGTGGGGACACCTATATATGTGTGTGGTGGGGATACCTATATATGTATGCGGTGGGGATACCTATATATGTATGTGGTGGGGATACCTATATATGTATGTGGTGGGGATACCTATATATGTGTGTGGTGTGGATAACTATAGATGTGTGTGATGGGGATACCTATAGATGTATGTGGTGGGGAGACCTATATATGTATGTGGTGGGGAGACCTATATATGTGTGTGGTGAGGAGACCTATATATGTGTGTGGTGGGGATACCTATATATATGTGTGGTGGGGATACCTATATATGTCTGTGGTGGGGATACCTATATATGTATGTGGCGGGGAAACCTATAGATGTATGTGGTGGGGATACCTATATATGTATGTGGTGGGGATACCTATAGATGTGTGTGGTGGGGATACCTATATATGTGTGTGGTGTGGATACCTATATGTGTGTGTGGTGGGGATACCCATAGATGTGTGTGGTGAGGATACCTATATATGTATATGGTGATGATACCTATATATGTATGTGGTGGGGATACCTATATATGTATGTGGTGGGGATACCTATATATGTGTGTGGTGGGGATACCTATAGATGTGTGTGGTGGGGATACCTATATATGTGTGTGGTGGGGATACCTATAGATGTGTGTGGTGGGGATACCTATATATGTGTGTGGTGGGGATACCTATATATGTGTGTGGTGGGGAAACCTATAGATGTGTGTGGTGGGGATACCTATATATTTATGTGGTGAGGATATCTACATATGTATGTGGTGGGGATACCTATAGATGTATTTGGTGGGGATACCTATATATGTATGTGGTGAGGATACCTATATATCTATGTGGTGTGGATACCTATAGATGTGTGTGGTGGGGATACCTATAGATGTGTCTGGTGGGGATACCTATATATGTATGTGGTGGGGATACATATAGATGTGTGTGGTGGGAATACCTATACATGTATGTGGTGGGGATACCTATATATGTATGTGGTGGGGATACCTATATATGTATGTGGTGGTTATACCTATATATGTATGTGGTGGTGATACCTATATATGTATGTGGTGGGGATACCTATATATGTATGTGGTGGGGATACCTATATATGTATGTGGCGGGATACCTATAGATGTATGTGGTGGGGATACCTATATATGTATGTGGTGGGGATACCTATAGATGAATGTGGTGGGGATACCTATATATGTATGTGGTGGGGATACCTATATATGTACGTGGTGGGGACACCTATATATGTGTGTGGTGGGGATACCTATAGATGTGTGTGGTGGTGATACCTATATATGTGTGTGATGGCGATACCTATATATGTATGTGGTGGGGATACCTATATATGTGTGTGCTGGGGATACCTATAGATATGTGTGGTGGGGATACCTATATATGTGTGTGGTGGGGATACCTATATATGTGTGTGGTGGGGAAACATATACATGTGTGTGGTGGGGATACCTATAGATGTGTGTGGTGGGAATACCTATATATATGTGTGGTGGGGATACCTATATATGTGTGTGGTGGGGATACCTATAGATGTGTGTGGTGAGGATACCTATATATGTATATGGTGGTGATACCTATATATGTATGTGGTGGGGATACCTATATATGTATGTGGTGGGGATACCTATATATGTGTGTGGTGGGGATACATATAGATGTGTGTGGAGGGATACCTATATATGTGTGTGGTGGGGATACCTATATATGTGTTTGGTGGGGATACCTATAGATGTGTGTGGTGGGGATATCTATATATGTGAGTGGTGGGGATACCTATAGATGTGGTGGGGATACCTATATATGTTTGTGGTGGTGATACCTATATATGTATGTGGTGGGGATACCTATAGATGTGTGTGGTGGGGATACCTATATATGTGTGTGGTGGGGATACCTATATATGTATGTGGTGGGGATACCTATATATGTATGTGGTGGGGATACCTATATATGTATGTGGTGGGGATACCTATATATGTGTGTGGTGTGGATAACTATAGATGTGTGTGATGGGGATACCTATTGATGTATGTGGTGGGGAGACCTATATATGTATGTGGTGGGGAGACCTATATATGTGTGTGGTGAGGATACCTGTATATGTGTGTGGTGGGGATACCTATATATATGTGTGGTGGGGATACCTATATATGTCTGTGGTGGGGATACCTATATATGTATGTGGCGGGGATACCTATAGATGTATGTGGTGGGGATACCTATAGATGTGTGTGGTGGGGATACATATAGATGTGTGTGGTGCGGATACCTATATATGTGTGTGGTGGGGATACCTATAGATGTGAGTGGTGGTGATACCTATATATGTGTGTGGTGGAGATACCTATATATGTATGTGGTGGGGATACCTATATATGTGTGTGTTGGGGATACCTATAGATGTGTGTGGTGGGGATACCTATATATGTGTGTGGTGGGGATACCTATATATGTGTGTGGTGGGGATACATATATATGTGTGTGGTGGGGATACCTATAGATGTGTGTGGTGGGGATACCTATATATGTATGTGGTGGGGATACCTATATATGTGTGTGGTGGGGATACCTATAGATGTGTGTGGAGGGATACCTATATATGTGTGTGGTGGGGATACCTATATATGTGTTTGGTGGGGATACCTATAGATGTGTGTGGTGGGGATACCTATATATGTGTGAGGTGGGGATACCTATATATGTGTGTGGTGGGGATACCTATATATGTGTGTGGTGGGGATACCTATATATGTATGTGTTGAGGATACCTACATATGTATGTGGTGGGGATACCTATATATGTATGTGGTGGGGATACCTAAATATGTATGTGGTGAGGATACCTATATATGTATGTGGTGGGGATACCTATATATGTGTGTGGTGGGGATACCTATAGATGTGTGTGGTGGGGATACATATATATGTATTTGGTGGGGATACTATATATGTATGTGGTGGGGATACCTATATATGTATGTGGTGGGGATACCTATATATGTATGTGGTGGGGATACCTATATATGTGTGTGGT
Organism: Siphonodentalium dalli; assembly: GCA_032622095.1. Lineage (NCBI taxonomy): Eukaryota > Metazoa > Mollusca > Scaphopoda > Gadilida > Siphonodentaliidae > Siphonodentalium > Siphonodentalium dalli. The sequence continues at coordinate 61,361,134 of CP136068.1, forward strand.
GTGGATAACTATAGATGTGTGTGATGGGGATACCTATAGATGTATGTGGTGGGGAGACCTATATATGTATGTGGTGGGGAGACCTATATATGTGTGTGGTGCGGAGACCTATATATGTGTCTGGTGGGGATACCTATATATATGTGTGGTGGGGATACCTATATATGTCTGTGGTGGGGATACCTATATATGTATGTGGCGTGGAAACCTATAGATGTATGTGGTGGGGATACCTATATATGTATGTGGTGGGGATACCTATAGATGTGTTTGGTGGGGATACATATAGATGTGTGTGGTGGGGATACCTATATATGTGTGTGGTGGGGATACCTATAGATGTGTGTGGTAGTGATACCTATATATGTGTTTGGTGGGGATACCTATATATGTATGTGGTGGGGATACCTATATATGTGTGTGCTGGGGATACCTATAGATGTGGTGGGGATACCTATATATGTTTGTGGTGGGGATACCTATAGATGTGTGTGGTGGGGATACATATAGATGTGTGTGGTGCGGATACCTATATATGTGTGTGGTGGGGATACCTATAGATGTGTGTGGTGGTGATACCTATATATGTGTGTGGTGGAGATACCTATATATGTATGTGGTGGGGATACCTATATATGTGTGTGTTGGGGATACCTATAGATGTGTGTGGTGGGGATACCTATATATGTGTGTGGTGTGGATACCTATATATGTGTGTGGTGGGGATACATATATATGTGTGTGGTGGGGATACCTATAGATGTGTGTGGTGAGGATACCTATATATGTATATGGTGGTGATACCTATATATGTATGTGGTGGGGATACCTATATATGTATGTGGTGGGGATACCTATATATGTGTGTGGTGGGGATACATATAGATGTGTGTGGAGGGATACCTATATATGTGTGTGGTGGGGATACCTATATATGTGTTTGGTGGGGATACCTATAGATGTGTGTGGTGGGGATACCTATATATGTGTGAGGTGGGGATACCTATATATGTGTGTGGTGGGGATACCTATATATGTGTGTGGTGGGGATACCTATATATGTATGTGTTGAGGATACCTACATATGTATGTGGTGGGGATACCTATAGATGTATGTGGTGGGGATACCTATATATGTATGTGGTGAGGATACCTATATATGTATGTGGTGGGGATACCTATAGATGTGTGTGGTGGGGATACCTATAGATGTGTGTGGTGGGGATACCTATATATGTATTTGGTGGGGATACTATATATGTATGTGGTGGGGATACCTATATATGTATGTGGTGGGGATAGCTATATATGTATGTGGTGGGGATACCTATATATGTGTGTGGTGGGGATACCTATAGATGTGTGTGGTGGGGATACCTATATATGTGTGTGGTGGGGATACCTATATATGTGTGTGGTGGGGATACATATATATGTGTGTGGTGGGGATACCTATAGATGTGTGTGGTGGGGATACCTATATATGTGTGTGGTGAGGATACCTATATGTGTGTGTGGTGGGGATACCTATAGATGTGTGTGGTGAGGATACCTATATATGTGTGTGGTGGGGAAACCTATAGATGTGTGTGGTGGGGATACCTATATATTTATGTGATGAGGATATCTACATATGTATGTGGTGGGGATACCTATAGATGTATTTGGTGGGGATACCTATATATATATGTGGTGAGGATACCTATATATCTATGTGGTGTGGATACCTATAGATGTGTGTGGTGGGGATACCTATAGATGTGTGTGGTGGGGATACCTATATATGTATGTGGTGGGGATACATATAGATGTGTGTGGTGGGAATACCTATATATGTATGTGGTGGGGATACCTATATATGTATGTGGTGGGGATACCTATATATGTATGTGGTGGTGATACCTATATATGTATGTGGTGGTGATACCTATATATGTATGTGGTGGGGATACCTATATATGTATGTGGTGGGGATACCTATATATGTATGTGGCGGGATACCTATAGATGTATGTGGTGGGGATACCTATATATGTATGTGGTGGGGATACCTATAGATGAATGTGGTGGGGATACCTATATATGTATGTGGTGGGGACACCTATATATGTACGTGGTGGGGACACCTATATATGTGTGTGGTGGGGATACCTATAGATGTGTGTGGTGGTGATACCTATATATGTGTGTGATGGGGATACCTATATATGTATGTGGTGGGGATACCTATATATGTGTGTGCTGGGGATACCTATAGATGTGTGTGGTGGGGATACTTATATATGTGTGTGGTGGGGATACCTATATATGTGTGTGGTGGGGAAACATATACATGTGTGTGGTGGGGATACCTATAGATGTGTGTGGTGGGGATACCTATATATATGTGTGGTGGGGATACCTATATATGTGTGTGGTGGGGATACCTATAGATGTGTGTGGTGAGGATACCTATATTTGTATATGGTGGTGATACCTATATATGTATGTGGTGGGGATACCTATATATGTATGTGGTGGGGATACCTATATATGTGTGTGGTGGGGATACATATAGATGTGTGTGGAGGGATACCTATATATGTGTGTGGTGGGGATACCTATATATGTGTTTGGTGGGGATACCTATAGATGTGTGTGGTGGGGATACCTATATATGTGAGTGGTGGGGATACCTATAGATGTGGTGGGGATACCTATATATGTTTGTGGTGGTGATACCTATATATGTATGTGGTGGGGATACCTATAGATGTGTGTGGTGGGGATACCTATATATGTGTGTGGTGGGGATACCTATATATGTATGTGGTGGGGATACCTATATATGTATGTGGTGGGGATACCTATATATGTATGTGGTGGGGATACCTATATATGTGTGTGGTGTGGATAACTATAGATGTGTGTGATGGGGATACCTATTGATGTATGTGGTGGGGAGACCTATATATGTATGTGGTGGGGAGACCTATATATGTGTGTGGTGAGGATACCTGTATATGTGTGTGGTGGGGATACCTATATATATGTGTGGTTGGGATACCTATATATGTCTGTGGTGGGGATACCTATATATGTATGTGGCGGGGATACCTATAGATGTATGTGGTGGGGATACCTATAGATGTTTGTGGTGGGGATACATATAGATGTGTGTGGTGCGGATACCTATATATGTGTGTGGTGGGGATACCTATAGATGTGTGTGGTGGTGATACCTATATATGTGTGTGGTGGAGATACCTATATATGTATGTGGTGGGGATACCTATATATGTGTGTGTTGGGGATACCTATAGATGTGTGTGGTGGGGATACCTATATATGTGTGTGGTGTGGATACCTATATATGTGTGTGGTGGGGATACATATATATGTGTGTGGTGGGGATACCTATAGATGTGTGTGGTGGGGATACCTATATATGTATGTGGTGGGGATACCTATATATGTGTGTGGTGGGGATACCTATAGATGTGTGTGGAGGGATACCTATATATGTGTGTGGTGGGGATACCTATATATGTGTTTGGTGGGGATACCTATAGATGTGTGTGGTGGGGATACCTATATATGTGTGAGGTGGGGATACCTATATATGTGTGTGGTGGGGATACCTATATATGTGTGTGGTGGGGATACCTATATATGTATGTGTTGAGGATACCTACATATGTATGTGGTGGGGATACCTATAGATGTATGTGGTGGGGATACCTATATATGTATGTGGTGAGGATACCTATATATGTATGTGGTGGGGATACCTATAGATGTGTGTGGTGGGGATAACTATAGATGTGTGTGGTGGGGATACATATATATGTATTTGGTGGGGATACTATATATGTATGTGGTGGGGATACCTATATATGTATGTGGTGGGGATACCTATAGATGTGTGTGGTGGGGACACCTATATATGTGTGTGGTGGGGATACCTATATATGTATGTGGTGGGGATACCTATATATGTATGTGGTGGGGATACCTATATATGTATGTGGTGGGGATACCTATATATGTGTGTGGTGTGGATAACTATAGATGTGTGTGATGGGGATACCTATAGATGTATGTGGTGGGGAGACCTATATATGTATGTGGTGGGGAGACCTATATATGTGTGTGGTGAGGAGACCTATATATGTGTGTGGTGGGGATACCTATATATATGTGTGGTGGGGATACCTATATATGTCTGTGGTGGGGATACCTATATATGTATGTGGCGGGGAAACCTATAGATGTATGTGGTGGGGATACCTATATATGTATGTGGTGGGGATACCTATAGATGTGTGTGGTGGGGATACATATAGATGTGTGTGGTGGGGATACCTATATATGTGTGTGATGGGGATACCTATTGATGTGTGTGGTGGTGATACCTATATATGTGTGTGGTGGGGATACCTATATATGTATGTGGTGGGGATACCTATATATGTGTGTGCTGGGGATACCTATAGATGTGTGTGGTGGGGATACCTATATATGTGTGTGGTGGGGATACCTATATATGTGTGAGGTGGGGAAACATATACATGTGTGTGGTGGGGATACCTATAGATGTGTGTGGTGGGGATACCTATATATATGTGTGGTGGGGATACCTATATATGTGTGTGGTGGGGATACTATAGATTTGTGTGGTGAGGATACCTATATATGTATATGGTGGTGATACCTATATATGTATGTGGTGGGGATACCTATATATGTATGTGGTGGAGATACCTATATATGTGTGTGGTGGGGATACATATAGATGTGTGTGGAGGGATACCTATATATGTGTGTGGTGGGGGTACCTATATATGTGTTTGGTGGGGATACCTATAGATGTGTGTGGTGGGGATACCTATATATGTGTGAGGTGGGGATACCTATATATGTGTGTGGTGGGGATACCTATATATGTGTGTGGTGGGGATACCTATATATGTATGTGTTGAGGATACCTACATATGTATGTGGTGGGGATACCTATAGATGTATGTGGTGGGGATACCTATATATGTATGTGGTGAGGATACCTATATATGTATGTGGTGGGGATACCTATAGATGTGTGTGGTGGGGATACCTATAGATGTGTGTGGTGGGGATACCTATATATGTATTTGGTGGGGATACTATATATGTATGTGGTGGGGATACCTATATATGTATGTGGTGGGGATAGCTATATATGTATGTGGTGGGGATACCTATATATGTGTGTGGTGGGGATACCTATAGATGTGTGTGCTGGGGATACCTATATATGTGTGTGGTGGGGATACCTATATATGTGTGTGGTGGGGATACATATATATGTGTTTGGTGGGGATACCTATAGATGTGTGTGGTGGGGATACCTATATATGTGTGTGGTGTGGATACCTATATGTGTGTGTGGTGGAGATACCTATAGATGTGTGTGGTGAGGATACCTATATATGTATATGGTGGTGATACCTATATATGTATGTGGTGGGGATACCTATATATGTATGTGGTGGGGATACCTATATATGTGTGTGGTGGGGATACCTATAGATGTGTGTGGTGGGGATACCTATATATGTGTGTGGTGGGGATACCTATATATGTGTGTGGTGGGGATACCTATATATGTGTGTGGTGGGGATACCTATATATGTGTGTGGTGGGGAAACCTATAGATGTGTGTGGTGGGGATACCTATATATGTATGTGGTGAGGATATCTACATATGTATGTGGTGGGGATACCTATAGATGTATTTGGTGGGGATACCTATATATGTATGTGGTGAGGATACCTATATATCTATGTGGTGGGGATACCTATAGATGTGTGTGGTGGGGATACCTATATATGTATCTGGTGGGGATACTATATATGTATGTGGTGGGGATACCTATATATGTATGTGGTGGGGATACCTATATATGTGTGTGGTGGTGATACCTATAGATGTATGTGGTGGGGATACCTATATATGTATGTGGTGGGGATACATATATATGTATGTGGTGGGGATACCTATATATGTATGTGGAGGTGATACCTATAGATGTATGTGGTGGGAATACCTATAGATGTATGTGGTGGTGATACCTATAGATGTATGTGGTGGGGATACATATAGATGTATGTGGTGGGGATACCTATATATGTGTGTGGTGGGGATACCTATAGATGTGTGTGGTGGTGATACCTATATATGTGTGTGGTGGAGATACCTATATATGTATGTGGTGGGGATACCTATATATGTGTGTGTTGGGGATACCTATAGATGTGTGTGGTGGGGATACCTATATATGTGTGTGGTGGGGATACCTATATATGTGTGTGGTGGGGATACATATATATGTGTGTGGTGGGGATACCTATAGATGTGTGTGGTGGGGATACCTATATATGTATGTGGTGGGGATACCTATATATGTGTGTGGTGGGGATACCTATAGATGTGTGTGGAGGGATACCTATATATGTGTGTGGTGGGGATACCTATATATGTGTTTGGTGGGGATACCTATAGATGTGTGTGGTGGGGATACCTATATATGTGTGAGGTGGGGATACCTATATATGTGTGTGGTGGGGATACCTATATATGTGTGTGGTGGGGATACCTATATATGTATGTGTTGAGGATACCTACATATGTATGTGGTGGGGATACCTATAGATGTATGTGGTGGGGATACCTATATATGTATGTGGTGAGGATACCTATATATGTATGTGGTGGGGATACCTATAGATGTGTGTGGTGGGGATACCTATAGATGTGTGTGGTGGGGATACATATATATGTATTTGGTGGGGATACTATATATGTATGTGGTGGGGATACCTATATATGTATGTGGTGGGGATACCTATAGATGTGTGTGGTGGGGACACCTATATATGTGTGTGGTGGGGATACCTATATATGTATGTGGTGGGGATACCTATATATGTATGTGGTGGGGATACCTATATATGTATGTGGTGGGGATACATATATATGTGTGTGGTGTGGATAACTATAGATGTGTGTGATGGGGATACCTATAGATGTATGTGGTGGGGAGACCTATATATGTATGTGGTGGGAAGACCTATATATGTGTGTGGTGAGGAGACCTATATATGTGTGTGGTGGGGATACCTATATATATGTGTGGTGGGGATACCTATATATGTCTGTGGTGGGGATACCTATATATGTATGTGGCGGGGAAACCTATAGATGTATGTGGTGGGGATACCTATATATGTATGTGGTGGGGATACCTATATATGTGTGTGGTGGGGATACCTAGAGATGTGTGTGGTGGGGATACCTATATATATGTGTGGTGGGGATACCTATATATGTGTGTGGTGGGGATACCTATAGATGTGTGTGGTGAGGATACCTATATATGTATATGGTGGTGATACCTATATATGTATGTGGTGGGGATACCTATATATGTATGTGGTGGAGATACCTATATATGTGTGTGGTGGGGATACATATAGATGTGTGTGGAGGGATACCTATATATGTGTGTGGTGGGGATACCTATATATGTGTGTGGTGGGGATACCTATATATGTATGTGTTGAGGATACCTACATATGTATGTGGTGGGGATACGTATAGATGTATGTGGTGGGGATACCTATATATGTATGTGGTGAGGATACCTATATATGTATGTGGTGGGGATACCTATAGATGTGTGTGGTGGGGATACCTATAGGTGTGTGTGGTGGGGATACCTATATATGTATTTGGTGGGGATACTATATATGTATGTGGTGGGGATACCTATATATGTATGTGGTGCGGATAGCTATATATGTATGTGGTGGGGATACCTATATATGTGTGTGGTGGGGATACCTATAGATGTGTGTGGTGGGGATACCTATATATGTGTGTGGTGGGGATACATATATATGTGTTTGGTGGGGATACCTATAGATGTGTGTGGTGGGGATACCTATATATGTGTGTGGTGTGGATACCTATATGTGTGTGTGGTGGAGATACCTATAGATGTGTGTGGTGAGGATACCTATATATGTATATGGTGGTGATACCTATATATGTATGTGGTGGGGATACCTATATATGTATGTGGTGGGGATACCTATATATGTGTGTGGTGGGGATACCTATAGATGTGTGTGGTGGGGATACCTATATATGTGTGTGGTGGAGATACCTATATATGTGTGTGGTGGGGATACCTATATATGTGTGTGGTGGGGATACCTATATATGTGTGTGGTGGGGAAACCTATAGATGTGTGTGGTGGGGATACCTATATATGTATGTGGTGAGGATATCTACATATGTATGTGGTGGGGATACCTATAGATGTATTTGGTGGGGATACCTATATATGTATGTGGTGAGGATACCTATATATCTATGTGGTGGGGATACTTATAGATGTGTGTGGTGGGGATACCTATAGATGTGTGTGGTGGGGATACCTATATATGTATCTGGTGGGGATACTATATATGTATGTGGTGGGGATACCTATATATGTATGTAGTGGGGATAGCTATATATGTATGTGGTGGGGATACCTATAGATGTATGTGATGGGGAAACATATATATGTATGTGGTGGGGATACCTATATATGTATGTGGTGGGGATACCTATATATATGTGTGGTGGTGATACCTATATATGTATGTGGTGGGGATACCTATATATGTATGTGGTGGGGATACCTATATATGTATGTGGTGGTGATACCTATATATGTATGTGGTGGTGATACCTATATATGTATGTGGTGGGGATACCTATATATGTATGTGGTGGGGATACCTATATATGTATGTGGCGGGATACCTACAGATGTATGTGGTGGGGATACCTATATATGTATGTGGTGGGGATACCTATAGATGTATGTGGTGGGGATACCTATATATGTATGTGGTGGGGATACCTATATATGTACGTGGTGGGGACACCTATATATGTGTGTGGTGGGGATACCTATATATGTATGTGGCGGGGATACCTATATATGTATGTGGTGGGGATACCTATATATGTGTGTGGTGGTGATACCTATAGATGTATGTGGTGGGGATACCTATATATGTATGTGGTGGGGATACCTATATATGTATGTGGTGGGGATACCTATATATGTATGTGGTGGGGATACCTATATGTGTGTGTGGCGGGGATACCTATATATGTATGTGGCGGTGATACCTATATATGTATGTGGTGGGGATACCTATATATGTGTGTGGTGGTGATACCTAGAGATGTATGTGGTGTGGATACCTATAGATGTATGTGGTGGTGATACCTATATATGTATGTGGTGCGGATACCTATATATGTATGTGGTGTGGATACCTATATATGTATGTGGCGGGATACCTATAGATGTATGTGGTGGGGATACCTATATATGTATGTGGTGGGGATACCTATAGATGTTTGTGATGGGAATACCTATATATGAATGTGGTGGGGATACCTATATATGTATGTGGTGGGGATACCTATATATGTGTGTGGTGGTGATACCTATAGATGTATGTGGTGGGGATACCTATATATGTATGTGGTGGGGATACATATATATGTATGTGGTGGGGATACCTATATATGTATGTGGAGGTGATACCTATAGATGTATGTGGTGGGAATACCTATAGATGTATGTGGTGGTGATACCTATAGATGTATGTGGTGGGGATACATATAGATGTATGTGGTGGGGATACCTATATATGTGTGTGGTGGGGATACCTATAGATGTGTGTGGTGGTGATACCTATATATGTGTGTGGTGGGGATACCTATATATGTATGTGGTGGGGATACATATATATGTGTGTTGGGGATACCTATAGATGTGTGTGGTGGGGATACCTATATATGTGTGTGGTGGGGATACCTATATATGTGTGTGGTGGGGATACATATATATGTGTGTGGTGGGGATACCTATAGATGTGTGTGGTGGGGATACCTATATATGTATGTGGTGGGGATACCTATATATGTGTGTGGTGGGGATACCTATAGATGTGTGTGGAGGGATACCTATATATGTGTGTGGTGGGGATACCTATATATGTGTTTGGTGGGGATACCTATAGATGTGTGTGGTGGGGATACCTATATATGTGTGAGGTGGGGATACCTATATATGTGTGTGGTGGGGATACCTATATATGTGTGTGGTGGGGATACCTATATATGTATGTGTTGAGGATACCTACATATGTATGTGGTGGGGATACCTATAGATGTATGTGGTGGGGATACCTATATATGTATGTGGTGAGGATACCTATATATGTATGTGGTGGGGATACCTATAGATGTGTGTGTGGGGATAACTATAGATGTGTGTGGTGGGGATACATATATATGTATTTGGTGGGGATACTATATATGTATGTGGTGGGGATACCTATATATGTATGTGGTGGGGATACCTATAGATGTGTGTGGTGGGGACACCTATATATGTGTGTGGTGGGGATACCTATATATGTATGTGGTGGGGATACCTATATATGTATGTGGTGGGGATACCTATATATGTATGTGGTGGGGATACCTATATATGTGTGTGGTGTGGATAACTATAGATGTGTGTGATGGGGATACCTATAGATGTATGTGGTGGGGAGACCTATATATGTATGTGGTGGGGAGACCTATATATGTGTGTGGTGAGGAGACCTATATATGTGTGTGGTGGGGATACCTATATATATGTGTGGTGGGGATACCTATATATGTCTGTGGTGGGGATACCTATATATGTATGTGGCGGGGAAACCTATAGATGTATGTGGTGGGGATACCTATATATGTATGTGGTGGGGATACCTATAGATGTGTGTGGTGGGGATACATATAGATGTGTGTGGTGGGGATACCTATATATGTGTGTGATGGGGATACCTATTGATGTGTGTGGTGGTGATACCTATATATGTGTGTGGTGGGGATACCTATATATGTATGTGGTGGGGATACCTATATATGTGTGTGCTGGGGATACCTTTAGATGTGTGTGGTGGGGATACCTATATATGTGTGTGGTGGGGATACCTATATATGTGTGAGGTGGGGAAACATATACATGTGTGTGGTGGGGATACCTATAGATGTGTGTGGTGGGGATACCTATATATATGTGTGGTGGGGATACCTATATATGTGTGTGGTGGGGATACCTATAGATTTGTGTGGTGAGGATACCTATATATGTATATGGTGGTGATACCTATATATGTATGTGGTGGGGATACCTATATATGTATGTGGTGGAGATACCTATATATGTGTGTGGTGGGGATACATATAGATGTGTGTGGAGGGATACCTATATATGTGTGTGGTGGGGGTACCTATATATGTGTTTGGTGGGGATACCTATAGATGTGTGTGGTGGGGATACCTATATATGTGTGAGGTGGGGATACCTATATATGTGTGTGGTGGGGATACCTATATATGTGTGTGGAGGGATACCTATATATGTGTGTGGTGGGGGTACCTATATATGTGTTTGGTGGGGATACCTATAGATGTATGTGGTGGGGATACCTATATATGTATGTGGTGAGGATACCTATATATGTATGTGGTGGGGATACCTATAGATGTGTGTGGTGGGGATACCTATAGATGTGTGTGGTGGGGATACCTATATATGTATTTGGTGGGGATACTATATATGTATGTGGTGGGGATACCTATATATGTATGTGGTGGGGATAGCTATATATGTATGTGGTGGGGATACCTATATATGTGTGTGGTGGGGATACCTATAGATGTGTGTGGTGGGGATACCTATATATGTGTGTGGTGGGGATACCTATATATGTGTGTGGTGGGGATACATATATATGTGTTTGGTGGGGATACCTATAGATGTGTGTGGTGGGGATACCTATATATGTGTGTGGTGTGGATACCTATATGTGTGTGTGGTGGAGATACCTATAGATGTGTGTGGTGAGGATACCTATATATGTATATGGTGGTGATACCTATATATGTATGTGGTGGGGATACCTATATATGTATGTGGTGGGGATACCTATATATGTGTGTGGTGGGGATACCTATAGATGTGTGTGGTGGGGATACCTATATATGTGTGTGGTGGGGATACCTATATATGTGTGTGGTGGGGATACCTATATATGTGTGTGGTGGGGATACCTATATATGTGTGTGGTGGGGAAACCTATAGATGTGTGTGGTGGGGATACCTATATATGTATGTGGTGAGGATATCTACATATGTATGTGGTGGGGATACCTATAGATGTATTTGGTGGGGATACCTATATATGTATGTGGTGAGGATACCTATATATCTATGTGGTGGGGATACCTATAGATGTGTGTGGTGGGGATACCTATATATGTATCTGGTGGGGATACTATATATGTATGTGGTGGGGATACCTATATATGTATGTGGTGGGGATACCTATATATGTGTGTGGTGGTGATACCTATAGATGTATGTGGTGGGGATACCTATATATGTATGTGGTGGGGATACATATATATGTATGTGGTGGGGATACCTATATATGTATGTGGAGGTGATACCTATAGATGTATGTGGTGGGAATACCTATAGATGTATGTGGTGGTGATACCTATAGATGTATGTGGTGGGGATACATATAGATATATGTGGTGGGGATACCTATATATGTGTGTGGTGGGGATACCTATAGATGTGTGTGGTGGTGATACCTATATATGTGTGTGGTGGAGATACCTATATATGTATGTGGTGGGGATACCTATATATGTGTGTGTTGGGGATACCTATAGATGTGTGTGGTGGGGATACCTATATATGTGTGTGGTGGGGATACCTATATATGTGTGTGGTGGGGATACATATATATGTGTGTGGTGGGGATACCTATAGATGTGTGTGGTGGGGATACCTATATATGTATGTGGTGGGGATACCTATATATGTGTGTGGTGGGGATACCTATAGATGTGTGTGGAGGGATACCTATATATGTGTGTGGTGGGGATACTTATATATGTGTTTGGTGGGGATACCTATAGATGTGTGTGGTGGGGATACCTATATATGTGTGAGGTGGGGATACCTATATATGTGTGTGGTGGGGATACCTATATATGTGTGTGGTGGGGATACCTATATATGTATGTGTTGAGGATACCTACATATGTATGTGGTGGGGATACCTATAGATGTATGTGGTGGGGATACCTATATATGTATGTGGTGAGGATACCTATATATGTATGTGGTGGGGATACCTATAGATGTGTGTGGTGGGGATACCTATAGATGTGTGTGGTGGGGATACATATATATGTATTTGGTGGGGATACTATATATGTATGTGGTGAGGATATTTACATATGTATGTGGTGGGGATACCTATAGATGTATTTGGTGGGGATACCTATATATGTATGTGGTGAGGATACCTATATATCTATGTGGTGGGGATACCTATAGATGTGTGTGGTGGGGATACCTATATATGTATCTGGTGGGGATACTATATATGTATGTGGTGGGGATACCTATATATGTATGTGGTGGGGATACCTATATATGTGTGTGGTGGTGATACCTATAGATGTATGTGGTGGGGATACCTATATATGTATGTGGTGGGGATACATATATATGTATGTGGTGGGGATACCTATATATGTATGTGGAGGTGATACCTATAGATGTATGTGGTGGGAATACCTATAGATGTATGTGGTGGTGATACCTATAGATGTATGTGGTGGGGATACATATAGATGTATGTGGTGGGGATACCTATATATGTGTGTGGTGGGGATACCTATAGATGTGTGTGGTGGTGATACCTATATATGTGTGTGGTGGAGATACCTATATATGTATGTGGTGGGGATACCTATATATGTGTGTGTTGGGGATACCTATAGATGTGTGTGGTGGGGATACCTATATATGTGTGTGGTGGGGATACCTATATATGTGTGTGGTGGGGATACATATATATGTGTGTGGTGGGGATACCTATAGATGTGTGTGGTGGGGATACCTATATATGTATGTGGTGGGGATACCTATATATGTGTGTGGTGGGGATACCTATAGATGTGTGTGGAGGGATACCTATATATGTGTGTGGTGGGGATACCTATATATGTGTTTGGTGGGGATACCTATAGATGTGTGTGGTGGGGATACCTATATATGTGTGAGGTGGGGATACCTATATATGTGTGTGGTGGGGATACCTATATATGTGTGTGGTGGGGATACCTATATATGTATGTGTTGAGGATACCTACATATGTATGTGGTGGGGATACCTATAGATGTATGTGGTGGGGATACCTATATATGTATGTGGTGAGGATACCTATATATGTATGTGGTGGGGATACCTATAGATGTGTGTGGTGGGGATACCTATAGATGTGTGTGGTGGGGATACATATATATGTATTTGGTGGGGATACTATATATGTATGTGGTGGGGATACCTATATATGTATGTGGTGGGGATACCTATAGATGTGTGTGGTGGGGACACCTATATATGTGTGTGGTGGGGATACCTATATATGTATGTGGTGGGGATACCTATATATGTATGTGGTGGGGATACCTATATATGTATGTGGTGGGGATACATATATATGTGTGTGGTGTGGATAACTATAGATGTGTGTGATGGGGATACCTATAGATGTATGTGGTGGGGAGACCTATATATGTATGTGGTGGGGAGACCTATATATGTGTGTGGTGAGGAGACCTATATATGTGTGTGGTGGGGATACCTATATATATGTGTGGTGGGGATACCTATATATGTCTGTGGTGGGGATACCTATATATGTATGTGGCGGGGAAACCTATAGATGTATGTGGTGGGGATACCTATATATGTATGTGGTGGGGATACCTATAGATGTGTGTGGTGGGGATACCTAGAGATGTGTGTGGTGGGGATACCTATATATATGTGTGGTGGGGATACCTATATATGTGTGTGGTGGGGATACCTATAGATGTGTGTGGTGAGGATACCTATATATGTATATGGTGGTGATACCTATATATGTATGTGGTGGGGATACCTATATATGTATGTGGTGGAGATACCTATATATGTGTGTGGTGGGGATACATATAGATGTGTGTGGAGGGATACCTATATATGTGTGTGGTGGGGATACCTATATATGTGTGTGGTGGGGATACCTATATATGTATGTGTTGAGGATACCTATATATGTATGTGGTGGGGATACCTATAGATGTGTGTGGTGGGGATACCTATATATGTATGTGGTGGGGATACCTATATATGTATGTGGTGGGGATACATATATATGTGTGTGGTGTGGATAACTATAGATGTGTGTGATGGGGATACCTATAGATGTATGTGGTGGGGAGACCTATATATGTATGTGGTGGGGAGACCTATATATGTGTGTGGTGAGGAGACCTATATATGTGTGTGGTGGGGATACCTATATATATGTGTGGTGGGGATACCTATATATGTCTGTGGTGGGGATACCTATATATGTATGTGGCGGGGAAACCTATAGATGTATGTGGTGGGGATACCTATATATGTATGTGGTGGGGGTACCTATAGATGTGTGTGGTGGGGATACATATAGATGTGTGTGTTGGGGATACCTATATATGTGTGTGATGGGGATACCTATTGATGTGTGTGGTGGTGATACCTATATATGTGTGTGGTGGGGATACCTATATATGTATGTGGTGGGGATACCTATATATGTGTGTGCTGGGGATACCTATAGATGTGTGTGGTGGGGATGCCTATATATGTGTGTGGTGGGGATACCTATATATGTGTGAGGTGGGGAAACATATACATGTGTGTGGTGGGGATACCTAGAGATGTGTGTGGTGGGGATACCTATATATATGTGTGGTGGGGATACCTATATATGTGTGTGGTGGGGATACCTATAGATGTGTGTGGTGAGGATACCTATATATGTATATGGTGGTGATACCTATATATGTATGTGGTGGAGATACCTATATATGTATGTGGTGGAGATACCTATATATGTGTGTGGTGGGGATACATATAGATGTGTGTGGAGGGATACCTATATATGTGTGTGGTGGGGATACCTATATATGTGTGTGGTGGGGATACCTATATATGTATGTGTTGAGGATACCTACATATGTATGTGGTGGGGATACGTATAGATGTATGTGGTGGGGATACCTATATATGTATGTGGTGAGGATACCTATATATGTATGTGGTGGGGATACCTATAGATGTGTGTGGTGGGGATACCTATAGGTGTGTGTGGTGGGGATACCTATATATGTATTTGGTGGGGATACTATATATGTATGTGGTGGGGATACCTATATATGTATGTGGTGCGGATAGCTATATATGTATGTGGTGGGGATACCTATATATGTGTGTGGTGGGGATACCTATAGATGTGTGTGGTGGGGATACCTATATATGTGTGTGGTGGGGATACCTATATATGTGTGTGGTGGGGATACATATATATGTGTTTGGTGGGGATACCTATAGATGTGTGTGGTGGGGATACCTATATATGTGTGTGGTGTGGATACCTATATGTGTGTGTGGTGGAGATACCTATAGATGTGTGTGGTGAGGATACCTATATATGTATATGGTGGTGATACCTATATATGTATGTGGTGGGGATACCTATATATGTATGTGGTGGGGATACCTATATATGTGTGTGGTGGGGATACCTATAGATGTGTGTGGTGGGGATACCTATATATGTGTGTGGTGGGGATACCTATATATGTGTGTGGTGGGGATACCTATATATGTGTGTGGTGGGGATACCTATATATGTGTGTGGTGGGGAAACCTATAGATGTGTGTGGTGGGGATACCTATATATGTATGTGGTGAGGATATCTACATATGTATGTGGTGGGGATACCTATAGATGTATTTGGTGGGGATACCTATATATGTATGTGGTGAGGATACCTATATATCTATGTGGTGGGGATACTTATAGATGTGTGTGGTGGGGATACCTATAGATGTGTGTGGTGGGGATACCTATATATGTATCTGGTGGGGATACTATATATGTATGTGGTGGGGATACCTATATATGTATGTGGTGGGGATAGCTATATATGTATGTGGTGGGGATACCTATAGATGTATGTGATGGGGAAACATATATATGTATGTGGTGGGGATACCTATATATGTATGTGGTGGGGATACCTATATATGTGTGTGGTGGTGATACCTATATATGTATGTGGTGGGGATACCTATATATGTATGTGGTGGGGATACCTATATATGTATGTGGTGGTGATACCTATATATGTATGTGGTGGTGATACCTATATATGTATGTGGTGGGGATACCTATATATGTATGTGGTGGGGATACCTATATATGTATGTGGCGGGATACCTACAGATGTATGTGGTGGGAATACCTATATATGTATGTGGTGGGGATACCTATAGATGTATGTGGTGGGGATACCTATATATGTATGTGGTGGGGATACCTATATATGTACGTGGTGGGGACACCTATATATGTGTGTGGTGGGGATACCTATATATGTATGTGGCGGGGTTACCTATATATGTATGTGGTGGGGATACCTATATATGTGTGTGGTGGTGATACCTATAGATGTATGTGGTGGGGATACCTATATATGTATGTGGTGGGGATACCTATATATGTATGTGGTGGGGATACCTATATATGTATGTGGTGGGGATACCTATATGTGTGTGTGGCGGGGATACCTATATATGTATGTGGCGGTGATACCTATATATGTATGTGGTGGGGATACCTATATATGTGTGTGGTGGTGATACCTAGAGATGTATGTGGTGTGGATACCTATAGATGTATGTGGTGGTGATACCTATATATGTATGTGGTGCGGATACCTATATATGTATGTGGTGTGGATACCTATATATGTATGTGGCGGGATACCTATAGATGTATGTGGTGGGGATACCTATATATGTATGTGGTGGGGATACCTATAGATGTTTGTGGTGGGAATACCTATATATGAATGTGGTGGGGATACCTATATATGTATGTGGTGGGGATACCTATATATGTATGTGGTGGGGATACCCATATATGTGTGTGGTGGTGATACCTATAGATGTATGTGGTGGGGATACCTATATATGTGTGTGGTGGTGATACCTATATATGTGTGTGGTGGGAATACCTATATATGTATGTGGTGGGGAGACCTATATATGTATGTGGTGGGGAGACCTATATGTATGTGGTGGTGATACATATATATGTATGTGGTGGGGATACCTATAGATGTGTGTGGTGAGGAGACCTATATATGTATGTGGTGGGGATACCTATATGTGTGTGGTGGTGATACATATATATGTATGTGGTGGGGATACATATAGATGTGTGTGGTGAGGAGACCTATATATGTATGTGGTGGTGATACCTATATATGTGTGTGGTGGGGATACCTATAGATGTGTGTGGTGGGGATACCTATATATGTATGTGGTGGGGATACCTATATATGTATGTGGTGGGGATACCTATATATGTATGTGGTGGGGATACCTATATATGTATGTGGTGGGGATACCTATATGTGTGTGTGGCGGGGATACCTATATATGTATGTGGCGGTGATACCTATATATGTATGTGGTGGGGATACCTATATATGTGTGTGGTGGTGATACCTAGAGATGTATGTGGTGGGGATACCTATATATGTGTGTGGTGGTGATACCCATAGATGTATGTGGTGGGGATACCTATATATGTGTGTGGTGGTGATACCTATATATGTGTGTGGTGGGGATACCTCTATATGTATGTGGTGGGGATACCTATATATGTATGTGGTGGGGATACCTATATATGTGTGTGGTGGTGATACCCATAGATGTATGTGGTGGGGATACCTATATGTGTGTGTGGCGGGAATACCTATATATGTATGTGGCGGTGATACCTATATATGTATGTGGTGGGGATACCTATATATGTGTGTGGTGGTGATACCTAGAGATGTATGTGGTGGGGATACCTATATATGTGTGTGGTGGTGATACCCATAGATGTATGTGGTGGGGATACCTATATATGTGTGTGGTGGTGATACCTATATATGTGTGTGGTGGGGATAGCTATATATGTATGTGGTGGTGATACCTATATATGTGTGTGGTGGGGATACCTACATATGTGTGTTGTGTGGATACCTATAGATGTATGTGGTGGGGATACCTATAGATGTATGTGGTGGGGATACCTTTATATGTATGTGGTGGGGATACCTATATATGTATGTGGTGGGGATACCTATATATGTGTGTGGTGGTGATACCTATATATGTGTGTGGTGGTGATACCTATATATGTATGTGGTGGGGATACCTATATATGTGTGTGGTGGGGATATCTATAGATGTGTGTGGCGGGGAGACCTATATATGTATGTGGTGGGGATACCTATATATGTGTGTGGTGGGAATACCTATATATGTATGCGGTGGGGTACCTATATATGTATGTGGTGGGGATACCTATATATGCATGTGGCGGGGATACCTATAGATGTGTGTGGTGGGGATACCTATATATGTATGTGGCCGGGATGCCTATAGATGTATGTGGTTGGGATACCTATATATATATATGTGGTGGGGATACCTATATATGTGTGTGGCGGGGATACATATATATGTGTGTAGTGGGGATACCTATATATGTATGTGGTGGGGATAGCTATATATGTATGTGGTGGGGATACCTATATATGTGTGTGGTGGGGATACCTATAGATGTGTGTGGTGGGGATACCTATATATGTGTGTGGTGGGGATACCTATATATGTGTGTGGTGGGGATACATATATATGTGTGTGGTGGGGATACCTATAGATGTGTGTGGTGGGGATACCTATATATGTGTGTGGTGAGGATACCTATATGTGTGTGTGGTGGGGATACCTATAGATGTGTGTGGTGAGGATACCTATATATGTGTGTGGTGGGGAAACCTATAGATGTGTGTGGTGGGGATACCTATATATTTATGTGATGAGGATATCTACATATGTATGTGGTGGGGATACCTATAGATGTATTTGGTGGGGATACCTATATATGTATGTGGTGAGGATACCTATATATCTATGTGGTGTGGATACCTATAGATGTGTGTGGTGGGGATACCTATAGATGTGTGTGGTGGGAATACCTATATATGTATGTGGTGGGGATACATATAGATGTGTGTGGTGGGAATACCTATATATGTATGTGGTGGGGATACCTATATATGTATGTGGTGGGGATACCTATATATGTATGTGGTGGTGATACCTATATATGTATGTGGTGGTGATACCTATATATGTATGTGGTGGGGATACCTATATATGTATGTGGTGGGGATACCTATATATGTATGTGGCGGGATACCTATAGATGTATGTGGTGGGGATACCTATATATGTATGTGGTGGGGATACCTATAGATGAATGTGGTGGGGATACCTATATATGTATGTGGTGGGGACACCTATATATGTACGTGGTGGGGACACCTATATATGTGTGTGGTGGTGATACCTATAGATGTGTGTGGTGGTGATACCTATATATGTGTGTGATGGGGATACCTATATATGTATGTGGTGGGGATACCTATATATGTGTGTGCTGGGGATACCTATAGATGTGTGTGGTGGGGATACCTATATATGTGTGTGGTGGGGATACCTATATATGTGTGTGGTGGGGAAACATATACATGTGTGTGGTGGGGATACCTATAGATGTGTGTGGTGGGGATACCTATATATATGTGTGGTGGGGATACCTATATATGTGTGTGGTGGGGATACCTATAGATGTGTGTGGTGAGGATACCTATATTTGTATATGGTGGTGATACCTATATATGTATGTGGTGGGGATACCTATATATGTATGTGGTGGGGATACCTATATATGTGGTGGGGATACATATAGATGTGTGTGGAGGGATACCTATATATGTGTGTGGTGGGGATACCTATATATGTGTTTGGTGGGGATACCTATAGATGTGTGTGGTGGGGATACCTATATATGTGAGTGGTGGGGATACCTATAGATGTGGTGGGGATACCTATATATGTTTGTGGTGGTGATACCTATATATGTATGTGGTGGGGATACCTATAGATGTGTGTGGTGGGGATACCTATATATGTGTGTGGTGGGGATACCTATATATGTATGTGGTGGGGATACCTATATATGTATGTGGTGGGGATACCTATATATGTATGTGGTGGGGATACCTATATATGTGTGTGGTGTGGATAACTATAGATGTGTGTGATGGGGATACCTATTGATGTATGTGGTGGGGAGACCTATATATGTATGTGGTGGGGAGACCTATATATGTGTGTGGTGAGGATACCTGTATATGTGTGTGGTGGGGATACCTATATATATGTGTGGTGGGGATACCTATATATGTCTGTGGTGGGGATACCTATATATGTATGTGGCGGGGATACCTATAGATGTATGTGGTGGGGATACCTATAGATGTGTGTGGTGGGGATACATATAGATGTGTGTGGTGCGGATACCTATATATGTGTGTGGTGGGGATACCTATAGATGTGTGTGGTGGTGATACCTATATATGTGTGTGGTGGAGATACCTATATATGTATGTGGTGGGGATACCTATATATGTGTGTGTTGGGGATACCTATAGATGTGTGTGGTGGGGATACCTATATATGTGTGTGGTGTGGATACCTATATATGTGTGTGGTGGGGATACATATATATGTGTGTGGTGGGGATACCTATAGATGTGTGTGGTGGGGATACCTATATATGTATGTGGTGGGGATACCTATATATGTGTGTGGTGGGGATACCTATAGATGTGTGTGGAGGGATACCTATATATGTGTGTGGTGGGGATACCTATATATGTGTTTGGTGGGGATACCTATAGATGTGTGTGGTGGGGATACCTATATATGTGTGAGGTGGGGATACCTATATATGTGTGTGGTGGGGATACCTATATATGTGTGTGGTGGGGATACCTATATATGTATGTGTTGAGGATACCTACATATGTATGTGGTGGGGATACCTATAGATGTATGTGGTGGGGATACCTATATATGTATGTGGTGAGGATACCTATATATGTATGTGGTGGGGATACCTATAGATGTGTGTGGTGGGGATAACTATAGATGTGTGTGGTGGGGATACATATATATGTATTTGGTGGGGATACTATATATGTATGTGGTGGGGATACCTATATATGTATGTGGTGGGGATACCTATAGATGTGTGTGGTGGGGACACCTATATATGTGTGTGGTGGGGATACCTATATATGTATGTGGTGGGGATACCTATATATGTATGTGGTGGGGATACCTATATATGTACGTGGTGGGGATACCTATATATGTGTGTGGTGTGGATAACTATAGATGTGTGTGATGGGGATACCTATAGATGTATGTGGTGGGGAGACCTATATATGTATGTGGTGGGGAGACCTATATATGTGTGTGGTGAGGAGACCTATATATGTGTGTGGTGGGGATACCTATATATATGTGTGGTGGGGATACCTATATATGTCTGTGGTGGGGATACCTATATATGTATGTGGCGGGGAAACCTATAGATGTATGTGGTGGGGATACCTATATATGTATGTGGTGGGGATACCTATAGATGTGTGTGGTGGGGATACATATAGATGTGTGTGGTGGGGATACCTATATATGTGTGTGATGGGGATACCTATTGAAGTGTGTGGTGGTGATACCTATATATGTGTGTGGTGGGGATACCTATATATGTATGTGGTGGGGATACCTATATATGTGTGTGCTGGGGATACCTATAGATGTGTGTGGTGGGGATACCTATATATGTGCGTGGTGGGGATACCTATATATGTGTGTGGTGGGGATACCTATAGATTTGTGTGGTGAGGATACCTATATATGTATATGGTGGTGATACCTATATATGTATGTGGTGGGGATACCTATATATGTATGTGGTGGAGATACCTATATATGTGTGTGGTGGGGATACATATAGATGTGTGTGGAGGGATACCTATATATGTGTGTGGTGGGGGTACCTATAGATGTGTTTGGTGGGGATACCTATAGATGTGTGTGGTGGGGATACCTATATATGTGTGAGGTGGGGATACCTATATATGTGTGTGGTGGGGATACCTATATATGTGTGTGGTGGGGATACCTATATATGTATGTGTTGAGGATACCTACATATGTATGTGGTGGGGATACTTATAGATGTATGTGGTGGGGATACCTATATATGTATGTGGTGAGGATACCTATATATGTATGTGGTGGGGATACCTATAGATGTGTGTGGTGGGGATACCTATAGATGTGTGTGGTGGGGATACCTATATATGTATTTGGTGGGGATACTATATATGTATGTGGTGGGGATACCTATATATGTATGTGGTGGGGATAGCTATATATGTATGTGGTGGGGATACCTATATATGTGTGTGGTGGGGATACCTATAGATGTGTGTGGTGGGGATACCTATATATGTGTGTGGTGGGGATACCTATATATGTGTGTGGTGGAGATACATATATATGTGTTTGGTGGGGATACCTATAGATGTGTGTGGTGGGGATACCTATATATGTGTGTGGTGTGGATACCTATATGTGTGTGCGGTGGAGATACCTATAGATGTGTGTGGTGAGGATACTTATATATGTATATGGTGGTGATACCTATATATGTATGTGGTGGGGATACCTATATATGTATGTGGTGGGGATACCTATATATGTGTGTGGTGGGGATACCTATAGATGTGTGTGGTGGGGATACCTATATATGTGTGTGGTGGGGATACCTATATATGTGTGTGGTGGGGATACCTATATATGTGTGTGGTGGGGATACCTATATATGTGTGTGGTGGGGAAACCTATAGATGTGTGTGGTGGGGATACCTATATATGTATGTGGTGAGGATATCTACATATGTATGTGGTGGGGATACCTATAGATGTATTTGGTGGGGATACCTATATATGTATGTGGTGAGGATACCTATATATCTATGTGGTGGGGATACCTATAGATGTGTGTGGTGGGGATACCTATATATGTATCTGGTGGGGATACTATATATGTATGTGGTGGGGATACCTATATATGTATGTGGTGGGGATACCTATATATGTGTGTGGTGGTGATACCTATAGATGTATGTGGTGGGGATACCTATATATGTATGTGGTGGGGATACATATATATGTATGTGGTGGGGATACCTATATATGTATGTGGAGGTGATACCTATAGATGTATGTGGTGGGAATACCTATAGATGTATGTGGTGGTGATACCTATAGATGTATGTGGTGGGGATACATATAGATGTATGTGGTGGGGATACCTATATATGTGTGTGGTGGGGATACCTATAGATGTGTGTGGTGGTGATACCTATATATGTGTGTGGTGGAGATACCTATATATGTATGTGGTGGGGATACCTATATATGTGTGTGTTGGGGATACCTATAGATGTGTGTGGTGGGGATACCTATATATGTGTGTGGTGGGGATACCTATATATGTGTGTGGTGGGGATACATATATATGTGTGTGGTGGGGATACCTATAGATGTGTGTGGTGGGGATACCTATATATGTATGTGGTGGGGATACCTATATATGTGTGTGGTGGGGATACCTATAGATGTGTGTGGAGGGATACCTATATATGTGTGTGGTGGGGATACCTATATATGTGTTTGGTGGGGATACCTATAGATGTGTGTGGTGGGGATACCTATATATGTGTGAGGTGGGGATACCTATATATGTGTGTGGTGGGGATACCTATATATGTGTGTGGTGGGGATACCTATATATGTATGTGTTGAGGATACCTACATATGTATGTGGTGGGGATACCTATAGATGTATGTGGTGGGGATACCTATATATGTATGTGGTGAGGATACCTATATATGTATGTGGTGGGGATACCTATAGATGTGTGTGGTGGGGATACCTATAGATGTGTGTGGTGGGGATACATATATATGTATTTGGTGGGGATACTATATATGTATGTGGTGGGGATACCTATATATGTATGTGGTGGGGATACCTATAGATGTGTGTGGTGGGGACACCTATATATGTGTGTGGTGGGGATACCTATATATGTATGTGGTGGGGATACCTATATATGTATGTGGTGGGGATACCTATATATGTATGTGGTGGGGATACATATATATGTGTGTGGTGTGGATAACTATAGATGTGTGTGATGGGGATACCTATAGATGTATGTGGTGGGGAGACCTATATATGTATGTGGTGGGGAGACCTATATATGTGTGTGGTGAGGAGACCTATATATGTGTGTGGTGGGGATACCTATATATATGTGTGGTGGGGATACCTATATATGTCTGTGGTGGGGATACCTATATATGTATGTGGCGGGGAAACCTATAGATGTATGTGGTGGGGATACCTATATATGTATGTGGTGGGGATACCTATAGATGTGTATGGTGGGATACATATAGATGTGTGTGGTGGGGATACCTATATATGTGTGTGTGATGGGGATACCTATTGATGTGTGTGGTGGTGATACCTATATATGTGTGTGGTGGGGATACCTATATATGTATGTGGTGGGGATACCTATATATGTGTGTGCTGGGGATACCTATAGATGTGTGTGGTGGGGATACCTATATATGTGTGTGGTGGGGATACATATATATGTGTGAGGTGGGGAAACATATACATGTGTGTGGTGGGGATACCTAGAGATGTGTGTGGTGGGGATACCTATATATATGTGTGGTGGGGATACCTATATATGTGTGTGGTGGGGATACCTATAGATGTGTGTGGTGAGGATACCTATATATGTATATGGTGGTGATACCTATATATGTATGCGGTGGGGATACCTATATATGTATGTGGTGGAGATACCTATATATGTGTGTGGTGGGGATACATATAGATGTGTGTGGAGGGATACCTATATATGTGTGTGGTGGGGATACCTATATATGTGTGTGGTGGGGATACCTATATATGTATGTGTTGAGGATACCTACATATGTATGTGGTGGGGATACGTATAGATGTATGTGGTGGGGATACCTATATATGTATGTGGTGAGGATACCTATAGGTGTGTGTGGTGGGGATACCTATATATGTGTGTGGTGGGGATACCTATAGGTGTGTGTGGTGGGGATACCTATATATGTATTTGGTGGGGATACTATATATGTATGTGGTGGGGATACCTATATATGTATGTGGTGCGGATAGCTATATATGTATGTGGTGGGGATACCTATATATGTGTGTGGTGGGGATACCTATAGATGTGTGTGGTGGGGATACCTATATATGTGTGTGGTGGGGATACCTATATATGTGTGTGGTGGGGATACACATATATGTGTTTGGTGGGGATACCTATAGATGTGTGTGGTGGGGATACCTATATATGTGTGTGGTGTGGATACCTATATGTGTGTGTGGTGGAGATACCTATAGATGTGTGTGGTGAGGATACCTATATATGTATATGGTGGTGATACCTATATATGTATGTGGTGGGGATACCTATATATGTATGTGGTGGGGATACCTATATATGTGTGTGGTGGGGATACCTATAGATGTGTGTGGTGGGGATACCTATATATGTGTGTGGTGGGGATACCTATATATGTGTGTGGTGGGGATACCTATATATGTGTGTGGTGGGGATACCTATATATGTGTGTGGTGGGGAAACCTATAGATGTGTGTGGTGGGGATACCTATATATGTATGTGGTGAGGATATCTACATATGTATGTGGTGGGGATACCTATAGATGTATTTGGTGGGGATACCTATATATGTATGTGGTGAGGATACCTATATATCTATGTGGTGGGGATACTTATAGATGTGTGTGGTGGGGATACCTATAGATGTGTGTGGTGGGGATACCTATATATGTATCTGGTGGGGATACTATATATGTATGTGGTGGGGATACCTATATATGTATGTGGTGGGGATAGCTATATATGTATGTGGTGGGGATACCTATAGATGTATGTGATGGGGAAACATATATATGTATGTGGTGGGGATACCTATATATGTATGTGGTGGGGATACCTATATATATGTGTGGTGGTGATACCTATATATGTATGTGGTGGGGATACCTATATATGTATGTGGTGGGGATACCTATATATGTATGTGGTGGTGATACCTATATATGTATGTGGTGGTGATACCTATATATGTATGTGGTGGGGATACCTATATATGTATGTGGTGGGGATACCTATATATGTATGTGGCGGGATACCTACAGATGTATGTGGTGGGGATACCTATATATGTATGTGGTGGGGATACCTATAGATGTATGTGGTGGGGATACCTATAAATGTATGTGGTGGGGATACCTATATATGTACGTGGTGGGGACACCTATATATGTGTGTGGTGGGGATACCTATATATGTATGTGGCGGGGATACCTATATATGTATGTGGTGGGGATACCTATATATGTGTGTGGTGGTGATACCTATAGATGTATGTGGTGGGGATACCTATATATGTATGTGGTGGGGATACCTATATATGTATGTGGTGGGGATACCTATATATGTATGTGGTGGGGATACCCATATGTGTGTGTGGCGGGGATACCTATATATGTATGTGGCGGTGATACCTATATATGTATGTGGTGGGGATACCTATATATGTGTGTGGTGGTGATACCTAGAGATGTATGTGGTGTGGATACCTATAGATGTATGTGGTGGTGATACCTATATATGTATGTGGTGCGGATACCTATATATGTATGTGGTGTGGATACCTATATATGTATGTGGCGGGATACCTATAGATGTATGTGGTGGGGATACCTATATATGTATGTGGTGGGGATACCTATAGATGTTTGTGGTGGGAATACCTATATATGAATGTGGTGGGGATACCTATATATGTATGTGGTGGGGATACCTATATATGTGTGTGGTGGTGATACCTATAGATGTATGTGGTGGGGATACCTATATATGTATGTGGTGGGGATACATATATATGTATGTGGTGGGGATACCTATATATGTATGTGGAGGTGATACCTATAGATGTATGTGGTGGGAATACCTATAGATGTATGTGGTGGTGATACCTATAGATGTATGTGGTGGGGATAAAATAGATGTATGTGGTGGGGATACCTATATATGTGTGTGGTGGGGATACCTATAGATGTGTGTGGTGGTGATACCTATATATGTGTGTGGTGGAGATACCTATATATGTATGTGGTGGGGATACCTATATATGTGTGTTGGGGATACCTATAGATGTGTGTGGTGGGGATACCTATATATGTGTGTGGTGGGGATACCTATATATGTGTGTGGTGGGGATACATATATATGTGTGTGGTGGGGATACCTATAGATGTGTGTGGTGGGGATACCTATATATGTATGTGGTGGGGATACCTATATATGTGTGTGGTGGGGATACCTCTAGATGTGTGTGGAGGGATACCTATATATGTGTGTGGTGGGGATACCTATATATGTGTTTGGTGGGGATACCTATAGATGTGTGTGGTGGGGATACCTATATATGTGTGAGGTGGGGATACCTATATATGTGTGTGGTGGGGATACCTATATATGTGTGTGGTGGGGATATCTATATATGTATGTGTTGAGGATACCTACATATGTATGTGGTGGGGATACCTATAGATGTATGTGGTGGGGATACCTATATATGTATGTGGTGAGGATACCTATATATGTATGTGGTGGGGATACCTATAGATGTGTGTGGTGGGGATACCTATAGATGTGTGTGGTGGGGATACATATATATGTATTTGGTGGGGATACTATATATGTATGTGGTGGGGATACCTATATATGTATGTGGTGGGGATACCTATAGATGTGTGTGGTGGGGACACCTATATATGTGTGTGGTGGGGATACCTATATATGTATGTGGTGGGGATACCTATATATGTATGTGGTGGGGATACCTATATATGTATGTGGTGGGGATACATATATATGTGTGTGGTGTGGATAACTATAGATGTGTGTGATGGGGAGACCTATATATGTATGTGGTGGGGAGACCTATATATGTGTGTGGTGAGGAGACCTATATATGTGTGTGGTGAGGAGACCTATATATGTGTGTGGTGGGGATACCTATATATATGTGTGGTGGGGATACCTATATATGTCTGTGGTGGGGATACCTATATATGTATGTGGCGGGGAAACCTATAGATGTATGTGGTGGGGATACCTATATATGTATGTGGTGGGGATACCTATAGATGTGTGTGGTGGGGATACATATAGATGTGTGTGGTGGGGATACCTATATATGTGTGTGATGGGGATACCTATTGATGTGTGTGGTGGTGATACCTATATATGTGTGTGGTGGGGATACCTATATATGTATGTGGTGGGGATACCTATATATGTGTGTGCTGGGGATACCTATAGATGTGTGTGGTGGGGATACCTATATATGTGTGTGGTGGGGATACCTATATATGTGTGAGGTGGGGAAACATATACATGTGTGTGGTGGGGATACCTAGAGATGTGTGTGGTGGGGATACCTATATATATGTGTGGTGGGGATACCTATATATGTGTGTGGTGGGGATACCTATAGATGTGTGTGGTGAGGATACCTATATATGTATATGGTGGTGATACCTATATATGTATGTGGTGGGGATACCTATATATGTATGTGGTGGAGATACCTATATATGTGTGTGGTGGGGATACATATAGATGTGTGTGGAGGGATACCTATATATGTGTGTGGTGGGGATACCTATATATGTGTGTGGTGGGGATACCTATATATGTATGTGTTGAGGATACCTACATATGTATGTGGTGGGGATACGTATAGATGTATGTGGTGGGGATACCTATATATGTATGTGGTGAGGATACCTATATATGTATGTGGTGGGGATACCTATAGATGTGTGTGGTGGGGATACCTATAGGTGTGTGTGGTGGGGATACCTATATATGTATTTGGTGGGGATACTATATATGTATGTGGTGGGGATACCTATATATGTATGTGGTGCGGATAGCTATATATGTATGTGGTGGGGATACCTATATATGTGTGTGGTGGGGATACCTATAGATGTGTGTGGTGGGGATACCTATATATGTGTGTGGTGGGGATACCTATATATGTGTGTGGTGGGGATACATATATATGTGTTTGGTGGGGATACCTATAGATGTGTGTGGTGGGGATACCTATATATGTGTGTGGTGTGGATACCTATATGTGTGTGTGGTGGAGATACCTATAGATGTGTGTGGTGAGGATACCTATATATGTATATGGTGGTGATACCTATATATGTATGTGGTGGTGATACCTATATATGTATGTGGTGGGGATACCTATATATGTGTGTGGTGGGGATACCTATAGATGTGTGTGGTGGGGATACCTATATATGTGTGTGGTGGGGATACCTATATATGTGTGTGGTGGGGATACCTATATATGTGTGTGGTGGGGATACCTATATATGTGTGTGGTGGGGAAACCTATAGATGTGTGTGGTGGGGATACCTATATATGTATGTGGTGAGGATATCTACATATGTATGTGGTGGGGATACCTATAGATGTATTTGGTGGGGATACCTATATATGTATGTGGTGAGGATACCTATATATCTATGTGGTGGGGATACTTATAGATGTGTGTGGTGGGGATACCTATAGATGTGTGTGGTGGGGATACCTATATATGTATCTGGTGGGGATACTATATATGTATGTGGTGGGGATACCTATATATGTATGTGGTGGGGATAGCTATATATGTATGTGGTGGGGATACCTATAGATGTATGTGATGGGGAAACATATATATGTATGTGGTGGGGATACCTATATATGTATGTGGTGGGGATACCTATATATGTGTGTGGTGGTGATACCTATATATGTATGTGGTGGGGATACCTATATATGTATGTGGTGGGGATACCTATATATGTATGTGGTGGTGATACCTATATATGTATGTGGTGGTGATACCTATATATGTATGTGGTGGGGATACCTATATATGTATGTGGTGGGGATACCTATATATGTATGTGGCGGGATACCTACAGATGTATGTGGTGGGGATACCTATATATGTATGTGGTGGGGATACCTATAGATGTATGTGGTGGGGATACCTATATATGTATGTGGTGGGGATACCTATATATGTACGTGGTGGGGACACCTATATATGTGTGTGGTGGGGATACCTATATATGTATGTGGCGGGGATACCTATATATGTATGTGGTGGGGATACCTATATATGTGTGTGGTGGTGATACCTATAGATGTATGTGGTGGGGATACCTATATATGTATGTGGTGGGGATACCTATATATGTATGTGGTGGGGATACCTATATATGTATGTGGTGGGGATACCTATATGTGTGTGTGGCGGGGATACCTATATATGTATGTGGCGGTGATACCTATATATGTATGTGGTGGGGATACCTATATATGTGTGTGGTGGTGATACCTAGAGATGTATGTGGTGTGGATACCTATAGATGTATGTGGTGGTGATACCTATATATGTATGTGGTGCGGATACCTATATATGTATGTGGTGTGGATACCTATATATGTATGTGGCGGGATACCTATAGATGTATGTGGTGGGGATACCTATATATGTATGTGGTGGGGATACCTATAGATGTTTGTGGTGGGAATACCTATATATGAATGTGGTGGGGATACCTATATATGTATGTGGTGGGGATACCTATATATGTATGTGGTGGGGATACCCATATATGTGTGTGGTGGTGATACCTATAGATGTATGTGGTGGGGATACCTATATATGTGTGTGGTGGTGATACCTATATATGTGTGTGGTGGGGATACCTATATATGTAAGTGGTGGGGAGACCTATATATGTATGTGGTGGGGAGACCTATATGTATGTGGTGGTGATACATATATATGTATGTGGTGGGGATACCTATAGATGTGTGTGGTGAGGAGACCTATATATGTATGTGGTGGGGATACCTATATGTGTGTGGTGGTGATACCTATATATGTATGTGGTGGGGATACATATAGATGTGTGTGGTGAGGAGACCTATATATGTATGTGGTGGTGATACCTATATATGTGTGTGGTGGGGATACCTATAGATGTGTGTGGTGGGGATACCTATATATGTATGTGGTGGGGATACCTATATATGTATGTGGTGGGGATACCTATATATGTATGTGGTGGGGATACCTATATATGTATGTGGTGGGGATACCTATATGTGTGTGTGGCGGGGATACCTATATATGTATGTGGCGGTGATACCTATATATGTATGTGGTGGGGATACCTATATATGTGTGTGGTGGTGATACCTAGAGATGTATGTGGTGGGGATACCTATATATGTGTGTGGTGGTGATACCCATAGATGTATGTGGTGGGGATACCTATATATGTGTGTGGTGGTGATACCTATATATGTGTGTGGTGGGGATACCTCTATATGTATGTGGTGGGGATACCTATATATGTATGTGGTGGGGATACCTATATATGTGTGTGGTGGTGATACCCATAGATGTATGTGGTGGGGATACCTATATGTGTGTGTGGCGGGGATACCTATATATGTATGTGGCGGTGATACCTATATATGTATGTGGTGGGGATACCTATATATGTGTGTGGTGGTGATACCTAGAGATGTATGTGGTGGGGATACCTATATATGTGTGTGGTGGTGATACCCATAGATGTATGTGGTGGGGATACCTATATATGTGTGTGGTGGTGATACCTATATATGTGTGTGGTGGGGATAGCTATATATGTATGTGGTGGTGATACCTATATATGTGTGTGGTGGGGATACCTACATATGTGTGTTGTGTGGATACCTATAGATGTATGTGGTGGGGATACCTATAGATGTATGTGGTGGGGATACCTTTATATGTATGTGGTGGGGATACCTATATATGTATGTGGTGGGGATACCTATATATGTGTGTGGTGGTGATACCTATATATGTGTGTGGTGGTGATACCTATATATGTATGTGGTGGGGATACCTATATATGTGTGTGGTGGGGATATCTATAGATGTGTGTGGCGGGGAGACCTATATATGTATGTGGTGGGGATACCTATATATGTGTGTGGTGGGAATACCTATATATGTATGCGGTGGGGGGTACCTATATATGTATGTGGTGGGGATACCTATATATGCATGTGGCGGGGATACCTATAGATGTGTGTGGTGGGGATACCTATATATGTATGTGGCCGGGATGCCTATAGATGTATGTGGTTGGGATACCTATATATATATATGTGGTGGGGATACCTATATATGAGTGTGGCGGGGATACATATATATGT
Organism: Siphonodentalium dalli; assembly: GCA_032622095.1. Classification (NCBI taxonomy): domain Eukaryota; kingdom Metazoa; phylum Mollusca; class Scaphopoda; order Gadilida; family Siphonodentaliidae; genus Siphonodentalium; species Siphonodentalium dalli. The sequence goes on from CP136068.1 coordinate 61,394,847, forward strand.
GTGTAGTGGGGATACCTATATATGTGTGTGGTGGGGATACCTATAGATGTATGTGGTGGGGAGACCTATATATGTATGTGGCGGGGATACCTATATTTGTATGTGGTGGGGATACCTATATATGTGTGTGGTGGTGATACCTATATATGTATGTGGTGGTGATACCTATAATGTATGTGGTGGTGATACCTATATATGTATGTGGTGGGGATACCTATAGATGTGTGTGGCGGGGATACCTATAGATGTATGTGGTGGTGATACCTATATATGTATGTGGTGGGGATACCTATAGGAGTGTGTGGTGGTGATACCTATAGATGTGTGTGGCGGGGATACCTATATATGTGTGTGGTGGAGATACCTATATATGTGTGTGGTGAGGATACCTATATATGTGTGTGGTTAGGATACCTATAGATGTGTGTGGTGGTGATACCTATATCTGTGTGTGGTGGGAATACCTATATATGTATGTGGTGGTGATACCTATATATGTATGTGGCGGGGATACCTATAGATGTGTGTGGTGGTGATACCTACAGATGTGTGTGGTGGGGATACCCATATATGTGTTTGGTGAGGATACCTATATATGTGTGTGGCGGGGATACCTATATATGTGTGTGGTGGGGATACCTATCTATGTGTGTGGTGGGGATACCTGTAGATGTGTGTGGTGGGGATACCTATATATGTATGTGGTGGGGATACCTATATATGTGTGTGGTGGGGATACCTATATATGTGTGTGGTGGCGATACCTATAGATGTGTGTGGTGGGGATACCTATAGATGTATGTGGTGGGGAGGCCTATATATGTATGTGGTGGGGATACCTATATATGTGTGTGGTGAGGATACCTATATATGTGTGTGGTGGGGATACCTATATATGTGTGTGGTGGGGATACCTATATATGTATGTGGTGGGGATACCTATATATGTATGTATCGGGGATACCTATATATGTATGTGGTGGGGATACCTATATGTGTGTGGTGGGGATACCTATAGATGTATGTGGTGGGGATACCTACACATGTGTGTGGTGTGGATACCTATAGATGTGTCTGGTGGGGATACCTATAGATGTGTGTGGTGGGGATACCTATATATGTGTGTGGTGGGGATACCTATAGATGTGTGTGGTGGGGATACCTATAGATGTGTGTGGTGGGGATTCCTATATATGTATGTGGTGGTGATACCTATATATGTGTGTGGTGGGGATACCTATAGATGTGTGTGGTGAGGATACCTATATATGTGTGTGGTGGGGATACCTATATATGTATGTGGTGAGGATACATATACATGTATGTGGTCGGGATACCTATATATGTGTGTGGTGGTGATACCTATATATGTATGTGGTGGGGATACCTATAGATGTGTGTGGTGCGGATACCTATATATGTGTGTGGTGGGGATACCTATATATATATGTGGTGGGAATACCTATATATGTATGTGGTGGGAATACCTATATATGTATGTGGTGGGGATACCTATATATGTGTGTGGTGTGGATAACTATAGATGTATGTGGTGGGGATACCTATAGATGTATGTGGTGGGGAGACCTATATATGTATGTGGTGGGGAGACCTATATATGTGTGTGGTGAGGATACCTATATATGTGTGTGGTGGGGATACCTATATATATGTGTGGTGGGGATACCTATATATGTATGTGGTGGGGATACCTATATATGTATGTGGCGGGGATACCTATATATGTATGTGGTGGGATACCTATATGTGTATGTGGTGGGGATACCTATATATGTGTGTGGTGGGGATACCTATAGATGTGTGTGGTGGTGATACCTATATATATGTGTGTGGTGGGGATACCTATATATGTATGTGGTGGGGATACCTATATATGTGTGTGGTGGGGATACCTGTATATGTATGTGGTGGGGATACCTATATATGTGTGTGGTGGGGATACCTATAGATGTGTGTGGTGGGGATACCTATATATGTGCGTGGTGGGGATACCAATATATGTGTGTGGTGGGGATACCTATAGATGTGTGTGTTGGGGATACCTATATATGTGTGTGGTGGGGATACCTATATATGTGTGTGGTGGGGATACCTATAGATGTGTGTGGTGGGGATACCAATATATGTATGTGGTGAGGATACCTACATATGTATGTGGTGGGGATACCTATAGATGTATGTGGTGGGATACCTATATATGTATGTGGTGTGGATACCTATATATGTATGTGGTGGGGATACCTATAGATGTGTGTGGTGGGATACCTATAGAAGTGTGTGGCGGGGATACCTATATATGTATGTGGTGGGGATACTATATATGTATGTGGTGGGGATACCTATATATGTATGTGGTGGGGATAGCTATATATGTATATGGTGGGGATACCTATATATGTGTGTGGTGGGATACCTATAGAAGTGTGTGGTGGGGATACCTATATATGTGTGTGGTGGGGATACCTATATATGTGTGTGGTGGGGATACATATATATGTGTGTGGTGGGGATACATATATATGTGTGTGGTGGGGATACCTATATATGTGTGGTGGGGATACCCATATATGTGTGTGGTGGGGATACCTATAGATGTGTGTGGTGGGGATACCTATATATGTGTGTGGTGGGGATACCTATAGATGTGTGTGGTGAGTATACCTATATATGTATATGGTGGTGATACCTATATATGTATGTGGTGGGGATACCTTTTTATGTATGTGGTGGGGATACCTATATATGCGTGTCGTGGGGATACCTATAGATGTGTGTGGTGGGGATACATATAGATGTTTGTGGTGGGGATACCTATATATGTATGTGGTGGTGATACCTATATATGTATGTGGTGGTGATACCTATATATGTATGTGGTGGGGATACCTATATGTGTGTGGTGGGGATATCTATATGTGTGTTGTGGGGATACCTATATATGTGTGTGGTGGGGATACCAATATATGTGTGTGGTGGGGATACCTATAGATGTGTGTGGTGGGGAAACCTATAGATTTGTGTGGTGGGGATATCTATATATGTGTGTGTTGGGGATACCTATATATGTGTGTGGTGGGGATACCTATAGATGTGTGTGGTGAGGATACATATATATGTGTGTGGTGGGGATACCTATATATGTATGTGGTGAGGATACATATATATGTATGTGGTGGGGATACCTATATATGTGTGTGGTGGTGATGCCTATATATGTATGTGGTGGGGATACCTATAGATGTGTGTGGTGGGGATACCTATATATGTGTGTGGTGGGGATACCTATATATGTATGTGGTGGGGATACCTATATATGTATGTGGTCGGAATACCTATATATGTATGTGGTGGGGATACCTATATATGTTTGTGGTGGGGAGACCTATATATGTGTGTGGTGAGGATACCTATATATGTATGTGGTGGGAATACATATAGATGTGTGTGGTGGGGATACCTATATATGTATGTGGTGGGGATACCTATATATGTATGTGGCGGGGATACCTATATATGTATGTGGTGGGGATACCTATATATGTATGTGGTGGGGATACCTATAGATGTGTGTGGTGGGAATACATACAGATGTGTGTGGTGGGGATACCTATATATGTGTGTGGTGGGGATACCTATAGATGTGTGTGGTGGTGATACCTATATATGTGTGTGGTGGGGATACCTATATATGTATGTGGTGGGGATACCTATATATGTGTGTGGTGGGGATACCTATAGATGTGTGTGGTGGGGATACCTATATATGTGTGTGGTGGGGATACCTATATATGTGTGTTGTGGGGATACATATATATGTGTGTGGTGGGTGTACCTATAGATGTGTGTGGTGGGGATACCTATATGTGTGTGGTGGGGATACCTATATATGTGTGTGGTGGGGATACCAATATATGTGTGTGGTGGGTATACCTATAGATGTGTGTGGTGGGGAAACCTATAGATTTGTGTGGTGGGGATACCTATATATGTGTGTGTTGGGGATACCTATATATGTTTGTGGTGGGGATACCTATAGATGTGTGTGGTGAGGATACATATATATGTGTGTGGTGGGGATACCTATATATGTATGTGGTGAGGATACATATATATGTATGTGGTGGGGATACCTATATATGTGTGTGGTGGTGATGCCTATATATGTATGTGGTGGGGATACCTATATATGTGTGTGGTGGGGATACCTATATATGTGTGTGGTGGGGATGCCTATATATGTATGTGGTGGGGATACCTATATATGTATGTGGTGGGAATACCTATATATGTATGTGGTGGGGATACCTTTATATGTTTGTGGTGGGGAGACCTATATATGTGTGTGGTGAGGATACCTATATATGTATGTGATGGGAATACATATAGATGTGTGTGGTGGGGATACCTATATATGTATGTGGTGGGGATACCTATATATGTATGTGGCGGGGATACCTATATATGTATGTGGTGGGGATACCTATATATGTATGTGGTGGGGATACCTATAGATGTGTGTGGTGGGAATACATATAGATGTGTGTGGTGGGGATACCTATATATGTGTGTGGTGGGGATACCTATAGATGTGTGTGGTGGTGATACCTATATATGTGTGTGGTGGGGATACCTATATATGTATGTGGTGGGGATACCTATATATGTGTGTGGTGGGGATACCTATATATGTGTGTGGTGGCGATACCTATATATGTGTGTGGTGGGGATACCTATATATGTGTGTTGTGGGGATACATATATATGTGTGTGGTGGGTGTACCTATGGATGTGTGTGGTGGGGATACCTATATATGTGTGTGGTGGGGATACCTATATATGTGTGTGGTGGGGATACCTATAGATGTGTGTGGTGAGGATACCTATATATGTATATGGTGGTGATACCTATATATGTATGTGGTGGGGATACCTATATATGTATGTGGTGGGGATACCTATATATGTGTATGGTGGGGATACATATAGATGTGTGTGGTGGGTATACCCATATATGTGTGTGGTGGTGATACCTATAGATGTATGTGGTGGGGATACCTATATATGTGTGTGGTGGTGATACCTATATATGTGTGTGGTGGGGATACCTATATATGTATGTGGTGGGGAGACCTATATATGTATGTGGTGGGGAGACCTATATGTATGTGGTGGTGATACATATATATGTATGTGGTGGGGATACCTATAGATGTGTGTGGTGAGGAGACCTATATATGTATGTGGTGGGGATACCTATATGTGTGTGTGGCGGGGATACCTATATATATATATATGTGTGTGGTGGTGATACCTATATATGTATGTGGTGGGGATACCTATATATGTGTGTGGTGGGGATATCTATAGATGTGTGTGGCGGGGAGACCTATATATGTATGTGGTGGGGATACCTATATATGTGTGTGGTGGGAATACCTATATATGTATGCGGTGGGGATACCTATATATGTATGTGGTGGGGATACCTATATATGTATGTGGCGGGGATACCTATAGATGTCTGAAAGTTCGCACAGCCTTGTGTTTGTACCGGGTGACCTCGTAACAGCTGGTGACCGGGCCTTTTCCGTGGCTTCACCATTTCTCTGGAATAAATTGCCTGCTCACTTGAGGGCACCCCAGTCGCTTAAAATGTTCACATATAAACTTAAAACGCATCTGTTTCAACGTGTGTATCATCCGATCCACTGATGGTAGCCAGATGAGCAGCTCATTGTACATAATTGATATTTCTTACTATGTTCTAATCATCATTATATATGTATTGATGTAAAGCTTATATATGTGTGTGGCGGGGATACCTATATATGTATGTGGCGGGCATACCTATATATGTATGTGGTGGGGATACCTATAGATGTGTGTGGTGAGGAGACCTATATATGTATGTGGTGGTGATAACTATATATGTATGCGGTGGGGATACATATAGATGTGTGTGGTGAGGAGACCTATATATGTATGTGGTGGTGATACCTATATATGTGTGTGTTGGGGATACCTATAGATGTGTGTGGTGGGGATACCTATATATGTATGTGGTGGGGATATATGTATGTGGTGGGGATACCTATATATGTGTGTGGTGGTGATACCTATAGATGTATGTGATGGGGATACCTATATATGTGTGTGGTGGTGATACCTATATATGTGTGTGGTGGGGATACCTATATATGTATGTGGTGGGGATACTATATATGTATGTGGTGGGGATACCTATATATGTATGTGGTGGGGATAGCTATATATGTATGTGGTGGGGATAGCTATATATGTGTGTGGTGGGGATACCTATATATGTGTGTTGTGGGAATACCTATATATGTATGTGGTGGGGATACCTATAGATGTATGTGGTGGGGATACCTATATATGTATGTGGTGGTGAAACCTATATATGTGTGTGGTGGTGATACCTATATATGTATGTGGTGGGGATACCTATATATGTGTGTGGTGGGGATATCTATAGATGTGTGTGGCGGGGAGACCTATGTATGTATGTGGTGGGGATACCTATATATGTGTGTGGTGGGAATACCTATATATGTATGTGGTGGGGATACCTATATATGTATGTGGCGGGGATACCTATAGATGTCTGAAAGTTCTCACAGCCTTGTGTTTGTACCGGGTGACCTCGTAACAGCTGGTGATCGGGCCTTTTCCGTGGCTTCACCATTTCTCTGGAATAAATTGCCTGCTCAATTGAGGGCACCCAGTCGCTTAAAATGTTCACATCTAAACTTAAAACGCATCTGTTTCAACGTGTGTCTCATCCGATCCACTGATGGTAGCCAGATGAGCAGCTCATTGTACATAATTGATATTTCTTACTATGTTCTAATCATCATTATATATGTATTGATGTAAAGCCTAAGAGCTCTATGAGGATTTACGGCTTTAAACTAAATTTATAAATTTATTTTATTTATGTGTGTTGTGGGGATACCTATATATGTATGTGGCGGGGATGCCTATAGATGTATGTGGTGGGGATACCTATATATGTATGTGGTGGGGATACATATAGATGTGTGTGGTGGGTATACCCATATATGTGTGTGGTGGTGATACCTATAGATGTATGTGGTGGGGATACCTATATATGTGTGTGGTGGTGATACCTATATATGTGTGTGGTGGGGATACCTATATATGTATGTGGTGGGGAGACCTATATATGTATGTGGTGGGGAGACCTATATGTATGTGGTGGTGATACATATATATGTATGTGGTGGGGATACCTATAGATGTGTGTGGTGAGGAGACCTATATATGTATGTGGTGGGGATACCTATATGTGTGTGTGGCGGGGATACCTATATATATATATATGTGTGTGGTGGTGATACCTATATATGTATGTGGTGGGGATACCTATATATGTGTGTGGTGGGGATATCTATAGATGTGTGTGGCGGGGAGACCTATATATGTATGTGGTGGGGATACCTATATATGTGTGTGGTGGGAATACCTATATATGTATGCGGTGGGGATACCTATATATGTATGTGGTGGGGATACCTATATATGTATGTGGCGGGGATACCTATAGATGTCTGAAAGTTCGCACAGCCTTGTGTTTGTACCGGGTGACCTCGTAACAGCTGGTGACCGGGCCTTTTCCGTGGCTTCACCATTTCTCTGGAATAAATTGCCTGCTCACTTGAGGGCACCCCAGTCGCTTAAAATGTTCACATATAAACTTAAAACGCATCTGTTTCAACGTGTGTATCATCCGATCCACTGATGGTAGCCAGATGAGCAGCTCATTGTACATAATTGATATTTCTTACTATGTTCTAATCATCATTATATATGTATTGATGTAAAGCTTATATATGTGTGTGGCGGGGATACCTATATATGTATGTGGCGGGCATACCTATATATGTATGTGGTGGGGATACCTATAGATGTGTGTGGTGAGGAGACCTATATATGTATGTGGTGGTGATAACTATATATGTATGCGGTGGGGATACATATAGATGTGTGTGGTGAGGAGACCTATATATGTATGTGGTGGTGATACCTATATATGTGTGTGTTGGGGATACCTATAGATGTGTGTGGTGGGGATACCTATATATGTATGTGGTGGGGATATATGTATGTGGTGGGGATACCTATATATGTGTGTGGTGGTGATACCTATAGATGTATGTGATGGGGATACCTATATATGTGTGTGGTGGTGATACCTATATATGTGTGTGGTGGGGATACCTATATATGTATGTGGTGGGGATACTATATATGTATGTGGTGGGGATACCTATATATGTATGTGGTGGGGATAGCTATATATGTATGTGGTGGGGATAGCTATATATGTGTGTGGTGGGGATACCTATATATGTGTGTTGTGGGAATACCTATATATGTATGTGGTGGGGATACCTATAGATGTATGTGGTGGGGATACCTATATATGTATGTGGTGGTGAAACCTATATATGTGTGTGGTGGTGATACCTATATATGTATGTGGTGGGGATACCTATATATGTGTGTGGTGGGGATATCTATAGATGTGTGTGGCGGGGAGACCTATGTATGTATGTGGTGGGGATACCTATATATGTGTGTGGTGGGAATACCTATATATGTATGTGGTGGGGATACCTATATATGTATGTGGCGGGGATACCTATAGATGTCTGAAAGTTCTCACAGCCTTGTGTTTGTACCGGGTGACCTCGTAACAGCTGGTGATCGGGCCTTTTCCGTGGCTTCACCATTTCTCTGGAATAAATTGCCTGCTCACTTGAGGGCACCCCAGTCGCTTAAAATGTTCACATCTAAACTTAAAACGCATCTGTTTCAACGTGTGTCTCATCCGATCCACTGATGGTAGCCAGATGAGCAGCTCATTGTACATAATTGATATTTCTTACTATGTTCTAATCATCATTATATATGTATTGATGTAAAGCCTAAGAGCTCTATGAGGATTTACGGCTTTAAACTAAATTTATAAATTTATTTTATTTATGTGTGTTGTGGGGATACCTATATATGTATGTGGCGGGGATGCCTATAGATGTATGTGGTGGGGATACCTATATATGTGTGTGGCGGGGATACATATATATATGTGTGTGGTGGGGATACCTATATATGTGTGTGGTGGGGAGACCTATATATGTATGTGGCGGGGATACCTATATTTGTATGTGGTGGGGATTTAAATAACATCAATTATGTACAATGAGATGCTCATCTGGCTACCATCAGTGGATCGGATGATTCACACGTTGAAACAGATGCGTTTTAAGTTTATATGTGAACATTTTAAGCGACTGGGGTGCCCTCAAGTGAGCAGGCAATTTATTCCAGAGAAATGGTGAAGCCACGGAAAAGGCCCGGTCACCAGCTGTTACGAGGTCACCCGGTACAAACACAAGGCTGTGAGAACTTTCAGACATCTATAGGTATCCCCGCCACATACATATATAGGTATCCCCACCACATACATATATAGGTATCCCCACCGCATACATATATAGGTATTCCCACCACACACATATATAGGTATCCCCACCACATACATATAGGTCTCCCCGCCACACACATCTATAGATATCCCCACCACACACATATATAGGTATCCCCACCACATACATATATAGGTATCACCACCACACACATATATATATATATAGGTATCCCCGCCACACACACATATAGGTATCCCCACCACATACATATATAGGTCTCCTCACCACACACATCTATAGGTATCCCCACCACATACATATATATGTATCACCACCACATACATATAGGTCTCCCCACCACATACATATATAGGTCTCCCCACCACATACATATATAGGTATCCCCACCACACACATATATAGGTATCACCACCACATACATATATAGGTATCCCCACCACATACATCTATAGGTATCACCACCATACACATATATGGGTATCCCCACCACACACATCTATATGTATCCCCACCATAGACATATATAGGTATCCCCACCACATACATATATAGGTATCCCCACCACATACATATATAGGTATCACCACCATATACATAGATAGGTATCCTCACCACACACATCTATAAGTATCCCCACCACACACATATATAGGTATCCCCACCACACACATATATAGGTATCCCCACCACACACATCTATAGGTACACCCACCACACACATATATATGTATCCCCACAACACACATATATAGGTATCCCCACCACACACACATATAGGTATCCCCACCACATACATATATAGGTATCCCCACCACACACATATATAGGTATCACCACCACACACATCTATAGGTATCCCCACCACACACATATATAGGTATCCCCACCACACACATCTATATGTATTCCCACCACACACATCTATAGGTATCCCCACCACATACATATATAGGTATCCCCACCACATACATATATAGGTATCCCCACCACATACATATATAGGTATCCCCACCACATACATATATAGGTATCCCCACCACACACATCTATATGTATTCCCCCCACATACATATATAGGTATCCTCACCACACACATATATAGGTCTCCCCACCACATACATATATAGGTATTCCCACCACATACATATATAGGTATCCCCACCACATACATATATAGGTATCCCCACCACACATATATATAGGTATCCCCACCACACACATCTATAGGTATCCCCACCACATACATATATAGGCAACACCACCACACACATATATAGGTATCCCCACCACATACATATATATGTATCCTCACCACATACATATATAGGTATCCCCACCACACACATATATATGTATCCTCACCACACATATCTATAGGTATCCCCACCACACACATATATAGGTATCCCCCAACACACACATATATAGGTATCCCCACCACACAAATCTATAGGTTTCCCCACCACACACATCTATAGGTATCCCCACCACACACATATATTGGTATCCCCACCACACACATATATAGGTATCCCCACCACACACATATAGGTATCCCCACCACACACATATAGGTATCCCCACCACATACATATATAGGTATCCCCACCACATACATATATAGGTATCACCACCACATACATATATAGGTATCCCCACCACACACATCTATATGTATCCCCACCACACACATCTATAGGTATCCCCACCACACACATATATAGGTATCCCCACCACATACATATATAGGTATCACCACCACACACATATATAGGTTTCACCACCACATACATATATAGGTATCCCCACCACATACATCTATAGGTATCCCCACCACATACATCTATAGGTATCCCCACAACACACATATATAGGTATCCCCACCACACACATATATAGGTATCCCCACCACATACATATATAGCTATCCCCACCACATACATATATAGGTATCCCCACCACATACATATATAGTATCCCCACCACATACATATATAGGTATCCCCACCACACACATATATAGGTATCACCACCACACACATATATAGGTATCCCCATCACATACATCTATAGGTATCACCACCACACACATATTTAGGTATCCCCACCACATACATCTATAGGTATCCCCACCACATACATATATAGGTATCCCCACCACACACATCTATAGGTATCCCCACCACACACATATATAGGTATCACCACCACATACATATATAGGTCTCCTCACCACACACATCTATATGTATCCCCACCACATACATATATAGTTATCACCACCACACACATATAGGTATCCCCACCACATACATATATAGGTCTCCTCACCACACACATCTATAGGTATCCCCACCACATACATATATAGGTATGCCCGCCACATACAAATATAGGTATCACCGCCACACACATATATAGGCTTTACATCAATACATATATAATGATGATTAGAACATAGTAAGAAATATCAATTATGTACAATGAGCTGCTCATCTGGCTACCATCAGTGGATCGGATGATACACACGTTGAAACAGATGCGTTTTAAGTTTATATGTGAACATTTTAAGCGACTGGGGTGCCCTCAAGTGAGCAGGCAATTTATTCCAGACAAATGGTGAAGCCACGGAAAAGGCCCGGTCACCAGCTGTTACGAGGTCACCCGGTACAAACACAAGGCTGTGAGAACTTTCAGACATCTATAGGTATCCCCGCCACATACATATATAGGTATCCCCACCACATACATATATAGGTATCCCCACCGCATACATATATAGGTATTCCCACCACACACATATATAGGTATCCCCACCACATACATATATAGGTCTCCCCGCCACACACATCTATAGATATCCCCACCACACACATATATAGGTATCCCCACCACATACATATATAGGTATCACCACCACACACATATATATATATATATAGGTATCCCCGCCACCCACACATATAGGTATCCCCACCACATACATATATAGTTCTCCTCACCACACACATCTATAGGTATCCCCACCACATACATATATATGTATCACCACCACATACATATAGGTCTCCCCACCACATACATATATAGGTCTCCCCACCACATACATATATAGGTATCCCCACCACACACATATATAGGTATCACCACCACACACATATATAGGTATCCCCACCACATACATCTATAGGTTTCACCACCACACACATATATGGGTATCCCCACCACACACATCTATATGTATCCCCACCATACACATATATAGGTATCCCCACCACATACATATATAGGTATCCCCACCACATACATATATAGGTATCACCACCATATACATATATAGGTATCCTCACCACACACATCTATAGGTATCCCCACCACACACATATATAGGTATCCCCACCACACACATATATAGGTATCCCCACCACACACATCTATAGATACACCCACCACACACATATATATGTATCCCCACAACACACATATATAGGTATCCCCACCACACACATATATAGGTATCCCCACCACACACATCTATAGGTATCCCCACCACACACATATATAGGTATTCCCACCACATACATATATAGGTATCCCCACCACACACATATATAGGTATCACCACCACACACATCTATAGGTATCCCCACCACACACATATATAGGTATCCCCACCACACACATCTATATGTATTCCCACCACACACATCTATAGGTATCCCCACCACATACATATATAGGTATCTCCACCACATACATATATAGGTATCCCCGCCACATACATATATAGGTATCCCCACCACATACATATATAGGTATCCCCACCACACACATCTATATGTATTCCCAACACATACATATATAGGTATCCTCACCACACACATATATAGGTCTCCCCACCACAAACATATATAGGTATCCCCACCACATACATATATAGGTATTCCCACCACATACATATATAGGTATCCTCACCACACACATATATAGGTCTCCCCACCACAAACATATATAGGTATCCCCACCACATACATATATAGGTATTCCCACCACATACATATATAGGTATCCCCACCACATACATATATAGGTATCCCCACCCCACACATATATAGGTATCCCCACCACACACATCTATAGGTATCCCCACCACATACATATATAGGCATCACCGCCACACACATATATAGGCTTTACATCAATACATATATAATGATGATTAGAACATAGTAAGAAATATCAATTATGTACAATGAGCTGCTCATCTGGCTACCATCAGTGGATCGGATGATACACACGTTGAAACAGATGCGTTTTAAGTTTATATGTGAACATTTTAAGCGACTGGGGTGCCCTCAAGTGAGCAGGCAATTTATTCCAGAGAAATGGTGAAGCCACGGAAAAGGCCCGGTCACCAGCTGTTACGAGGTCACCCGGTACAAACACAAGGCTGTGAGAACTTTCAGACATCTATAGGTATCCCCGCCACATACATATATAGGTATCCCCACCACATACATATATAGGTATCCCCACCGCATACATATATAGGTATTCCCACCACACACATATATAGGTATCCCCACCACATACATATATAGGTCTCCCCGCCACACACATCTATAGATATCCCCACCACACACATATATAGGTATCCCCACCAAATACATATATAGGTATCACCACCACACACTTATATATATATAGGTATCCCCGCCACCCACACATATAGGTATCCCCACCACATACATATATAGTTCTCCTCACCACACACATCTATAGGTATCCCCACCACATACATATATATGTATCACCACCACAAACATATAGGTCTCCCCACCACATACATATATAGGTCTCCCCACCACATATATATATAGGTATCCCCACCACACACATATATAGGTATCACCACCACACACATATATAGGTATCCCCACCACATACATCTATAGGTTTCACCACCACACACATATATGGGTATCCCCACCACACACATCTATATGTATCCCCACCATACACATATATAGGTATCCCCACCACATACATATATAGGTATCCCCACCACATACATATATAGGTATCACCACCATATACATATATAGGTATCCCCACCACACACATCTATAGGTATCCCCACCACATACATATATAGGCATCACCGCCACACACATATATAGGCTTTACATCAATACATATATAATGATGATTAGAACATAGTAAGAAATATCAATTATGTACAATGAGCTGCTCATCTGGCTACCATCAGTGGATCGGATGATACACACGTTGAAACAGATGCGTTTTAAGTTTATATGTGAACATTTTAAGCGACTGGGGTGCCCTCAAGTGAGCAGGCAATTTATTCCAGAGAAATGGTGAAGCCACGGAAAAGGCCCGGTCACCAGCTGTTACGAGGTCACCCGGTACAAACACAAGGCTGTGAGAACTTTCAGACATCTATAGGTATCCCCGCCACATACATATATAGGTATCCCCACCACATACATATATAGGTATCCCCACCGCATACATATATAGGTATTCCCACCACACACATATATAGGTATCCCCACCACATACATATATAGGTCTCCCCGCCACACACATCTATAGATATCCCCACCACACACATATATAGGTATCCCCACCACATACATATATAGGTATCACCACCACACACATATATATATATAGGTATCCCCGCCACCCACACATATAGGTATCCCCACCACATACATATATAGTTCTCCTCACCACACACATCTATAGGTATCCCCACCACATACATATATATGTATCACCACCACAAACATATAGGTCTCCCCACCACATACATATATAGGTCTCCCCACCACATACATATATAGGTATCCCCACCACACACATATATAGGTATCACCACCACACACATATATAGGTATCCCCACCACATACATCTATAGGTTTCACCACCACACACATATATGGGTATCCCCACCACACACATCTATATGTATCCCCACCATACACATATATAGGTATCCCCACCACATACATATATAGGTATCCCCACCACATACATATATAGGTATCACCACCATATACATATATAGGTATCCTCACCACACACATCTATAGGTATCCCCACCACACACATATATAGGTATCCCCACCACACACATATATAGGTATCCCCACCACACACATCTATAGATACACCCACCACACACATATATATGTATCCCCACAACACACATATATAGGTATCCCCACCACACACATATATAGGTATCCCCACCACACACATCTATAGGTATCCCCACCACACACATATATAGGTATCCCCACCACATACATATATAGGTATCCCCACCACACACATATATAGGTATCACCACCACACACATCTATAGGTATCCCCACCACACACATATATAGGTATCCCCACCACACACATCTATATGTATTCCCACCACACACATCTATAGGTATCCCCACCACATACATATATAGGTATCTCCACCACATACATATATAGGTATCCCCGCCACATACATATATAGGTATCCCCACCACATACATATATAGGTATCCCCACCACACACATCTATATGTATTCCCACCACATACATATATAGGTATCCTCACCACACACATATATAGGTCTCCCCACCACAAACATATATAGGTATCCCCACCACATACATATATAGGTATTCCCACCACATACATATATAGGTATCCCCACCACATACATATATAGGTATCCCCACCCCACACATATATAGGTATCCCCACCACACACATCTATAGGTATCCCCACCACATACATATATAGGCATCACCACCACACACATATATAGGTATCCCCACCACATACATATATATGTATCCTCACCACATACATATATAGGTATCCCCACCACACACATATATATGTATCCTCACCACACACATCTATAGGTATCCCCACCACACACATATATAGGTATCCCCAACACACACATATATAGGTATCCCCACCATACAAATCTATAGGTTTCCCCACCACACACATCTATAGGTATCCCCTCCACACACATATATTGGTATCCCCACCACACACATCTATAGGTATCCCCACCACACACATCTATAGGTATCCCCACCACACACATATATAGGTATCCCCACCACATACATATATAGGTATCCCCACCACATACATATATAGGTATCCCCACCACATACATATATAGGTATCCCCACCACACATATATATAGGTATCCCCACCACACACATATATAGGTATCCTCACCACACACATATATAGGTCTCCCCACCACATACATATATAAGTCTCCCCACCACATACATCTATAGGTATCCCCACCACATACATCTATAGTTATCCACACCACACACATATATAGGTATCCCCACCACATACATATATAGGTATTCCCACCACATACATATATAGGTATCCCCACCACATACATATATAGGTATCCCCACCACACACATATATAGGTATCCCCACCACACACATCTATAGGTATCCCCACCACATACATATATAGGTATCACCACCACACACCTATATATGTATCCCGACCACATACATATATATGTATCCTCACCACATACATATATAGGTATCCCCACCACACACATATATAGGTATCCTCACCACACACATCTATAGGTATCCCCACCACACACATATATAGGTATCACCACCACATACATATATAGGTCTCCCCGCCACACACATCTATAGATATCCCCACCACACACATATATAGGTATCCCCACCACATACATATATAGGTATCACCACCACACACATATATATATATATAGGTATCCCCGCCACCCACACATATAGGTATCCCCACCACATACATATATAGTTCTCCTCACCACACACATCTATAGGTATCCCCACCACATACATATATATGTATCACCACCACAAACATATAGGTCTCCCCACCACATACATATATAGGTCTCCCCACCACATACATATATAGGTATCCCCACCACACACATATATAGGTATCACCACCACACACATATATAGGTATCCCCACCACATA
Source organism: Siphonodentalium dalli (assembly GCA_032622095.1). Classification (NCBI taxonomy): domain Eukaryota; kingdom Metazoa; phylum Mollusca; class Scaphopoda; order Gadilida; family Siphonodentaliidae; genus Siphonodentalium; species Siphonodentalium dalli. The sequence goes on from CP136068.1 coordinate 61,412,432, forward strand.
CATCTATAGGTTTCACCACCACACACATATATGGGTATCCCCACCACACACATCTATATGTATCCCCACCATACACATATATAGGTATCCCCACCACATACATATATAGGTATCCCCACCACATACATATATAGGTATCACCACCATATACATATATAGGTATCCTCACCACACACATCTATAGGTATCCCCACCACACACATATATAGGTATCCCCACCACACACATATATAGGTATCCCCACCACACACATCTATAGTACACCCACCACACACATATATATGTATCCCCACAACACACATATATAGGTATCCCCACCACACACATATATAGGTATCCCCACCACACACATCTATAGGTATCCCCACCACACACATATATAGGTATCCCCACCACATACATATATAGGTATCCCCACCACACACATATATAGGTATCACCACCACACACATCTATAGGTATCCCCACACACACATATATAGGTATCCCCACCACACACATCTATATGTATTCCCACCACACACATCTATAGGTATCCCCACCACATACATATATAGGTATCTCCACCACATACATATATAGGTATCCCCGCCACATACATATATAGGTATCCCCACCACATACATATATAGGTATCCCCACCACACACATCTATATGTATTCCCACCACATACATATATATGTATCCCCACCACATACATATATACGTATCCCCACCCCACACATATATAGGTATCCCCACCACACACATCTATAGGTATCCCCACCACATACATATATAGGCATCACCACCACACACATATATAGGTATCCCCACCACATACATATATATGTATCCTCACCACATACATATATAGGTATCCCCACCACACACATATATATGTATCCTCACCACACACATCTATAGGTATCCCCACCACACACATATATAGGTATCCCCAACACACACATATATAGGTATCCCCACCATACAAATCTATAGGTTTCCCCACCACACACATCTATAGGTATCCCCTCCACACACATATATTGGTATCCCCACCACACACATCTATAGGTATCCCCACCACACACATCTATAGGTATCCCCACCACACACATATATAGGTATCCCCACCACATACATATATAGGTATCCCCACCACATACATATATAGGTATCCCCACCACATACATATATAGGTATCCCCACCACACATATATATAGGTATCCCCACCACACACATATATAGGTATCCTCACCACACACATATATAGGTCTCCCCACCACATACATATATAAGTCTCCCCACCACATACATCTATAGGTATCCCCACCACATACATCTATAGTTATCCCCACCACACACATATATAGGTATCCCCACCACATACATATATAGGTATTCCCACCACATACATATATAGGTATCCCCACCACATACATATATAGGTATCCCCACCACACACATATATAGGTATCCCCACCACACACATCTATAGGTATCCCCACCACATACATATATAGGTATCACCACCACACACCTATATATGTATCCCGACCACATACATATATATGTATCCTCACCACATACATATATAGGTATCCCCACCACACACATATATAGGTATCCTCACCACACACATCTATAGGTATCCCCACCACACACATATATAGGTATCACCACCACATACATATATAGGTCTCCCCGCCACACACATCTATAGATATCCCCACCACACACATATATAGGTATCCCCACCACATACATATATAGGTATCACCACCACACACATATATATATATATAGGTATCCCCGCCACCCACACATATAGGTATCCCCACCACATACATATATAGTTCTCCTCACCACACACATCTATAGGTATCCCCACCACATACATATATATGTATCACCACCACAAACATATAGGTCTCCCCACCACATACATATATAGGTCTCCCCACCACATACATATATAGGTATCCCCACCACACACATATATAGGTATCACCACCACACACATATATAGGTATCCCCACCACATACATCTATAGGTTTCACCACCACACACATATATGGGAATCCCCACCACACACATCTATATGTATCCCCACCATACACATATATAGGTATCCCCACCACATACATATATAGGTATCCCCACCACATACATATATAGGTATCACCACCATATACATATATAGGTATCCTCACCACACACATCTATAGGTATCCCCACCACACACATATATAGGTATCCCCACCACACACATATATAGGTATCCCCACCACACACATCTATAGTACACCCACCACACACATATATATGTATCCCCACAACACACATATATAGGTATCCCCACCACACACATATATAGGTATCCCCACCACACACATCTATAGGTATCCCCACCACACACATATATAGGTATCCACACCACATACATATATAGGTATCCCCACCACACACATATATAGGTATCACCACCACACACATCTATAGGTATCCCCACACACACATATATAGGTATCCCCACCACACACATCTATATGTATTCCCACCACACACATCTATAGGTATCCCCACCACATACATATATAGGTATCTCCACCACATACATATATAGGTATCCCCGCCACATACATATATAGGTATCCCCACCACATACATATATAGGTATCCCCACCACACACATCTATATGTATTCCCACCACATACATATATAGGTATCCTCACCACACACATATATAGGTCTCCCCACCACAAACATATATAGGTATCCCCACCACATACATATATAGGTATTCCCACCACATACATATATAGGTATCCCCACCACATACATATATAGGTATCCCCACCCCACACATATATAGGTATCCCCACCACACACATCTATAGGTATCCCCACCACATACATATATAGGCATCACCACCACACACATATATAGGTATCCCCACCACATACATATATATGTATCCTCACCACATACATATATAGGTATCCCCACCACACACATATATATGTATCCTCACCACACACATCTATAGGTAACCCCACCACACACATATATAGGTATCCCCAACACACACATATATAGGTATCCCCACCACACAAATCTATAGGTTTCCCCACCACACACATCTATAGGTATCCCCTCCACACACATATATTGGTATCCCCACCACACACATCTATAGGTATCCCCACCACACACATCTATAGGTATCCCCACCACACACATATATAGGTATCCCCACCACACACATCTATAGGTATCCCCACCACACACATATATTGGTATCCCCACCAATCACATATATAGGTATCCCCACCACACACATCTATAGGTATCCCCACCACACACATATATAGGTATCCCCACCACATACATATATAGGTATCCCCACCACACACATCTATAGGTATCCCCACCACACACATATATAGGTATCCCCACCACATACATATATAGGTATCCCCACCACACACATATATAGGTATCCCCACCACATACATATATAGGTATCCCCACCACACACATATATATAGGTATCACCACCACACACATCTATAGGTATCCCCACCACACACATATATAGGTATCCCCACCACATACACATATAGGTATCCCCACCACATACATATATAGGTATCCCCGCCACATACATATATAGGTATCCCCACCACATACATATATAGGTATCCCCACCACACATATATATAGGTATCCCCACCACACACATTTATAGGTATCCTCACCACACACATATATAGGACTCCCCACCACATACATATATAAGTCTCCCCACCACATACATCTATAGGTATCCCCACCACATACATCTATAGTTATCCACACCACACACATATATAGGTATCCCCACCACATACATATATAGGTATTCCCACCACATACATATATAGGTATCCCCACCACATACATATATAGGTATCCCCACCACACACATATATAGGTATCCCCACCACACACATCTATAGGTATCCCCACCACATACATATATAGGTATCACCACCACACACCTATATAGGTATCCCGACCACATACATATATATGTATCCTCACCACATACATATATAGGTATCCCCACCACACACATATATAGGTATCCTCACCACACACATCTATAGGTATCCCCACCACACACATATATAGGTATCACCACCACATACATATATAGGAATCCCCACCACACACATCTATAGGTATCCCCACCACACACATCTATAGGTATCCCCACCACACACATATATAGGTATCCCCACCACACACATCTATAGGTATCCCCACCAGACACATCTATAGGTATCCACACCACACGCATGTGTAGGTATCCCCACCACATACATCTATAGGTATCCCCACCACACACATATAGGTATCCCCACCACATACATATATAGGTATCCCCGATACATACATATATAGGTATCCCCACCACATACATATATAGGTATCCCCACCACACACATATATAGGTATCCCCACCACACACATATATAGGTATCCTCACCACACACATATATAGGTATCCCCACCACATACATATATAGGTCTCCCCACCACATACATCTATAGGTATCCCCACCACACACATCTATAGGTATCACCACCACACACATCTATAGGTATCCCCACCACACACATATATAGGTATCCCCACCACATACATATATAGGTATCCCCACCACACACATCTACAGGTATCCCCACCACACACATAGATAGGTATCCCCACCACACACATATATAGGTATCCCCGCCACACACATATATAGGTATCCTCACCAAACACATATATAGGTATCCCCACCACACACATCTGTAGGTATCCCCACCACACACATCTATAGGTATCCCCGCCACATACATATATAGGTATCACCACCACATACATATATAGGTATCCCCACCACACACAGATATAGGTATCACCACCACACACATCTATAGGTATCCTCACCACACACATATATAGGTATCCTCACCACACACATATATAGGTATCTCCACCACATACATATATAGGTATCCCCGCCACACACATCTATAGGTATCACCACCACACACTTCTATAGGTATCCCCACCACATACATATATAGGTATCACCACCACATACATCTATAGGTATCCCCGCCACACACATCTATAGGTATCCCCACCACATACATATATAGGTATCACCACCACATACATATATAGGTATCACCACCACATACATATATAGGTATCACCACCACACACATATATAGGTATCCCCACCACATACAAATATAGGTATCCCCGGCACATACATATATAGGTCTCCCCACCACATACATCTATAGGTATCCCCACCACACACATATATAGGTATCCCCACTACACACATATATATGTATCCCCGCCACACAGATATATAGGTATCCCCACCACATACATATATAGGTATCCCCACCACACACATCTATAGGTATCCCCACCACATACATATATAGGTATCACCACCACACACATATATAGGTATCCCGACCACATACATATATATGTATCCCCACCACATACATATATAGGTATCCCCACCACACACATATATAGGTATCCCCACCACACACATCTATAGGTATCCCCACCACATACATATATAGGTATCACCACCACACACATATATAGGTATCCCGACCACATACATATATATGTATCCTCACCACATACATATATAGGTATCCCCACCACACACATATATAGGTATCCTCACCACACACATCTATAGGTATCCCCACCACACACATATATAGGTATCACCACCACATACATATATAGGAATCCCCACCACACACATCTATAGGTATCCCCACCACACACATCTATAGGTATCCCCACCTCACACATATATAGGTATCCCCACCACACACATCTATAGGTATCCCCACCAGACACATCTATAGGTATCCACACCACACACATGTGTAGGTATCCCCACCACATACATCTATAGGTATCCCCACCACACACATATAGGTATCCCCACCACATACATATATAGGTACCCCCGATACATACATATATAGGTATACCCACCACATACATATATAGGTATCCCCACCACACACATATATAGGTATCCCCACCCCACACATATATAGGTATCCTCACCACACACATATATAGGTATCCCCACCACATACATATATAGGTCTCCCCACCTCATACATCTATAGGTATCCCCACCACACACATCTATAGGTATCGCCACCACACACATCTATAGGTATCCCCACCACACACATATATAGGTATCCCCACCACATACATATATAGGTATCCCCACCACACACATCTACAGGTATCCCCACCACACACATAGATAGGTATCCCCACCACACACATATATAGGTATACCCGCCACACACATATATAGGTATCTTCACCAAACACATATATAGGTATCCCCACCACACACATCTGTAGGTATCACCACCACACACATCTATAGGTATCCCCGCCACATACATATATAGGTATCACCACCACATACATATATAGGTATCCCCACCACACACAGATATAGGTATCACCACCACACACATCTATAGGTATCCTCACCACACACATATATAGGTATCCTCACCACACACATATATAGGTATCTCCACCACACACATATATAGGTATCCCCGCCACACACATCTATAGGTATCACCACCACACACTTCTCTAGGTATCCCCACCACATACATATATAGGTATCACCACCACATACATCTATAGGTATCCCCGCCACACACATCTATAGGTATCCCCACCACATACATATATAGGTATCACCACCACATACATATATAGGTATCACCACCACATACATATATAGGTATCACCACCACACACATATATAGGTATCCCCACCACATACAAATATAGGTATCCCCGCCACATACATATATAGGTCTCCCCACCACATACATCTATAGGTATCCCCACCACACACATATATAGGTATCCCCACCACATATATATATATCCCCGCCACACACATATATAGGTATCCCCACCACATATATATATATAGGTATCCCCACCACATACATCTATAGGCATCCCCGCCACATACATATATAAGTATCCCCACCACACACATCTATAGGTATCCCCGCCACATGCATATATAGGTATCCCCACCACATACATATATAGGTACCCCCACCGCATACATATATAGGTATTCCCACCACACACATATATAGGTATCCCCACCACATACATATATAGGTCTCCCCGCCACACACATCTATAGATATCCCCACCACACACATATATAGGTATCCCCACCACATACATATATAGGTATCACCACCACACACATATATAGGTATCACCACCACACACATATATAGGTATCCCCACCACATACATATATAGGTATCCCCACCACATACATATAAAGGTATCCCCACCACATACATCTATAGGTATCCCCACCACATACATCTATAGGTATCCCCACAACACACATATGTAGGTATCCCCACCACACACATATATAGGTATCCCCACCACATACATATATAGCTATCCCCACCACATACATATATAGGTATCCCCACCACATACATATATAGTATCCCCACCACATACATATAGAGGTATCCCCACCACACACATATATAGGTATCACCACCACACACATATATAGGTATCCCCACCACATACATCTATGGGTATCACCACCACACACATATATAGGTATCCCCATCACATACATCTCTAGGTATCACCACCACACACATATATAGGTATCCCCACCACATACATATATAGGTATCCCCACAACATACATATATAGGTATCCCCACCACATACATATATAGGTATCCCCACCACATACATATATAGGTATCCCCACCACACACATCTATAGGGATCCCCACCACACACATATATAGGTATCACCACCACATACATATATAGGTCTCCTCACCACACACATCTATATGTATCCCCACCACATACATATATAGGTCTCACCACCACACACATATAGGTATCCCCACCACATACATATATAGGTCTCCTCACCACACACATCTATAGGTATCCCCACCACATACATATATATGTATCACCACCACATACATATAGGTCTCCCCACCACATACATATATAGGTCTCCCCACCACATTCATATATAGGTATCCCCACCACACACATATATAGGTATCACCACCACACACATATATAGGTATCCCCACCAAAATACATCTATAGGTATCACCACCACACACATATATGGGTATCCCCACCACATACATATATAGGTATCCCCACCACATACATATATAGGTATCCCCACCACATTCATATATAGGTATCCCCACCACAAACATCTATAGGTATCCCCACCACATACATATATAGGTATCCCCACCACATACATCTATAGGTATCCCGCCACATACATATATAGTTATCCCCACCACATACATATATAGGTATCCGCACGACATACATATATAGGTATCACCACCACATACATCTATAGGTATCCCCACCACATACATATATAGGTATCCCCACCACATACATCTATATGTATCCCCACCACATACATCTATAGGTATCACCACCACATACATCTATAGGTATCCCCACCACATAAATCTATAGGTATCACCACCACATACATATATAGGTATCCCCACCACATACATATATAGGTATCCCCACCACATACATCTATAGGGATCACCACCACACACATATATAGGTATCCCCACCACATACATATATAGGTATCCCCGCCACATACATATATAGGTATCCCCACCACACACATATATAGGTGTCCCCACCACGTACATATATAGGTATCCCCACCACATACATATATAGGTATCCCCACCACATACATATATAGGTATCCCCAACACATACATATATAGTATCCCCACCACATACATATAGAGGTATCCCCACCACACACATATATAGGTATCACCACCACACACATATATAGGTATCCCCACCACATACATCTATGGGTATCACCACCACACACATATATAGGTATCCCCATCACATACATCTCTAGGTATCACCACCACACACATATATAGGTATCCCCACCACATACATATATAGGTATCCCCGCCACATACATATATAGGTATCCCCGCCACACACACATATAGGTATCCCCACCACATACATATATAGGTATCCCCACCACATACATATATAGCTATCCCCACCACATACATATATAGGTATCTCCACCACATACATATATAGTATCCCCACCACATACATATATAGGTATCCCCACCACACACATCTATAGGTATCCCCACCACACACATCTATAGGTATCCCCACCACATAGATATATAGGTATCCTCACCACATACATATATAGGTATCCCCACCAAATACATCTATAGGTATCCCCACCACATACATATGTAGATATCCTCACCACATACATATATAGGTATTCCCACCACACACATCTATAGGTTTCCCCACCACACACATATATAGGTATCCCCACCACACACATATATAGGTATCCCCACCACACACATATATAGGTATCCCCACCACACACATATATAGGTATCCCCACCACACACATCTATAGGTATCCCCACCACACACATATATAGGTATCCCCACCACATACATATATAGGTATCCCCACCACATACATATATAGGTATCACCACCATATACATATATAGGTATCCTCACCACACACATATATAGGTATCCCCACCACACACACATATAGGTATCCACACCACACACATATATAGGTATCCCCACCACACACATCTATAGGTATCCCCACCACACACATATATATGTATCCCCACCACACACATATATAGGAATCCCCACCACATACATATATAGGTATCCCCACCACACACATCTATATGTATCCCCACCACACACATATATAGGTATCCCCACCACATACATATATAGCTATCCCCACCACATACATATATAGGTATCCCCACCACATACATATATAGTATCCCCACCAAATACATATATAGGTATCCCCACCACACACATCTATAGGTATCCCCACCACACACATCTATAGGTATCCCCACCACATACATATATAGGTATCCTCACCACATACATATATAGGTATCCCCACCACATACATCTATAGGTATCCCCACCACATACATATGTAGGTATCCTCAACACATACATATATAGGTATCCCCACCACACACATATATAGGTATCCCCACCACACACATATATAGGTATCCCCACCTCACACATATATAGGTATCCCCACCACACACATCTATAGGTATCCCCACCAAACACATATATAGGTATCCCCACCACACACATATATAGGTATCCCTCCACACACATCTATATGTATCCCCACCACACACATATATAGGTATCCCCACCACATACATATATAGGTATCCCCACCACATACATATATAGGTATCACCACCATATACATATATAGGTATCCTCACCACACACATCTATAGGTATCCCCACCACACCCATATATAGGTATCCCCACCACACATATATATAGGTATCCCCACCACACACATCTATAGGTATCCCCACCACACACATGTATATGTTTCCCCACCACACACATATATAGGTATCCCCACCACACACATATATAGGTATCCCCACCACACACATCTATAGGTATCCCCAGCACACACATATATAGGTATCCCCACCACATACATATATAGGTATCCCCACCACACACATATATAGGTATCACCACCACACACATCTATAGGTATCCCCACCACACACATATATAGGTATCCCCACCACACACATCTATATGTATCCCCACCACACACATCTATAGATATCCCCACCACATACATATATAGGTATCCCCACCACATACATCTATAGGTTTCCCCGCCACATACATATATAGGTATCCCCACCACAGACATATATAGGTATCCCCACCACATTCATATATAGGTATCCCCACCACAAACATCTATAGGTATCCCCACCACATACATATATAGGTATCCCCACCACATACATCTATAGGTATCCCGCCACATACATATATAGTTATCCCCACCACATACATATATAGGTATCCGCACGACATACATATATAGGTATCACCACCACATACATCTATAGGTATCCCCACCACATACATATATAGGTATCCCCACCACATACATCTATATGTATCCCCACCACATACATCTATAGGTATCACCACCACATACATCTATAGGTATCCCCACCACATAAATCTATAGGTATCACCACCACATACATATATAGGTATCCCCACCACATACATATATAGGTATCCCCACCACATACATCTATAGGGATCACCACCACACACATATATAGGTATCCCCACCACATACATATATAGGTATCCCCGCCACATACATATATAGGTATCCCCACCACACACATATATAGGTGTCCCCACCACGTACATATATAGGTATCCCCACCACATACATATATAGGTATCCCCACCACATACATATATAGGTATCCCCAACACATACATATATAGTATCCCCACCACATACATATAGAGGTATCCCCACCACACACATATATAGGTATCACCACCACACACATATATAGGTATCCCCACCACATACATCTATGGGTATCACCACCACACACATATATAGGTATCCCCATCACATACATCTCTAGGTATCACCACCACACACATATATAGGTATCCCCACCACATACATATATAGGTATCCCCGCCACATACATATATAGGTATCCCCGCCACACACACATATAGGTATCCCCACCACATACATATATAGGTATCCCCACCACATACATATATAGCTATCCCCACCACATACATATATAGGTATCTCCACCACATACATATATAGTATCCCCACCACATACATATATAGGTATCCCCACCACACACATCTATAGGTATCCCCACCACACACATCTATAGGTATCCCCACCACATAGATATATAGGTATCCTCACCACATACATATATAGGTATCCCCACCAAATACATCTATAGGTATCCCCACCACATACATATGTAGATATCCTCACCACATACATATATAGGTATTCCCACCACACACATCTATAGGTTTCCCCACCACACACATATATAGGTATCCCCACCACACACATATATAGGTATCCCCACCACACACATATATAGGTATCCCCACCACACACATATATAGGTATCCCCACCACACACATCTATAGGTATCCCCACCACACACATATATAGGTATCCCCACCACATACATATATAGGTATCCCCACCACATACATATATAGGTATCACCACCATATACATATATAGGTATCCTCACCACACACATATATAGGTATCCCCACCACACACACATATAGGTATCCACACCACACACATATATAGGTATCCCCACCACACACATCTATAGGTATCCCCACCACACACATATATATGTATCCCCACCACACACATATATAGGTATCCCCACCACATACATATATAGGTATCCCCACCACACACATCTATATGTATCCCCACCACACACATATATAGGTATCCCCACCACATACATATATAGCTATCCCCACCACATACATATATAGGTATCCCCACCACATACATATATAGTATCCCCACCAAATACATATATAGGTATCCCCACCACACACATCTATAGGTATCCCCACCACACACATCTATAGGTATCCCCACCACATACATATATAGGTATCCTCACCACATACATATATAGGTATCCCCACCACATACATCTATAGGTATCCCCACCACATACATATGTAGGTATCCTCAACACATACATATATAGGTATCCCCACCACACACATATATAGGTATCCCCACCACACACATATATAGGTATCCCCACCTCACACATATATAGGTATCCCCACCACACACATCTATAGGTATCCCCACTAAACACATATATAGGTATCCCCACCACACACATATATAGGTATCCCTCCACACACATCTATATGTATCCCCACCACACACATATATAGGTATCCCCACCACATACATATATAGGTATCCCCACCACATACATATATAGGTATCACCACCATATACATATATAGGTATCCTCACCACACACATCTATAGGTATCCCCACCACACACATATATAGGTATCCCCACCACACATATATATAGGTATCCCCACCACACACATCTATAGGTATCCCCACCACACACATGTATATGTTTCCCCACCACACACATATATAGGTATCCCCACCACACACATATATAGGTATCCCCACCACACACATCTATAGGTATCCCCAGCACACACATATATAGGTATCCCCACCACATACATATATAGGTATCCCCACCACACACATATATAGGTATCACCACCACACACATCTATAGGTATCCCCACCACACACATATATAGGTATCCCCACCACACACATCTATATGTATCCCCACCACACACATCTATAGATATCCCCACCACATACATATATAGGTATCCCCACCACATACATCTATAGGTTTCCCCGCCACATACATATATAGGTATCCCCACCACAGACATATATAGGTATCCCCACGACACATATATATAGGTATCCCCACCACACACATATATAGGTCTCCTCACCACACACATATATAGGTCTCCCCACCACATACATATATAGGTCTCCCCACCACATACATCTATAGGTATCCCCATCACACACATCTATAGTTATCCACACCACACACATATATAGGTTTCCCCACCACATACATATATAGGTATCCCCACCACATACATATATAGGTATCCCCACCACACACATATATAGTATCCCCACCAAATACATATATATGTATCCCCACCACACACATCTATAGGTATCCCCACCACACACATCTATAGGTATCCCCACCACATACATATATAGGTATCCTCACCACATACATATATAGGTATCCCCACCACATACATCTATATGTATCCCCACCACATACATATGTAGGTATCCTCAACACATACATATATAGGTATCCCCACCACACACATATATAGGTATCCCCACTACACACATATATAGGTATCCCCACCTCACACATATATAGGTATCCCCACCACACACATCTATAGGTATCCCCACCAAACACATATATAGGTATCCCCACCACACACATATATAGGTATCCCTCCACACACATCTATATGTATCCCCACCACACACATATATAGGTATCCCCACCACATACATATATAGGTATCCCCACCACACACATCTATAGGTATCCCCACCACACACATATATATGTATCCCCACGACACACATATATAGGTATCCCCACCACACACATATATAGGTATCCCCACCACACACATCTATATGTATCCCCACCACACACATCTATAGATATCCCCACCACATACATATATAGGTATCCCCACCACATACATCTATAGGTTTCCCCGCCACATACATATATAGGTATCCCCACCACAGACATATATAGGTATCCCCACGACACATATATATAGGTATCCCCACCACACACATATATAGGTCTCCTCACCACACACATATATAGGTTTCACCACCACATACATATATAGGTCTCCCCACCACATACATCTATAGGTATCCCCATCACACACATCTATAGTTATCCACACCACACACATATATAGGTTTCCCCACCACATACATATATAGGTATCCCCACCACATACATATATAGGTATCCCCACCACACACATATATAGAATCCCCACCAAATACATATATATGTATCCCCACCACACACATCTATAGGTATCCCCACCACACACATCTATAGGTATCCCCACCACATACATATATAGGTATCCTCACCACATACATATATAGGTATCCCCACCACATACATCTATATGTATCCCCACCACATACATATGTAGGTATCCTCAACACATACATATATAGGTATCCCCACCACACACATATATAGGTGTCCCCACTACACACATATATAGGTATCCCCACCTCACACATATATAGGTATCCCCACCACACACATCTATAGGTATCCCCACCAAACACATATATAGGTATCCCCACCACACACATATATAGGTATCCCTCCACACACATCTATAGGTATCCCCACCACACACATATATAGGTATCCCCACCACATACATATATAGGTATCCCCACCACACACATCTATAGGTATCCCCACCACACACATATATATGTATCCCCACCACACACATATATAGGTATCCCCACCACACACATATATAGGTATCCCCACCACACACATCTATAGGTATCCCCAACACACACATATATAGGTATCCCCACCACATACATATATAGGTATCTCCACCACACACATATATAGGTATCACCACCACACACATCTATAGGTATCCCCACCACACACATATATAGGTATCCCCACCACACACATCTATATGTATCCCCACCACACACATCTATAGGTATCCCCACCACATACATCTATAGGTATCCCCGCCACATACATATATAGGTATCCCCACCACAGACATATATAGGTATCCCCACCACACATATATATAGGTATCCCCACCACACACATATACAGGTATCCTCACCACACACATATATAGGTCTCCCCACCACATACATATATAGGTCTCCCCACCACATACATCTATAGGTATCCCCATCACACACATCTATAGTTATCCACACCACACACATATATAGGTATCCCCACCACATACATATATAGGTATCCCCACCACATACATATATAGGTATCCCCACCCCATACATATATAGGTATCCCCACCACACACATATATAGGTATCCCCACCACACACATCTATAGGTATCCCCACCACATACATATATAGGTATCCCCACCACATCTATAGGTATCCCCAACACACACATATATAGGTATCCCCACCACACACATATATAGGTATCCCCACCACACACATCTATAGGTATCCCCACCAAACACATATATAGGTATCCCCACCACACACATATATAGGTATCCCTCCACACACATCTATATGTATCCCCACCACACACATATATAGGTATCCCCACCACATACATATATAGGTATCCCCACCACATACATATATAGGTATCACCACCATATACATATATAGGTATCCTCACCACACACATCTATAGGTATCCCCACCACACACATCTATAGCTATCCCCACCACACATATATATAGGTATCCCCACCACACACATCTATAGGTATCCCCACCACACACATGTATATGTTTCCCCACCACACACATATATAGGTATCCCCACCACACAAATATATAGGTATCCCCACCACACACATCTATAGGTATCCCCAGCACACACATATATAGGTATCCCCACCACATACATATATAGGTATCCCCATCACACACATATATAGGTATCACCACCACACACATATATAGGTATCCCCACCACACACATATATAGGTGTCCCCACCACGTACATATATAGGTATCCCCACCACATACATATATATGTATCCCCACCACATTCATCTATAGGTATCCCCACCACATACATATATAGGTATCCCCAACGCATACATCTATAGGTATCCCGCCACATACATATATAGGTATCCCCACCACATACATATATAGGTATCCCCACCACATACATATATAGGTATCACCACCACATACATATATAGGTATCACCACCACATACATATATAGGTATCCCCACCACATACATATATAGGTATCCCCACCACATACATATATAGGTATCACCACCACACACATATATAGGTATCCCCACCACATACATATATAGGTATCCCCACCACATACATATATAGGTTTCCCCACCACATACATCTATAGGTATCCCCACCATATACATATATAGCTATCCCCACCACATACATATATAGGTATCCCCACCACATACATATATAGTATCCCCACCACATACATATATAGGTATCCCCACCACACACATCTATAGGTATCCCCACCACACACATCTATAGGTATCCCCACCACATAGATATATAGGTATCCTCACCACATACATATATAGGTATCCCCACCAAATACATCTATAGGTATCCCCACCACATACATATGTAGATATCCTCAACACATACATATATAGGTATCCCCACCACACACATCTATAGGTTTCCCCACCACACACATATATAGGTATCCCCACCACACACATATATAGGTATCCCCACCACACACATCTATAGGTATCCCCACCACACACATATATAGGTATCCCCACCACACACATCTATAGGTATCCCCACCACACACATATATAGGTATCCCCACCACATACATATATAGGTATCCCCACCACATACATATATAGGTATCACCACCATATACATATATAGGTATCCTCACCACACACATCTATAGGTATCCCCACCACACACACATATAGGTATCCACACCACACACATATATAGGTATCCCCACCACACACATCTATAGGTATCCCCACCACACACATATATATGTATCCCCACCACACACATATATAGGTATCCCCACCACACACATATATAGGTATCCCCACCACACACATCTATAGTTATCCCCACCACACACATATATAGGTATCCCCACCACATACATATATAGCTATCCCCACCACATACATATATAGGTATCCCCACCACATACAGATATAGTATCCCCACCAAATACATATATATGTATCCCCACCACACACATCTATAGGTATCCCCACCACACACATCTATAGGTATCCCCACCACATACATATATAGGTATCCTCACCATATACATATATAGGTATCCCCACCACATACATCTATAGGTGTCCCCACCACATACATATGTAGGTATCCTCAACACATACATATATAGGTATCCCCACCACACACATATATAGGTATCCCCACCACACACATATATAGGTATCCCCACCTCACACATATATAGGTATCCCCACCACACACATCTATAGGTATCCCCACCAAACACATATATAGGTATCCCCACCACACACATATATAGGTATCCCTCCATACACATCTACATGTATCCCCACCACACATATATAGGTATCCCCACCACATACATATATAGTATCCCCACCACATACATATATAGGTATCACCACCATATACATATATAGGTATCCTCACCACACACATATATAGGTATCCCCACCACACACACATATAGGTATCCACACCACACACATATATAGGTATCCCCACCACACACATCTATAGGTATCCCCACCACACACATATATATGTATCCCCACCACACACATATATAGGTATCCCCACCACATACATATATAGGTATCCCCACCACACACATCTATATGTATCCCCACCACACACATATATAGGTATCCCCACCACATACATATATAGCTATCCCCACCACATACATATATAGGTATCCCCACCACATACATATATAGTATCCCCACCAAATACATATATAGGTATCCCCACCACACACATCTATAGGTATCCCCACCACACACATCTATAGGTATCCCCACCACATACATATATAGGTATCCTCACCACATACATATATAGGTATCCCCACCACATACATCTATAGGTATCCCCACCACATACATATGTAGGTATCCTCAACACATACATATATAGGTATCCCCACCACACACATATATAGGTATCCCCACCACACACATATATAGGTATCCCCACCTCACACATATATAGGTATCCCCACCACACACATCTATAGGTATCCCCACTAAACACATATATAGGTATCCCCACCACACACATATATAGGTATCCCTCCACACACATCTATATGTATCCCCACCACACACATATATAGGTATCCCCACCACATACATATATAGGTATCCCCACCACATACATATATAGGTATCACCACCATATACATATATAGGTATCCTCACCACACACATCTATAGGTATCCCCACCACACACATATATAGGTATCCCCACCACACATATATATAGGTATCCCCACCACACACATCTATAGGTATCCCCACCACACACATGTATATGTTTCCCCACCACACACATATATAGGTATCCCCACCACACACATATATAGGTATCCCCACCACACACATCTATAGGTATCCCCAGCACACACATATATAGGTATCCCCACCACATACATATATAGGTATCCCCACCACACACATATATAGGTATCACCACCACACACATCTATAGGTATCCCCACCACACACATATATAGGTATCCCCACCACACACATCTATATGTATCCCCACCACACACATCTATAGATATCCCCACCACATACATATATAGGTATCCCCACCACATACATCTATAGGTTTCCCCGCCACATACATATATAGGTATCCCCACCACAGACATATATAGGTATCCCCACGACACATATATATAGGTATCCCCACCACACACATATATAGGTCTCCTCACCACACACATATATAGGTCTCCCCACCACATACATATATAGGTCTCCCCACCACATACATCTATAGGTATCCCCATCACACACATCTATAGTTATCCACACCACACACATATATAGGTTTCCCCACCACATACATATATAGGTATCCCCACCACATACATATATAGGTATCCCCACCACACACATATATAGTATCCCCACCAAATACATATATATGTATCCCCACCACACACATCTATAGGTATCCCCACCACACACATCTATAGGTATCCCCACCACATACATATATAGGTATCCTCACCACATACATATATAGGTATCCCCACCACATACATCTATATGTATCCCCACCACATACATATGTAGGTATCCTCAACACATACATATATAGGTATCCCCACCACACACATATATAGGTATCCCCACTACACACATATATAGGTATCCCCACCTCACACATATATAGGTATCCCCACCACACACATCTATAGGTATCCCCACCAAACACATATATAGGTATCCCCACCACACACATATATAGGTATCCCTCCACACACATCTATATGTATCCCCACCACACACATATATAGGTATCCCCACCACATACATATATAGGTATCCCCACCACACACATCTATAGGTATCCCCACCACACACATATATATGTATCCCCACGACACACATATATAGGTATCCCCACCACACACATATATAGGTATCCCCACCACACACATCTATATGTATCCCCACCACACACATCTATAGATATCCCCACCACATACATATATAGGTATCCCCACCACATACATCTATAGGTTTCCCCGCCACATACATATATAGGTATCCCCACCACAGACATATATAGGTATCCCCACGACACATATATATAGGTATCCCCACCACACACATATATAGGTCTCCTCACCACACACATATATAGGTTTCACCACCACATACATATATAGGTCTCCCCACCACATACATCTATAGGTATCCCCATCACACACATCTATAGTTATCCACACCACACACATATATAGGTTTCCCCACCACATACATATATAGGTATCCCCACCACATACATATATAGGTATCCCCACCACACACATATATAGTATCCCCACCAAATACATATATATGTATCCCCACCACACACATCTATAGGTATCCCCACCACACACATCTATAGGTATCCCCACCACATACATATATAGGTATCCTCACCACATACATATATAGGTATCCCCACCACATACATCTATATGTATCCCCACCACATACATATGTAGGTATCCTCAACACATACATATATAGGTATCCCCACCACACACATATATAGGTGTCCCCACTACACACATATATAGGTATCCCCACCTCACACATATATAGGTATCCCCACCACACACATCTATAGGTATCCCCACCAAACACATATATAGGTATCCCCACCACACACATATATAGGTATCCCTCCACACACATCTATAGGTATCCCCACCACACACATATATAGGTATCCCCACCACATACATATATAGGTATCCCCACCACACACATCTATAGGTATCCCCACCACACACATATATATGTATCCCCACCACACACATATATAGGTATCCCCACCACACACATATATAGGTATCCCCACCACACACATCTATAGGTATCCCCAACACACACATATATAGGTATCCCCACCACATACATATATAGGTATCTCCACCACACACATATATAGGTATCACCACCACACACATCTATAGGTATCCCCACCACACACATATATAGGTATCCCCACCACACACATCTATATGTATCCCCACCACACACATCTATAGGTATCCCCACCACATACATCTATAGGTATCCCCGCCACATACATATATAGGTATCCCCACCACAGACATATATAGGTATCCCCACCACACATATATATAGGTATCCCCACCACACACATATACAGGTATCCTCACCACACACATATATAGGTCTCCCCACCACATACATATATAGGTCTCCCCACCACATACATCTATAGGTATCCCCATCACACACATCTATAGTTATCCACACCACACACATATATAGGTATCCCCACCACATACATATATAGGTATCCCCACCACATACATATATAGGTATCCCCACCCCATACATATATAGGTATCCCCACCACACACATATATAGGTATCCCCACCACACACATCTATAGGTATCCCCACCACATACATATATAGGTATCCCCACCACATCTATAGGTATCCCCAACACACACATATATAGGTATCCCCACCACACACATATATAGGTATCCCCACCACACACATCTATAGGTATCCCCACCAAACACATATATAGGTATCCCCACCACACACATATATAGGTATCCCTCCACACACATCTATATGTATCCCCACCACACACATATATAGGTATCCCCACCACATACATATATAGGTATCCCCACCACATACATATATAGGTATCACCACCATATACATATATAGGTATCCTCACCACACACATCTATAGGTATCCCCACCACACACATCTATAGGTATCCCCACCACACATATATATAGGTATCCCCACCACACACATCTATAGGTATCCCCACCACACACATGTATATGTTTCCCCACCACACACATATATAGGTATCCCCACCACACAAATATATAGGTATCCCCACCACACACATCTATAGGTATCCCCAGCACACACATATATAGGTATCCCCACCACATACATATATAGGTATCCCCATCACACACATATATAGGTATCACCACCACACACATATATAGGTATCCCCACCACACACATATATAGGTGTCCCCACCACGTACATATATAGGTATCCCCACCACATACATATATATGTATCCCCACCACATTCATCTATAGGTATCCCCACCACATACATATATAGGTATCCCCAACGCATACATCTATAGGTATCCCGCCACATACATATATAGGTATCCCCACCACATACATATATAGGTATCCCCACCACATACATATATAGGTATCACCACCACATACATATATAGGTATCACCACCACATACATATATAGGTATCCCCACCACATACATATATAGGTATCCCCACCACATACATATATAGGTATCACCACCACACACATATATAGGTATCCCCACCACATACATATATAGGTATCCCCACCACATACATATATAGGTTTCCCCACCACATACATCTATAGGTATCCCCACCATATACATATATAGCTATCCCCACCACATACATATATAGGTATCCCCACCACATACATATATAGTATCCCCACCACATACATATATAGGTATCCCCACCACACACATCTATAGGTATCCCCACCACACACATCTATAGGTATCCCCACCACATAGATATATAGGTATCCTCACCACATACATATATAGGTATCCCCACCAAATACATCTATAGGTATCCCCACCACATACATATGTAGATATCCTCAACACATACATATATAGGTATCCCCACCACACACATCTATAGGTTTCCCCACCACACACATATATAGGTATCCCCACCACACACATATATAGGTATCCCCACCACACACATCTATAGGTATCCCCACCACACACATATATAGGTATCCCCACCACACACATCTATAGGTATCCCCACCACACACATATATAGGTATCCCCACCACATACATATATAGGTATCCCCACCACATACATATATAGGTATCACCACCATATACATATATAGGTATCCTCACCACACACATCTATAGGTATCCCCACCACACACACATATAGGTATCCACACCACACACATATATAGGTATCCCCACCACACACATCTATAGGTATCCCCACCACACACATATATATGTATCCCCACCACACACATATATAGGTATCCCCACCACACACATATATAGGTATCCCCACCACACACATCTATAGTTATCCCCACCACACACATATATAGGTATCCCCACCACATACATATATAGCTATCCCCACCACATACATATATAGGTATCCCCACCACATACAGATATAGTATCCCCACCAAATACATATATATGTATCCCCACCACACACATCTATAGGTATCCCCACCACACACATCTATAGGTATCCCCACCACATACATATATAGGTATCCTCACCATATACATATATAGGTATCCCCACCACATACATCTATAGGTGTCCCCACCACATACATATGTAGGTATCCTCAACACATACATATATAGGTATCCCCACCACACACATATATAGGTATCCCCACCACACACATATATAGGTATCCCCACCTCACACATATATAGGTATCCCCACCACACACATCTATAGGTATCCCCACCAAACACATATATAGGTATCCCCACCACACACATATATAGGTATCCCTCCATACACATCTACATGTATCCCCACCACACATATATAGGTATCCCCACCACATACATATATAGTATCCCCACCACATACATATATAGGTATCACCACCATATACATATATAGGTATCCTCACCACACACATCTATAGGTATCCCCACCACACACATATATAGGTATCCCCACCACACATATATATAGGTATCCCCACCACACACATATATAGGTATCCCCACCACACACTTCTATATGTATCCCCACCACACACATCTATAGGTATCCCCACCACATACATATATAGGTATCCCCACCACATACATCTATAGGTTTTCCCGCCACATACATATATAGGTATCCCCACCACAGACATATATAGGTATCCCCACCACACATATATATAGGTATCCCCACCACACACATATATAGGTCTCCGCACCACACACATATATAGGTCTCCACACCACATACATATATAGGTCTCCCCACCACATACATCTATAGGTATCCCCATCACACACATCTATAGTTATCCACACCACACACATATATAGGTATCCCCACCACATACATATATAGGTATCCCCACCACATACATATATAGGTATCCCCACCACATACATCTATAGGTATCCCCACCACATACATATGTAGGTATCCTCAACACATACATATATAGGTATCCCCACCACACACATATATAGGTATCCCCACCACACACATATATAGGTATCCCCACCTCACACATATATAGGTATCCCCACCACACACATCTATAGGTATCCCCACCAAACACATATATAGGTATCCCCACCACACACATATATAGGTATCCCTCCACACACATCTATAGGTATCCCCACCATACACATATATAGGTATCCCCACCACATGCATATATAGGTATCCCCACCACACACGTCTATAGGTATCCCCACCACACACATATATATGTATCCCCACCACACACATATATAGGTATCCCCAACACACACATATATAGGTATCCTCACCAAACACATCTATAGGTATCCCCAACACACACATATATAGGTATCCCCACCACATACATATAAAGGTATCTCCACCACACACATATATAGGTATCACCACCACCCACATCTATAGGTATCCCCACCACACACATATATAGGTATCCCCACCACACACATCTATATGTATCCCCACCACACACATCTATAGGTATCCCCACCACATACATCTATAGGTATCCCCGCCACATACATATATAGGTATCCCCACCACAGACATATATAGGTATCCCCACCACACATATATATAGGTATCCCCACCACACACATATATAGGTATCCTCACCACACACATATATAGGTCTCCCCACCACATACATATATAGGTATCCTCACCACACACATATATAGGTATCCCCTTCACACACATCTATAGTTATCCACACCACACACATATATAGGTATCCCCACCACATACATATATAGGTATTCCCACCACATACATATATAGGTATCCCCACCACATACATATATAGGTATCCCCACCACACACATATATAGGTATCCCCACCACACACATCTATAGGTATCCCCACCACATACATATATAGGTATCACCACCACACACATATATAGGTATCCCCACCACATCTATAGGTATCCCCACCACACACATATATAGGTAACCCCACCACACACATCTATAGGTATCCCCACCAAACACATATATAGGTATCCCCACCACACACATATATAGGTATCCCTCCACACACATCTATATGTGTCCCCTCCACACACATATATAGGTATCCCCACCACATACATATATAGGTATCCCCACCACATACATATATAGGTATCGCCACCATATACATATATAGGTATCCTCACCACACACATCTATAGGTATCCCCACCACACACATATATAGGTATCCCCACCACACATATATATAGGTATCCCCACCACACACATCTATAGGTATCCCCACCACACACATGTATATGTTTCCCCACCACACACATATATAGGTATCCCCACCACACACATATATAGGTATCCCCACCACACACATCTATAGGTATCCCCAGCACACACATATATAGGTATCCCCACCACATACATATATATGTATCCCCATCACACACATATATAGGTATCACCACCACACACATCTATAGGTATCCCCGCCACACACATATATAGGTATCCCCACCACACACATCTATATGTATCCCCACCACACACATCTATAGGTATCCCCACCACATACATATATAGGTATCCCCACCACATACATCTATAGGTTTCCCCGCCACATACATATATAGGTATCCCCACCACAGACATATATAGGTATCCCCACCACACATATATATAGGTATCCCCACCACACACATATATAGGTCTCCTCACCACACACATATATAGGTCTCCCCACCACATACATATATAGGTCTCCCCACCACATACATCTATAGGTATCCCCATCACACACATCTATAGTTATCCACACCGCACACATATATAGGTATCCCCACCACATACATGTATAGGTATCCCCACCAAATACATATATAGGTATCCCCACCACATACATATATAGGTATCCCCACCACATACATATATAGTATCCCCACCAAATACATATATAGGTATCCCCACCACACACATCTATAGGTATCCCCACCACACACATCTATAGGTATCCCCACCACATACATATATAGGTATCCTCACCACATACATATATAGGTATCCCCACCACATACATCTATAGGTATCCCCACCACATACATATGTAGGTATCCTCAACACATACATATATAGGTATCCCCACCACACACATATATAGGTATCCCCACCACACACATATATAGGTATCCCCACCTCACACATATATAGGTATCCCCACCACACACATCTATAGGTATCCCCACCAAACACATATATAGGTATCCCCACCACACACATATATAGGTATCCCTCCACACACATCTATAGGTATCCCCAACACACACATATATAGGTATCCCCACCACATACATATATAGGTATCCCCACCACACACATCTATAGGTATCCCCACCACACACATATATATGTATCCCCACCACACACATATATAGGTATCCCCACCACACACATATATAGGTATCCCCACCACACACATCTATAGGTATCCCCAACACACACATATATAGGCATCCCCACCACATACATATATAGGTATCCCCACCACACACATATATAGGTATCACCACCACACACATCTATAGGTATCCCCACCACACACATATATAGGTACCACCACCACACACATCTATAGGTATCCCCACCACAGACATATATAGGTATCCCCACCACATACATCTATAGGTATCCCCACCACATACATATATAGGTATCCCCACCACAGACATATATAGGTATCCCCACCACACATATATATAGGTATCCCCACCACACACATATATAGGTATCCTCACCACACACATATATAGGTCTCCCCACCACATACATATATAGGTCTCCCCACCACATACATCTATAGGTATCCCCATCACACACATCTATAGTTATCCACACCACACACATATATAGGTATCCCCACCACATACATATATAGGTATCCGCACCACATACATATATAGGTATCCCCACCACATACATATATAGGTATCCCCACCACACACATATATAGGTATCCCCACCACACACATCTATAGGTATCCCCACCACATACATATATAGGTATCACCACCACACACATATATAGGTATCCCCACCACATACATGTATATGTATCCTCACCACATACATATATATGTATCCCCACCACACACATATATAGGTATCCTCACCACACACATCTATAGGTATCCCCACCACACACATATATAGGTATCCCCACCACACACATATATAGGTATCCCCACCAAACACATATATAGGTATCCCCACCACACACATATATAGGTATCCCTCCACACACATCTATAGGTATCCCCACCACACACATATATAGGTATCCCCACCACATACATATATAGGTATCCCCACCACACACATATATAGGTATCCCCACTACTCACATATATAGGTATCCCCACCTCACACATATATAGGTATCCCCACCACACACATCTATAGGTATCCCCACCAAACACATATATAGGTATCCCCACCACACACATATATAGGTATCCCTCCACACACATCTATAGGTATCCCCACCACACACATATATAGGTATCCCCACCACATACATATATAGGTATCCCCACCACACACATCTATAGGTATCCCCACCACACACATATATATGTATCCCCACCACACACATATATAGGTATCCCCACCACACACATATATAGGTATCCCCACCACACACATCTATAGGTATCCCCAACACACACATATATAGGTATCCCCACCACATACATATATAGGTATCTCCACCACACACATATATAGGTATCACCACCACACACATCTATAGGTATCCCCACCACACACATATATAGGTATCCCCACCACACACATCTATATGTATCCCCACCACACACATCTATAGGTATCCCCACCACATACATCTATAGGTATCCCCGCCACATACATATATAGGTATCCCCACCACAGACATATATAGGTATCCCCACCACACATATATATAGGTATCCCCACCACACACATATACAGGTATCCTCACCACACACATATATAGGTCTCCCCACCACATACATATATAGGTCTCCCCATCACATACATCTATAGGTATCCCCATCACACACATCTATAGTTATCCACACCACACACATATATAGGTATCCCCACCACATACATATATAGGTATCCCCACCACATACATATATAGGTATCCCCACCACATACATATATAGGTATCCCCACCACACACATATATAGGTATCCCCACCACACACATCTATAGGTATCCCCACCACATACATATATAGGTATCACCACCACACACATATATAGGTATCCCCACCACATCTATAGGTATCCCCACCACACACATATATAGGTATCCCCACCACACACATCTATAGGTATCCCCACCAAACACATATATAGGTATCCCCACCACACACATATATAGGTATCCCTCCACACACATCTATATGTATCCCCACCACACACATATATAGGTATCCCCACCACACATATATATAGGTATCCCCACCACACACATCTATAGGTATCCCCACCACACACATGTATATGTTTCCCCACAACACACATATATAGGTATCCCCACCACACACATATATAGGTATCCCCACCACACACATCTATAGGTATCCCCAGCACACACATACATAGGTATCCCCACCACATACATATATAGGTATCCCCATCACACACATATATAGGTATCACCACCACACACATCTATAGGTATCCCCACCACACACATATATAGGTGTCCCCACCACGTACATATATAGGTATCCCCACCACATACATATATAGGTATCCCCACCACATTCATCTATAGGTATCCCCACCACATACATATATAGGTATCCCCACCGCATACATCTGTAGGTATCCCGCCACATACATATATAGGTATCCCCACCACATACATATATAGGTATCCCCACCACATACATATATAGGTATCACCACCACACACATATATAGGTATCCCCACCACATACATATATAGGTATCCCCACCACATACATATATAGGTTTCCCCACCACATACATCTATAGGTATCCCCACCACATACATATATAGCTATCCCCACCACATACATATATAGGTATCCCCACCACATACATATATAGTATCCCCACCACATACATATATAGGTATCCCCACCACACACATCTATAGGTATCACCACCACACACATCTATAGGTATCCCCACCACATAGATATATAGGTATCCTCACCACATACATATATAGGTATCCCCACCAAATACATCTATAGGTATCCCCACCACATACATATGTAGATATCCTCACCACATACATATATAGGTATCCCCACCACATACATATATAGGTATCCCCACCAAATACATCTATAGGTATCCTCACCACATACATATGTAGATATCCTCACCACATACATATATAGGTATCCCCACCACACACATCTATAGGTTTCCCCACCACACACATATATAGGTATCCCCACCACACACATATATAGGTATCCCCACCACACACATCTATAGGTACATACACCCATGCCGTTAAATCGGTCGAAATACTTACCGTTCTCGAAAATGGTCCATACCCGATTTTCTGGCACCCCCGGGGTGATGGGTGGGGGTCGGGTGTTTCTATGTGGTATTTGGGGCGGGCTCCCCACCCATGCCGTCAAATCGGTCGAAATCTTTACCGTTCTCGAAATGGTCCGTACCCCATTTTCACCCCCTCGGGTGGCACCCCCTGGGGAGATGGGTGGGCGGTCGGGGTGTTTCTAGGTGGTATTTGGGGCCGGCCACTCACGCATGCCGTCTAATCGGTCGAAATCCGTACCGTCTCGAAAATGGTCCGTACCCCACTTTCACTCCCGGGGGTAATGGGTGGGTGGGTAGGGGTCGGGGTGTTTCTGGGTGGCATTTGGGGCCGGCCACTCACCCATGCCGTCTAATCGGTCGAAATCCTTAACGTTATCGAAAATGGTCCGTACCACATTTTCACTCCCGGGGATGGGTGGGTGGTATTTCTAGGTGGTATTTCGGGCCGGCCACCCACCCATTCCGTCAAATCGGTCGAAATCCTTACCGTTCTCGAAAATGGTCCATACCCCATTTTCATCCCCTCGGGTGGCACCCCCGCCTGGGGTGATGGGTGGAGGGGGGGGGGGGGGGGTCGGGGTGTTTCTATGTGGTATTTGGGGCCGGCCACCCACCCATGCCGTCAAATCGGTTACCGTTATCGAAAATGGGTGTTTCTAGGTTATTATTGTTTATTGACCTCCAAGTGTGAAGAGCATATATACATATCAGTTACAGAAAGTATGTGGTAACGAGACCATTGTAAGTGGACTATACACACGGAAGGACTTTGTATACATAAATTGGAAAGATGTGTACATTGCACGAAGAGCAAGGTAATAACGAGTATATGAGAAAACATTGTAGTCGGGGTGTTTCTATGTGGTATTTGGGGCCGGCCAACCACCCATGCCGTCAAATCGGTCGAAATCCTTACAGTTCTCGAAAATGGTCCATACCCCATTTTCATCCCCTCGGGGTGGCACCCCCGCCGGGATGATGGGTGGGGGGTCGGGTGTTTCTACGTGGTATTTGGGGCCGGCCAACCACCCATGTCGTCAAATCGGTCGAAATCCTTACCGTTTCGAAAATGGTCCATAACCCATTTTCTGGCACCCCCCGGGTGATGGTTGGGGGGGGGGGGTCGCGCTGTTTCTAGGTGGTATCTCGGGCCGGCCACCCACCCATTCCTTCAAATCGGTCGAAATCCTTACCGTTCTTGAAAATGGTCCATACCCCATTTTCACACCCTCGGGGTGGCACACCCTCGGGGTGGCACACCCCCGGCGGTGATGGGTAGGCGGTCGGGGTGTTTCTAGGTGGTATTTCGGGCCGGCCACTCACCCATGCCGTCTAATCGGTCGAAATCCTTACCGTTCACGAAAATGGTCCGTACCCCATTTTAACCCCCGGGGGTAATTGGTTGGGGGGGGGGGTCGGGTGTTTCTATGTGGTATTTGGGGCCGGCCACCCGCCCATGCCGTCAAATCGGTCGAAATCCTTACCGTTCTCGAAAATGGTCCATACCACATTTTCGGGCACCTCCAGGGTGATGGGTGGGGGTCGGGTGTTTCTAGGTGGTATTTGGGGCCGGCCACTCACCCATGGCGTCTAATCGTTCGAAATCCTTACCGTACTCGAAAATGGTCCGTACACCCTTTTTCACCCCCGGGGGTAATGGGTGGGGGGGGGGGGGTCGGGGTGTTTCTAGGTGGTATTTGGGGCCGGCCAGCCACCCATGCCGTCAAATTGGTCGAAATCCTTACCGCTCTCGAAAATGATCCATACCCCATTTTCTGGCACCCCCGGGGTTATGGGTCGCGTGTTTCTAGGTGGTATTTGGGGCGGGCCACCCACCCATGCCGTCAAATCGGTCGAAATACTTACCGTTCTCTAAAATGGTTCGTACCCCATTTTGACCCCCTCGGGTGGCACCCCCTCGGGAGATGGGTGGGGAGTCGGGTGATTCTAGGTCGTATTTGGGGCGGGTCATCCACCCATGCCGTTAAATCGGTCGAAATCCTTAACGTTATCGAAAATGGTCCGTACCACATTTTCACTCCCGGGGATGGGTGGGTGGGGGGGTCGCGCTATTTCTAGGTGGTATTTCGGGCCGGCCACCCACCCATTCCGTCAAATCGGTCGAAATCCTTACCGTTCTCGAAAATGGTCCATACCCCATTTTCATCCCCTCGGGGTGGCACCCCCGCCTGGGGTGATGGGTGCACTCTAAATAATGGGGAGGCAATATTGCTCCTCGGAGGGGCAATATTTGCATCTCTTGAGGTGCACTATTTCACCTACTAACCAAAAGGCTAACTTGCTTCTCCATTGGGGTGATAGGAGCCGAGGAACAATTTGTCCCTCATGTGACCCAAGTTCATCCCCATCGAAGCACAATTTGTCACTCAGTGGGAGATATACGTAATCACTCAGGAGGGGCAAAGACGACCCCCCATGGAGAGGTTATAATCTACCCCTTTTGGGGAGATGGTGAAATAGTGCCCCTCCGGGAGGTAGTTTAGGCACCCCCCGAAGGAGGGTTCATATTTTACCTCCCGGAGAGGCAACCTTGCAGTTTTTGGAGAGCCACTCCGGGATGCACTTTAGCCAACCCCCCAAGGAGAGTTCATATTTTACCTCCCAGGAGAGACACCCTTGCAGTTTTTGGAAAGCCACTCTGACACTCTTGGTGTGCAAATTTACGCACCCAGTTGCATCAGTTGAGCATTAGGATGTTCCCTCCCCGGGGAGGCAACCTATCACTCAAGAGACGTAACATGAACAATCTCGGGTGATGGCACTCTGACACTCTTGGTGCACAAAGTACCCTCCAAGAGTGACAGAGCACAAAGATGTTACCTCCATGGAGAAGAAAGGATGGTTGAGCCCATTCTAAGCCAAAAAGAACCTTTAAATGTATAGATTGATTTGCACATGTGGATCAAATAACAATGGAGATAACAATTTAATTATTTATTTAAAAAATCCAAACATAATAAAAACATAGTTCAGAGCATTTATGGTTTCAGCTTGATTTAATTACAACACCATGTTTCTTACCATGAATAATAAGAGAAATGAAGGTCTTTAATGTTCTCAGAAATGTTCACTAGATTTTGCAATAAAATTATTTATGCATCTATGTATGTTCATTCCATGTAACACTGTACTAGTACTAATAGGAGCTTGCACTAATGGGTCTATCATTTATATGAAATTTGTTCCATGCCCTTCTGTTAGAACTATAATAATAATATATTTGTTTGTGTGTTTTAGCTTGTGGACTACACAGCACTCTATAAATAATTCCAAAGAATATAGACATGTCCGAAATAATATAAAGTTTTAACCAATAAAAAACAGATGGAAGCACCCTTCAGACATTTCTGTCTTCAATCCAGTAAACATTGCGGGCATGGTAATATTAGTATCCCTCGTCACAACTGGGCGGAGCCACTCTCCCATATTACTTATTAAGAGCTTCGAGACACCAAGTGCATGGCATCAGAAATAGTATTATTGTCTATTTCATACCATTTCAGTCGAGCAGAATTGCCTCGGCTCATGCACGTGGCTAAGCAAAAAAAAAAAATTTATATAATTTTGACAATATGTAGTCCACTTGAAGCAAAAAACACCTCATGTCTCAGTCCTTCCAAGGAGATGGGAGTGATTGCACTCGCACCTATACGCACTCATAATTTTCAAATGACGGGTGCTAAAATTCACACCCATCCCTCATCTCAAAATACTAATGGAGACTGTAATTGTTGGGTCAATAGTGAACTGTTTGAAAGTTTAATTAGATCCTTTACCAACTCAGTTCAACAATGGCATATTAAAGTGTAACTAGACATAGGTCTATTCCACAATGACTTTTTGTTTTAGAAAAACCCAACTTACAATTATAGTATGGGTGCAATATTACACCCATCTTCTGAATTACGGGAGCAAATAAATGCTCTCGCTGTGTTTTCCTCGTGGGAAGGACTGATGTCTTATATGCAGTCAAAGAAAATGTCAATCACCTAATTAACGAAGTGGGTAGACTTTTGAAAAATGTTATTGTAGCAACAAATTGTCAAACACTTCAAAACATTTTTTCTGTCAAATAACCAGAAACATGTTCAACTTTCCATGGTAAGGACATTTCTCTTGGCAAACCCAGTTCATATCAATACACGCATTTCTCAGAAATTCATACCAGGTTTCTCAGAATTCATGTCTAGACCAATGATAACATAGCCATTTCGTTTGCATGAGACATGTATATTTCACTCAAACCTATTAACCTAGCTTGTATGAGGCTCTTGATTTGGGAGAAAAATAATCCATCATGACTTGGATGGGCATAGAAAAAAGTCATCTTCAGGGTCAGATATTTGGTCTGGACGCCTTGTGTTCGGCCGCAATATCTGACCCCTCAGGGTGAGATTTTTGCATCACACATGCCAGGTCATGATGGAAAATATTATTCTTACCTCAAGCATGAAATTCCTGCCATATGACATCAAAGCGCACAGTTTTATGAATGTTTTATGAATGTTATCTCCTGTCACTTTCGTTTTGGCGGATAAGAAAACGGGTGCTAACTGTGAAATTATCAATGTGACCAGATATGACAAGAGATTTATTATGCTATTTTAGCTATGTGTCGAGAAACTCTGGGAGTTCCCTGAATATCATCAATCGACTGATTGGCTTCATCACTTTAAGTGTTGTGATTGACTGACACTAACATAAAGATTCTTGGCGGTAATGGAATTTCCAGATATTTTCTTTAGACTCTGTAATGCATAGCTTGTTCAAGAGTGTAATTTCAATTAGAACTGGTGTACATTGTATAATACACAAGCTTTGTACATCTCGATGATAGTGAAATTAATACATGAAATAATAGAAAGAAACTCTTAAAGGTGACATGCAACAGTTTAGAGTGTTCTATGCCCCTACATATTAATATGCCATGATCCTACGACGTGGAAATGCAAAGTTTGTGTAACTTACTCTCTTTTCAGTTAGGTGAGAATCCATCCTGTATATAATTTGTTCCATGCCCTTCTGTTAGAACTATAATAATAATATATTTGTTTGTGTGTTTTAGCTTGTGGACTACACAGCACTCTATAAATAATTCCAAAGAATATAGACATGTCCGAAATATTATAAAGTTTTAACCAATAAAAAACAGATGGAAGCACCCTTCAGACATTTCTGTCTTCAACCCAGTAAACATTGCGGGCATGGTAATATTAGTATCCCTCGTCACAACTGGGCGGAGCCACTCTCCCATATTACTTATTAAGAGCTTCGAGACACCAAGTGCATGGCATCAGAAATAGTATTATTGTCTATTTCATACCATTTCAGTCGAGCAGAATTGCCTCGGCTCATGCACGTGGCTAAGCAAAAAAAAAAAATTTATATAATTTTGACAATATGTAGTCCACTTGAAGCAAAAAACACCTCATGTCTCAGTCCTTCCCAGGAGATGGGAGTGATTGCACTCGCACCTATACGCACTCATAATTTTCAAATGACGGGTGCTAAAATTCACACCCATCCCTCATCTCAAAATACTAATGGAGACTGTAATTGTTGGGTCAATAGTGAACTGTTTGAAAGTTTAATTAGATCCTTTACCAACTCAGTTCAACAATGGCATATTAAAGTGTAACTAGACATAGGTCTATTCCACAATGACTTTTTGTTTTAGAAAAACCCAACTTACAATTATAGTATGGGTGCAATATTACACCCATCTTCTGAATTACGGGAGCAAATAAATGCTCTCGCTGTGTTTTCCTCGTGGGAAGCACACTGATGTCTTATATGCAGTCAAAGAAAATGTCAATCACCTAATTAACGAAGTGGGTAGACTTTTGAAAAATGTTATTGTAGCAACAAATTGTCAAACACTTCAAAACATTAATTTTTTCTGTCAAATAACCAGAAACATGTTCAACTTTCCATGGTAAGGACATTTCTCTTGGCAAACTCAGTTCATATCAATACACGCATTTCTCAGAAATTCATACCAGGTTTCTCAGAATTCATGTCTAGACCAATGATAACATAGCCATGTCGTTTGCATGAGACATGTATATTTCACTCAAACCTATTAACCTAGCTTGTATGAGGCTCTTGATTTGGGAGAAAAATAATCCATCATGACTTGGGTCGGGATATGGGCATAGAAAAAAGTCATCTTCAGGGTCAGATATTTGGTCTGGACGCCTTGTGTTCGGCCGCAATATCTGACCCCTCGGGGTGAGATCTTTCCATCACACATGCCAGGTCATGATGGAAAATATTATTCTTACCTCAAGCATGAAATTCCTGCCATATGACATCAAAGCGCACAGTTTTATGAATGTTTTATGAATGTTATCTCCTGTCACTTTCGTTTTGGCGGATAAGAAAACGGGTGCTAACTGTGAAATTATCAATGTGACCAGATATGACAAGAGATTTATTATGCTATTTTAGCTATGTGTCGAGAAACTCTGGGAGTTCCCTGAATATCATCAATCGACTGATTGGCTTCATCACTTTAAGTGTTGTGATTGACTGACACTAACATAAAGATTCTTGGCGGTAATGGAATTTCCAGATATTTTCTTTAGACTCTGTAATGCATAGCTTGTTCAAGAGTGTAATTTCAATTAGAACTGGTGTACATTGTATAATACACAAGCTTTGTACATCTCGATGATAGTGAAATTAATACATGAAATAATAGAAAGAAACTCTTAAAGGTGACATGCAACAGTTTAGAGTGTTCTATGCCCCTACATATTAATATGCCATGATCCTACGACGTGGAAATGCGAAGTTTGTGAAACTTACTCTCTTTTCAGTTAGGTGAGAATCCATCCTATATATAATGATAGTTCAAGGAATACTATTTCACAAGAGTAATATTCGCATTGATGGCACAATAGGCCTGTTATAGCCCAGATAGCCCCAAAATTGTCTATTTGATCATATCAGATTTTGAAAACAATTTTGAGACTTCTTTCTCTTAACAAATTCTACCATTTGCTCTGTGTTCAAAGAAGATTATAAGATACACTTTGAAAAAGAAAACATACATGTATCAGTCGACTTAGACTTATCATTTTGCAGAAATATTCTACGATATGTGTTAGGAGAAATCAACTGCGAATGCTTTAATCTCAATCAGTGATGTAAAAAAATATGGGGAGATAAGTCGTGACATTTTTCGCTTTAAAGACAAAATTAATATACAAATATGATCAGGTTTAAACTAACCAAATTAGGGCTCCCAGTTTCAATATTTACCTGGTAAATGTTTTTTTATAACATTATATCAACAGGTCTGGTTTCTGACGAGGAAAACATTGCA
Source organism: Siphonodentalium dalli (assembly GCA_032622095.1). Classification (NCBI taxonomy): domain Eukaryota; kingdom Metazoa; phylum Mollusca; class Scaphopoda; order Gadilida; family Siphonodentaliidae; genus Siphonodentalium; species Siphonodentalium dalli. The sequence continues at coordinate 61,449,969 of CP136068.1, forward strand.
CTGAAAAAAGGCAATTTCATCCGTTATCACAGATTTTCAACCTTTAATTTCAGCTTCAATTATCCCTGTGATGACAATATCAGCTTATTTAATTAAATGGTACAAAAATTGAAAGATATACATATTTTCTGTATTATTAAATGGTACAAAAATTGATAGATATACATATTTTCTGTATTATTATAAGTTATTTTGGTGGACTGACAATAACATGGTATGACCCTGATGGCTTGGGGTGGTTATGTTCAACTGAGTTGCGAAGCAACGAGGTCGAACATAGGCAGGAAGCTGTCAATGTCACCATGTTATCATCAATCCACCAAAATAACATAACGGTCCTGGTCATTCACAGAAATTTAAACTTATTCTGAAGAATGATCAGCAGAAAATGTCAGAAATCTCCTATCGCTCTCTCCATAACGTTGTTCAATGTAAATTACATCATGAAAAGGGAGGCCAACACGAGACTATAAAACAGTTGTCTTGGATTGGATGATGATCATCCTTGTCACCATGTTAGAGACTTTCCAGCTAGACATCCACTTTGATACAACTTTGACGGATATATGCTGGTGATCTGGTTAACCTGTTGGTACGATGTTGAACCTTTAATTCTTAGTAAGATCATCAAACTGTGCCATCTCAAGCTCAGAGCCCGGAATCGCAATATTAGGTGTTCGTGTTGAACTTCTTCTCTGTAGTTCCAATGAATTCCAAACACGTTCCTACCTGCAAATAATGGACAAAAGAGATGATATATACATTAATAAAAGTGTTAATGATATTGTAGCTCAGCTTGGACACGAGGCATAATTCTTACAGAAGTTAATGGAATGATAAAGGGGAAAGTTGAAAATTTCCAGTATATACATGTACCACCCACGGTTAATTAGATTCATATATCACACACATATCTAGGCCACCCGACCTGTTACAATAGGTTTGGGGGCTGAAGTTTGGGTGCCCCAAATTAATTATAACCAAACAGTAATATTCAGAGTTTGTCATGTTTTGTACATCTATATCTATATTTGGAAAAACAAGCAAAAATACCATTGGAAATCATAATAATCAGTGCCATTGTATTATCACTGGAATAATTTCTCATTATATTGATATCTGTTTGTTTTATAAAGCACAATTTTTTGTGCATTCACATGTCATTTAAAAGGAGGTCAACAAATAACAGTTAACTTCCAAATACTAGAAATAAGGCCAAAACAAAATGAATGCGTGTTTCCCGTAATCCGACCGACCGTCTTCAAAACACCCCGACCCAAGTTAATTTTATTGGTTTTAAATTAAAAAAATCAATCTATAAACCAACCGACCGCACTGATAACAAAACTATGTACGCATGGTTCCATTTTATCTGATTCACCTCGCGAGATAAATGATATCTTTGATATATTTATATATTTTTCGCAAAGCCACATCGCCACTCTTCAAACGGTAAGTCAAATTACGACTGGAAGATCACGAGTTATCGTACCTCTTCGCTGACCGGAAGCACGTGTTTGTGTTGATATGGGAGTGTGTTCATGGGAGTGTGGTGGCTGAGTGGTTAGCGTGTTTGACTATTGGCCAGAGATTTTCGCTTGGACCCCGGATCGATTTACCTCGATCCTCGACAAAACAAAAATCGGGAGTTTTGAGTGTGCCTATATAAAGTACCGTGTATGCTTCGCTGAGGTGTCGTTAAGCGGTAATCCTCTCCCGCACGGTGTCATGTACAGGGATAACACTGGTTTGATCACGCCGTTCTATGAACTTCTATCGGGTGGGGAAGTTAATGGCTGTCCCTGTCCCGTATACAACCATGTGTGCACGTTAAAGAACCATACTGTGGGCAACGATCCACAGATTAATGGCAAAATTCCTGTCTAAATTCCTCCCTTGGGGGTGTAAAGTTGACATTCCAGGTGATGGCTTAATAGAGTTATCTCTCTTCAATCTACATAACTGTGTGTATATATAGTACATTGTAGCATTCGATGTGTGACGCAGTAATGGGACGTTTCAGCAACGTCGGCGGGTTCGCTTACATGTGCCGCAACACAGATCAAAGGCTCATCCAAGTTTGAGGTCCACTGTGCGCAGGTCAAAGGCCGATTTCAGGTCTACTGTGACTTTACGATATAAAAACATGTTTGTATAATATAGTACATTGTAGGATTCTACCCCATCTGATAGGGGTGCGCGGACAAGTCATCGGCGGAATTTACTCATACCATACCATATGGCATATTGTTGAGTGTATTTGAGCAAAAAAGCTGTAGCTGGCTGTGACTTATAAGACATGCACAGTAGGAAGCTACAGCGGCCAGGGAAATGAGCATAGTTCTAATGATGTTTTCTATGGAGTGGTACGATCAATTTCTTTGAATTTTTCGGTGATTTTTTAGTGGAATGCTAAATTCCCCATGTTGGCATATAGCCTAAGAACTAACTTATAACTTTGTCGCACTCAAACAAGTCCATAAGGTGTGACTGTCCCAATGGGACTAAGGATACCCCCCTGTGTTTTTAAAATACTAAGATGTTTCACATGTGAGTAAACATTTAGTTAAAATTATAAAATAACAGTTCCCATTGCAGGTGCACAAACCTAACCGTAATCTTAAACCTATTGACCGAAAAATGTTGGAATAAAAGCTCCGACAAAATTATGCAAGTCGAAAAAGGGGAATAACTCCACAACAAAAGTCGGATGGACATCATAATCGCGGGTGCACAGGTTCTCATGGTACTAAATATCAGTGCCAAGATTTAAAAATATTGACCTAAAAATATAGAAATAAAAAGCTCGGACAAAATTAGGCATGTTGCAAAAAAAATTCTAAGTCGGAAAATGGGGATAACTCCACCAAAAAATGTCGGACAGACGTCATAATCGCAGGTTCCCATGGTACTAAATATTTGTGCCAAGTTAAAAAAAACGAGACAGTCAATGACTGTGGGGTCGCTCACCAGACTGCAAAGACTGATAAGACTGGGACTCTGGAGACCACAACAGTCAGAACTGTTCATAATCACTTTAAAAGAAGTAGATATCTAAAGAGTTAAATCTAAAAAAAAAAAAAAATTGGAGTTATGTCCCTGGCCCCGCCCACATTTGACACAGTAACCTGATTTGAACAAATCTGAACCCCAGTCACCCAAGAATCCTTCATACCAAATATGAACCCATATAGCCTGATGGTATTTGAGAAGTCATTTTAAGAATACTATGGAGGGAAAGAGTTATGGCCCTGGCTTCGCCAAGTGAACTCATTTGAACAAATCTGAATGTGAGTCACCTAGGGAACATCCTCACCAAATATGAACCCATTCCGTCCAATGGAATCAGAGGAGAAGATGTTCAAAGAATTGTTGTCGGACGGATGGACGGACAGACGAGCAGTGATGACTATAGCTCCACCGGAGACTTCGTCTCAGGTGAGCTAAAAAGCACAGGTAGGGTGGCTGGTTGATAATTAAATCTCTTATCTCCGCCCCTATTTGAACAAATGTGAATCCCAATCTATGAGATCCATTCATTTGGTAATTTCAGACAGTGGATTTTAAGAGTTGAACTGAACTGATTTTCCTAAAATGACCCCAAATCTGAACAAATCTAAACCCCAGTCACCGAAGGACCCTCCATACCAAACATAAGCTAAATAGTCCAGATGGTTCTTGAGAAGAAATTGTTTTAAGAATTACTATGGAAGGAAAGAGTTATGGCCCTGACTTCTCACCTATTTGACCTGATGAACTCATTTGAACAAATCTGATTGTGAGTCACCTGGGGGACATCCACACCTAAATATATAAACCCATTTGGTCTTTAATATGTATCTGGAGAAGAAAACAATTGATGGACGGATAGAGACATAATGACAGATGGATGGGAGAACAGTCTGACATAGAGACTGACAAATTCAATCCAATATACCCCCCAAGTATTCTTTGCAAAATCAGGGTACAATGAGTTCAACTGGATGGATACTGGTGGTTAAGAAAATAATATTCGAACAGTCAAGCCTGAACATAGTGTCTGACATTTGCAGAATGAGGTCCCCAAAGGGTGAATGTAATGACGCAATCCTGCAATGCGGGCTAGCATCACCAAATTCACCCTCTGGAGGCCTCATTCTGTTTAGGCCTCAACTGCTATGGGAGACATAGCATCAGATTGAAGTTCTCCAGTTAAAGTTGGTGATGTGCACCCATTGGCACCTCAATTATGCATTTTATATTCACAAATCAGGGGATATAGAAACTAAACAAAAGGAAAAAAGTAAGTAAAAATGTCAATTTAAGGGCCTATATACTTCCCAGAAGATGAGGCCTAAGCAGAATGAGGACCCTGGCTAGTGTATTTGGTGATGTTAGCCTGCTGTGCAGGGTAGCATAACCAAATTCACCCTCTGGGGACCTCATTGTGCAAATGCCAAACACACTAAATTCAGGTTAGAGAACAATACTTTGTTTTGATTTGATTTTAATAACACACACTGGCATGAGTGCTAGCTAAGCATTAGTTCACACCTGTCAGCCTCATAAACATCTCAATTGATGACTGTGTATTTCTATTAACTCTCGCTCTGTCTGTAGCTAATACAATTGACTTAATCTGCTGGTGGGAGAGATCCTGTGAGTTAGGAGATGAGATGGGGTGAAGTGCTGTTGGTTGGGGGCAGGGTGGGGGTCTGGGTCATGTGGGGGAGGGTGATAAAAAAAATTTGTATGTTAAATTGATGAATTTGATCAAGGAGTTCAATCTGAATTTTTTATAATATTTTTTTTTGGAATTATGTCCCTGGCTCCACCCCTATTTGACCCCATTTGAACAAATCTGAACCCCAGTCATTCAATGACCATCCATACCAAATATAAACTAAATCGGCATAATGGTTCTAGACAAAAAGTTGTTATAAGAATTACCAAGGAGGAATATAGTTATGGCCCTGGTTTCGCAACTATTTGACATAGTGACCTCATTTGAACAAATCTGAATGACAGTCACCTAGGGAACATCCACACCAAATATGAACCAATTCGGCATTACGGTTTCAGAGGAGAAGATGTTCAAAGAATTGTTCACGGATGGATGGACGAACGGCGGACGAGGAGTGATGACTATAGCTCCACCGGAGACTTTGTCTCAGGTGAGCTAAAAATCACTGATCAAAATGCAAAAATGTAATTTTTTTGTTTTTAGAGTTATGTCCCTGGCTCTGCCCCTATTTGACCCAGTGAGCCAATTTGAACAAATCTGATTCCCAGTCACCCAAGTTCCCTCAGTACCAAATATAAGCTAAATCGGCCCACTGTTTTGATAAGATGTCATTCTAAGAATTACTAAGGAGGAACAGTTATGGCCCTGGTGTCTCAACTAATCAACCTGGTGACATCATTTGAACAAATCTGAACCCCAGTCATTCAAGAACCCTTCATACCAAATATAAGCTAAATCGGACCAATGATTCTAGACAAGAAGTCATTTTAAGAAGTACTATGGAGGGAAAGAGTTATGGCCCTGGCTTCGCAACTAATTGACCCAGTGACCTCATTTGAACAAATCTGAATGGGAGTCACCTAGGGAACATCCACACCAAATATGAACCCATTCCGTCCAATGGAATCAGAGGAGAAGATGTTCAAAGAATTGTTGACGGATGAATGGACGGATGGATGGACGACGAACGAGGAGTGATGACTATAGCTCCACCGGAGACTTTGTCTCAGGTGAGCTAAAAATTTACCTAAAAATGTAGGAATAAAAGCTTGGACAAAATTATACGTGTTGCAGAAATTTTCTAAGTCGAAAAAGGGGGAATAACTCCACCAAAAAAAGTCTGACAGATGTCATAATCGCAGGTGCACAGGTTCCCATGGTGGTTGATGCCTGTGCCAAGTTTCACGGAAATTGATAAAAAAAACTCCGGACAAATTTGTGTCCACGGACAGACGACGGATGGACGGATGACGAGCTGACTCCAGTATACCCCCCCCCTAACTTTGTTGTGGGGGGTATAACTATTAAGAATTTGCATTTTCTGATACATCAGTTGCAGAATGGAATATACCTGAGGTTAACAGATAGCAGCAGAAAGCCATATCTGGCATTCTAGAAGCAAACTCCAATCCTTCATTCCTTCAGGCAAAGTCAGCCTAAAAATGAAATAAATGTACATGTTGATGTATTGAGTTTACTACCAAATTATTGTTTTCTTATTTTTTAACTATTAAGAATGCCTTTTCTGATACATCAGTTGCAGAATGGAATATACCTGAGGTTAAAGGTACTCAATCCGATTCGACAGTCCCCATATCATCAGATTCCAACAACAACATTTTTTGAAATGCCACTTCAGTTATCAGAATCGATTAATTGCCCAAAAATAATGCTATTATAGCCTAACCAGAGTCAAGTATAGTATAAAATTACCCAAAACCTGTTATTTATCAACGTTTTGTTCAACGGATTTTTGCCAGTTGTCAAATAACTGACACAAAAAAGCGACTCGATTTTAGAGTTATCGATCTCCATCCGCTATCTGGTCAGATAATTTCTTCTCGTCGACAGATTACTGGGCCACTTAAAATTGAAATAATAGATTTCAAACATCAATATCTGATCACCCCTAGCTATGATGTGTGGGTTCCTCGACACGAATCAAATATTTTTTACACCCGAAGCCAAGGAAATAGTAATTTGCGAGCTTTAATTCGGATTGAGTACCTTTGACAGTTAGCAGCTGCAAGACATATCTGGCACGTTAGAAGCAAACTCCATTCCTTCAGGCGAAGTCAGCCTAAAAAGGAAATAAATGTACATGTTGATGTATTCAGTTTACTACCAAATAATTTTTTTCTTCTTTATATGAATATATGTACAATATTCTTTACCCATTATAAAACCATATATCCATGTTTCATAACTTGAAAATAAATTTTATAACAAAATTAAACAATTTAATGAAAAGAAATGCAAACAATAAGATGAAAGAGAAAAAAAATTCCAATGGATGGGGGAGGGGGGGGGGGGGGGTGGGGAAACGAAATAGTGTTGTAAATTAATAAATGATCACTCAAGAAAATATGCAAACATTGACAATTGGAGCGATTTATTGATGATGTACATGTACCATGATATTTTAAACTATGGATGGAAGCTACATGTAGGCCTACATCTGGGAGGGGGAGGGTGTTTAACTGCTTGCTTTCAAGGTTTGATTCAACAAAATAATTGTGATTTGCAGGAGTCTAACCTGACTATGAAAACAAGAAATTATCATGCATTGACTGGTCCCATAAACACCTTGCTCATAATTTTGGCTATAATTTCTGGCAATTTGCCATGGGATTGCTGGCTCTCATAATAACATTAAAAGATGCATAATCAGAACAAATGTTCGCAAATTAATATTTCTTAGGCTTCAGGGTAAAAAATATTTTATTCGAGTCCAGGAACCAACCCAGAGTCAGAGTGATCAGATATCAATATTTGAAATCTATTATATTTCACCATCAGTACTTTTTAGTGGCCTGGTAAAAAGTCGATGAGAAGACGGCCCCGAACCAAACTGCGGATGAAGATGGATAACTCTAACATCCAAGTGGCTTTTGTGTGTCAAATATTTGACAAACTGGCCAAATTTTGTTGAACAAAATGGTCAGCATTATTTTTGGGCATTTAATCAATTCTGATAACTGAAGTGGCATTTCAAAAAATGTTGTTGTTGTCGAATATGGGGACCATCGAAATGGATTGAGTACCTTTAATAAAGCTGAAGGTGTCATTAATTGTCACTACATTTTGGTGCGATGGGTACCCAGCTTACAAGTGTTTTGGGTACCCACCTTACCTTCTCTGTGTATTCAGCACACATTTGATAACAAAATCTTTCAACTGACCACATGGTGCATGATCTTTAAAACTATTATTCCTGCCTCGTTATCATAAATGCGTGTTTATTGGCAACATAATTCAAAGAAATGGGATAAATTCTATAACTCACAAAAGGCCAGTATGGGTGCACAAAATACATTTTTGTAAAATTGGGTAACCAACACCAAAATCTAACACGACCACAAAATATATACCTGTGTTTAAGGCAATGATAGGCGAAAAACAGAGGAGAGGCGGTGATACTTTTATTAAATTATTTCTTTAGTTTTTTTTCGCTGGGGGGGGGGGGGGGGGACCTACCAGATGCTAAACAACTTGTGAAATCATCTCTACTTGATCAAGTGTGAATCAAAAGTATTTAATACTGATGTCACGACTAAAAAAAAATTAAATTTGTTATATGCCTTGATCGATAAGAATACATGCTATCATAATGAATAACCCTTTCATGACAGGAGCTGCGCTGGAACGGTATGAAAAACCCTGTGCCAGTGCAGTTTCATGGGGAGCCTCGCATATATCATATAATTTATTGGCTCAAGTTATGTACATGTATAAAAGAATGCACTCGCACAGGGTTTTCACAAAATTTCAAGAAACTCCAGTCATGAAAGGGTTAAGTGGGAAGTAAAGAACTAGAAACCATGATTGTGTTTAATGTATTTGCCTTTAGGCTGGTATGACTGCTAATGGCTCTTTCCATGTCTGTTTTGAACTTTTCTGTGCATTTTAAAGATGCATAATCTGATTAAGCGCCCCCTCGTTTACTATTTATTTGAATTTGGGGTAAAAACTATTTGATTCGAGTCAAGGAACCCACCTATCATAGCTCAGAGTTATTAGATATTAATTTTTGAAAACTATTAATTTTTACCATCGAGACTTATCAGTGGCCCAGTAAACAGTCGATGAGCGACAGAATTGGACCAAATGGCAGATGAAGATGGATAACTCTAAAATCAAGAGGCTATGTGTTGATAATAAGGCCAAATTTAGGTTTCACTAGGGAAAAGAAAATCGGGGAAAGCTAAGTTTTTCATGGACAACATGGCGAAAGTCCCCTAAAATCCAAGTTGAGCTTTTTTGAAATATCTTGATTTTTCTGAGTGGTTCAAATTCTGAAGAATTTCCATCAGGCCGTATGCGAATGCAGTCATATATAGATCAAATAGTTCCAAATTCTTACAACCTTGAGATATACACAAACAATGCTTAGTCGTGAAACATATTAGTAGAATGTATGTCCCAAAATGGCCAAAATAGAATGGAAATAAAATTTTGTCAAAAATCGAATAGCTAGTCCCATAAGAGTGACAACACGCTCAAAATGTGTGAGGAACAATTGATGTGAAGTATAAGAGAAACATTATAATGGGGATTTACAAAATTCTTTCTAATATATATAGTGATTTTCCGATAATCGGAATCGGCGATTAGCACTCGGCGATGTCAAGGTTATAATAATTGTGAGTTCATTAGAACGAACGTAGCCATTAACTTCAGTGTTATGAATAGCCAAACATACAAACAATATAAAAATAGGAATGCATGATGGACCGCCGGCGGTTCCTAAAAAGAAGGAATTCTAATGTTACAGAAACTAAGTTTCAGCAAACTTCCAGAGTGTGGATAACAATCCAAAAATTAGCCCCCCCCCCCCCCCCCCCCCCCCACTAGAGATGGGCAGTACTCGGTATTTACCGTGCGATATCTGTATCAGCGTAATACCATTTTTACGGTAATGAAATTATTCATGTGTTGCCAACATATGTGCGTCACCTTGTCACCGCGGCCGTGACATGCATGAATTGTATGACCATTTCAAACGTAAGCAACAAGAATCGGATAATTATGATAACTCGGTGTAACAAGTCGGTACAGCATGTGTTAGTCTATAATATCAACATTGTTACATCAAGGGCACAGCTGCCCGACGGCATCTTTGATCTTTACAACATATTAATGACAATGTAACTAACATCATGAGATATGACTACTCACAGCTGGAGCATTATGTGTCAATTTCGGTATCCGTCCAAATGGAAAATGCGTGGGCAACTCGGTATCTGTGTCCCAAGTTGGATCGAAGCATGTGGAATCGAAGCACGTGTTATGGGGGGGCTCCCCGTTCACAACAAATTGAAAACCCCACAGGTTACTTTATAATTAGACGGTGATGCAATAGCGATTGATATACGCATTGCAGATTTTTTATACAACCTGATCTTGCCAATTGCAAATAGCATATCTTGGAAAGTTGTGCACAAATATGTTTATATCCTACTATAAATTACTTTATTAAACATATATATACTTACCGGTTTATTATACATATGTGCCTATATCAGACAAAAAAGATCGCGTGTTAACTTTAAATTAACACTTGGGCATCGTGTGTAACAGGTAGCTTGCCTGCTGCAAATAAGAGGGACTCTTAAATTGTATACATGAATGGTATATCACGCTGCAAGGAGGAGAATATGAACCCGCGGGTTTGGGCATCTGCAGTTCGGAAATTGTCATGGCCGGTTTGCCTATTTCATGACATCGCGCCAACGTTCATAAATTTGTGAATTGTGATCACTGATTACTACTCACAATTCTATTCACTCATGGAAATGTTACGAAAATCAATTGACACGAAAAAATATTGTAGTCATGCTCTTACTCTTTTCAAATCAGTGCGACGACATGCATGTAAATCATCAAAGAGATTTGTGAATATTACTTAATTACGTAGGTAATTTTGTTGCCTAATTTAGGTATTGTCATGAATGTAGTAGATCCGTGGACCGTGGTGCCTAATTTAGGTATTGTCATGAATGTAGTAGATCCGTGGACCGTGGTCATATATACATGTATATTGTTCAGCTAAAAACTTGAATTACAATAATTTACTGGGAATATCTGCTTTGATCTTATTATTTAATAGCAATACCGATTACTGTACCGATACAGAGGTAAATCAACGAAAATTTACTGATACCGAGATTGAAATTTCAATATCGCCCATCTCTACCCCCCACCCAGAAATTTCAGGACTCAGAACAAATTAAATAATTGTAATAGTAATAGTGAGTTTCATTCTGCAGTCACCACACGATAAGTGATAGCCTGTACTAGTAACATCTAAGTATACTCATGTTGTCAGAATCTCTATGATGCACAATCAAAGGTTGTTTAACCTTTGGTTGTCGATTAAACTGTGTAAAAAAAACACGGTATTCAATAATACCTGGCAATTTCCTACATCCAAAATAAATAAAGGAGATTAACCCTTTACCCAACAGAACGGCCCTGTGCCAATGCATTCTCTTATATATGCGAGTCGACCTATGGTCGACTCGCATATATAAGAGAATGCATTGGCACAGGGCATAACTGTAACTACCACAATGTGGTCAAGGAGCCGGTTCCAATGATATCCATATTTGTATGGTTCTATTGAGACAGACCGAAGATATTTTAGGCTGTTGAAGCTTTATTTGTCCGGTTTTGGCCGTTTTGTTGGGTAAAGGGTTAATCGACGACGGAAATGGTAATCAAGTATCGGCTTTATCAACGGTTCGTCAATTATACGATTAATCGTGGCACCTCTAAGCTTGCGTTCATGTTTTGAGAAGCCCGAGAAAACCGATATCGAATACAACAGTTTGCCTTCAAAATCGTCATTGTTTTGGCTCAGTCTTTTATTTCATATCCATTTCTGCAAAATTAATTTGAAGTTTCCCTTTGAATTGGTGTCTTCGGTTCGAGAATTGTGAATCAAACAATATTGAGTGCATTTTGTTTCGGCTGAAATATTGTTACAGCATTCAATTATTTCCATGATTGTGAAATATCTATATAACTGTTGTGAAAACATTATATAACTCAGAAAGTTCAACTCGGATTTTAGGGAACTTTACGTGAGACATCTGTGATGTTATGGCTAAATATAAAAAAAATCAGATTCCCCCCCCCCCCCCCCCCCCCACCCCCGATTTATTTCCTTACTTTTCCACTTTCATGTCTTATGTGCCTGGACTATAAAGGGAGACTGTATGCCAATTTCAATAAATTACAGATAACAACACAGATCTACTTTCGACAAGAAATAGAAAAATAATGAATTTGTGTCGAAGATGTTTACTGTAAATGTTCAGGTTAAAGACATATTATGGATTTGTTCGAGTTTATGAAAAGTTAGTATTCAGGTGTTATGCCAACCTGGAGAATGTAGTATTCTACTAACAGCGCTGAAAATTTCAAAGAAATCGACCATACCACTCAATAGAATACATCAAAACTAAGCTCAATTGTAAATATTTACATCTGGATTCGAGATGCAACAATCGGCGACAAACAAACAAAAATGATTTTGCCATCCAGAGTCAGTGCATTTAATTAATATATCAGAATGATGGTAGGTGTTGACAATTTGGATTAATATTCGTAAAAAGAACAACTTTGAGTAAGAATATTCTCCATTTCTATTGGATCACCCTACTGGAGTGTTTCACATCTCTTTAACAGGTTATCATAAAATTAATTTTTATAATTTAACTTATATTTACCATAGTTTATGAATCACTCCATAAAATACACATGTAAGTTTAGAATTGCCCTGTAATGATGTAATCATGCAAATTAATTGGACAGTCAATTTAACAACATTTTGCACAGACCGAATACAAATTTATGACACCCACTGAAAGTGACTACAATAAAATTTACAAATTTCTGGGACAAGTACTTCTGTATGCATATAATGTAGCATTTTATTTATTATATGCGATACATTTTCCTGAAAATTGTACAATAATATTCTCGATGAAAAGTTAGTGTTCAAATTTTATTGCATCAAGTAAATCAAATCTCGGCATGACACCAAAGGGAAAGGAAGCCACATCAGAAGTGGAGAGTACCGTCTGATGAGAGAACAGGCTGACAGATGGCAGGGCTCAATTTAACAAGATTCGCATCACAATTTGTGATGCAATTTCCAATTTTTGCAACCAATTTACAATGAAAAAACATGCATTAGTAGGGAATACTATACATACACAGAACGACACGATACGCGGAAGGATAGCTAGCGCCTCGAGTTCTATCCTTCTGTGACACTGTATCAAGAAACCCATTTACACATCGTGTCATTCTGTGTATATTACATGCTTTGCGTCCTAGAATCCGTGCAGTAAACATACAGACTTAGAAAGGTTTATTTAGGCACATAGAGGGCGTGTTTTGTCATGTGTGATGATGCTTTTATTTTATAGTTCCGGTTCCATGTTTGAGGCGAATGTCATGTACGTTATTTTACGTCAACGAGATGCATATGGAACGTACGTTCAATAATGCATATGGAACATACATTCCATACGTATCTGTAAATATGGAACAGCAATAACACTGTACTTCTGGGAACAAGCTTGTAATAAATAATCTACCCAGTAATGCAAAATTGTATCCAAATTAAAACGATTACATTGACCCATTGGTCTACATTGCACTGCATACACTGTTAACTAGTGGTTACTTATAGGCATGACATCGGGGCATAGTACTGATTACATACACACCATACCTGTCCCGCGCTTTGGCGATTCGATTCGTCGATGAAAGTAAATAAATATCAAGGTTAGACGATAAATCACCTACCACATATGTCTGGCCAATAAAGCTACTCTCTGGCATGCATGGCCCTCTATCTAGCTAAAGTGTTGTTATTCTGCACAGGCTGTGGTTGTTTCACCAAATAAAACAAGCAGTCATCGACAGTGGTGGCCCCAGCCTAGATGGGCAAGGTTGAGGAAGAGCATTTTCAAAATATGCTGAAAAATAATTGAAATCAGTTAATATTTGTTTGAGATATCCTAAGATCCATTTCAAGTTGCTTCTCCCAAAACAAAATGAAAATCAAATGGCAATAACTCCAGTGAAAAGTGTGTGGCTGGGATGGTTCACGGTCTTGTTTCTTGGTGCTGCTTGTCGAAAAATGATGATCAAAGGAACATAACTCTTGTGAAAATGTCTGGCCAGGCCTAGATTGCAAACTCCAGATCTGGTCTTGCTCGTAAACTAAAATACCGAAAATCTTTCAAATTCTTTGATAACTGTTCAACATAAACCCCACACAATTTTTCCCTGGATGCTATACACCAAAAAATGACTCAAAGGGCCATAACTATGGCAAAAATGTCTGGCCAGACCTAGTTTGTAAGCTCATTTAAGATATTCCTCTTGTGACAAATATCAAAAATCTGTAAATAATTTTTCAAAATAACACCCGGACAACTTTTCGAAGGTGCTCAATGCCAAAAAATGTAAATTAAAAGGTCGTAACCAGTGAAAATGTCAATCCAAGCCTAGTTTGCAAACTCATTTCAAATATTCACCTTGTGAACTCAAATACCGGTAATAAAAAAATAAAATCTTGATAATTGTTCAATCAAACTCATGGACATCATTTTGGGACGAACTGAACACAATTATATAAATATTTGACTCCAACTTAATGATGACCTGTATGTTTTTATTTAAAAGGTGAACCAAATATCAAAAGATTCTTTTGAAGATTGCTCCATTTAGCATTTATACAACATGAATATTATGATTTCTAAGCCAAATGAAAGTGTCAATGACACTGACACTATTGCTAAATTTGGATTTGGTATAATATCATGTGTTTAATACAGTCAATGGATGTTATTAATATAAACAAGAATGCTTTATTTAATTGGAATTAATTTTAGCGATTAAGAATGTCTTTTCCGATATATCGGTTGCAGAATGGAATATACCTTAGGTTAACAGTTAACAGCTGCAAGCCATATCTGGCACATTAGGAGCAAACTCCAATTCTTCATTCCTTAAGCCGAAGTCAGCCTAAAAAGGAAATAAATGTTCATGTTGATGTATATACATGTAGTTTACTACCAAATTATTGTTTTCTTCTTTATATATACAACTAGCAGGTGGATCGACCCGACTTCGTCCGGGCTGTTTCCCCTCTGCTTTTTGGCGAATTGCGTGATTTGACATTGAATTGTCCATTTTGAAGGTCAAGGTCAGGTGGGGGTCACGATTTGACCCGCCCAAAACACTGCCCGGACAAAAGAACCCGACAAAAGTACCGGGTCAAAATCAATCCGGTTTTACCCGATTTGACCTTGAATTGATGATTTTGAAGGTCAAGGTCAGGTCGGGGTCACGATTTGACCCATCCAAAACTCAGTCGACAAACGTAACCCCATGTATCAAAATTCGTGGAAATCCCATCAAAATTCGCGATTTGACCTTGAAATGACCCAATTTCAAGGTCACGTCGCACTGGCAAATTAATAGGCCCATACCACTCCACGGCCGAAAGTACCCCGACATACCAAGTTTCATCAAAATCCCGTGATATTCGGGTGTTTGACCTTGAAATGACCCATTTCAAGGTCACATTGCACAGGCAAATTAATAGGCCTATGCCACTCCCCAACCGAAAGTACCCCCACATACAAAGTTTCATCGAAATCCCGTGATATTCGGGCGTTTTACGTTGAAATTACCCGATTTCAAGGTCAAGGTCACGTCGCACGGGCAAATTAATAGGCCTATGTCACTTCCCCGCAGAAAATACCCCCACACACCAAGTTTCATCGAAATCGGGTCGACACACACACAGACAGATCTTCCAAAATATATAATAGATAATCTTTACATATAATCAAACCATATATCCATGTTTCATAACTTGAAAATAAATTGAATAACAAAATTTAAACAATTTAATGAAAATAAAACGAAAAGATGAACGAAAAAAAAGTTTCCAATGGGTGGGGATCTGAAATAGTGTTGTAGGTTTTCAAGAAAATATGTAATGCGGCTAAAATAGGCATATAATTACCATTTGCAATGTGGAAAGTTTCAAATTTGACAACTAGAGCAATTTATTGATCGATCATTTTCAGTAAATCAAGTTTCGCATAATGTCAGTGCTGAGTTGCATTAGCCTATTTTGTAGTATCTTATCATTTACATTTATTTACGTTGACATTTGAATAATTTTGTGTTATTTGCAAACTCCTAGTCTCGGTTGTGACAGAGTTCAAAATGATGTTGGAAAAATATCAAAGACGGCACAATAAATGAGCCCTTCAAGAAACATATCATTCCGAGTTGATAATAAATAAATATTTATGAGGAAGCATTGGAATGCCCAGACATGACAGAGAATCAACAACATAATAGTACCAGCATCACCACCTTAATTAAATGCCTGACACGTTGTCAAAGGGAGACACACCTGTGCATTGTTATCACTTGGCTGAGTGGCCATACCTATATCAATATTATGCTCACTTCATGACAAGTGAATGTCAGTATCACCCCTGTGTACGTGGTATCAACAAAGCTGAGGGTATCACCAAAGCCGAGAAAATGGGAAACTCATTTTCAAGAAGTTCCTAGAAGTACAGTGTTATTGCTGTTCCATATTTCAAATCCGTATGGAACGTACGTTCCATACACATCTCTTTGACATAAAATGATGTACACGACATTCGCATCAACCATGAAACTGGAAATATTTAAATAAAAGAATCATCACACATGACAAACACGCCTTGTATGAACCTAAATAAGCCTTCTAATCCTGTATTTTTAATGCACGAATTCTAGGACGCAAAGCGAGTAATAAACACAGAACGACACGATGTGTAAATGGGTTTGTTGATACGGCACTCGTGCTGTCGCGGAAGGATAGAATGAGAGGCGCTTGCGCCTCGATTCTATCCTTCCGCGACAGCACGGATACTCGTACCGTATCGACAAACCCATTTACACATCGTGTCGTTCTGTGTATATATGATATGGGGATATGTTTGTTTCTGATCATAAAACAGACAATGAACATTGTCTGTCCACACAAAGCAGGAGTCTTTATCCACCAGTTTTCCAAATCAGTTTTCCCAGATCAAACCATTTAATATATCTTTTGGCGAAACTTTTTTCAATAGTGTTTTTGCTCACTCAAATTTTCGAGAACATCCACCCACTAGTATAGTTCCTGGACTTCCACGCTTCCAAAACATATGCCGGTATATAGTTGTATCTGTCAATGAAGCATAGGATAGAACAGAATTTTAAAAATCAGTTTCGTTCTCAAAGTCCGCGCAATATGCAGGGACCACTGTCGGTCCAGAAAGATGTTAACATCGCAGATGAAGATGTCACCAAACGCTGAGCTTCTGTGCAGTAAAATTTGTATCACTTAAGGAGTTCTGATGAGTTTTAAAGTGTTTTTATGTGTATCTGAGGCTGATCAATTGGACTGTGAATGTCATCTGAAATATGAATCCATAACATAGGCGAAATATTGTGTGCATATCTATTATGAATGTAATTCAATTGAAATTAATTGAACATCCATCAAGCATTCAGATTTGCGATGCCTTGATCACACACAGTGAATATTACTATCGTTCGTATGCATGCAGCTAACCGGATATTCGTTTAGTATTAACATGCTTGGAGTTTGTATATAGACCACACATGCAGGACGATAGGATGATTTTTTATAATTATGTTTATTTTACAAACTTTATGACTCGTTACCACTCGAGTAGACTGTTACGCGACAATGAAATGACAATGAATCATCTTATCGAATACGCATATATCGTATAGCTACAAACTATACAATTATGGCTTTTTAAAGAGTCATCAGATAATATTGTAACGATTCTATGTTAACCCGACACATCCATACACATATGATCGCAATGTGCTATGTGTGGAACATGTGTGTGCCTTCTTATCTGGAGGTCGATGGGCCTATTTATTGTGTCTATATGTAGCACATGTATAGTCAACTTACCAAGCTACAAAACCATGTTTAAACAGAATCAAACCCGACCATGCAGTTTTGATAAATGAACGTATCTTTGCGAAGGTGCCCAGGGGGGTCCTCTAATGTAAGCCCACTAGTCCCAGGATTTTGTGTCAAAACAATCACCCTCGCCCTGGGCTTACACAGTACTAGTAGATAGTCAATGCAGCTACTCACAGCTTGTGTTTTCGGTTTGGCACCTCAGATAGCATCCTCAGTCAATTGCTGCCTGAAATTAAATAATAAATCTGTATTACCCTATTGTAGTCCTGAAAAAAGTGGCTTTCATATGACATTTGTTTCTTTTATCTTTTATTTTGTAGATCTTGATAGGCCTCAATGAGTCAATTATTAAGACATATTTGTTGGTCTTAGCAAGCAGCAGTCTACGATAATCGAAAATCGGTCGTCAATAATCAATTATAATCGATTAATCGTGCCTATTATCAATAACAGTGGAAGTATTCCATAATATGGCCTATTGGCTGGGTGTTGGTTAAACAACTCGGCTGGTGTAATTTTCACGTTAATAATGTGCACCGGTAATCACTAATGAGCACAAACCATGGGAACAGCTCAAACTTGACTTTCTCAAGTTGAAGTAAAAACAGCACAAACCTGAATTTAACTCTTTTAGTCTTTTAGATTTTCCATTCCCTATTAGAGGAATCATATGCATCAGTATGTCACACACAATTCAGTTTCAATTGATACAAGGCAAGCAATGTATACTCACTGCGATTATTTGTACATCAATTGCTTCACCCATGTCACTGACATCACTGACTTCACTTAAACTTGATACACTACGAAAATCATCCTGAAACAAAAGTTTACCAAAAGCAAATGGATAAATTTATTTTCTCATCACATGTGACAAATATTTGTAGCTCATATATATGTCAAACATCGCATCAATATACCGTAAATTTCGGTGGATAAGTCACATCTTTCTAACCCAATTTCCCATATTAAAATCCACCTGTGACTTATAGACCGGTAAGTCAATGAGAAGCACATTTTTAGCCAAATTTTTAGGTAAACAACTGGGACAAAATGCCGACGCAAACTAAATCCAACACGATAGGATGATACAATTCAGTATAAAAAAATAAATAAACACCCCAATCTTCACTGTTTGTCTTTATTTTATTCCGTATATGGAATATAAGTGTATAAATGTTTGCATCCTGTACTTGGTTTAAACATTAATTTGGTTACATTCAACATGCTCGGAATTAGGTTAAAATATACTTATGTTGTTTTGTTTACTTTTGATGACTAAATAAAATACTAGACACACGTTAAAATTTAATTATTTCTGGTTTATTATATTAAAGTTATGTAGAACACACCAGTGGGGTGATCACATAGAAATGGAATAAAATCTTGATCAAAGTACCGGTAGTTATTTTTACAAACTTATAAACCAAATTGACAATGCACATCGTTTTGACAGGGAGCATTACAAAGTCCAAACAAGGGGTACGCATATAAGATGCTTTTGGCAGTCCAACCCGGTGTGACTAATTACCGCCCGGGACCGCCCGGGTGGCCCCACGTGCCCGTGGACACAATATCTCGACGTTATAACGTAGCGACATGCCACCTGAGGGCAACATAGAAAAATTTACTCGTCTCCGGCCGGTCATATTAACCCCACAAATGCCGATATTGGCTAAAAGAGCCTGTGTGATTACCGATGTCTTCGTGTGTTTTCAGACAGATTATTTTGGTGATTCTCGGTAGTGCAATACATATATTGACTCGTTGACGCGTCCACGGCCGATGTTATTAACCCCTCAATCTCCGTAAAATAGTGTATAAACAAAAAGAACATTGGGACCGACCGGGCGGCCCCATGGGCCCGTGGACTCTATACCTCGACGTTATAACATAGCGACATACCCCACGAGGTCAACCTAGAAAATGTTATTCGCTCGCTCGACTCCGGCCGGTGTTATTAACCCCTCAAAATCCGATAAAATGGTATATAAACAAAAAGAACACTGAGACCGACCGGGACCGCCCCATGGGCACGTGGACACTATATCGCGACGTTATAACGTAGCGACATACCCCACGAGGTCAACATAGAAAATGGTACTCGCTCGCTCGACTCCGGCCGGTGCTATTAACCCCTCAAAATCTGATAAAATGGTATATAAACAAAAAGGACAAGTGGTGCTGGGACCGCCCGGGTGGCCCCATGGGCCCGTGGACACTATATCTCGACGTTATAACATAGCGACATACCCCACGAGGTCAACCTAGAAAATGTTACTCGCTTGCTCGACTCCGGCCGGTGTCATTAACCCCTCAAAATCCGATAAAATGGTATATAAACATAAAGAACACTGGGACCGCCCGGCACCGCCCGGGAGGCCCCATGGACACTATATCTCGACATTATAACGTAGGCCATACCCCACGAGGTCAACCTAGAAACGTTATCCCCCCCCCAACCAAATCAGATCACATATATTTGTTCACAGCTCTATCTCCACTTATAGAAATTGAAAAGTCACTATTTAAGGATCGACTAGTCTAATCTAACGCACCAATTTATACATGCCTGGAATATTATCATATTATGACAAATAAAGAGCGTTTATTGTAAAATCAGCCAACAATTGCTCGTATTTGCCCATTTAAGTCGTCTGAAGTCAACAGCATCTATAACTCTTGACATGCTGTGGGCTAATTTTACCCACATGTTTCAATTCTCACCGATCAGATTGCAACAATTTTGGTTATAAAATTAATTATTTTATTTTACCAATACTTAGTGCCCTTTTCTCTTGACATGCCATGGGCCAATTTCACCCACATGTTTCAATTTTCACCGATCAGATTTCAACAATTTTGGTTATATAATTAATGATTTTATTTTATTAATAATTAGTGCCCTTTTACGACCTCTGATGTCAACTGGACATGTATAATAGGATTTTCCTGGTCAAAGTACCTCCCCATATTGCAACCCAACCCACGACCTTTTGGGCAAGGACTGAAAACATTATTCCCGGTGATGGAGGTCATCATACTCTCCATATGTGGAGCTAATAAAGAAAATATATAATATGTAATATGGTCATCCCCCCCATAAGATAAGATCAAGATTTTAATGCAAAATACACCCAATGGGCAGTTGCACATATAATAAATACATATATCAACATATGGAATAATTTAACATGAGTAATCACATACGATATGCATATACGCTCGTGAATTTACTGTCATAAAATCTCAGGTATACTCAGGGTATACTTGCTTTTATTAGACATTATGTATATTGTCTCGAATGGTGAAGAAAGACCGGATCATGTCGCATATAACGTTAACGGTTGCAATTTGTTCATTCTGCATAATAAATCTGAACTTCTCATAATTTGTCATTTCTAAGAAATGAGGGCACGTTGCAATTATGTCCTTTACATAAGCTTCGCGAATACTTTCATAGGCCCGACATTCTAAGATGAAATGATATTCTGACTCAATTTGTTTTGAATTACACGCAGAACACAATCTTTCTCTCACTGGTTTTGGGGGCTGTTTGTGTCTCCCTTTTTCGATTTCCAGTCGATGATTACTGATTCTCAATCTTGTGAATAGAATTCTCGCTTTGGCAGATCGCGCATTGACAATGTATGGTTCAATTTCATACTTTGACTTGAATAATCTATACGTTCGTATTTTATTTCCACTGATCGTTTTCTTTTCGGCATGATTTACATTATAGAATCGCATCAAATTTTCAGATTTCAGTTTATCCACCAAGGCGCGCTCTTGTATCCCTTGGAATTTCCAGCGGTCTGAAATATCGACGCCGTATTTTCCATATGAAATATATTGACTCGTCTTCAGCTTCAGTAGAGCAGACGGAACACGGATACAGCACCATGGATGGAAGCGTGAACCGAATACGTGGTCGCATGATTTTAAGATATTTAGAATTAAATTTTATTTTTAATTCACACACGATTATATATAATCTACCCCATAACGAAATATCGTGTGATTGGTCGGTAAGCAAATTAAGTACACGGGTTTCCAGTATCACAAATACTCTCTTCGTCATATTGATCGTTATTGTCTAGCACCAAGAAGATTTTGGGATTACTACCATTTTCGATTGCAATAAAAACACGGAAACCTCATCGCAAATCTCCACTGTTGTCACGAGATTACCTGTTCGTCTTCCCCAAGTGTTATGAAAACACAGTTTCGTTTTAAATCCGCCAATATGTCTTCTGATTATTGTGAACGGGTTAATGTATACAATATAACAATTGCGATACCGTTTTACTGCTAATTGATATCAACACATTCAAACATCTGCCGCGGCTCTCTTCAGACAAGCAGTTGCTGTCGATTTCAACACAATTACACCCGCTCGTGTCATTGGGAGCAACTGCCATACCAAAAAAAAATTTAATCCGTTCACAAATGTCAAAGTTATAAGGCATTCTTTAGGTCCGCCTGCCGCCGCCCGCCAGCCAACCGTCCCTCGTCAAACCATAAGTCGAGTTTTTGAAAAACTTCAAAAACTCGACTAAAAATAACACAGGAAAAATAGTTCTTCATTATTACTTGACTGAAGGACCCAACCCGAAATTTGATGATGTAAGTGATTTTGTGAGCGATTTTGCTTTGCTTACAATAATTTATGCAATTTCTCCTCAAGTTATATTTTCGACTTTACATTAAGGTTCCCGTCAAAACTTCAAAAAGTTCCAAAATTATGGACAGGTGCATGGAATATATGAATTTTATAGGCGTTAGCCAGAGTATAGATTTGTGGCATGATCTATAAAGTTAGTTTTACACGACGAACAAGTACATAATAGTCTTTTATAATATTATGTGTGTAATTAACCGAAAGTTTAGTTTATATGGGATGTCTGTCTGGAACAAACTGATGGCGCCAGTATTAAAGTGATATGAAACATTTTGTTGGGTGATCAAAAGAAATGGAGAATAATCTTGCTCAAACTAGTTATTTTTATGAATAAAATATAAAAATTATACATGTAGGTGTAACGTTATTAATTTTTATTGAAAACATTCAAGAAAATTGCGATATTTACGATCATGTAGGGCCGAATATTTATGGTGATACGGTATTTTGCGGGATTTTGTGTTGACGCGTCAGCGAGTCAATTTCTGGAAGTCACTATCAGGTGGTATTGCACTACCATGCATCATCAAAATATGCTGTCCGAAATCAAAAGAAGACACCGAGCTCTCCGTGCCCTCTTAGCCAATATCGGATTTTTATGGGGTTAATAATACCGGCCGGAGTCGAGTGAGCGAGTAACATTTTCTAGGTTGACCTCGTGGAGAATGTCACTACGTTATAACGTCGAGATATAGTGTCCACGGGCCCAGGGGGCCGCCCGGGCGGTCCCAATGTTCTTTTTGTTTATATACCATTTTATCGGATTTTGAGGGGTTAATAACACAGGCCGGAGTCGAGCGAGCGAGTACCATTTTCTATGTTGACCACGTGGGGTATGTCGCTACGTTATAACGTCGAGATATAGTGTCCACGGGCCCAGGGGCCACCCGGGCGGTCCCAATGTTCTTTTTGATTATATACCATTTTATCGGATTTTGAGGGGTTAATAACACCGGCCGGAGTCGAGCGAGCGAGTACCATTTTCTATGTTGACCACGTGGGGTATGTCGCTACGTTATAACGTCGAGATATAGTGTCCACGGTCCCAATGTTCTTTTTGATTATATACCATTTTATCGGATTTTGAGGGGTTAATAACACCGGCCGGAGTCGAGCGAGCGAGTACCATTTTCTATGTTGACCACGTGGGGTATGTCGCTACGTTATAACGTCGAGATATAGTGTCCACGGGCCCATGGGGCCTCCCGGGCGGTCCCAATGTTCTTTTTGTTTATATACCATTTTATAGGATTTTGAGGGGTTAATAACACCGTCCGAAGTCGAGCGAGCGAGTAACATTTTCGAGGTTAACCTCGTGGGGTATGTCGCTATGTTATAACGTCGAGATATAGTGTCCTCGGGCCCGTGGGGCCGCCCGGGCGGTCCCAGTGTTCATTTTGTTTATATACCATTTTATCGGATCTTGAGGGGTTAATAACACCGGCCGGAGTCGAGCGAGTAACATTTTCTAGGTTGACCTTGTGGGGTATGTCGCTACGTTATAACGTCGAGATATAGTGTCCACGTGCCCAGGGGGCCGCCCGGCGGTCCCAATGTTCTTTTTGATTATATACCATTTTATCGGATTTTGAGGGGTTAATAACACCGGCCGAAGTCGAGCGAGCGAGTAACATTTTCTAGGTTGACCTCGTGGGGTATGTCGCTATTGTTCGAGATATAGTGTCCCGGGCAGTCCCAAGGTTTTTTTTGTTTATAGACTATTTTACCAGTTTTACTGGAATTTGAGGGGTTAATAACATCGGCCGTGGACGCCTCAACGAGTTAATATATGGAATTAACACTTATGTGTATTGCACTACCGAGAATCACCAAAATAATCTGTCTGAAAACACACGAAGACACCAGTAATCACTCTTTTAGCCAATATCGGCATTTGTGGGGTTAATATGACTGGCCGGAGACGAGCGAGCGAGTAAATTTTCCTATGTTGCCCCCAGGTGGCATGTGGCTACGTTATAACGTCGAGATATTGTGTCCACAGGCTTGTGTGGCCACCCGGGCGGTCCCGGGTGGTAATTAGTCACACCCGTCCAACCAAACTTCTGCCAATAAGGTGCACAACTTCGGGGAAAAAAGTCGGACGGTGGTATATTATTGCAATAGACCTATATACCAAATATCAATTGAATCTGTTAATATTTCATTGAGTTATTGCACTAACAGTGATAAAATTGTTATTAAAATAGACTTGTAAACTAAAAATTCGGACAAACCAGGTTTTTGAACTCGTCCGAGATATTGTTGCAAGAGACTCATATACCAAATATTGTTTAAATCGGTTAATATTTCATTGAGTTATCGCGCTAACGGTGATAACATTGCTAAAAATAGACAAACTAAGACCCATAACTCCGCGAAAAAAATTCGGACAAACCAAGTTTTCGAACTCGTCCGAGATATTGTTGCAAGAGACTCATATACCAAATATTGTTTAAATCGGTTAATATTTCATTGAGTTATCGCGCTAACGGTGATAACATTGCTAAAAATAGACAAACTAAGACCCATAACTCCGCGAATAAAAATTTGGACAAACCTGGTTTTCGAACTCGTCCGAGATATTGTTGCAGGAGACTCATATACCAAATATGGTTGAAATCGGTTAATATTTCATCGAGTTATCGCGCTATCGGTGATAAAATTGCTAAAAATAGACAAACTAAGGCCCATAACTCCGCGAAAATAATTCGGACAAACCGGTTTTCGAACTCGTCCGAGATATTGTTGCAAGAGTCTCATATACCAAATATTGTTGAAATCGGTTAATATTTGCGTGAGTTATCGCGCTATCGGTGAAAAACTTAACTAAAAACCATCTAAGATGGATAACTCTTGTAAAAAAGTTCGGACGTGACCCATTTTTACAGGCAGTAAATAGTCATTGGGAGCAACTGCCATACCAAAAAATTTTTTAATCCGTTCACAAATGTCAAAGTTATAAGGCATTCTTTAGGTCCGCCTGCCGCCGCCCGCCAGCCAACCGTCCCTCGTCAAACCATAAGTCGAGTTTTTGAAAAACTTCAAAAACTCGACTAAAAATAACACAGGAAAAATAGTTCTTCATTATTACTTGACTGAAGGACCCAACCCGAAATTTGATGATGTAAGTGATTTTGTGAGCGATTTTGCTTTGCTTACAATAATTTATGCAATTTCTCCTCAAGTTATATTTTCGACTTTACATTAAGGTTCCCGTCAAAACTTCAAAAAGTTCCAAGATTATGGACAGGTGCATGGAATATATGAATTTTATAGGCGTTAGCCAGAGTATAGATTTGTGGCATGATCTATAAAGTTAGTTTTACACGACGAACAAGTACATAATAGTCTTTTATAATATTATGTGTGTAATTAACCGAAAGTTTAGTTTATATGGGATGTCTGTCTGGAACAAACTGATGGCGCCAGTATTAAAGTGATATGAAACATTTTGTTGGGTGATAAAAAGAAATGGAGAATAATCTTGCTCAAACTCATTATATTTATGAATATTAATCCAAATTTACAACACACCGACAGTCTTATATATTTATTAAATGCAATGCGTATATTAATGGCAAAATCATCTGCATTAGCTTATCGAAGATTGTTGCGTCCCGAATCGAGATGTAAATATTTACAATTGTGTGTAGATCAGACAGTGTTTTCTATGGGAGGCCAAATTCATATTTAATAGCTAATTACTCTTAAGCATTATTACCTCACTAACAACTCCATTAGGCTTGAATATTAATGAGCTAGGCTAGCTGTCACAAGCTGGGAATTCTGTCCATCTCAAAAATTTATTTAAGTATCGCTGTATCTCTCGACTGAGAATTAACTAAGGAAACCTTGGTCTAGTTATAACTTACAGACTGCATACACTCCTTGACAGGTTTATCCAGATAACAATTTAATTGTATATCAGCTGAATATAATAAAAAACACGACAAAACTTAGCACAGAAGATCAATATAACTTTTTCGGTTGCCGATTATCGCAATACGAAAATTTTAATATCTTGAGTAGGATTGTGTTCTGTAGTTACAATAATGTATTTTTTTAACTTCCCGAGATCACAAATTGGATTCCTGCAGGCCACCTACATGTAGTTTGTTTCACGCATGTTTTCACTACACGGTGGAGGGCAGTTTGTAGTAAATTGAACGTGGTCACGAAAAAAATAACTCAGTGTATGGCGATAACGAGCACCAATAGCACGGTGACCTGCGATGCAAGATGATAACAGTGGTATTATGGTGGTATCTCCACAGTAAGTACCGACCCGTAACCTAGTTAACAGCTCGCTTAATTACATCATAGCAAAGTAATGTACGTTATACAAAATATTTTTATGGGGCATAGTATGGGATTAGATGCGACAGCGCCCAATGTTTATGTTTTCAAATGAGAGAGAACTCTAAGATGCCCATTATTTTCGTAAATTATTACTTTTATGAAATAACGGTCAAGTCTATAGATTTACACCACAAAAACACAACCTTCGCAAAACGTATAAGAAATGCTAAACCCAGGGTAGGTGTGCTTGGGGTAGGGATCTGCGAATCGAGGAATTTGCATCGAATCAAATCTCGATATCGAATCTTCTTCCCAATATCGACATCGAATCGAATCTCGAATTGAATCATCTAGTCATTGACATTGTTTATTTATGTGTTTATTTTCTTGTATCATGAAAAAAACTGCAAAAGTCACTAGATAGTAGATACTGTGTAACAATGTTAATCTCCATAAACATCCGTGCTAGTAGGGATCTTGTGTTTTTTATTTAGGATAATCATGACATATAGGCAAGTCATTCTCACGGGATATGTTGCATTGAATTTCTATCTAGCTGTGTCCGGCGAACGTGACACCAAAAAGTGACAGTAATTAAGACACATAAAGACAGTTCAATAAATGTATCACAAACCCCATGAAATGGAAGTCAAAGAGTGACTGTAAGTAAGACACATAAAGACAGTTCAATAAACGTATCACAAACCCCATGAAATGGAAGTCACTTGTCTACATTAAAGATAATACAGATTTGACACACTTGGACATGCATGGGTACACCGTTCGGCTATATACATGTAATTGCAATGATGGTTATCTGTTAAACTTTTCAACCCACAATAGATCACACACCAACATCCCATATTCACAATATAGTTTGTCTTCATGGAGGGGGTCCTAGAAAGCACACATAAATTACAACCGAAATCAATTGAGTTAAATTCCGCATCTAGCGTTCAAGCACTGTGTAGACAATTTATACAGTGTCGATACAGATTACAAATACATGCGGCGATTGATCACCGTCACGGGTTGCAATCGAAGCACATAATTTGCATAATGCACGTGTATTCTGAACATGTATTTCTAGATGCAAAAAAACGACACTACACCAAAGTAACATCGATTCGAAAATATCCGAATCAGCAGACCGATTCGGGTGCCCGATATCGACATTGAATCGAATCTCGAATATTCGCAGAGCCCTAGCTTATAGCGCGCGGATGGACATGTACTACAAAAGTCAGCCCAAAACAATCACGTTGTATTTAATACCAAATATTGCTTTTATGGACATTCTGCTACATTCAATTGACAGTGCAATATCAGGTCTTTCATATTTTGGAATGGAAGAAGAAAAACAAGTGACAATTAATGCCTTTTATGCGCATAATGATGCAGTAAGTCACAAATACAAAAAAAATTCAGAATCGGAAACCCGAAGATGTCTGGCCTTTCGATATGTACATGTAAAGATTGTTTGCTAAATTTTCTACAAGCAATAAGCAGGTACTCTGGCAAATGTGAGAATACAGCTACAATAGCTGAATTCAGCTAACCAAACTGTATTCAGTTATATATTATACCCTCAAACCAACTGTTTTTCGATAAACTATAATCGCTAATTTGCGCATCGAAAATAGGCTACCATATTCTCTGCCACTCTCAACTGCAATGCCTTTTGTCGACACGGCGACGCTAATTTTGTGTGAAAATTTTCTACAGCGGTCAATGTTGGTCATAATGGTTTAATAACACTCTTGTGCAATGAGGAATACCTTGAAATGTAATACAATATTCATCACCGAAGATGGAACTATTCCCGGAAGTATGATCAATAGGTTGCTGCTAAAACGTTGTTTGTTTGGTGAGTTAAAATAGGTCAAAAGGGAACATCTCGAGCAAGAGATTAATGGGGCGAGTTCCATTCACTGCTTGAGCTGACTATCCGCAAAAAGGTGTGTAAATCACATTAAAAACGTAGCTCAATCGGGCGACAGTAGACAAAACGAGCTACGTACTAGACCGTTTTGGATGTTTGCCCGACCTGTACTGTACAGTGTACATGACAAAATAATATAACAATAACATGATTTTTGAGGGCGTTATGGTTAATTATTAACGGCCCGGCTGGAATGATTAACAGACCAAGGGCCTATTAGCGGCCCGAGACGAAGTCGAGGGACGATAATAGGCCCGAGGGCTGTTAATCATTCCAGAGGGCCGTTAATAAACCATAATGCCCGATGAAATCATGTTATTACTATTATTACCACAGTTTTGGACATTTGACCCATTTGAGGATTTAGTGGAATAATGAAGTACCGGTAGATTAAGAGAGAAATATTTTCAAGAACATTTAAGTTTGATATCATTTGACTTGTCAGCTGACACGGACTGACGGAGTCTCGAAAATAGGACAGGGGAAAACCCAGCATTGGAGACGCGTAACAACCAATGAGAGGTTGACAGCTAAAAGTATCAATGCATACTTACGCTTGATACAATAATTCAATCGTATGGCGTGAATTCCAATCATAAAACCACTTTTGTGTCGAGGAAATCGGATACATCTTCCCATTATTTTCTTGAAATAAACACGCCATAATAATCGGAAGTTGAAGGGACGTAACTCTCACGATAATAAACGAGATCTATAGTTTCCGGGCGGCGGGCCGATATTGAACTAGGCTTCTCATTATCGGCCCGCTGTTTTGGTAACAATACGCTATTTGGAACGCCCCGAAAAACATTATCAATGGCCTAGACTAGAGAACGCCCTATAAAGTGGTAATAATAATCAGTAGATCTAAATCACCTGAACAAGAAAATGTCAAGCCAAAATTAGCTGCCTGCTATAAAGTGTTATTGATACATGTTCCAATACATTATCGATATATATATATATAGTCTATTCTTCTTCTTATCGTGTATATAGTAGAAATTTGCGGGGTTTTTTTGTTGTGGTGAAAAGTGAAGTATTGCGTTTCCACGGCGACAGATGCAAAACGAGGAAAAAACGAAACGATTTGATTGTGAAGATTCTACACTACTACAGAGATAATTTTTAGTTTATTGTCTTGAATTTTATATGAATTACGAATATGGTGCAGTCCCAGAAATGTGTCAAGGCAATATTGCAACATGACATTGTCATTGTGGAATGCAACATTTTCCTAATTCCGAGTTATTTTAAGTCGTCTCACCTCGATCACAAATGTGTTCGATCGACACATTCTATTTTTAGACTGTTAACTACACACATGCTCTCAATTTGATTTTTGAAACATTTGCATGGCCATCATGCAATAACAAACACAGTTCAAGTTTCGTTATCTGTGTTACCTACATGGATACAAAAAATACTTACCACTAAATCGTTGTTGCAGGTCCGCCGAGAGGGCGGAGAGGCCCCATTCACCCAATTTTCCGGAGACAAAATCGTCCGCCATGATCTATAAAATGTGAATCTGAAAGCGAGTCTCCAAATATATCACGTGCACCAATGAGATTAGCACGTTTTTTGCGGAACCCCCAAATTTCCACATCTCGTTCCTCCAATTAAGTAATATCTCCCGGGAGGGTTCAAATGAGTCTCAGTGAGATTTAAAACGACCCCTCGTGGCCACGCAAAACTATGGAATCAAGTCTCCAATTAACTTACCCTCGAATCTTAAACCCGCAATGTTTAGTGTGCACCCCAGGATAGGCAGATTGTTCCCCGTGAGAGACCAATTCAACCTACGGAATTCTCAACCTTCCAACATTGACCCCCGTGTAATTAGTGTGTGGAGGGGGGGGGGGGGGGGTCGGGGTGTTTCTATGTGGTATTTGGGGCCGGCCACCCACCCATGCCGTCAAATCGGTTACCGTTATCGAAAATGGGTGTTTCTAGGTTATTATTGTTTATTGACCTCCAAGTATGAAGAGCATATATACATATCAGTTACAGAAAGTATGTGGTAACGAGACCATTGTAAGTGGACTATATATTACACCAGTATCTATTTACACGGAAGGACTTTGTATACATAAATTGGAAAGATGTGTACATTGCACGAAGAGCAAGGTAATAACGAGTATATGAGAAAACATTGTAGTCGGGGTGTTTCTATGTGGTATTTGGGGCCGGCCAACCACCCATGCCGTCAAATCGGTCGAAATCCTTACAGTTCTCGAAAATGGTCCATACCCCATTTTCATCCCCTCGGGGTGGCACCCCCGCCGGGGTGATGGGTGGGGGGTCGGGTGTTTCTATGTGGTATTTGGGGCCGGCCAACCACCCATGTCGTCAAATCGGTCGAAATCCTTACCGTACTCGAAAATGGTCCATAACCCATTTTCTGGCACCCCCCGGGTGATGGTTGGGGGGGGGGGGGGGTCGCGCTGTTTCTAGGTGGTATCTCGGGCCGGCCACCCACCCATTCCTTCAAATCGGTCGAAATCCTTACCGTTCTTGAAAATGGTCCATACCCCATTTTCACACCCTCGGGGTGGCACACCCCCGGCGGTGATGGGTGGGCGGTCGGGGTGTTTCTAGGTGGTATTTCGGGCCGGCCACTCACCCATGCCGTCTAATCGGTCGAAATCCTTACCGTTCACGAAAATGGTCCGTATCCCATTTTAACCCCCGGGGGTAATTGGTTGGGGGGGGGGTCGGGTGTTTCTATGTGGTATTTGAGGCCGGCCACCCGCCCATGTCGTCAAATCGGTCGAAATCCTTACCGTTCTCGAAAATGGTCCATACCACATTTTCGGGCACCTCCAGGGTGATGGGTGGGGGTCGGGTGTTTCTAGGTGGTATTTGGGGCCCGGCCACTCACCCATGGCGTCTAATCGGTCGAAATCCTTACCGTACTCGAAAATGGTCCGTACCCCATTTTCACCCCCGGGGGGTAATGGGTGGGGGGGGGGGGGGGGGTCGGGGTGTTTCTAGGTGGTATTTGGGGCCGGCCAGCCACCAATGCCGTCAAATTGGTCGAAATCGTTACCGCTCTCGAAAATGGTCCATACCCCATTTTCTGGCACCCCCGGGGTTATGGGTGAGGGTCGCGTGTTTCTAGGTGGTATTTGGGGCGGGCCACCCACCCATGCCGTCAAATCGGTCGAAATACTTACCGTTCTCTAAAATGGTTCGTACCCCATTTTGACCCCCTCGGGTGGCACCCCCTCGGGAGATCGGTGGGGAGTCGGGTGATTCTAGGTCGTATTTGGGGCGGGGCATCCACCCATGCCGTTAAATCGGTCGAAATCCTTACCGTTCTCGAAAATGGTCCATACCCGATTTTCTGGCACCCCGGGGTGATGGGTGGGGGTCGGGTGTTTCTAGGTGGTATTTGGGGCGGGCTCCCCACCCATGCCGTCAAATCGGTCGAAATCTTTACCGTTCTCGAAATGGTCCGTACCCCATTTTCACCCCCTCGGGTGGCACCCCCTGGGGAGATGGGTGGGCGGTCGGGGTGTTTCTAGGTGGTATTTGGGGCCGGCCACTCACGCATGCCGTCTAATCGGTCGAAATCCGTACCGTCTCGAAAATGGTCCGTACCCCACTTTCACTCCCGGGGGTAATGGGTGGGTGGGTAGGGGTCGGGGTGTTTCTGGGTGGCATTTGGGGCCGGCCACTCACCCATGCCGTCTAATCGGTCGAAATCCTTAACGTTATCGAAAATGGTCCGTACCACATTTTCACTCCCGGGGATGGGTGGGTGGGGGTTCGCGCTATTTCTAGGTGGTATTTCGGGCCGGCCACCCACCCATTCCGTCAAATCGGTCGAAATCCTTACCGTTCTCGAAAATGGTCCATACCCCATTTTCATCCCCTCGGGGTGGCACCCCCGCCTGGGGTGATGGGTGGAGGGGGGGGTCGGGGTGTTTCTATGTGGTATTTGGGGCCGGCCACCCACCCATGCCGTCAAATCGGTTACCGTTATCGAAAATGGGTGTTTCTAGGTTATTATTGTTTATTGACCTCCAAGTATGAAGAGCATAATTATATACATATCAGTTACAGAGAGTATGTGGTAACGAGACCATTGTAAGTGGACTATACACCAGTATCTATTTACACGGAAGGACTTTGTATTCATAAATTGGAAAGATGTGTACATTGCACGAAGAGCAAGGTAATAACGAGTATATGAGAAAACATTGTAGTCGGGGTGTTTCTATGTGGTATTTGGGGCCGGCCAACCACCCATGCCGTCAAATCGGTCGAAATCCTTACAGTTCTCGAAAATGGTCCATACCCCATTTTCATCCCCTCGGGGTGGCACCCCCACCGGGGTGATGGGTGGGGGGGTCGGGTGACTCTATGTGGTATTTGGGGCCGGCCAACCACCCATGTCGTCAAATCGGTCGAAATCCTTACCGTTCTCGAAAATGGTCCATAACCCATTTTCTGGCACCCCCCGGGTGATGGTTGGGGGGGGGGGTCGCGCTGTTTCTAGGTGGTATCTCGGGCCGGCCACCCACCCATTCCTTCAAATCGGTCGAAATCCTTACCGTTCTTGAAAATGGTCCATACCCCATTTTCACACCCTCGGGGTGGCACACCCCCGGCGGTGATGGGTGGGCGGTCGGGGTGTTTCTAGGTGGTATTTCTGGCCGGCCACTCACCCATGCCGTCTAATCGGTCGAAATCCTTACCGTTCACGAAAATGGTCCGTACCCCATTTTAACCCCCGGGGGTAATTGGTTGGGGGGGGGGGGGGGGGTCGGGTGTTTCTATGTGGTATTTGGGGCCGGCCACCCGCCCATGCCGTCAAATCGGTCGAAATCCATACCGTCTCGAAAATGGTCCATACCACATTTTCGGGCACCTCCAGGGTGATGGGTGGGGGTCGAGTGTTTCTAGGTGGTATTTGGGGCCGGCCAGCCACCCATGCCGTCAAATTGGTCGAAATCCTTACCGCTCTCGAAAATGGTCCATACCCCATTTTCTGGCACCCCCGGGGTGATGGGTGAGGGTCGCGTGTTTCTAGGTGGTATTTGGGGCGGGCCACCCACCCATGCCGTCAAATCGGTCGAAATACTTACCGTTCTCTAAAATGGTTCGTACCCCATTTTGACCCCCTCGGGTGGCACCCCCTCGGGAGATGGGTGGGGATTCGGGTGATCCTAGGTCGTATTTGGGGCGGGGCATCCACCCATGCCGTTAAATCGGTCGAAATCCTTACCGTTGTCGAAAATGGTCCGTACCCCATTTTCACCGCCGGGGGTAATGGGTGGGGGGCGGTCGGGGTGTTTCTAGGTGGTATTTGGGGCCGGCCGGCCACCCATGCCGTCAAATTGGTCGAAATCCTTACCGCTCTCGAAAATGGTCCATACCCCATTTTCTGGCACCCCCGGGGTGATGTGTGGGGGTCGCGTGTTTCTAGGTGGTATTTGGGGCGGGCCACCCACCCATGCCGTCAAATCGGTCGAAATACTTACCGTTCTCTAAAATGATTCGTACCCCATTTTGACCCCCTCGGGTGGCACCCCCTCGGGAGATGGGTGGGGAGTCGGGTGATTCTAGGTCGTATTTGGGGCGGGGCATCCACCCATGCCGTTAAATCGGTCGAAATCCTTACCGTCCTCGAAAATGGTCCATACCCGATTTCCTGGCACCCCCGGGGTGATGGGTGGGGGGTCGGGTGTTTCTAGGTGGTATTTGGGGCGGCCTCCCCACCCATGCCGTCAAATCGGTCGAAATCTTTACCGTTCTCGAAATGGTCCGTACCCCATTTTCACCCCCTCGGGTGGCACCCCCTGGGGAGATGGGTGGGCGGTCGGGGTGTTTCTAGGTGGCATTTGGGGCCGGCCACTCACGCATGCCGTCTAATCGGTCGAAATCCGTACCGTCTCGAAAATGGTCCGTACCCCACTTTCACTCCCGGGGGTAATGGGTGGGTGGGTAGGGGTCGGGGTGTTTCTGGGTGGCATTTGTGGCCGGCCACTCACCCATGCCGTCTAATCGGTCGAAATCCTTAACGTTATCGAAAATGGTCCGTACCACATTTTCACTCCCGGTCGCGCTATTTCTAGGTGGTATTTCGGGCCGGCCACCCACCCATTCCGTCAAATCGGTCGAAATCCTTACCGTTCTCGAAAATGGTCCATACCCCATTTTCATCCCCTCGGGGTGGCACCCCCGCCTGGGGTGATGGGTGGAGGGGGGGGGGGGGTCG
Source organism: Siphonodentalium dalli (assembly GCA_032622095.1). NCBI lineage: Eukaryota > Metazoa > Mollusca > Scaphopoda > Gadilida > Siphonodentaliidae > Siphonodentalium > Siphonodentalium dalli. The sequence goes on from CP136068.1 coordinate 61,484,882, forward strand.
GGGTGTTTCTATGTGGTATTTGGGGCCGGCCACCCACCCATGCCGTCAAATCGGTTAGCGTTATCGAAAATGGGTGTTTCTAGGTTATTATTGTTTATTGACCTCCAAGTATGAAGAGCATAATTATATACATATCAGTTACAGAGAGTATGTGGTAACGAGACCATTGTAAGTGGACTATACACCAGTATCTATTTACACGGAAGGACTTTGTATACATAAATTGGAAAGATGTGTACATTGCACGAAGAGCAAGGTAATAACGAGTATATGAGAAAACATTGTAGTCGGGGTGTTTCTATGTGGTATTTGGGGCCGGCCAACCACCCATGCCGTCAAATCGGTCGAAATCCTTACAGTTCTCGAAAATGGTCCATACCCCATTTTCATCCCCTCGGGGTGGCACCCCCGCCGGGGGTGATGGGTGGGGGGTCGGGTGTTTCTATGTGGTATTTGGGGCCAGCCAACCACCCATGTCGTCAAATCGGTCCAAATCCTTACCGGTCTCGAAAATGGTCCATAACCCATTTTCTGGCACCCCCCGGGTGATGGTTGGGGGGGGGGTCGCGATGTTTCTAGGTGGTATTTCGGGCTGGCCACCCACCCATTCCTTCAAATCGGTCGAAATCCTTACCGTTCTTGAAAATGGTCCATACCCCATTTTCACACCCTCTGGGTGGCACACCCCCGGCGGTGATGGGTGGGCGGTCGGGGTGTTTCTAGGTGGTATTTGGGGCCGGCCACTCACCCATGCCGTCTAATCGGTCGAAATCCTTACCGTTCACGAAAATGGTCCGTACCCCATTTTAACCCCCGGGGTTAATGGTTGGGGGGGGGGGGGGGGGTGGGGGCGGGGGCGGGTGTTTCTATGTGGTATTTGGGGCCGGCCACCCGCCCATGCCGTCAAATCGGTCGAAATACTTACCGTTCTCGAAAATGGTCCATACCACATTTTCGGGCAACTCCGGGGTGATGGGTGGGGGTCGGGTGTTTCTAGGTGGTATTTGGGGCCGGCCACTCAACCATGGCGTCTAATCGGTCGAAATCCTTACCGTACTCGAAAATGGTCCGTGCCCCATTTTCACCCCCGTGGGTAATGGGTGGAGGGGGGGGGGGGGGGTCGGGGTGATTCTAGGTGGTATTTGGGGCCGGCCAGCCACCCATGCCGTCAAATTGGTCGAAATCCTTACCGCTCTCGAAAATGATCCATACCCCATTTTCTGGCACCCCCGGGGTGATGTGTGGGGGGTCGCGTGTTTCTAGGTGGTATTTGGGGCGGGCCACCCACCCATGCTGTCAAATCGGTCGAAATACTTACCGTTCTCTAAAATTGTTCGTACCCCATTTTGACCCCCTCGGGTGGCACCCCCTCGGGAGGAACTCATATAAGAGTGGACAGGGAGGAACCCATATAAGAGTGGACAGGCAGGAACTCATATAAGAGTGGACAGGCAGGAACTCATATAAGAGAGTACAGGGAGGAACCCGTATAAGAGTGGACAGGCAGGAACTCATATAAGAGTGGACAGGGAGGAACTCATATAAAGTGGACAGGGAGGAACTCATATAAGAGAGGACAGGGAGGAACTAATATATGAGTGTACAGAGAGGAACTAATATAAGAGTGGACAGGGAGGAACTCATATAAGAGTGGACAGGGAGGAACTCATATAAGAGTGGACAGGGAGAAACTCATATAAGAGTGGACAGGGAGGAACTCATATAAGAGTGGACAGGGAGGAACCCATATAAGAGTGGACAGGCAGGAACTCATATAAAAGTGGACAGGCAGGAACTCATATATTAGTGGACAGGCAGGAACTCATATAGCAGTGTACAGGGAGGAACTCATAAGAGTTGACATGGAGGAACTCATATAAGAGTGGACAGGGAAGAACTCATATAAGAGTGGACATGCAGGAATTCATATAAGAGTGGACAGGATGGGACTCATATAATAGTGGACAGGCAGCAACTCATATAAGAGTGGACTGGGAGGAACTCATATAAGAGTGGAAATGAGGAACTCATATAAGAGTGGACAGGGGAACTCATATAAGAGTGGACAGGGAAGAACTCATAAGAGTAGACAGGGGAAACTCATATAAGAGTGGACAGGCAGGAACTCATATAAGAGTGGTCAGGGAGGAACTCATATAAGAGTGGACAGGCAGGAACTCATATAAGAGTGGACAGTCAGCAACTAATATAAGAGTGGACACGGAGCAACTCATAAAAGAGTGGACAGTGAGCAACTCATAAAAGAGTGGACTGGGAGCAACTCATAAAAGAGTGGACAGGGAGCAACTCATATAAGAGTGGACAGGTAGCAACTCATATAAGAGTGGACACGCAGGAACTCATATAAGAGTGGACAGGGAGGAACTCATATAAGAGTGGACAGGGAGGAACTCATATAAGAGTGAACAGGGAGGAACTCATATAAGAGTGGACAGACATCAACTCATATAAGAGTGGACATGGATTAACTCATATAAGAGTGGTAGGCAGCAACTCATATACGAGTGGACAGGGATGAACTCATATAAGACTGGACATGGAGGAACTCATATAAGAGTGGACAGTGGGAACTCATATAAGAGTGGACAGGGAGGAACTCATAAGAGTAGACAGGGGGAACCCATATAAGAGTGGACAGGCAGGAACTCATATAAGAGTGTACAGGGAGGAACTCATATAAGAGTGGACATGGAGAAACTCATATAAGAGTGGACAGGGAGGAACTCATACAAGAGTGGACTGGGAGGAACTCATATAAGAGTGGACTGGGAAGAACTCGTATAAGAGTGGACAGGCAGGAACACATATAAGAATGGACAGGGAGCAACTCATCTTAGAGTGGACAGGGAGCAACTCATATAAGATTGAACAGGGAGGAACTCATATAAGGGTGGACATGGAGGAACTCATATAAGAGTGGACAGGGAGGAACTCATATAAGACTGGAAATGGAGGAACTCATATAAGAGTGGACAGTGGGAACTCATATAAGAGTGGACAGGGAGGAACTCATAAGAGTAGACAGGGGGAACCCATATAAGAGTGGACAGGCAGGAACTCATATAAGAGTGCACAGGGAGGAACTCATATAAGAGTGGACATGGATAAACTCATATAAGAGTGGACAGGGAGGAAATCATATAAGAGTGGACTGGGAGGAACTCATATAAGAGTGGACTGGGAGGAACTCGTATAAGAGTGGACAGGCAGGAACACATATAAGAGTGGACAGGGAGCAACTCGTCTTAGAGTGGACAGGGAGGAACTCATATAAGATTGGACAGGGATGAACTCATATAAGGGTGGACATGGAGGAACTCATATAAGAGTGGACATGGAGGAACTCATATAAGAGTGGACAGGGGGAACTCATATAATAGTGGACAGGGAGGAACTCATAAGAGATGACAGGGAGGAACTAATATATGAGTGTACATGGAGGAACTAATATAAGAGTGGACAGAGAGGAACTAATATAAGAGTGGACAGGGAGGAACTAATATAAGAGTGGACAGGGAGGAACTAATATAAGAGTGGACTGGCTGGAACTCATAAGAGTGGACAGGCTGGAACTCATAAGAGTGGACAGGCAGGAACTCATATAAGAGTGGACAGGGGGGAACTCATAAGAGTGGACATGGAGGAACTCATAAGAGTGGACAGGCTGGAACTCATATACGAGTGGACAGGCAGCAACTCATATAAGATTGGACAGGGAGGAACTCATATAAGAGAGGACAGGGAGGAACTAATATATGAGTGTACAGAGAGGAACTAATATAAGAGTGGACAGGGAGGAACTCACATAAGAGTGGACAGGGTGGAACTCATATAAGAGTGGACAGGGAGGAACTCATATAAGAGTGGACAGGGAGGAACTCATATAAGAGTGGACAGGGAGGAACCCATATAAGAATGGACAGGCAGGAACTCATATAAGAGTGGACAGGCAGGAACTCATATAAGAGTGGACAGGCAGGAACTCATATAGCAGGGTACAGGGAGGAACTCATAAGAGTTGACATGGAGGAACTCATATAAGAGTGGACAGGGAAGAACTCATATAAGAGTGGACATGCAGGAATTCATATAAGAGTGAACAGGCTGTGACTCATATAATAGTGGACAGGCAGCAACTCATATAAGAGTGGACTGGGAGGAACTCATATAAGAGTGGAAATGAGGAACTCATATAAGAGTGGACAGGGGAACTCATATAAGAGTGGACAGGGAGGAACTCATAAGAGTAGACAGGGGAAACTCATACAAGAGTGGACAGGCAGGAACTCATATAAGAGTGGTCAGGGAGGAACTCATATAAGAGTGGACAGGCAGGAACCCATATAAGAGTGGAAGTCAGCAACTCATATACGAGTGGACAGGAAGCAACTCATAAAAGAGTGGACTGGGAGCAACTCATAAAAGAGTGGACAGGGAGCAACTCATATAAGAGTGGACAGGGAGGAACTCATATAAGAGTGGACACGCAGGAACTCATATATGAGTGGACAGGGAGGAACTCATATAAGAGTGGACAGGGGGAACTCATATAAGAGTGGACAGGGAGGAACTCATATAAGAGTGGACAGACATCAACTCATATAAGAGTGGACATGGATGAACTCATATAAGAGTGGCAGGCAGCAACTCATATAAGAGTGGACAGGGATGAACTCATATAAGACTGGACATGGAGGAACTCATATAAGAGTGGACAGTGGGAACTCATATAAGAGTGGACAGGGAGGAACTCATAAGAGTAGACAGGGGGAACCCATATAAGAGTGGACTGGGAGGAACTCATATAAGAGTGGACTGGGAGGAACTCGTATAAGAGTGGACAGGCAGGAACACATATAAGAGTGGACAGGGAGCAACTCATCTTAGAGTGGACAGGGAGGAACTCATATAAGATTGGACAGGGAGGAACTCATATAAGGGTGGACATGGAGGAACTCATATAAGAGTGGACATGGAGGAACTCATATAAGAGTGGACAGGTGGAACTCATATAATAGTGGACAGGGAGGAACTCATAAGAGAGGACAGGGAGGAACTAATATATGAGTGTACATGGAGGAACTAATATAAGAGTGGACAGAGAGTAACTAATATTAGAGTGGACAGGGAGGAACTAATATAAGAGTGGACAGGCTGGAACTCATAAGAGTGGACAGGCTGGAACTCATAAGAGTGGACAGGCAGGAACTCATATAAGAGTGGACAGGGAGGAACTCATAAGAGTGGACATGGAGGAACTCATAAGAGTGGACAGGCTGGAACTCATATACGAGTGGACAGGCAGCAACTCATATAAGAGTGGACAGGGAGGAACTCATATAAGAGAGGACAGGGAGGAACTAATATATGAGTGTACAGAGAGGAACTAATATAAGAGTGGACAGGGAGGAACTCATATAAGAGTGGACAGGGAGGAACTCATATAAGAGTGGACAGGGAGGAACTCATATAAGAGTGGACAGGGAGGAACTCATATAAGAGTGGACAGGGAGGAACTCATATAAGAGTGGACAGGGATGAACTCATATAAGAGAGGACAGGGAGGAACCCGTATAAGAGTGGACAGGCAGGAACTCATATAAGAGTGGACAGGCAGGAACTCATATAAGAGTGGACAGGCAGGAACTCATATAGCAGTGTACAGGGAGGAACTCATAAGAGTTGACATGGAGGAACTCATATAAGAGTGGACAGGGAAGAACTCATATAAGAGTGGACATGCAGGAATTCAGATAAGAGTGGACAGGCTGGGACTCATATAATAGTGGACAGGCAGCAACTCATATAAGAGTGGACTGGGAGGAACTCATATAAGAGTGGAAATGAGGAATTCATATAAGAGTGGACAGGGGAACTCATATAAGAGTGGACAGGGAGGAACTCATAAGAGTAGACAGGGGAAACTCATATAAGAGTGGACAGGCAGGAACTCATATAAGAGTGGTCAGGGAGGAACTCATATAAGAGTGGACAGGCAGGAACTCATATAAGAGTGGACAGTCAGCAACTCATATAAGAGTGGACACGGAGCAACTCATAAAAGAGTGGACAGGGAGCAACTCATAAAAGAGTGGACTGGGAGCAACTCATAAAAGAGTGGACAGGGAGCAACTCATATAAGAGTGGACAGGGAGCAACTCATATAAGAGTGGACACGCAGGAACTCATATAAGAGTGGACAGGGAGGAACTCATATAAGAGTGGACAGGGAGGAACTCATATAAGAGTGGACAGGGAGGAACTCATATAAGAGTGGACAGACATCAACTCATATAAGAGTGGACATGGATGAACTCATATAAGAGTGGCAGGCAGCAACTCATATAAGAGTGGACAGGGATGAACTCATATAAGACTGGACATGGAGGAACTCATATAAGAGTGGACAGTGGGAACTCATATAAGAGTGGACAGGGAGGAACTCATAAGAGTAGACAGGGGGAACCCATATAAGAGTGGACAGGCAGGAACTCATATAAGAGTGTACAGGGAGGAACTCATATAAGAGTGGACATGGAGAAACTCATATAAGAGTGGACAGGGAGGAACTCATACAAGAGTGGACAGGGAGGAACTCATATAAGACTGGACATGAAGGAACTCATATAAGAGTGGACAGTAGGAACTCATATAAGAGTGGACAGGGAGGAACTCATAAGAGTAGACAGGGGGAACCCATATAAGAGTGGACAGGCAGGAACTCATATAAGAGTGCACAGGGAGGAACTCATATAAGAGTGGACATGGAGAAACTCATATAAGAGTGGACAGGGAGGAAATCATATAAGAGTGGACTGGGAGGAACTCATATAAGAGTGGACTGGGAGGAACTCGTATAAGAGTGGACAGGCAGGAACACATATAAGAGTGGACAGGGAGCAACTCATCTTAGAGTGGACAGGGAGGAACTCATATAAGATTGGACAGGGAGGAACTCATATAAGGGTGGACATGGAGGAACTCATATAAGAGTAGACATGGAGGAACTCATATAAGAGTGGACAGGGGGAACTCATATAATAGTCGACATGCAGGAATTCAGATAAGAGTGGACAGGCTGGGACTCATATAATAGTGGACAGGCAGCAACTCATATAAGAGTGGACTGGGAGGAACTCATATAAGAGTGGAAATGAGGAATTCATATAAGAGTGGACAGGGGAACTCATATAAGAGTGGACAGGGAGGAACTCATAAGAGTAGACAGGGGAAACTCATATAAGAGTGGACAGGCAGGAACTCATATAAGAGTGGTCAGGGAGGAACTCATATAAGAGTGGACAGGCAGGAACTCATATAAGAGTGGACAGTCAGCAACTCATATAAGAGTGGACACGGAGCAACTCATAAAAGAGTGGACAGGGAGCAACTCATAAAAGAGTGGACTGGGAGCAACTCATAAAAGAGTGGACAGGGAGCAACTCATATAAGAGTGGACAGGGAGCAACTCATATAAGAGTGGACACGCAGGAACTCATATAAGAGTGGACAGGGAGGAACTCATATAAGAGTGGACAGGGAGGAACTCATATAAGAGTGGACAGGGAGGAACTCATATAAGAGTGGACAGACATCAACTCATATAAGAGTGGACATGGATGAACTCATATAAGAGTGGCAGGCAGCAACTCATATAAGAGTGGACAGGGATGAACTCATATAAGACTGGACATGGAGGAACTCATATAAGAGTGGACAGTGGGAACTCATATAAGAGTGGACAGGGAGGAACTCATAAGAGTAGACAGGGGGAACCCATATAAGAGTGGACAGGCAGGAACTCATATAAGAGTGTACAGGGAGGAACTCATATAAGAGTGGACATGGAGAAACTCATATAAGAGTGGACAGGGAGGAACTCATACAAGAGTGGACAGGGAGGAACTCATATAAGACTGGACATGAAGGAACTCATATAAGAGTGGACAGTAGGAACTCATATAAGAGTGGACAGGGAGGAACTCATAAGAGTAGACAGGGGGAACCCATATAAGAGTGGACAGGCAGGAACTCATATAAGAGTGCACAGGGAGGAACTCATATAAGAGTGGACATGGAGAAACTCATATAAGAGTGGACAGGGAGGAAATCATATAAGAGTGGACTGGGAGGAACTCATATAAGAGTGGACTGGGAGGAACTCGTATAAGAGTGGACAGGCAGGAACACATATAAGAGTGGACAGGGAGCAACTCATCTTAGAGTGGACAGGGAGGAACTCATATAAGATTGGACAGGGAGGAACTCATATAAGGGTGGACATGGAGGAACTCATATAAGAGTAGACATGGAGGAACTCATATAAGAGTGGACAGGGGGAACTCATATAATAGTGGACAGGGAGGAACTCATAAGAGAGGACAGGGAGAAACTAATATATGAGTGTACATGGAGGAACTATATAAGAGTGGACAGAGAGGAACTAATATAAGAGTGGACAGGGAGGAACTAATATAAGAGTGGACAGGGAGGAACTAATATAAGAGTGGACAGGCTGGAACTCATAAGAGTGGACAGGCTGGAACTCATAAGAGTGGACAGGCAGGAACTCATATAAGAGTGGACAGGGAGGAACTCATAAGAGTGGACATGGAGGAACTCATAAGAGTGGACAGGCTGGAACTCATATACGAGTGGACCGGCAGCAACTCATATAAGAGTGGACAGGGAGGAACTCATATAAGAGAGGACAGGGAGGAACTAATATATGAGTGTACAGAGAGGAACTAATATAAGAGTGGACAGGGAGGAACTCATATAAGAGTGGACAGGGAGGAACTCATATAAGAGTGGACAGGGAGCAACTCATATAAGAGTGGACAGGGAGCAACTCATATAAGAGTGGACACGCAGGAACTCATATAAGAGTGGACAGGGAGGAACTCATATAAGAGTGGACAGGGAGGAACTCATATAAGAGTGGACAGGGAGGAACTCATATAAGAGTGGACAGACATCAACTCATATAAGAGTGGACATGGATGAACTCATATAAGAGTGGCAGGCAGCAACTCATATAAGAGTGGACAGGGATGAACTCATATAAGACTGGACATGGAGGAACTCATATAAGAGTGGACAGTGGGAACTCATATAAGAGTGGACAGGGAGGAACTCATAAGAGTAGACAGGGGGAACCCATATAAGAGTGGACAGGCAGGAACTCATATAAGAGTGTACAGGGAGGAACTCATATAAGAGTGGACATGGAGAAACTCATATAAGAGTGGACAGGGAGGAACTCATACAAGAGTGGACAGGGAGGAACTCATATAAGACTGGACATGAAGGAACTCATATAAGAGTGGACAGTAGGAACTCATATAAGAGTGGACAGGGAGGAACTCATAAGAGTAGACAGGGGGAACCCATATAAGAGTGGACAGGCAGGAACTCATATAAGAGTGCACAGGGAGGAACTCATATAAGAGTGGACATGGAGAAACTCATATAAGAGTGGACAGGGAGGAAATCATATAAGAGTGGACTGGGAGGAACTCATATAAGAGTGGACTGGGAGGAACTCGTATAAGAGTGGACAGGCAGGAACACATATAAGAGTGGACAGGGAGCAACTCATCTTAGAGTGGACAGGGAGGAACTCATATAAGATTGGACAGGGAGGAACTCATATAAGGGTGGACATGGAGGAACTCATATAAGAGTAGACATGGAGGAACTCATATAAGAGTGGACAGGGGGAACTCATATAATAGTCGACATGCAGGAATTCAGATAAGAGTGGACAGGCTGGGACTCATATAATAGTGGACAGGCAGCAACTCATATAAGAGTGGACTGGGAGGAACTCATATAAGAGTGGAAATGAGGAATTCATATAAGAGTGGACAGGGGAACTCATATAAGAGTGGACAGGGAGGAACTCATAAGAGTAGACAGGGGAAACTCATATAAGAGTGGACAGGCAGGAACTCATATAAGAGTGGTCAGGGAGGAACTCATATAAGAGTGGACAGGCAGGAACTCATATAAGAGTGGACAGTCAGCAACTCATATAAGAGTGGACACGGAGCAACTCATAAAAGAGTGGACAGGGAGCAACTCATAAAAGAGTGGACTGGGAGCAACTCATAAAAGAGTGGACAGGGAGCAACTCATATAAGAGTGGACAGGGAGCAACTCATATAAGAGTGGACACGCAGGAACTCATATAAGAGTGGACAGGGAGGAACTCATATAAGAGTGGACAGGGAGGAACTCATATAAGAGTGGACAGGGAGGAACTCATATAAGAGTGGACAGACATCAACTCATATAAGAGTGGACATGGATGAACTCATATAAGAGTGGCAGGCAGCAACTCATATAAGAGTGGACAGGGATGAACTCATATAAGACTGGACATGGAGGAACTCATATAAGAGTGGACAGTGGGAACTCATATAAGAGTGGACAGGGAGGAACTCATAAGAGTAGACAGGGGGAACCCATATAAGAGTGGACAGGCAGGAACTCATATAAGAGTGTACAGGGAGGAACTCATATAAGAGTGGACATGGAGAAACTCATATAAGAGTGGACAGGGAGGAACTCATACAAGAGTGGACAGGGAGGAACTCATATAAGACTGGACATGAAGGAACTCATATAAGAGTGGACAGTAGGAACTCATATAAGAGTGGACAGGGAGGAACTCATAAGAGTAGACAGGGGGAACCCATATAAGAGTGGACAGGCAGGAACTCATATAAGAGTGCACAGGGAGGAACTCATATAAGAGTGGACATGGAGAAACTCATATAAGAGTGGACAGGGAGGAAATCATATAAGAGTGGACTGGGAGGAACTCATATAAGAGTGGACTGGGAGGAACTCGTATAAGAGTGGACAGGCAGGAACACATATAAGAGTGGACAGGGAGCAACTCATCTTAGAGTGGACAGGGAGGAACTCATATAAGATTGGACAGGGAGGAACTCATATAAGGGTGGACATGGAGGAACTCATATAAGAGTAGACATGGAGGAACTCATATAAGAGTGGACAGGGGGAACTCATATAATAGTGGACAGGGAGGAACTCATAAGAGAGGACAGGGAGAAACTAATATATGAGTGTACATGGAGGAACTATATAAGAGTGGACAGAGAGGAACTAATATAAGAGTGGACAGGGAGGAACTAATATAAGAGTGGACAGGGAGGAACTAATATAAGAGTGGACAGGCTGGAACTCATAAGAGTGGACAGGCTGGAACTCATAAGAGTGGACAGGCAGGAACTCATATAAGAGTGGACAGGGAGGAACTCATAAGAGTGGACATGGAGGAACTCATAAGAGTGGACAGGCTGGAACTCATATACGAGTGGACCGGCAGCAACTCATATAAGAGTGGACAGGGAGGAACTCATATAAGAGAGGACAGGGAGGAACTAATATATGAGTGTACAGAGAGGAACTAATATAAGAGTGGACAGGGAGGAACTCATATAAGAGTGGACAGGGAGGAACTCATATAAGAGTGGACAGGGAGGAACTCATATAAGAGTGGACAGGGAGGAACCCATATAAGAGTGGACAGGCAGGAACTCATATAAGAGTGGACAGGCAGGAACTCATATAAGAGTGGACAGGCAGGAACTCATATAGCAGTGTACAGGGAGGAACTCATAAGAGTTGACATGGAGGAACTCATATAAGAGTGGACAGGGAAGAACTCATATAAGAGTGGACATGCAGGAATGCATATAAGAGTGGACAGGCTGGGACTCATATAATAGTGGACAGGCAGCAACTCATATAAGAGTGGACTGGGAGGAACTCATATAAGAGTGGAAATGAGGAACTCATATAAGAGTGGACAGGGGAACTCATATAAGAGTGGACAGGGAGGAACTCATAAGAGTAGACAGGGGAAACTCATATAAGAGTGGACAGGCAGGAACTCATATAAGAGTGGTCAGGGAGGAACTCATATAAGAGTGGACAGGCAGGAACTCATATAAGAGTGGACAGTCAGTAACTCATATAAGAGTGGACAGGGAGCAACTCATAAAAGAGTGGACAGGGAGCAACTCATAAAAGAGTGGACAGGGAGCAACTCATAAAGAGTGGACAGGGAGCAACTCATATAAGAGTGGACAGGGAGGAACTCATATAAGAGTGGACAAGCAGGAACTCATATAAGAGTGGACAGGGAGGAACTCATATAAGAGTGGACAGGGAGGAACTCATATAAAAGTAGACAGGGAGGAACTCATATAAGAGTGGACAGACATCAACTCATATAAGAGTGGACATGGATGAACTCATATAAGAGTGGCAGGCAGCAACTCAAATAAGAGTGGACAGGGATGAACTCATATAAGACTGGACATGGAGGAACTCATATAAGAGTGGACAGTGGGAACTCATATAAGAGTGGACAGGGAGGAACTCATAAGAGTAGACAGGGGGAACCCATATAAGAGTGGACAGGCAGGAACTCATATAAGAGTGTACAGGGATGAACTCATATAAGAGTGGACATGGAGAAACTCATATAAGAGTGGACAGGGAGGAACTCATACAAGAGTGGACTGGGAGGAACTCATATAAGAGTGGACTGGGAGGAACTCGTATAAGAGTGGACAGGCAGGAACACATATAAGAATGGACAGGGAGCAACTCATCTTAGAGTGGACAGGGAGCAACTCATATAAGATTGGACAGGGAGGAACTCATATAAGGGTGGACATGGAGGAACTCATATAAGAGTGGACATGGAGGAACTCATATAAGAGAGGACAGGGGGAACACATATAAGAGTGGACAGGGAGGAACTCATAAGAGTAGACAGGGGGAACTCATATAAGAGTGGACAGGCAGGAACTCATATAAGAGTGGTCAGGGAGGAACTCATATAAGAGTGGACATGGAGAAACTCATATAAGAGTGGACAGGGAGGAACTCATAAGAGTGGACTGGGAGGAACTCATATAAGAGTGGACAGGCAGGAACACATATAAGAGTGGTCAGGGAGGAACTCATATTTGAGTGGACAGGGAGAAACTCATAAAAGAATGGACAGTGAGCAACTCATATAAGAGTGGACAAAGGGGAACTCATATAAGAGTGGACAGGCAGGAACTCATATAAGAGTGGACAGGGGGGAACTCATATAAAGTGGACAGGGAGGAACTCATATAAGAGTGGACAGGCAGGAACTCATATAAGAGTGGACAGGCTGGAACTCATATAAGAGTGGACAGGCAGGAACTCATATAAGAGTGGACAGGGAGGAACTCATAAGAGTGGACAGGCAGGTACTCATAAGAGTGGACATGGAGGAACTCATAAGAGTGGACAGGCAGGAACTCATATAAGAGTGGACAGGCAGGAACTCATATAAGAGTGGACAGGCTGGAACTCATATACGAGTGGACAGGCAGCAACTCATATAATAGTGGACAGGGAGGAACTCATAAGAGAGGACAGGGAGGAACTAATATATGAGTGTACATGGAGGAACTAATAAAAGAGTGGACAGAGAGGAACTAATATAAGAGTGGACAGGGAAGAACTAATATAAGAGTGGACAGGGAGGAACTAATATAAGAGTGGACAGGCTGGAAATCATAAGAGTGGACAGGCTGGAACTCATAAGAGTGGACAGGGAGGAACTCATATAAGAGTGGACAGGCTGGATCTTATAAGAGTGGACAGGCTGGAACTCATAAGAGTGGACAGGCAGGAACTCATATAAGAGTGGACAGGGAGGAACTCATAATAGTGGACATGGAGGAACTCATAAGAGTGGACAGGCCGGAACTCATATACGAGTGGACAGGCAGCAACTCATATAAGAGTGGACAGGGAGGAACTCATATAAGAGTGGACAGGGAGGAACTAATATATGAGTGTACAGGGAGGAACTAATATAAGAGTGGACAGGGAGGAACTCATATAAGAGTGGACAGGGAGGAACTCATATAAGAGTGGACAGGCAGGAACTCATATAAGAGTGGACAGGGAGGAACTCATATAAGAGTGGACAGGGAGGAACCCATATAAGAGTGGACAGGCAGGAACTCATATAAGAGTGGACAGGCAGGAACTCATATAAGAGTGGACAGGCAGGAACTCATATAGCAGTGTACAGGGAGGAACTCATAAGAGTTGACAGGGAAGAACTCATATAAGAGTGGACAGGGAAGAACTCATATAAGAGTGGACATGCAGGAATTCATATAAGAGTGGACAGGCTGGGACTCATATAATAGTGGACAGGCAGCAACTCATATAAGAGTGGACTGGGAGGAACTCATATAAGAGTGGAAATGAGGAACTCATATAAGAGTGGACAGGGGAACTCATATAAGAGTGGACAGGCAGGAACTCATATAAGAGTGGTCAGGGAGGAACTCATATAAGAGTGGATATGGAGAAACTCATATAAGAGTGGACAGGGAGGAACTCATAAGAGTGGACTGGGAGGAACTCATATAAGAGTGGACAGGCAGGAACACATATAAGAGAGGTCAGGGAGGAACTCATATTTGAGTTGACAGGGAGGAACTCATATAAGAGTGGACAAGGAGGAACTCATATAAGAGTGGACAGTCAGCAACTCATAAGAGTGGACAGGGAGGAACTCATATAAGAGTGGACAGACATCAACTCATATAAGAGTGGACATGGATGAACTCATATAAGAGTGGCAGGCAGCAACGCATATAAGATTGGACAGGGAGGAACTAATATAAGGGTGGACATGGAGGAACTCATATAAGAGTGGACATGGAGGAACTCATATAAGAGTCGACAGGGGGAACTCATATAAGAGTGGACAGGGAGGAACTCATAAGAGTAGACAGGGGGAACTCATATAAGAGTGGACAGGCAGGAACTCATATAAGAGTGGTCAGGGAGGAACTCATATAAGAGTGGACATGGAGAAACTCATATAAGAGTGGACAGGGAGGAACTCATAAGAGTGGACTGGGAGGAACTCATATAAGAGTGGACAGGCAGGAACACATATAAGAGTGGTCAGGGAGGAACTCATATTTGAGAGGACAGGGAGAAACTCATAAAAGAATGGACAGGGAGCAACTCTTATAAGAGTGGACAAGGGGGAACTCATATAAGAGTGGACAGGCAGGAACTCATATAAGAGTGGACAGGGAGGAACTCATATAAAGTGGACAGGGATGAACTCATATAAGAGTGGACAGGCAGGAACTCATATAAGAGTGGACAGGCTGGAACTCATATAAGAGTGGACAGGCAGGAACTCATATAAGAGTGGACAGGGAGGAACTCATAAGAGTGGACAGGGAGGTACTCATAAGAGTGGACATGGAGGAACTCACAAGAGTGGACAGGCAGGAACTCATATAAGAGTGGACAGGCAGGAATACATATAAGAATGGACAGGGAGCAACTCATCTTAGAGTGGACAGGGAGCAACTCATATAAGATTGGACAGGGAGGAACTCATATAAGGGTGGACATGGAGGAATTCATATAAGAGTGGACAGGGAGGAACTCATATAAGACTGAACATGGAGGAACTCATATAAGAGTGGACAGTGGGAACTCATATAAGAGTGGACAGGGAGGAACTCATAAGAGTAGACAGGGGGAACCCATATAAGAGTGGACAGGCAGGAACTCATATAAGAGTGCACAGGGAGGAACTCATATAAGAGTGGACATGGAGAAACTCATATAAGAGTGGACATGGAGGAAATCATATAAGAGTGGACTGGGAGGAACTCATATAAGAGTGGACTGGGAGGAACTCGTATAAGAGTAGACAGGCAGGAACACATATAAGAGTGGACAGGGAGCAACTCATCTTAGAGTGGACAGGGAGGAACTCATATAAGATTGGACAGGGAGGAACTCATATAAGGGTGGACATGGAGGAACTCATATAAGAGTGGACATGGAGGAACTCATATAAGAGTGGACAGGGGGAACTCATATAATAGTGGACAGGGAGGAACTCATAAGAGAGGACAGGGAGAAACTAATATATGAGTGTACATGGAGGAACTAATATAAGAGTGGACAGAGAGGAACTAATATAAGAGTGGACAGGGAGGAACTAATATAAGAGTGGACAGGGAGGAACTAATATAAGAGTGGACAGGCTGGAACTCATAAGAGTGGACAGGCTGGAACTCATAAGAGTGGACAGGCAGGAACTCATATAAGAGTGGACAGGGAGGAACTCATAAGAGTGGACATGGAGGAACTCATAAGAGTGGACAGGCTGGAACTCATATACGAGTGGACAGGCAGCAACTCATATAAGAGTGGACAGGGAGGAACTCATATAAGAGAGAACAGGGAGGAACTAATATGTGAGTGTACAGAGAGGAACTAATATAAGAGTGGACAGGGAGGAACTCATATAAGAGTGGACAGGGAGGAACTCATATAAGAGTGGACAGGGAGGAACTCATATAAGAGTGGACAGGGATGAACTCATATAAGAGTGGACAGGGAGGAACCCATATAAGAGTGGACAGGCAGGAACTCATATAAGAGTGGACAGGCAGGAACTCATATAAGAGTGGACAGGCATGAACTCATATAGCAGTGTACAGGGAGGAACTCATAAGAGTTGACATGGAGGAACTCATATAAGAGTGGACAGGGAAGAACTCATATAAGAGTGGACATGCAGGAATTCATATAAGAGTGGACAGGCTGGGACTCATATAATAGTGGACAGGCAGCAACTCATATAAGAGTGGACTGGGAGGAACTCATATAAGAGTGGAAATGAGGAACTCATATAAGAGTGGACAGGGGAACTCATATAAGAGTGGACAGGGAGGAACTCATAAGAGTAGACAGGGGAAACTCATATAAGAGTGGACATGGAGAAACTCATACAAGAGTGGACAGGGAGGAACTCATAAGAGTGGACTGGGAGGAACTCATATAAGAGTGGACAGGCAGGAACACATATAAGAGAGGTCAGGGAGGAACTCATATTTGAGTTGACA
The DNA here is from genome assembly GCA_032622095.1 of Siphonodentalium dalli. NCBI lineage: Eukaryota > Metazoa > Mollusca > Scaphopoda > Gadilida > Siphonodentaliidae > Siphonodentalium > Siphonodentalium dalli. The sequence continues at coordinate 61,501,888 of CP136068.1, forward strand.
GGGAGGAACTCATATAAGAGTGGACAAGGAGGAACTCATATAAGAGTGGACAGTCAGCAACTCATAAGAGTGGACAGGGAGGAACTCATATAAGAGTGGACAGACATCAACTCATATAAGAGTGGACATGGATGAACTCATATAAGAGTGGCAGGCAGCAACGCATATAAGATCGGACAGGGAGGAACTCATATAAGGGTGGACATGGAGGAACTCATATAAGAGTGGACATGGAGGAACTCATATAAGAGTGGACAGGGGGAACTCATATAAGAGTGGACAGGGAGGAACTCATAAGAGTAGACAGGGGGAACTCATATAAGAGTGGACAGGCAGGAACTCATACAAGAGTGGTCAGGGAGGAACTCATATAAGAGTGGACATGGAGAAACTCATATAAGAGTGGACAGGGAGGAACTCATAAGAGTGGACTGGGAGGAACTCATATAAGAGTGGACAGGCAGGAACACATATAAGAGTGGTCAGGGAGGAACTCATATTTGAGTGGACAGGGAGAAACTCATAAAAGAATGGACAGGGAGCAACTCTTATAAGAGTGGACAAGGGGGAACTCATATAAGAGTGGACAGGCAGGAACTCATATAAGAGTGGACAGGGAGGAACTCATATAAAGTGGACAGGGAGGAACTCATATAAGAGTGGACAGGCAGGAACTCATATAAGAGTGGACAGGCAGGAACTCATATAAGAGTGGACAGGCAGGAACTCATATAAGAGTGGACAGGGAGGAATTCATAAGAGTGGACAGGGAGGCACTCATAAGAGTGGACATGGAGGAACTCACAAGAGTGGACAGGCAGGAACTCATATAAGAGTGGACAGGCAGGAACTCATATAAGAGTGGACAGGCTGGAACTCATATACGAGTGGACAGGCTGGAACTCATATACGAGTGGACAGGCAGCAACTCATATAATAGTGGACAGGGAGGAACTCATAAGAGAGGACAGGGAGGAACTAATATATGAGTGTACATGGAGGAACTAATATAAGAGTGGACAGGGAGGAACTAGTATAAGAGTGGACAGGGAGGAACTAATATAAGAGTGGACAGGGAGGAACTAATATAAGAGTGGACAGGGAGGAACTAATATAATAGTGGACAGGGAGGAACTAATATAAGAGTGGACAGGGTGGAACTCATATAAGAGTGGACAGGCTGGAACTCATAAGAGTGGACAGGCTGGAACTCATAAGACTGGACAGGGAGGAACTCATAAGAGTGGAAGGCTGGAACTCATATAAGAGTGGACAGGGAGGAACTCATAAGAGTGGACATGGAGGAACTCATAAGAGTGGAAGGCTGGAACTCATATACGAGTGGACAGGCAGCAACTCATATAAGAGTGGACAGGGAGGAACTCATATAAGAGAGGACATAGAGGAACTAATATATGAGTGTACAGGGAGGAACTAATATAAGAGTGGACAGGGAGGAACTCATATAAGAGTGGACAGGGAGGAACTCATATAAGAGTGGACAGGGAGGAACTCATATAAGAGTGGACAGGGAGGAACTCATATAAGAGTGGACAGGGAGGAACCCATATAAGAGTGGACAGGGAGGAACTCATATAAGACTGGACATGGAGGAACTCATATAAGAGTGGACAGTGGGAACTCATATAAGAGTGGACAGGGAGGAACTCATAAGAGTAGACAGGGGGAACCCATATAAGAGTGGACAGGCAGGAACTCATATAAGAGTGCACAGGGAGGAACTCATATAAGAGTGGACATGGAGAAACTCATATAAGAGTGGACATGGAGGAAATCATATAAGAGTGGACTGGGAGGAACTCATATAAGAGTGGACTGGGAGGAACTCGTATAAGAGTAGACAGGCAGGAACACATATAAGAGTGGACAGGGAGCAACTCATCTTAGAGTGGACAGGGAGGAACTCATATAAGATTGGACAGGGAGGAACTCATATAAGGGTGGACATGGAGGAACTCATATAAGAGTGGACATGGAGGAACTCATATAAGAGTGGACAGGGGGAACTCATATAATAGTGGACAGGGAGGAACTCATAAGAGAGGACAGGGAGAAACTAATATATGAGTGTACATGGAGGAACTAATATAAGAGTGGACAGAGAGGAACTAATATAAGAGTGGACAGGGAGGAACTAATATAAGAGTGGACAGGGAGGAACTAATATAAGAGTGGACAGGCTGGAACTCATAAGAGTGGACAGGCTGGAACTCATAAGAGTGGACAGGCAGGAACTCATATAAGAGTGGACAGGGAGGAACTCATAAGAGTGGACATGGAGGAACTCATAAGAGTGGACAGGCTGGAACTCATATACGAGTGGACAGGCAGCAACTCATATAAGAGTGGACAGGGAGGAACTCATATAAGAGAGAACAGGGAGGAACTAATATGTGAGTGTACAGAGAGGAACTAATATAAGAGTGGACAGGGAGGAACTCATATAAGAGTGGACAGGGAGGAACTCATATAAGAGTGGACAGGGAGGAACTCATATAAGAGTGGACAGGGATGAACTCATATAAGAGTGGACAGGGAGGAACCCATATAAGAGTGGACAGGCAGGAACTCATATAAGAGTGGACAGGCAGGAACTCATATAAGAGTGGACAGGCATGAACTCATATAGCAGTGTACAGGGAGGAACTCATAAGAGTTGACATGGAGGAACTCATATAAGAGTGGACAGGGAAGAACTCATATAAGAGTGGACATGCAGGAATTCATATAAGAGTGGACAGGCTGGGACTCATATAATAGTGGACAGGCAGCAACTCATATAAGAGTGGACTGGGAGGAACTCATATAAGAGTGGAAATGAGGAACTCATATAAGAGTGGACAGGGGAACTCATATAAGAGTGGACAGGGAGGAACTCATAAGAGTAGACAGGGGAAACTCATATAAGAGTGGACATGGAGAAACTCATACAAGAGTGGACAGGGAGGAACTCATAAGAGTGGACTGGGAGGAACTCATATAAGAGTGGACAGGCAGGAACACATATAAGAGAGGTCAGGGAGGAACTCATATTTGAGTTGACAGGGAGGAACTCATATAAGAGTGGACAAGGAGGAACTCATATAAGAGTGGACAGTCAGCAACTCATAAGAGTGGACAGGGAGGAACTCATATAAGAGTGGACAGACATCAACTCATATAAGAGTGGACATGGATGAACTCATATAAGAGTGGCAGGCAGCAACGCATATAAGATCGGACAGGGAGGAACTCATATAAGGGTGGACATGGAGGAACTCATATAAGAGTGGACATGGAGGAACTCATATAAGAGTGGACAGGGGGAACTCATATAAGAGTGGACAGGGAGGAACTCATAAGAGTAGACAGGGGGAACTCATATAAGAGTGGACAGGCAGGAACTCATACAAGAGTGGTCAGGGAGGAACTCATATAAGAGTGGACATGGAGAAACTCATATAAGAGTGGACAGGGAGGAACTCATAAGAGTGGACTGGGAGGAACTCATATAAGAGTGGACAGGCAGGAACACATATAAGAGTGGTCAGGGAGGAACTCATATTTGAGTGGACAGGGAGAAACTCATAAAAGAATGGACAGGGAGCAACTCTTATAAGAGTGGACAAGGGGGAACTCATATAAGAGTGGACAGGCAGGAACTCATATAAGAGTGGACAGGGAGGAACTCATATAAAGTGGACAGGGAGGAACTCATATAAGAGTGGACAGGCAGGAACTCATATAAGAGTGGACAGGCAGGAACTCATATAAGAGTGGACAGGCAGGAACTCATATAAGAGTGGACAGGGAGGAATTCATAAGAGTGGACAGGGAGGCACTCATAAGAGTGGACATGGAGGAACTCACAAGAGTGGACAGGCAGGAACTCATATAAGAGTGGACAGGCAGGAACTCATATAAGAGTGGACAGGCTGGAACTCATATACGAGTGGACAGGCTGGAACTCATATACGAGTGGACAGGCAGCAACTCATATAATAGTGGACAGGGAGGAACTCATAAGAGAGGACAGGGAGGAACTAATATATGAGTGTACATGGAGGAACTAATATAAGAGTGGACAGGGAGGAACTAGTATAAGAGTGGACAGGGAGGAACTAATATAAGAGTGGACAGGGAGGAACTAATATAAGAGTGGACAGGGAGGAACTAATATAATAGTGGACAGGGAGGAACTAATATAAGAGTGGACAGGGTGGAACTCATATAAGAGTGGACAGGCTGGAACTCATAAGAGTGGATAGGCTGGAACTCATAAGACTGGACAGGGAGGAACTCATAAGAGTGGAAGGCTGGAACTCATATAAGAGTGGACAGGGAGGAACTCATAAGAGTGGACATGGAGGAACTCATAAGAGTGGAAGGCTGGAACTCATATACGAGTGGACAGGCAGCAACTCATATAAGAGTGGACAGGGAGGAACTCATATAAGAGAGGACATAGAGGAACTAATATATGAGTGTACAGGGAGGAACTAATATAAGAGTGGACAGGGAGGAACTCATATAAGAGTGGACAGGGAGGAACTCATATAAGAGTGGACAGGGAGGAACTCATATAAGAGTGGACAGGGAGGAACTCATATAAGAGTGGACAGGGAGGAACCCATATAAGAGTGGACAGGCAGGAACTCATATAAGAGTGGACAGGCAGGAACTCATATAAGAGTGGACAGGCAGGAACTCATATAGCAGTGTACAGGTATGAACTCATAAGAGTTGACAGGGAGAAACTCATAAAAGAGTGGACAGGGAAGAACTCATATAAGAGTGGACATGCAGGAATTCATATAAGAGTGGACAGGCTGGGACTCATATAATAGTGGACAGGCAGCAACTCATATAAGAGTGGACTGGGAGGAACTCATATAAGAGTGGAAATGAGGAACTCATATAAGAGTGGACAGGCTGGAACTCATAAGAGTGGACAGGCAGGAACTCATATAAGAGTGGACAGGGAGGAACTCATAAGAGTGGACATGGAGGAACTCATAAGAGTGGACAGGCTGGAACTCATATACGAGTGGACAGGTAGCAACTCATATAAGAGTGGACAGGGAGGAACTCATATAAGAGAGGACAGGGAGGAACTAATATATGAGTGTACAGGGAGGAACTAATATAAGAGTGGACAGGGAGGAACTCATATAAGAGTGGACAGGGAGGAACTCATATAAGAGTGGACAGGGAGGAACTCATATAAGAGTGGACAGGGAGGAATTCATATAAGAGTGGACAGGGAGGAACCCATATAAGAGTGGACAGGCAGGAACTCATATAAGAGTGGACAGGCAGGAACTCATATAAGAGTGGACAGGCAGGAACTCATATAGCAGTGTACAGGGAGGAACTCATACGAGTTGACAGGGAGGAACTCATATAAGAGTGGACAGGGAAGAACTCATATAAGAGTGGACATGCAGGAATTCATATAAGAGTGGACAGGCTGGGACTCATATAATAGTGGACAGGCAGCAACTCATATAAGAGTGGACTGGGAGGAACTCATATAAGAGTGGAAATGAGGAACTCATATAAGAGTGGACAGGGGAACTCATATAAGAGTGGACAGGGAGGAACTCATATAAGAGTGGACAGGGGAACTCATATAAGAGTGGACAGGGAGGAACTCATATAAGAGTGGTCAGGGAGGAACTCATATAAGAGTGGACATGGAGAAACTCATATAAGAGTGGACAAGGAGGAACTCATAAGAGTGGACTGGGAGGAACTAATATAAGAGTGGACAGGCAGGAACACATATAAGAGTGGTCAGGGAGGAACTCATATTTGAGTTGACAGGGAGGAACTCATATAAGAGTGGACAAGGAGGAACTCATATAAGAGTGGACAGTCAGCAACTCATAAGAGTGGACAGGGAGGAACTCATATAAGAGTGGACAGACATCAACTCATATAAGAGTGGACATGGATGAACTCATATAAGAGTGGCAGGCAGCAACTCATATAAGATTGGACAGGGAGGAACTCATATAAGAGTGGACAGGGGAACTCATAAGAGTGGACAGGGAGGAACTCATAAGAGTAGACAGGGGGAACTCATATAAGAGTGGACAGGCATGAACTCATATAAGAGTGGTCAGGGAGGAACTCATATAAGAGTGGACATGGAGAAACTCATATAAGAGTGGACAGGGAGGAACTCATAAGATTGGACAGGTAGGAACTCATATAAGAGTGGACAGTGAGCAACTCATATAAGAGTGGACAAAGGGGAACTCATATAAGAGTGGACAGGCAGGAACTCATATAAGAGTGGACAGGGAGGAACTCATATAAAGTGGACAGGGAGGAACTCATATAAGAGTGGACAGGCAGGAACTCATATAAGAGTGGACAGGCTGGAACTCATATAAGAGTGGACAGGCAGGAACTCATATAAGAGTGGACAGGGAGGAACTCATAAGAGTGTGCAGGCAGGTACTCATAAGAGTGGACATGGAGGAACTCATAAGAGTGGACAGGCAGGAACTCATATAAGAGTGGACAGGCAGGAACTCATATAAGAGTGGACAGGCTGGAACTCATATACGAGTGGACAGGCAGCAACTCATATAATAGTGGACAGGGACGAACTCATAAGAGAGGACAGGGAGGAACTAATATATGAGTGTACATGGAGGAACTAATATAAGAGTGGACAGAGAGGAACTAATATAAGAGTGGACAGGGAGGAACTAATATAAGAGTGGACAGGGAGGAACTAATATAAGAGTGGACAGGCTGGAAATCATAAGAGTGGACAGGCTGGAACTCATAAGAGTGGACAGGGAGGAACTCATATAAGAGTGGACAGGCTGGATCTTATAAGAGTGGACAGGCTGGAACTCATAAGAGTGGACAGGCAGGAACTCATATAAGAGTGGACAGGGAGGAACTCATAATAGTGGACATGGAGGAACTCATAAGAGTGGACAGGCCGGAACTCATATACGAGTGGACAGGCAGCAACTCATATAAGAGTGGACAGGGAGGAACTCATATAAGAGAGGACAGGGAGAAACTAATATATGAGTGTACAGGGAGGAACTAATATAAGAGTGGACAGGGAGGAACTCATATAAGAGTGGACAGGGAGGAACTCATATAAGAGTGGACAGGCAGGAACTCATATAAGAGTGGACAGGGAGGAACTCATATAAGAGTGGACAGGGAGGAACCCATATAAGAGTGGACAGGCAGGAACTCATATAAGAGTGGACAGGCAGGAACTCATATAAGAGTGGACAGGCAGGAACTCATATAGCAGTGTACAGGGAGGAACTCATAAGAGTTGACAGGGAGGAACTCATATAAGAGTGGACAGGGAAGAACTCATATAAGAGTGGACATGCAGGAATTCATATAAGAGTGGACAGGCTGGGACTCATATAATAGTGGACAGGCAGCAACTCATATAAGAGTGGACTGGGAGGAACTCATATAAGAGTGGAAATGAGGAACTCATATAAGAGTGGACAGGGGAACTCATATAAGAGTGGACAGGCAGGAACACATATAAGAGAGGTCAGGGAGGAACTCATATTTGAGTTGACAGGGAGGAACTCATATAAGAGTGGACAAGGAGGAACTCATATAAGAGTGGACAGTCAGCAACTCATAAGAGTGGACAGGGAGGAACTCATATAAGAGTGGACAGACATCAACTCATATAAGAGTGGACATGGATGAACTCATATAAGAGTGGCAGGCAGCAACGCATATAAGATTGGACAGGGAGGAACTCATATAAGGGTGGACATGGAGGAACTCATATAAGAGTGGACATGGAGGAACTCATATAAGAGTGGGCAGGGGGAACTCATATAAGAGTGGACAGGGAGGAACTCATAAGAGTAGACAGGGGGAACTCATATAAGAGTGGACAGGCAGGAACTCATATAAGAGTGGTCAGGGAGGAACTCATATAAGAGTGGACATGGAGAAACTCATATAAGAGTGGACAGGGAGGAACTCATAAGAGTGGACTGGGAGGAACTCATATAAGAGTGGACAGGCAGGAACACATATAAGAGTGGTCAGGGAGGAACTCATATTTGAGTGGACAGGGAGAAACTCATAACAGAATGGACAGGGAGCAACTCTTATAAGAGTGGACAAGGGGGAACTCATATAAGAGTGGACAGGCAGGAACTCATATAAGAGTGGACAGGGAGGAACTCATATAAAGTGGACAGGGAGGAACTCATATAAGAGTGGACAGGCAGGAACTCATATAAGAGTGGACAGGCTGGAACTAATATAAGAGTGGACAGGCAGGAACTCATATAAGAGTGGACAGGGAGGAACTCATAAGAGTGGACAGGGAGGTACTCATAAGAGTGGACATGGAGGAACTCACAAGAGTGGACAGGCAGGAACTCATATAAGAGTGGACAGGCAGGAACTCATATAAGAGTGGACAGGCTGGAACTCATATACGAGTGGACAGGCTGGAACTCATATACGAGTGGACAGGCAGCAACTCATATAATAGTGGACAGGGAGGAACTCATAAGAGAGGACAGGGAGGAACTAATATATGAGTGTACATGGAGGAACTAATATAAGAGTGGACAGGGAGGAACTAGTATAAGAGTGGACAGGGAGGAACTAATATAAGAGTGGACAGGGAGGAACTAATATAAGAGTGGACAGGGAGGAACTAATATAATAGTGGACAGGGAGGAACTAATATAAGAGTGGACAGGGTGGAACTCATATAAGAGTGGACAGGCTGGAACTCATAAGAGTGGACAGGCTGGAACTCATAAGACTGGACAGGCAGGAACTCATATAAGAGTGGACAGGGAGGAACTCATAAGAGTGGACATGGAGGAACTCATAAGAGTGGAAGGCTGGAACTCATATACGAGTGGACAGGCAGCAACTCATATAAGAGTGGACAGGGAGGAACTCATATAAGAGAGGACATAGAGGAACTAATATAGGAGTGTATAGGGAGGAACTAATATAAGAGTGGACAGGGAGGAACTCATATAAGAGTGGACAGGGAGGAACTCATATAAGAGTGGACAGGGAGGAACTCATATAAGAGTGGACAGGGAGGAACCCATATAAGAGTGGACAGGCAGGAACTCATATAAGAGTGGACAGGCAGGAACTCATATAAGAGTGGACAGGCAGGAACTCATATAGCAGTGTACAGGTAGGAACTCATAAGAGTTGACAGGGAGGAACTCATATAAGAGTGGACAGGGAAGAACTCATATAAGAGTGGACATGCAGGAATTCATATAAGAGTGGACAGGCTGGGACTCATATAATAGTGGACAGGCAGCAACTCATATAAGAGTGGACTGGGAGGAACTCATATAAGAGTGGAAATGAGGAACTCATATAAGAGTGGACAGGCTGGAACTCATAAGAGGGGACAGGCAGGAACTCATATAAGAGTGGACAGGGGAACTCATAAGAGTGGACAGGGAGGAACTCATATAAGAGTGGTCAGGGAGGAACTCATATAAGAGTGGACATGGAGAAACTCATATAAGAGTGGACAAGGAGGAACTCATAAGAGTGGACTGGGAGGAACTCATATAAGAGTGGACAGGCAGGAACACATATAAGAGTGGTCAGGGAGGAACTCATATTTGAGTTGACAGGGAGGAACTCATATAAGAGTGGACAAGGAGGAACTCATATAAGAGTGGACAGTCAGCAACTCATAAAGCAGTGTACAGGGAGGAACTCATATAAGAGTGGACAGACATCAACTCACATAAGAGTGGACATGGATGAACTCATATAAGAGTGGCAGGCAGCAACTCATATAAGATTGGACAGGGAGGAACTCATATAAGAGTGGACAGGGGAACTCATAAGAGTGGACAGGGAGGAACTCATAAGAGTAGACAGGGGGAACTCATATAAGAGTGGACAGGCATGAACTCATATAAGAGTGGTCAGGGAGGAACTCATATAAGAGTGGACATGGAGAAACTCATATAAGAGTGGACAGGGAGGAACTCATAAGAGTGGACAGGTAGGAACTCATATAAGAGTGGACAGGGAGGAACTCATATAAGAGTGGACAGGGAGGAACTCATATAAGAGTGGACAGACAACAACTCATATAAGAGTGGACATGGATGAACTCATATAAGAGTGGCAGGCAGCAACGCATATAAGATTGGACAGGGAGGAACTCATATAAGGGTGGACATGGAGGAACTCATATAAGAGTGGACATGGAGGAACTCATAAAAGAGTGGACAGGGGGAACTCATATAAGAGTGGACAGGGAGGAACTCATAAGAGTAGACAGGGGGAACTCATATAAGAGTGGACAGGCAGGAACTCATATAAGAGTGGTCAGGGAGGAACTCATATAAGAGTGGACATGGAGAAACTCATATAAGAGTGGACAGGGAGGAACTCATAAGAGTGGACTGGGAGGAACTCATATAAGAGTGGACAGGCAGGAACTCATATAAGAGTGGACAGGCTGGAACTCATATACGAGTGGACAGGCTGGAACTCATATACGAGTGGACAGGCAGCAACTCATATAATAGTGGACAGGGAGGAACTCATAAGAGAGGACAGGGAGGAACTAATATATGAGTGTACATGGAGGAACTAATATAAGAGTGGACAGGGAGGAACTAATATAAGAGTGAACAGGGAGGAACTAATATAAGAGTGGACAGGGAGGAACTAATATAATAGTGGACAGGGAGGAACTAATATAAGAGTGGACAGGGTGGAACTCATATAAGAGTGGACAGGCTGGAACTCATAAGAGTGGACAGGCTGGAACTCATAAGACTGGACAGGCAGGAACTCATATAAGAGTGGACAGGGAGGAACTCATAAGAGTGGACATGGAGGAACTCATAAGAGTGGAAGGCTGGAACTCATATACGAGTGGACAGGCAGCAACTCATATAAGAGTGGACAGGGAGGAACTCATATAAGAGAGGACATAGAGGAACTAATATATGAGTGTACAGGGAGGAACTAATATAAGAGTGGACAGGGAGGAACTCATATAAGAGTGGACAGGGAGGAACTCATATAAGAGTGGACAGCGAGGAACTCATATAAGAGTGGACAGGGAGGAACTCATATAAGAGTGGACAGGGAGGAACCCATATAAGAGTGGACAGGCAGGAACTCATATAAGAGTGGACAGGCAGGAACTCATATAAGAGTGGACAGGCAGGAACTCATATAAGAGTGGTCAGGGAGGAACTCATATAAGAGTGGACATGGAGAAACTCATATAAGAGTGGACAGGGAGGAACTCATAAGAGTGGACAGGTAGGAACTCATATAAGAGTGGACAGGGAGGAACTCATATAAGAGTGGACAGGGAGGAACTCATATAAGAGTGGACAGACAACAACTCATATAAGAGTGGACATGGATGAACTCATATAAGAGTGGCAGGCAGCAACGCATATAAGATTGGACAGGGAGGAACTCATATAAGGGTGGACATGGAGGAACTCATATAAGAGTGGACATGGAGGAACTCATAAAAGAGTGGACAGGGGGAACTCATATAAGAGTGGACAGGGAGGAACTCATAAGAGTAGACAGGGGGAACTCATATAAGAGTGGACAGGCATGAACTCATATAAGAGTGGTCAGGGAGGAACTCATATAAGAGTGGACATGGAGAAACTCATATAAGAGTGGACAGGGAGGAACTCATAAGAGTGGACAGGTAGGAACTCATATAAGAGTGGACAGGGAGGAACTCATATAAGAGTGGACAGGGAGGAACTCATATAAGAGTGGACAGACAACAACTCATATAAGAGTGGACATGGATGAACTCATATAAGAGTGGCAGGCAGCAACGCATATAAGATTGGACAGGGAGGAACTCATATAAGGGTGGACATGGAGGAACTCATATAAGAGTGGACATGGAGGAACTCATAAATGAGTGGACAGGGGGAACTCATATAAGAGTGGACAGGGAGGAACTCATAAGAGTAGACAGGGGGAACTCATATAAGAGTGGACAGGCAGGAACTCATATAAGAGTGGTCAGGGAGGAACTCATATAAGAGTGGACATGGAGAAACTCATATAAGAGTGGACAGGGAGGAACTCATAAGAGTGGACTGGGAGGAACTCATATAAGAGTGGACAGGCAGGAACTCATATAAGAGTGGACAGGCTGGAACTCATATACGAGTGGACAGGCTGGAACTCATATACGAGTGGACAGGCAGCAACTCATATAATAGTGGACAGGGAGGAACTCATAAGAGAGGACAGGGAGGAACTAATATATGAGTGTACATGGAGGAACTAATATAAGAGTGGACAGGGAGGAACTAGTATAAGAGTGGACAGGGAGGAACTAATATAAGAGTGGACAGGGAGGAACTAATATAAGAGTGGACAGGGAGGAACTAATATAATAGTGGACAGGGAGGAACTAATATAAGAGTGGACAGGGTGGAACTCATATAAGAGTGGACAGGCTGGAACTCATAAGAGTGGACAGGCTGGAACTCATAAGACTGGACAGGCAGGAACTCATATAAGAGTGGACAGGGAGGAACTCATAAGAGTGGACATGGAGGAACTCATAAGAGTGGAAGGCTGGAACTCATATACGAGTGGACAGGCAGCAACTCATATAAGAGTGGACAGGGAGGAACTCATATAAGAGAGGACATAGAGGAACTAATATATGAGTGTACAGGGAGGAACTAATATAAGAGTGGACAGGGAGGAACTCATATAAGAGTGGACAGGGAGGAACTCATATAAGAGTGGACAGGGAGGAACTCATATAAGAGTGGACAGGGAGGAACTCATATAAGAGTGGACAGGGAGGAACCCATATAAGAGTGGACAGGCAGGAACTCATATAAGAGTGGACAGGCAGGAACTCATATAAGAGTGGACAGGCAGGAACTCATATAGCAGTGTACAGGTAGGAACTCATAAGAGTTGACAGGGAGGAACTCATATAAGAGTGGACAGGGAAGAACTCATATAAGAGTGGACATGCAGGAATTCATATAAGAGTGGACAGGCTGGGACTCATATAATAGTGGACAGGCAGCAACTCATATAAGAGTGGACTGGGAGGAACTCATATAAGAGTGGAAATGAGGAACTCATATAAGAGTGGACAGGCTGGAACTCATAAGAGTGGACAGGCAGGAACTCATATAAGAGTGGACAGGGAGGAACTCATAAGAGTGGACATGGAGGAACTCATAAGAGTGGACAGGCTGGAACTCATATACGAGTGGACAGGTAGCAACTCATATAAGAGTGGACAGGGAGGAACTCATATAAGAGAGGACAGGGAGGAACTAATATATGAGTGTACAGGGAGGAACTAATATAAGAGTGGACAGGGAGGAACTCATATAAGAGTGGACAGGGAGGAACTCATATAAGAGTGGACAGGGAGGAACTCATATAAGAGTGGACAGGGAGGAATTCATATAAGAGTGGACAGGGAGGAACCCATATAAGAGTGGACAGGCAGGAACTCATATAAGAGTGGACAGGCAGGAACTCATATAAGAGTGGACAGGCAGGAACTCATATAGCAGTGTACAGGGAGGAACTCATACGAGTTGACAGGGAGGAACTCATATAAGAGTGGACAGGGAAGAACTCATATAAGAGTGGACATGCAGGAATTCATATAAGAGTGGACAGGCTGGGACTCATATAATAGTGGAAATGAGGAACTCATATAAGAGTGGACAGGGGAACTCATATAAGAGTGGACAGGGAGGAACTCATATAAGAGTGGACAGGGGAACTCATATAAGAGTGGACTGGGAGGAACTCATATAAGAGTGGAAATGAGGAACTCATATAAGAGTGGACAGGGGAACTCATATAAGAGTGGACAGGGAGGAACTCATATAAGAGTGGACAGGGGAACTCATATAAGAGTGGACAGGGAGGAACTCATATAAGAGTGGTCAGGGAGGAACTCATATAAGAGTGGACATGGAGAAACTCATATAAGAGTGGACAAGGAGGAACTCATAAGAGTGGACTGGGAGGAACTAATATAAGAGTGGACAGGCAGGAACACATATAAGAGTGGTCAGGGAGGAACTCATATTTGAGTTGACAGGGAGGAACTCATATAAGAGTGGACAAGGAGGAACTTATATAAGAGTGGACAGTCAGCAACTCATAAGAGTGGACAGGGAGGAACTCATATAAGAGTGGACAGACATCAACTCATATAAGAGTGGACATGGATGAACTCATATAAGAGTGGCAGGCAGCAACTCATATAAGATTGGACAGGGAGGAACTCATATAAGAGTGGACAGGGGAACTCATAAGAGTGGACAGGGAGGAACTCATAAGAGTAGACAGGGGGAACTCATATAAGAGTGGACAGGCATGAACTCATATAAGAGTGGTCAGGGAGGAACTCATATAAGAGTGGACATGGAGAAACTCATATAAGAGTGGACAGGGAGGAACTCATAAGAGTGGACAGGTAGGAACTCATATAAGAGTGGACAGTGAGCAACTCATATAAGAGTGGACAAAGGGGAACTCATATAAGAGTGGACAGGCAGGAACTCATATAAGAGTGGACAGGGAGGAACTCATATAAAGTGGACAGGGAGGAACTCATATAAGAGTGGACAGGCAGGAACTCATATAAGAGTGGACAGGCTGGAACTCATATAAGAGTGGACAGGCAGGAACTCATATAAGAGTGGACAGGGAGGAACTCATAAGAGTGTGCAGGCAGGTACTCATAAGAGTGGACATGGAGGAACTCATAAGAGTGGACAGGCAGGAACTCATATAAGAGTGGACAGGCAGGAACTCATATAAGAGTGGACAGGCTGGAACTCATATACGAGTGGACAGGCAGCAACTCATATAATAGTGGACAGGGACGAACTCATAAGAGAGGACAGGGAGGAACTAATATATGAGTGTACATGGAGGAACTAATATAAGAGTGGACAGAGAGGAACTAATATAAGAGTGGACAGGGAGGAACTAATATAAGAGTGGACAGGGAGGAACTAATATAAGAGTGGACAGGCTGGAAATCATAAGAGTGGACAGGCTGGAACTCATAAGAGTGGACAGGGAGGAACTCATATAAGAGTGGACAGGCTGGATCTTATAAGAGTGGACAGGCTGGAACTCATAAGAGTGGACAGGCAGGAACTCATATAAGAGTGGATAGGGAGGAACTCATAATAGTGGACATGGAGGAACTCATAAGAGTGGACAGGCCGGAACTCATATACGAGTGGACAGGCAGCAACTCATATAAGAGTGGACAGGGAGGAACTCATATAAGAGAGGACAGGGAGAAACTAATATATGAGTGTACAGGGAGGAACTAATATAAGAGTGGACAGGGAGGAACTCATATAAGAGTGGACAGGGAGGAACTCATATAAGAGTGGACAGGCAGGAACTCATATAAGAGTGGACAGGGAGGAACTCATATAAGAGTGGACAGGGAGGAACCCATATAAGAGTGGACAGGCAGGAACTCATATAAGAGTGGACAGGCAGGAACTCATATAAGAGTGGACAGGCAGGAACTCATATAGCAGTGTACAGGGAGGAACTCATAAGAGTTGACAGGGAGGAACTCATATAAGAGTGAACAGGGAAGAACTCATATAAGAGTGGACATGCAGGAATTCATATAAGAGTGGACAGGCTGGGACTCATATAATAGTGGACAGGCAGCAACTCATATAAGAGTGGACTGGGAGGAACTCATATAAGAGTGGAAATGAGGAACTCATATAAGAGTGGACAGGGGAACTCATATAAGAGTGGACAGGCAGGAACTCATATAAGAGTGGTCAGGGAGGAACTCATATAAGAGTGGACATGGAGAAACTCATACAAGAGTGGACAGGGAGGAACTCATAAGAGTGGACTGGGAGGAACTCATATAAGAGTGGACAGGCAGGAACACATATAAGAGAGGTCAGGGAGGAACTCATATTTGAGTTGACAGGGAGGAACTCATATAAGAGTGGACAAGGAGGAACTCATATAAGAGTGGACAGTCAGCAACTCATAAGAGTGGACAGGGAGGAACTCATATAAGAGTGGACAGACATCAACTCATATAAGAGTGGACATGGATGAACTCATATAAGAGTGGCAGGCAGCAACGCATATAAGATTGGACAGGGAGGAACTCATATAAGGGTGGACATGGAGGAACTCATATAAGAGTGGACATGGAGGAACTCATATAAGAGTGGGCAGGGGGAACTCATATAAGAGTGGACAGGGAGGAACTCATAAGAGTAGACAGGGGGAACTCATATAAGAGTGGACAGGCAGGAACTCATATAAGAGTGGTCAGGGAGGAACTCATATAAGAGTGGACATGGAGAAACTCATATAAGAGTGGACAGGGAGGAACTCATAAGAGTGGACTGGGAGGAACTCATATAAGAGTGGACAGGCAGGAACACATATAAGAGTGGTCAGGGAGGAACTCATATTTGAGTGGACAGGGAGAAACTCATAACAGAATGGACAGGGAGCAACTCTTATAAGAGTGGACAAGGGGGAACTCATATAAGAGTGGACAGGCAGGAACTCATATAAGAGTGGACAGGGAGGAACTCATATAAAGTGGACAGGGAGGAACTCATATAAGAGTGGACAGGCAGGAACTCATATAAGAGTGGACAGGCTGGAACTAATATAAGAGTGGACAGGCAGGAACTCATATACGAGTGGACAGGGAGGAACTCATAAGAGTGGACAGGGAGGTACTCATAAGAGTGGACAGGCAGGAACTCATATAAGAGTGGACAGGCAGGAACTCATATAAGAGTGGACAGGCTGGAACTCATATACGAGTGGACAGGCTGGAACTCATATACGAGTGGACAGGCAGCAACTCATATAATAGTGGACAGGGAGGAACTCATAAGAGAGGACAGAGAGGAACTAATATATGAGTGTACATGGAGGAACTAATATAAGAGTGGACAGGGAGGAACTAGTATAAGAGTGGACAGGGAGGAACTAATATAAGAGTGGACAGGGAGGAACTAATATAAGAGTGGACAGGGAGGAACTAATATAATAGTGGACAGGGAGGAACTAATATAAGAGTGGACAGGGTGGAACTCATATAAGAGTGGACAGGCTGGAACTCATAAGAGTGGACAGGCTGGAACTCATAAGACTGGACAGGCAGGAACTCATATAAGAGTGGACAGGGAGGAACTCATAAGAGTGGACATGGAGGAACTCATAAGAGTGGAAGGCTGGAACTCATATACGAGTGGACAGGCAGCAACTCATATAAGAGTGGACAGGGAGGAACTCATATAAGAGAGGACATAGAGGAACTAATATATGAGTGTATAGGGAGGAACTAATATAAGAGTGGACAGGGAGGAACTCATATAAGAGTGGACAGGGAGGAACTCATATAAGAGTGGACAGGGAGGAACTCATATAAGAGTGGACAGGGAGAAACTCATATAAGAGTGGACAGGGAGGAACCCATATAAGAGTGGACAGGCAGGAACTCATATAAGAGTGGACAGGCAGGAACTCATATAAGAGTGGACAGGCAGGAACTCATATAGCAGTGTACAGGTAGGAACTCATAAGAGTTGACAGGGAGGAACTCATATAAGAGTGGACAGGGAAGAACTCATATAAGAGTGGACATGCAGGAATTCATATAAGAGTGGACAGGCTGGGACTCATATAATAGTGGACAGGCAGCAACTCATATAAGAGTGGAAATGAGGAACTCATATAAGAGTGGACAGGCTGGAACTCATAAGAGTGGACAGGCAGGAACTCATATAAGAGTGGACAGGGAGGAACTCATAAGAGTGGACATGGAGGAACTCATAAGAGTGGACAGGCTGGAACTCATATACGAGTGGACAGGTAGCAACTCATATAAGAGTGGACAGGGAGGAACTCATATAAGAGAGGACAGGGAGGAACTAATATATGAGTGTACAGGGAGGAACTAATATAAGAGTGGACAGGGAGGAACTCATATAAGAGTGGACAGGGAGGAACTCATATAAGAGTGGACAGGGAGGAACTCATATAAGAGTGGACAGGGAGGAACTAATATAATAGTGGACAGGGAGGAACTAATATAAGAGTGGACAGGGTGGAACTCATATACGAGTGGACAGGGAGGAACTCATAAGAGTGGACAGGGAGGTACTCATAAGAGTGGACAGGCAGGAACTCATATAAGAGTGGACAGGCAGGAACTCATATAAGAGTGGACAGGCTGGAACTCATATACGAGTGGACAGGCTGGAACTCATATACGAGTGGACAGGCAGCAACTCATATAATAGTGGACAGGGAGGAACTCATAAGAGAGGACAGGGAGGAACTAATATATGAGTGTACATGGAGGAACTAATATAAGAGTGGACAGGGAGGAACTAGTATAAGAGTGGACAGGGAGGAACTAATATAAGAGTGGACAGGGAGGAACTAATATAAGAGTGGACAGGGAGGAACTAATATAATAGTGGACAGGGAGGAACTAATATAAGAGTGGACAGGGTGGAACTCATATAAGAGTGGACAGGCTGGAACTCATAAGAGTGGACAGGCTGGAACTCATAAGACTGGACAGGCAGGAACTCATATAAGAGTGGACAGGGAGGAACTCATAAGAGTGGACATGGAGGAACTCATAAGAGTGGAAGGCTGGAACTCATATACGAGTGGACAGGCAGCAACTCATATAAGAGTGGACAGGGAGGAACTCATATAAGAGAGGACATAGAGGAACTAATATATGAGTGTATAGGGAGGAACTAATATAAGAGTGGACAGGGAGGAACTCATATAAGAGTGGACAGGGAGGAACTCATATAAGAGTGGACAGGGAGGAACTCATATAAGAGTGGACAGGGAGAAACTCATATAAGAGTGGACAGGGAGGAACCCATATAAGAGTGGACAGGCAGGAACTCATATAAGAGTGGACAGGCAGGAACTCATATAAGAGTGGACAGGCAGGAACTCATATAGCAGTGTACAGGTAGGAACTCATAAGAGTTGACAGGGAGGAACTCATATAAGAGTGGACAGGGAAGAACTCATATAAGAGTGGACATGCAGGAATTCATATAAGAGTGGACAGGCTGGGACTCATATAATAGTGGACAGGCAGCAACTCATATAAGAGTGGACTGGGAGGAACTCATATAAGAGTGGAAATGAGGAACTCATATAAGAGTGGACAGGCTGGAACTCATAAGAGTGGACAGGCAGGAACTCATATAAGAGTGGACAGGGAGGAACTCATAAGAGTGGACATGGAGGAACTCATAAGAGTGGACAGGCTGGAACTCATATACGAGTGGACAGGTAGCAACTCATATAAGAGTGGACAGGGAGGAACTCATATAAGAGAGGACAGGGAGGAACTAATATATGAGTGTACAGGGAGGAACTAATATAAGAGTGGACAGGGAGGAACTCATATAAGAGTGGACAGGGAGGAACTCATATAAGAGTGGACAGGGAGGAACTCATATAAGAGTGGACAGGGAGGAATTCATATAAGAGTGGACAGGGAGGAACCCATATAAGAGTGGACAGGCAGGAACTCATATAAGAGTGGACAGGCAGGAACTCATATAAGAGTGGACAGGCAGGAACTCATATAGCAGTGTACAGGGAGGAACTCATACGAGTTGACAGGGAGGAACTCATATAAGAGTGGACAGGGAAGAACTCATATAAGAGTGGACATGCAGGAATTCATATAAGAGTGGACAGGCTGGGACTCATATAATAGTGGACAGGCAGCAACTCATATAAGAGTGGACTGGGAGGAACTCATATAAGAGTGGAAATGAGGAACTCATATAAGAGTGGACAGGGGAACTCATATAAGAGTGGACAGGGAGGAACTCATATAAGAGTGGACAGGGGAACTCATATAAGAGTGGACAGGGAGGAACTCATATAAGAGTGGTCAGGGAGGAACTCATATAAGAGTGGACATGGAGAAACTCATATAAGAGTGGACAAGGAGGAACTCATAAGAGTGGACTGGGAGGAACTCATATAAGAGTGGACAGGCAGGAACACATATAAGAGTGGTCAGGGAGGAACTCATATTTGAGTTGACAGGGAGGAACTCATATAAGAGTGGACAAGGAGGAACTCATATAAGAGTGGACAGTCAGCAACTCATAAGAGTGGACAGGGAGGAACTCATATAAGAGTGGACAGACATCAACTCACATAAGAGTGGACATGGATGAACTCATATAAGAGTGGCAGGCAGCAACTCATATAAGATTGGACAGGGAGGAACTCATATAAGAGTGGACAGGGGAACTCATAAGAGTGGACAGGGAGGAACTCATAAGAGTAGACAGGGGGAACTCATATAAGAGTGGACAGGCATGAACTCATATAAGAGTGGTCAGGGAGGAACTCATATAAGAGTGGACATGGAGAAACTCATATAAGAGTGGACAGGGAGGAACTCATAAGAGTGGACAGGTAGGAACTCATATAAGAGTAGACAGGGAGGAACTCATATAAGAGTGGACAGGGAGGAACTCATATAAGAGTGGACAGACAACAACTCATATAAGAGTGGACATGGATGAACTCATATAAGAGTGGCAGGCAGCAACGCATATAAGATTGGACAGGGAGGAACTCATATAAGGGTGGACATGGAGGAACTCATATAAGAGTGGACATGGAGGAACTCATAAAAGAGTGGACAGGGGGAACTCATATAAGAGTGGACAGGGAGGAACTCATAAGAGTAGACAGGGGGAACTCATATAAGAGTGGACAGGCAGGAACTCATATAAGAGTGGTCAGGGAGGAACTCATATAAGAGTGGACATGGAGAAACTCATATAAGAGTGGACAGGGAGGAACTCATAAGAGTGGACTGGGAGGAACTCATATAAGAGTGGACAGGCAGGAACACATATAAGAGTGGTCAGGGAGGAACTCATATTTGAGTGGACAGGGAGAAACTCATAAAAGAATGGACAGGGAGCAACTCATATAAGAGTGGACAAGGGGGAACTCATATAAGAGTGGACAGGCAGGAACTCATATAAGAGTGGACAGGGAGGAACTCATATAAAGTGGACAGGGAGGAACTCATATAAGAGTGGACAGGCAGGAACTCATATAAGAGTGGACAGGCTGGAACTCATATAAGAGTGGACAGGCAGGAACTCATATAAGAGTGGACAGGGAGGAACTCATAAGAGTGGATAGGGAGGTACTCATAAGAGTGGACATGGAGGAACTCACAAGAGTGGACAGGCAGGAACTCATATAAGAGTGGACAGGCAGGAACTCATATAAGAGTGGACAGGCTGGAACTCATATACGAGTGGACAGGCTGGAACTCATATACGAGTGGACAGGCAGCAACTCATATAATAGTGGACAGGGAGGAACTCATAAGAGAGGACAGGGAGCAACTAATATATGAGTGTACATGGAGGAACTAATATAAGAGTGGACAGGGAGGAACTAGTATAAGAGTGGACAGGGAGGAACTAATATAAGAGTGGACAGGGAGGAACTAATATAAGAGTGGACAGGGAGGAACTAATATAATAGTGGACAGGGAGGAACTAATATAAGAGTGGACAGGGAGGAACTCATATAAGAGTTGACAGGCTGAAACTCATAAGAGTGGACAGGCTGGAACTCATAAGACTGGACAGGCAGGAACTCATATAAGAGTGGACAGGGAGGAACTCATAAGAGTGGACATGGAGGAACTCATAAGAGTGGAAGGCTGGAACTCATATACGAGTGGACAGGCAGCAACTCATATAAGAGTGGACAGGGAGGAACTCATATAAGAGAGGACATAGAGGAACTAATATATGAGTGTACAGGGAGGAACTAATATAAGAGTGGACAGGGAGGAACTCATATAAGAGTGGACAGGGAGGAACTCATATAAGAGTGGACAGGGAGGAACTCATATAAGAGTGGACAGGGAGGAACTCATATAAGAGTGGACAGGGAGGAACCCATATAAGAGTGGACAGGCAGGAACTCATATAAGAGTGGACAGGCAGGAACTCATATAAGAGTGGACAGGCAGGAACTCATATAGCAGTGTACAGGTAGGAACTCATAAGAGTTGACAGGGAGGAACTCATATAAGAGTGGACAGGGAAGAACTCATATAAGAGTGGACATGCAGGAATTCATATAAGAGTGGACAGGCTGGGACTCATATAATAGTGGACAGGCAGCAACTCATATAAGAGTGGACTGGGAGGAACTCATATAAGAGTGGAAATGAGGAACTCATATAAGAGTGGACAGGCTGGAACTCATAAGAGTGGACAGGCAGGAACTCATATAAGAGTGGACAGGGAGGAACTCATAAGAGTGGACATGGAGGAACTCATAAGAGTGGACAGGCTGGAACTCATATACGAGTGGACAGGTAGCAACTCATATAAGAGTGGACAGGGAGGAACTCATATAAGAGAGGACAGGGAGGAACTAATATATGAGTGTACAGGGAGGAACTAATATAAGAGTGGACAGGGAGGAACTCATATAAGAGTGGACAGGGAGGAACTCATATAAGAGTGGACAGGGAGGAACTCATATAAGAGTGGACAGGGAGGAATTCATATAAGAGTGGACAGGGAGGAACCCATATAAGAGTGGACAGGCAGGAACTCATATAAGAGTGGACAGGCAGGAACTCATATAAGAGTGGACAGGCAGGAACTCATATAGCAGTGTACAGGGAGGAACTCATACGAGTTGACAGGGAGGAACTCATATAAGAGTGGACAGGGAAGAACTCATATAAGAGTGGACATGCAGGAATTCATATAAGAGTGGACAGGCTGGGACTCATATAATAGTGGACAGGCAGCAACTCATATAAGAGTGGACTGGGAGGAACTCATATAAGAGTGGAAATGAGGAACTCATATAAGAGTGGACAGGGGAACTCATATAAGAGTGGACAGGGAGGAACTCATATAAGAGTGGACAGGGGAACTCATATAAGAGTGGACAGGGAGGAACTCATATAAGAGTGGTCAGGGAGGAACTCATATAAGAGTGGACATGGAGAAACTCATATAAGAGTGGACAAGGAGGAACTCATAAGAGTGGACTGGGAGGAACTCATATAAGAGTGGACAGGCAGGAACACATATAAGAGTGGTCAGGGAGGAACTCATATTTGAGTTGACAGGGAGGAACTCATATAAGAGTGGACAAGGAGGAACTCATATAAGAGTGGACAGTCAGCAACTCATAAGAGTGGACAGGGAGGAACTCATATAAGAGTGGACAGACATCAACTCATATAAGAGTGGACATGGATGAACTCATATAAGAGTGGCAGGCAGCAACTCATATAAGATTGGACAGGGAGGAACTCATATAAGAGTGGACAGGGGAACTCATAAGAGTGGACAGGGAGGAACTCATAAGAGTAGACAGGGGGAACTCATATAAGAGTGGACAGGCATGAACTCATATAAGAGTGGTCAGGGAGGAACTCATATAAGAGTGGACATGGAGAAACTCATATAAGAGTGGACAGGGAGGAACTCATAAGAGTGGACAGGTAGGAACTCATATAAGAGTGGACAGGGAGGAACTCATATAAGAGTGGACAGGGAGGAACTCATATAAGAGTGGACAGACAACAACTCATATAAGAGTGGACATGGAGGAACTCATATAAGAGTGGCAGGCAGCAACGCATATAAGATTGGACAGGGAGGAACTCATATAAGGGTGGACATGGAGGAACTCATATAAGAGTGGACATGGAGGAACTCATATAAGAGTGGACAGGGGGAACTCATATAAGAGTGGACAGGGAGGAACTCATAAGAGTAGACAGTGGGAACTCATATAAGAGTGGACAGGCAGGAACTCATATAAGAGTGGTCAGGGAGGAACTAATATAAGAGTGGACATGGAGAAACTCATATAAGAGTGGACAGGGAGGAACTCATAAGAGTGGACTGGGAGGAACTCATATAAGAGTGGACAGGCAGGAACACATATAAGAGTGGTCAGGGAGGAACTCATATTTGAGTGGACAGGGAGAAACTCATAAAAGAATGGACAGGGAGCAACTCATATAAGAGTGGACAAGGGGGAACTCATATAAGAGTGGACAGGCAGGAACTCATATAAGAGTGGACAGGGAGGAACTCATATAAAGTGGACAGGGAGGAACTCATATAAGAGTGGACAGGCAGGAACTCATATAAGAGTGGACAGGCTGGAACTCATATAAGAGTGGACAGGCAGGAACTCATATAAGAGTGGACAGGGAGGAACTCATAAGAGTGGACAGGGAGGTACTCATAAGAGTGGACATGGAGGAACTCACAAGAGTGGACAGGCAGGAACTCATATAAGAGTGGACAGGCAGGAACTCATATAAGAGTGGACAGGCTGGAACTCATATACGAGTGGACAGGCTGGAACTCATATACGAGTGGACAGGCAGCAACTCATATAATAGTGGACAGGGAGGAACTCATAAGAGAGGACAGGGAGCAACTAATATATGAGTGTACATGGAGGAACTAATATAAGAGTGGACAGGGAGGAACTAGTATAAGAGTGGACAGGGAGGAACTAATATAAGAGTGGACAGGGAGGAACTAATATAAGAGTGGACAGGGAGGAACTAATATAATAGTGGACAGGGAGGAACTAATATAAGAGTGGACAGGGAGGAACTCATATAAGAGTTGACAGGCTGGAACTCATAAGAGTGGACAGGCTGGAACTCATAAGACTGGACAGGCAGGAACTCATATAAGAGTGGACAGGGAGGAACTCATAAGAGTGGACATGGAGGAACTCATAAGAGTGGAAGGCTGGAACTCATATACGAGTGGACAGGCAGCAACTCATATAAGAGTGGACAGGGAGGAACTCATATAAGAGAGGACATAGAGGAACTAATATATGAGTGTACAGGGAGGAACTAATATAAGAGTGGACAGGGAGGAACTCATATAAGAGTGGACAGGGAGGAACTCATATAAGAGTGGACAGGGAGGAACTCATATAAGAGTGGACAGGGAGGAACTCATATAAGAGTGGACAGGGAGGAACCCATATAAGAGTGGACAGGCAGGAACTCATATAAGAGTGGACAGGCAGGAACTCATATATGAGTGGACAGGCAGGAACTCATATAGCAGTGTACAGGTAGGAACTCATAAGAGTTGACAGGGAGGAACTCATATAAGAGTGGACAGGGAAGAACTCATATAAGAGTGGACATGCAGGAATTCATATAAGAGTGGACAGGCTGGGACTCATATAATAGTGGACAGGCAGCAACTCATATAAGAGTGGACTGGGAGGAACTCATATAAGAGTGGAAATGAGGAACTCATATAAGAGTGGACAGGCTGGAACTCATAAGAGTGGACAGGCAGGAACTCATATAAGAGTGGACAGGGAGGAACTCATAAGAGTGGACAGGCTGGAACTCATATACGAGTGGACAGGTAGCAACTCATATAAGAGTGGACAGGGAGGAACTCATATAAGAGAGGACAGGGAGGAACTAATATATGAGTGTACAGGGAGGAACTAATATAAGAGTGGACAGGGAGGAACTCATATAAGAGTGGACAGGGAGGAACTCATATAAGAGTGGACAGGGAGGAACTCATATAAGAGTGGACAGGGAGGAATTCATATAAGAGTGGACAGGGAGGAACCCATATAAGAGTGGACAGGCAGGAACTCATATAAGAGTGGACAGGCAGGAACTCATATAAGAGTGGACAGGCAGGAACTCATATAGCAGTGTACAGGGAGGAACTCATACGAGTTGACAGGGAGGAACTCATATAAGAGTGGACAGGGAAGAACTCATATAAGAGTGGACATGCAGGAATTCATATAAGAGTGGACAGGCTGGGACTCATATAATAGTGGACAGGCAGCAACTCATATAAGAGTGGACTGGGAGGAACTCATATAAGAGTGGAAATGAGGAACTCATATAAGAGTGGACAGGGGAACTCATATAAGAGTGGACAGGGAGGAACTCATATAAGAGTGGACAGGGGAACTCATATAAGAGTGGACAGGGAGGAACTCATATAAGAGTGGTCAGGGAGGAACTCATATAAGAGTGGACATGGAGAAACTCATATAAGAGTGGACAAGGAGGAACTCATAAGAGTGGACTGGGAGGAACTCATATAAGAGTGGACAGGCAGGAACACATATAAGAGTGGTCAGGGAGGAACTCATATTTGAGTTGACAGGGAGGAACTCATATAAGAGTGGACAAGGAGGAACTCATATAAGAGTGGACAGTCAGCAACTCATAAGAGTGGACAGGGAGGAACTCATATAAGAGTGGACAGACATCAACTCATATAAGAGTGGACATGGATGAACTCATATAAGAGTGGCAGGCAGCAACTCATATAAGATTGGACAGGGAGGAACTCATATAAGAGTGGACAGGGGAACTCATAAGAGTGGACAGGGAGGAACTCATAAGAGTAGACAGGGGGAACTCATATAAGAGTGGACAGGCATGAACTCATATAAGAGTGGTCAGGGAGGAACTCATATAAGAGTGGACATGGAGAAACTCATATAAGAGTGGACAGGGAGGAACTCATAAGAGTGGACAGGTAGGAACTCATATAAGAGTGGACAGGGAGGAACTCATATAAGAGTGGACAGGGAGGAACTCATATAAGAGTGGACAGACAACAACTCATATAAGAGTGGACATGGATGAACTCATATAAGAGTGGCAGGCAGCAACGCATATAAGATTGGACAGGGAGGAACTCATATAAGGGTGGACATGGAGGAACTCATATAAGAGTGGACATGGAGGAACTCATATAAGAGTGGACAGGGGGAACTCATATAAGAGTGGACAGGGAGGAACTCATAAGAGTAGACAGTGGGAACTCATATAAGAGTGGACAGGCAGGAACTCATATAAGAGTGGTCAGGGAGGAACTAATATAAGAGTGGACATGGAGAAACTCATATAAGAGTGGACAGGGAGGAACTCATAAGAGTGGACTGGGAGGAACTCATATAAGAGTGGACAGGCAGGAACACATATAAGAGTGGTCAGGGAGGAACTCATATTTGAGTGGACAGGGAGAAACTCATAAAAGAATGGACAGGGAGCAACTCATATAAGAGTGGACAAGGGGGAACTCATATAAGAGTGGACAGGCAGGAACTCATATAAGAGTGGACAGGGAGGAACTCATATAAAGTGGACAGGGAGGAACTCATATAAGAGTGGACAGGCAGGAACTCATATAAGAGTGGACAGGCTGGAACTCATATAAGAGTGGACAGGCAGGAACTCATATAAGAGTGGACAGGGAGGAACTCATAAGAGTGGACAGGGAGGTACTCATAAGAGTGGACATGGAGGAACTCACAAGAGTGGACAGGCAGGAACTCATATAAGAGTGGACAGGCAGGAACTCATATAAGAGTGGACAGGCTGGAACTCATATACGAGTGGACAGGCTGGAACTCATATACGAGTGGACAGGCAGCAACTCATATAATAGTGGACAGGGAGGAACTCATAAGAGAGGACAGGGAGGAACTAATATATGAGTGTACATGGAGGAACTAATATAAGAGTGGACAGGGAGGAACTAGTATAAGAGTGGACAGGGAGGAACTAATATAAGAGTGGACAGGGAGGAACTAATATAAGAGTGGACAGGGAGGAACTAATATAATAGTGGACAGGGAGGAACTAATATAAGAGTGGACAGGGAGGAACTCATATAAGAGTGGACAGGCTGTAACTCATAAGAGTGGACAGGCTGGAACTCATAAGACTGGACAGGCAGGAACTCATATAAGAGTGGACAGGGAGGAACTCATAAGAGTGGACATGGAGGAACTCATAAGAGTGGAAGGCTGGAACTCATATACGAGTGGACAGGCAGCAACTCATATAAGAGTGGACAGGGAGGAACTCATATAAGAGAGGACATAGAGGAACTAATATATGAGTGTACAGGGAGGAACTAATATAAGAGTGGACAGGGAGGAACTCATATAAGAGTGGACAGGGAGGAACTCATATAAGAGTGGACAGGGAGGAACTCATATAAGAGTGGACAGGGAGGAACTCATATAAGAGTGGACAGGGAGGAACCCATATAAGAGTGGACAGGCAGGAACTCATATAAGAGTGGACAGGCAGGAACTCATATATGAGTGGACAGGCAGGAACTCATATAGCAGTGTACAGGTAGGAACTCATAAGAGTTGACAGGGAGGAACTCATATAAGAGTGGACAGGGAAGAACTCATATAAGAGTGGACATGCAGGAATTCATATAAGAGTGGACAGGCTGGGACTCATATAATAGTGGACAGGCAGCAACTCATATAAGAGTGGACTGGGAGGAACTCATATAAGAGTGGAAATGAGGAACTCATATAAGAGTGGACAGGCTGGAACTCATAAGAGTGGACAGGCAGGAACTCATATAAGAGTGGACAGGGAGGAACTCATAAGAGTGGACAGGCTGGAACTCATATACGAGTGGACAGGTAGCAACTCATATAAGAGTGGACAGGGAGGAACTCATATAAGAGAGGACAGGGAGGAACTAATATATGAGTGTACAGGGAGGAACTAATATAAGAGTGGACAGGGAGGAACTCATATAAGAGTGGACAGGGAGGAACTCATATAAGAGTGGACAGGGAGGAACTCATATAAGAGTGGACAGGGAGGAACTCATATAAGAGTGGACAGGGAGGAACCCATATAAGAGTGGACAGGCAGGAACTCATATAAGAGTGGACAGGCAGGAACTCATATAAGAGTGGACAGGCAGGAACTCATATAGCAGTGTACATGGAGGAACTCATACGAGTTGACAGGGAGGAACTCATATAAGAGTGGACAGGGAAGAACTCATATAAGAGTGGACATGCAGGAATTCATATAAGAGTGGACAGGCTGGGACTCATATAATAGTGGACAGGCAGCAACTCATATAAGAGTGGACTGGGAGGAACTCATATAAGAGTGGAAATGAGGAACTCATATAAGAGTGGACAGGGGAACTCATATAAGAGTGGACAGGGAGGAACTCATATAAGAGTGGACAGGGGAACTCATATAAGAGTGGACAGGGAGGAACTCATATAAGAGTGGTCAGGGAGGAACTCATATAAGAGTGGACATGGAGAAACTCATATAAGAGTGGACAAGGAGGAACTCATAAGAGTGGACTGGGAGGAACTCATATAAGAGTGGACAGGCAGGAACACATATAAGAGTGGTCAGGGAGGAACTCATATTTGAGTTGACAGGGAGGAACTCATATAAGAGTGGACAAGGAGGAACTCATATAAGAGTGGACAGTCAGCAACTCATAAGAGTGGACAGGGAGGAACTCATATAAGAGTGGACAGACATCAACTCATATAAGAGTGGACATGGATGAACTCATATAAGAGTGGCAGGCAGCAACTCATATAAGATTGGACAGAGAGGAACTCATATACGAGTGGACAGGGGAACTCATAAGAGTGGACAGGGAGGAACTCATAAGAGTAGACAGGGGGAACTCATATAAGAGTGGACAGGCATGAACTCATATAAGAGTGGTCAGGGAGGAACTCATATAAGAGTGGACATGGAGAAACTCATATAAGAGTGGACAGGGAGGAACTCATAAGAGTGGACAGGGAGGAACTCATATAAGAGTGGACAGGGAGGAACTCATATAAGAGTGGACAGGGAGGAACTCATATAAGAGTGGACAGGGAGGAACTCATATAAGAGTGGACAGGGAGGAACCCATATAAAAGTGGACAGGCAGGAACTCATATAAGAGTGGACAGGCAGGAACTCATATAAGAGTGGACAGGCAGGAACTCATATAGCAGTGTACAGGGAGAAACTCATACGAGTTGACAGGGAGGAACTCATATAAGAGTGGACAGGGAAGAACTCATATAAGAGTGGACATGCAGGAATTCATATAAGAGTGGACAGGCTGGGACTCATATAATAGTGGACAGGCAGCAACTCATATAATAGTGGGCTGGGAGGAACTCATATAAGAGTGGAAATGAGGAACTCATATAAGAGTGGACAGGGGAACTCATATAAGAGTGGACAGGGAAGAACTCATATAAGAGTGGACAGGGGAACTCATATAAGAGTGGACAGGGAGGATCTCATATAAGAGTGGTCAGGGAGGAACTCATATAAGAGTGGACATGGAGAAACTCATATAAGAGTGGACAAGGAGGAACTCATAAGAGTGGACTGGGAGGAACTCATATAAGAGTGGACAGGCAGGAACACATATAAGAGTGGTCAGGGAGGAACTCATATTTGAGTTGACAGGGAGGAACTCATATAAGAGTGGACAAGGAGGAACTCATATAAGAGTGGACAGTCAGCAACTCATAAGAGTGGACAGGGAGGAACTCATATAAGAGTGGACAGACATCAACTCATATAAGAATGGACATGGATGAACTCATATAAGAGTGGCAGGCAGCAACTCATATAAGATTGGACAGGGAGGAACTCATATAAG
Organism: Siphonodentalium dalli; assembly: GCA_032622095.1. NCBI lineage: Eukaryota > Metazoa > Mollusca > Scaphopoda > Gadilida > Siphonodentaliidae > Siphonodentalium > Siphonodentalium dalli. Next base: position 61,532,505 of record CP136068.1, read on the forward strand.
AGTGGACAGGGGAACTCATAAGAGTGGACAGGGAGGAACTCATAAGAGTAGACAGGGGGAACTCATATAAGAGTGGACAGGCATGAACTCATATAAGAGTGGTCAGGGAGGAACTCATATAAGAGTGGACATGGAGAAACTCATATAAGAGTGGACAGGGAGGAACTCATAAGAGTGGACTGGGAGGAACTCATATAAGAGTGGAAGATGATCTAGCGATGAGCATGAACTTTGTTGTAAATATTTTGACTACCTCGTTAATATCAGTCGATTCCCCAAGTAAATAATCCCAATCTAGTTGGAGTAGTTCCCGATTCATTCTATTGAAATCAGCTTTGTTATAATTCCAAACTTGGAGCTTACCATTTGAATTTTTACTGCGTTTCAAAGTTATTTCTGCTAAGGTACTAAGATGATCAGAAACACCAAGATCATGGGTTGACCAATTAGCTACACTTACAGTATCGCTAACTATAATTGGGTCAATCAGGGTTGCAGTTGTTCTAGTTATTCTGGTTGGTTCTTCTATAACGTTCCTTAATGAATATTTGCTCATTAATTGCTTAAGGGTGCCATTTTTTAGAAGGTTACAAGTGAGGTCGCCTACTATTACTAAAGATGGATTAATATCTAATGCTTTTTCAATGCTTTCATCCAAACATTTCCAGAAACCATCACTACTCTCTCGCTGCGATCTATATGCCACACAAAGGATACATTTTTCCTTAACTCCTACCTCAAACCATAGAATATCATCATCTGAATTAAAGTCACGCAATTGTTTATGATACATATTTCTTTCAAAGTATACACATATGCCTCCCCCGTGGCTGCTAAAATCATGCCTTACTGGTGAAAAGAAGTTAGGTATTAGTAATTTATCGTTTGGAAAATTAGCGTCTAAGTGTGTCTCACTAAAACAAACAATATCGTGATCCTCAACGTCTTCTTTAATGGAATCTAGTTTATTCCTAATACTTCTTATGTTATAATGAAATATGGACACCGTGGATATTTCAGACTGATACGAATTAGGTCCTGGGTTCGGTTTCACATTTCCAGACATTAAAATAAGTAGAATAATCAACCGTATAGCCATAAAATACACAAAAACTGATTTATGATTTGAGTCATTAAGTCGTTGAAAACTCACTCCCAATTGCGCACTGAACAGTCCCATTTCCTGCCTGTACTGACTAATATCTATACTCATAATTCAAATTACATAATAGGACAAACAGGAGGCAAGGAACTGCACAATACACAACTATCGAATGAATTATTTCAACAATCATGCGAACAAAGTAATACTCATAATATTTTGTTTTGGTCTGAGAAAGAAGCATAAGGAACAGATAGTCACAAGAAGAAAGAAGCTGTTCGTTGAAAAAAACATATACAAACATGTAATCTGGCATGTTCCTACTTGGAACTATCCCCAAAACTGGGGGACAAGATATCGAAAAAGTAAAAAAAACAAAAAACAATCCCATGTAACGGCACATGTATGCTATTAACATGCAGTTACGAACCAAGACGTCTGTAATATTGTTACCTTTTTTTTAACGGTAAAAAGAGTGGATGAAGTACGGTATTTAATTGACCAGAGCAAGAATTCATCAAATTGAATGCCTAATCATAGTAAAATAAATCTGGATAGGACCAAACTGGAGAGTGGACAGGGGGAACTCATATAAGAGTGGACAGGGAGGAACTCATAAGAGTAGACAGGGGGAACTCATATAAGAGTGGACAGGCAGGAACTCATATAAGAGTGGTCAGGGAGGAACTCATATAAGAGTGGACATGGAGAAACTCATATAAGAGTGGACAGGGAGGAACTCAAAAGAGTGGACTGGGAGGAACTCATATAAGAGTGGACAGGCAGGAACACATATAAGAGTGGTCAGGGAGGAACTCATAAAAGAATGGACAGGGAGCAACTCATATAAGAGTGGACAAGGGGGAACTCATATAAGAGTGGACAAGGGGGAACTCATATAAGAGTGGGCAGGCAGGAACTCATATAAGAGTGGACAGGGAGGAACTCATATAAAGTGGACAGGGAGGAACTCATATAAGAGTGGACAGGCAGGAACTCATATAAGAGTGGACAGGCTGGAACTCATATAAGAGTGGACAGGCAGAAACTCATATAAGAGTGAACAGGGAAGAACTCATAAAAGTGGACAGGGAGGTACTCATAAGAGTGGACATGGAGGAACTCATAATAGTGGACAGGCAGGAACTCATATAAGAGTGGACAGGCAGGAACTCATATAAGAGTGGACAGGCTGGAACTCATATACGAGTGGACAGGCTGGAACTCATATACGAGTGGACAGGCAGCAACTCACATAATAGTGGACAGGGAGGAACTCATAAGAGAGGACAGGGAGGAACTAATATATGAGTGCACATGGAGGAACTAATATAAGAGTGGACAGGGAGGAACTAATATAAGAGTGGACAGGGAGGAACTAATATAAGAGTGGACAGGGAGGAACTAATATAAGAGTGGACAGGGAGGAACCAATATAAGAGTGGACAGGGAGGAACTAATATAAGAGTGGACAGGGAGGAACTCATATAAGAGTGGACAGGCTGGAACTCATAAGAGTGGACAGGCTGGAACTCATACGAGTGGATAGGCAGGAACTCATATAAGAGTGGACAGGGAGGAACTCATAAGAGTGGACATGGAGGAACTCATAAGAGTGGACAGGCTGGAACTCATATACGAGTGGACAGGCAGCAACTCATATAAGAGTGGGCAGGGAGGAACTCATATAAGAGAGGACATGGCGGAACTAATATATGAGTGTACAGGGAGGAACTAATATAAGAGTGGACAGGGAGGAACTCATATAAGAGTGGACAGGGAGGAACTCATATAAGAGTGGACAGGGAGGAACTCATATAAGAGTGGACAGGGAGGAACTCATATAAGAGTGGACAGGGAGGAACCCATATAAGAGTGGACAGGCAGGAACTCATATAAGAGTGGACAGGCAGGAACTCATATACGAGTGGACAGGCAGGAACTCATATAGCAGTGTACAGGGAGGAACTCATAAGAGTTGACAGAGAGGAACTCATATAAGAGTGGACAGGGAAGAACTCATATAAGAGTGGACATGCAGGAATTCATATAAGAGTGGACAGGCTGGGACTCATATAATAGTGGACAGGCAGCAACTCACATAAGAGTGGACTGGGATGAACTCATATAAGAGTGGAAATGAGGAACTCATATAAGAGTGGACAGGGGAACTCATATAAGAGTGGACAGGGAGGAACTCATAAGAGTAGACAGGGGGAACTCATATAAGAGTGGACAGGCAGGAACTCATATAAGAGTGGTCAGGGAGGAACTCATATAAGAGTGGACATGGAGAAACTCATATAAGAGTGGACAGTGAGGAACTCATAAGAGTGGACTGGGAGGAACTCATATAAGAGTGGACAGGCAGGAACACATATAAGAGTGGTCAGGGAGGAACTCATATTTGAGTGGACAGGGAGAAACTCATAAAAGAATGGACAGGGAGCAACTCTTATAAGAGTGGACAAGGAGGAACTCATATAAGAGTGGACAGGCAGGAACTCATATAAGAGTGGACAGGGAGGAACTCATATAAAGTCGACAGGGATGAACTCATATAAGAGTGGACAGGCAGGAACTCATATAAGAGTGGACAGGCTGGAACTCATATAAGAAGGGACAGGCAGGAACTCATATAAGAGTGGACAGGCAGGAAGTCATATAAGAGTGGACAGGGAGGAACTCATATAAGAGTGGACAAGGATGAATTCATATAAGAGTGGACATGCAGCAACTCATATAAGAGTGGACAGTCAGCAACTCATATAAGAGTGGACAGGGAGGAACTCATATAAGAGTATACAGGTCCAACTCATATAAGAGTGGACAGGGAGGAACTCATATAAGAGTGGACAGACAGCAACTCATATAAGAGTGGACATGGATGAACTCATATACTAGTGGCAGGCAGCAACTCATATAAGAGTGGACAGGGAGGAACTCATATAAGAGTGGACAGGGAGGAACTCATATTAGAGTGGACATGGATGAACTCATAAGAGTGGCAGGCAGCAATTCATATAAGATTGGACAGGGAGGAACTCATATAAGGGTGGACATGGAGGAACTCATATAAGAGTGGACATGGAGGAACTCATATAAGAGTGGACAGGGGGAACTCATATAAGATTGGACAGGGAGGAACTCATAAGAGTAGACAGGGGGAACTCATATAAGAGTGGACAGGTAGGAACTCATATAAGAGTGGACATGGAGAAACTCATATAAGAGTGGACAGGGAGGAAGTCATAAGAGTGGACTGGGAGGAACTCATATTAGAGTGGACAGGCAGGAACACATATAAGAGTGGTCAGGGAGGAACTGATATTTGAGTGGACAGGGAGAAACTCATAAAAGAATGGACAGGGAGCAACTCATATAAGAGTGGACAAGGGGGAACTCATATAAGAGTGGACAGGCAGGAACTCATATAAGAGTGGACAGGGAGGAACTCATATAAAGTCGACAGGGATGAACTCATATAAGAGTGGACAGGCAGGAACTCATATAAGAGTGGACAGGCTGGAACTCATATAAGAAGGGACAGGCAGGAACTCATATAAGAGTGGACAGGCAGGAAGTCATATAAGAGTGGACAGGGAGGAACTCATATAAGAGTGGACAAGGATGAATTCATATAAGAGTGGACATGCAGCAACTCATATAAGAGTGGACAGTCAGCAACTCATATAAGAGTGGACAGGGAGGAACTCATATAAGAGTATACAGGTCCAACTCATATAAGAGTGGACAGGGAGGAACTCATATAAGAGTGGACAGACAGCAACTCATATAAGAGTGGACATGGATGAACTCATATACTAGTGGCAGGCAGCAACTCATATAAGAGTGGACAGGGGGGAACTCATATAAGAGTGGACATGGAGAAACTCATATAAGAGTGGACAGTGAGGAACTCATAAGAGTGGACTGGGATATAAGAGTGGACAGACAGCAACTCATATAAGAGTGGACATGGATGAACTCATATACTAGTGGCAGGCAGCAACTCATATAAGAGTGGTCAGGGAGGAACTCATATAAGAGTGGACATGGAGAAACTCATATAAGAGTGGACAGTGAGGAACTCATAAGAGTGGACTGGGAGGAACTCATATAAGAGTGGACAGGCAGGAACACATATAAGAGTGGTCAGGGAGGAACTCATATTTGAGTGGACAGGGAGAAACTCATAAAAGAATGGACAGGGAGCAACTCTTATAAGAGTGGACAAGGAGGAACTCATATAAGAGTGGACAGGGAGGAACTCATATAAAGTCGACAGGGATGAACTCATATAAGAGTGGACAGGCAGGAACTCATATAAGAGTGGACAGGCTGGAACTCATATAAGAAGGGACAGGCAGGAACTCATATAAGAGTGGACAGGCAGGAAGTCATATAAGAGTGGACAGGGAGGAACTCATATAAGAGTGGACAAGGATGAATTCATATAAGAGTGGACATGCAGCAACTCATATAAGAGTGGACAGTCAGCAACTCATATAAGAGTGGACAGGGAGGAACTCATATAAGAGGATACAGGTCCAACTCATATAAGAGTGGACAGGGAGGAACTCATATAAGAGTGGACAGACAGCAACTCATATAAGAGTGGACATGGATGAACTCATATACTAGTGGCAGGCAGCAACTCATATAAGACTGGACAGGGAGGAACTCATATAAGAGTGGACAGGGAGGAACTCATATAAGAGTGGACATGGATGAACTCATAAGAGTGGCAGGCAGCAACTCATATAAGATTGGACAGGGAGGAACTCATATAAGGGTGGACATGGAGGAACTCATATAAGAGTGGACATGGAGGAACTCATATAAGAGTGGACAGGGGGAACTCATATAAGATTGGACAGGGAGGAACTCATAAGAGTAGACAGGGGGAACTCATATAAGAGTGGACAGGCAGGAACTCATATAAGAGTGGACATGGAGAAACTCATATAAGAGTGGACAGGGAGGAAGTCATAAGAGTGGACTGGGAGGAACTCATATTAGAGTGGACAGGCAGGAACACATATAAGAGTGGTCAGGGGGGAACTGATATTTGAGTGGACAGGGAGAAACTCATAAAAGAATGGACAGGGAGCAACTCATATAAGAGTGGACAAGGGGGAACTCATATAAGAGTGGACAGGCAGGAACCCATATAAGAGTGGACAGGGAGGAACTCATATAAAGTGGACAGGGAGGAACACATATAAGAGTGGACAGGCAGGAACTCATATAAGAGTGGACAGGCTGGAACTCATATAAGAGTGGACAGGCAGGAACTCATATAAGAGTGGACAGGGAGGAACTTATAAGAGTGGACAGGGAGGAACTCATAAGAGTGGACATGGAGAAACTCATAAGAGTGGACAGGCAGGAACTCATATACGAGTGGACAGGCAGGAACTCATATAAGAGTGGACAGGCTGGAACTCATATACGAGTGGACAGGCTGGAACTCATATACGAGTGGACAGGCAGCAACTCATATAATAGTGGACAGGGAGGAACTCATAAGAGAGGACAGGGAGGAACTAATATATGAGTGTACATGGAGGAACTAATATAAGAGTGGACAGGGAGGAACTAATATAAGAGTGGACAGGGAGGAACTAATATAAGAGTGGACAGGAAGGAACTAATATAACAGTGGACAGGGAGGAACTAATATAAGAGTGGACAGGGAGGAACTAATATAACAGTGGACAGGGAGGAACTCTTATAAGAGCGGACAGGCTGGAACTCATAAGAGTGGACAGGCTGGAACTCATAAGAGTGGACAGTCAGGAACTCATATAAGAGTGGACAGGCTGGAACTCATAAGAGTGGACATGGAGGAACTCATAAGAGTGGACAGGCTGGAACTCATATACGAGTGGACAGGCAGCATCTCATATAAGAGTGGACAGGGAGGAACTCATATAAGAGAGGACAGGGAGGAAATAATATAAGAGTGGACAGGGAAGAACTCATATAAGAGTGGACAGGGAGGAACTCATATAAGAGTGGACAGGGAGGAACTCATATAAGAGTGGACAGGGAGGATCTCATATAAGAGTGGACAGGGAGGAACCCATATAAGAGTGGACAGACAGGAACTCATATAAGAGTGGACAGGCAGGAACTCATATAAGAGTGGACAGGCAGGAACTCATATAGCAGTGTACAGGGAGGAACTCATAAGAGTTGACAGTGAGGAACTCATATCAGAGTGGACAGGGAAGAACTCATATAAGAGTGGACATGCAGGAACTCACATAAGAGTGGACAGGCAGGAACTCATATAAGAGTGGACAGGCAGGAACTCAAATAGCAGTGTACAGGGAGGAACTCATAAGAGTTGACAGTGAGGAACTCATATAAGAGTGGACAGGGAAGAACTCATATAAGAGTGGATATGCAGGAATTCATATAAGAGTGGACAGGGAGGAACTCATATAAGAGTGGACAGGGAGGAACTCATAAGAGTGGACAGGGAGGAACTCATAGGAGTGGACATGGAGGAACTCTTAAGAGTGGACAGGCAGGAACTCATATAAGAGTGGACAGGCTGGAACTCATATACGAGTGGACAGGCTGGAACTCATATACGAGTGGACAGGCAGCAACTCATATAATAGTGGACAGGGAGGAACTCATAAGAGAGGACAGGGAGGAACTAATATATGAGTGTACATGGAGGAACTAATATAAGAGTGGACAGGGAGGAACTAATATAAGAGTGGACAGGGAGGAACTAATATAAGGGTGGACAGGGAGGAACTAATATAAGAGTGGACAGGGAGCAACTCATAAAAGAGTGGACAGGGAGGAACTCATATAAGAGTGGACAGGGTGCAACTCATATAAGAGGGGACACGCAGGAACTCATATAAGAGTGGACAGGGAGGAACTCATATAAGAGTGGACATGGATGAACTCATAAGATTGGCAGGCAGCAACTCATATAAGATTGGACAGGGAGGAACTCATATAAGGGTGGACATGGAGGAACTCATATAAGAGTGGACATGGAGGAACTCATATAAGAGTGGACAGGGGGAACTCATATAAGATTGGACAGGGAGGAACTCATAAGAGTAGACAGGGGGAACTCATATAAGAGTGGACAGGCAGGAACTCATATAAGAGTGGACATGGAGAAACTCATATAAGAGTGGACAGGGAGGAACTCATAAGAGTGGACTGGCAGGAACTCATATAAGAGTGGACAGGCAGGAACACATATAAGAGTGGTCAGGGAGGAACTGATATTTGAGTGGACAGGGAGAAACTCATAAAAGAATGGACAGGGAGCAACTCATATAAGAGTGGACAAGGGGGAACTCATATAAGAGTGGACAGGCAGGAACCCATATAAGAGTGGACAGGGAGGAACTCATATAAAGTGGACAGGGAGGAACTCATATAAGAGTGGACAGGCAGGAACTCATATAAGAGTGGACAGGCTGGAACTCATATAAGAGTGGACAGGCAGGAACTCATATAAGAGTGGACAGGGAGGAACTCATAAGAGTGGACAGGGAGGAACTCATAAGAGTGGACATGGAGAAACTCATAAGAGTGGACAGGCAGGAACTCATATACGAGTGGACAGGCAGGAACTCATATAAGAGTGGACAGGCTGGAACTCATATACGAGTGGACAGGCTGGAACTCATATACGAGTGGACAGGCAGCAACTCATATAATAGTGGACAGGGAGGAACTCATAAGAGAGGACAGGGAGGAACTAATATATGAGTGTACATGGAGGAACTAATATAAGAGTGGACAGGGAGGAACTAATATAAGAGTGGACAAGGAGGAACTAATATAAGAGTGGACAGGGAGGAACTAATATAAGAGTGGACAGGGAGGAACTAATATAAGAGTGGACAGGGAGAAACTAATATAAGAGTGGACAGGGAGGAACTCTTATAAGAGTGGACAGGCTGGAACTCATAAGAGTGGACAGGCTGGAACTCATAAGAGTGGACAGTCAGGAACTCATATAAGAGTGGACAGGCTGGAACTCATAAGAGTGGACATGGAGGAACTCATAAGAGTGGACAGGCTGGAACTCATATACGAGTGGACAGGCAGCATCTCATATAAGAGTGGACAGGTAGGAACTCATATAAGAGAGGACAGGGAGGAAATAATATAAGAGTGGACAGGGAAGAACTCATATAAGAGTGGACAGGGAGGAACTCATATAAGAGTGGACAGGGAGGAACTCATATAAGAGTGGACAGGGAGGATCTCATATAAGAGTGGACAGGGAGGAACCCATATAAGAGTGGACAGGCAGGAACTCATATAAGAGTGGACAGGCAGGAACTCATATAAGAGTGGACAGGGAGGAACTCATATAAGAATGGACAGGGAGCAACTCATATAAGAGTGGACAAGGGGGAACTCATATAAGAGTGGACAGGCAGGAACTCATATAGCAGTGTACAGGGAGGAACTCATAAGAGTTGACAGTGAGGAACTCATATCAGAGTGGACAGGGAAGAACTCATATAAGAGTGGACATGCAGGAACTCACATAAGAGTGGACAGGCAGGAACTCATATAAGAGTGGACAGGCAGGAACTCAAATAGCAGTGTACAGGGAGGAACTCATAATAGTTGACAGTGAGGAACTCATATAAGAGTGGACAGGGAAGACTCATATAAGAGTGGACATGCAGGAATTCATATAAGAGTGGACAGGGAGGAACTCATATAAGAGTGGACAGGGAGGAACTCATAAGAGTGGACAGGGAGGAACTCATACAAGAGTGGACATGGAGGAACTCATATAAGAGTGGACAGGCTGGAACTCATATACGAGTGGACAGGCTGGAACTCATATACGAGTGGACAGGCAGCAACTCATATAATAGTGGACAGGGAGGAACTCATAAGAGAGGACAGGGAGTAACTAATATATGAGTGTACATGGAGGAACTAATATATGAGTGTACATGGAGGAACTAATATAAGAGTGGACAGGGAGGAACTAATATAAGAGTGGACAGGGAGGAACTAATATAAGAGTGGACAGGGAGGAACTAATATAAGAGTGGACAGGGAGGAACTCATAAGAGAGGACAGGGAGGAACTAATATATGAGTGTACATGGAGGAACTAATATAAGAGTGGACAGGGAGGAACTAATATAAGAGTGGACAGGGAGGAACTAATATAAGGGTGGACAGGGAGGAACTAATATAAGAGTGGACAGGGAGGAACTCATAAAAGAGTGGACAGGGAGGAACTCATATAAGAGTGGACAGGGAGCAACTCATATAAGAGGGGACACGCAGGAACTCATATAAGAGTGGACAGGGAGGAACTCATATAAGAGTGGACATGGATGAACTCATAAGAGTGGCAGGCAGCAACTCATATAAGATTGGACAGGCAGGAACTCATATAAGAGTGGACAGGCTGGAACTCATATACGAGTGGACAGGCTGGAACTCATATACGAGTGGACAGGCAGCAACTCATATAATAGTGGACAGGGAGGAACTCATAAGAGAGGACAGGGAGGAACTAATATATGAGTGTACATGGAGGAACTAATATAAGAGTGGACAGGGAGGAACTAATATAAGAGTGGACAAGGAGGAACTAATATAAGAGTGGACAGGGAGGAACTAATATAAGAGTGGACAGGGAGGAACTAATATAAGAGTGGACAGGGAGAAACTAATATAAGAGTGGACAGGGAGGAACTCTTATAAGAGTGGACAGGCTGGAACTCATAAGAGTGGACAGGCTGGAACTCATAAGAGTGGACAGTCAGGAACTCATATAAGAGTGGACAGGCTGGAACTCATAAGAGTGGACATGGAGGAACTCATAAGAGTGGACCGGCTGGAACTCATATACGAGTGGACAGGCAGCATCTCATATAAGAGTGGACAGGGAGGAACTCATATAAGAGAGGACAGGGAGGAAATAATATAAGAGTGGACAGGGAAGAACTCATATAAGAGTGGACAGGGAGGAACTCATATAAGAGTGGACAGGGAGGAACTCATATAAGAGTGGACAGGGAGGATCTCATATAAGAGTGGACAGGGAGGAACCCATATAAGAGTGGACAGGCAGGAACTCATATAAGAGTGGACAGGCAGGAACTCATATAAGAGTGGACAGGGAGGAACTCATATAAGAATGGACAGGGAGCAACTCATATAAGAGTGGACAAGGGGGAACTCATATAAGAGTGGACAGGCAGGAACTCATATAGCAGTGTACAGGGAGGAACTCATAAGAGTTGACAGTGAGGAACTCATATCAGAGTGGACAGGGAAGAACTCATATAAGAGTGGACATGCAGGAACTCACATAAGAGTGGACAGGCAGGAACTCATATAAGAGTGGACAGGCAGGAACTCAAATAGCAGTGTACAGGGAGGAACTCATAAGAGTTGACAGTGAGGAACTCATATAAGAGTGGACAGGGAAGACTCATATAAGAGTGGACATGCAGGAATTCATATAAGAGTGGACAGGGAGGAACTCATATAAGAGTGGACAGGGAGGAACTCATAAGAGTGGACAGGGAGGAACTCATACAAGAGTGGACATGGAGGAACTCATATAAGAGTGGACAGGCTGGAACTCATATACGAGTGGACAGGCTGGAACTCATATACGAGTGGACAGGCAGCAACTCATATAATAGTGGACAGGGAGGAACTCATAAGAGAGGACAGGGAGTAACTAATATATGAGTGTACATGGAGGAACTAATATATGAGTGTACATGGAGGAACTAATATAAGAGTGGACAGGGAGGAACTAATATAAGAGTGGACAGGGAGGAACTAATATAAGAGTGGACAGGGAGGAACTAATATAAGAGTGGACAGGGAGGAACTCATAAGAGAGGACAGGGAGGAACTAATATATGAGTGTACATGGAGGAACTAATATAAGAGTGGACAGGGAGGAACTAATATAAGAGTGGACAGGGAGGAACTAATATAAGGGTGGACAGGGAGGAACTAATATAAGAGTGGACAGGGAGGAACTCATAAAAGAGTGGACAGGGAGGAACTCATATAAGAGTGGACAGGGAGCAACTCATATAAGAGGGGACACGCAGGAACTCATATAAGAGTGGACAGGGAGGAACTCATATAAGAGTGGACATGGATGAACTCATAAGAGTGGCAGGCAGCAACTCATATAAGATTGGACAGGGAGGAACTCATATAAGGGTGGACATGGAGGAACTCATATAAGAGTGGACATGGAGGAACTCATATAAGAGTGGACAGGGGGAACTCATATAAGATTGGACAGGGAGGAACTCATAAGAGTAGACAGGGGGAACTCATATAAGAGTGGACAGGCAGGAACTCATATAAGAGTGGACATGGAGAAACTCATATAAGAGTGGACAGGGAGGAACTCATAAGAGTGGACTGGCAGGAACTCATATAAGAGTGGACAGGCAGGAACACATATAAGAGTGGTCAGGGAGGAACTGATATTTGAGTGGACAGGGAGAAACTCATAAAAGAATGGACAGGGAGCAACTCATATAAGAGTGGACAAGGGGGAACTCATATAAGAGTGGACAGGCAGGAACCCATATAAGAGTGGACAGGGAGGAACTCATATAAAGTGGACAGGGAGGAACTCATATAAGAGTGGACAGGCAGGAACTCATATAAGAGTGGACAGGCTGGAACTCATATAAGAGTGGACAGGCAGGAACTCATATAAGAGTGGAAAGGGAGGAACTCATAAGAGTGGACAGGGAGGAACTCATAAGAGTGGACATGGAGAAACTCATAAGAGTGGACAGGCAGGAACTCATATACGAGTGGACAGGCAGGAACTCATATAAGAGTGGACAGGCTGGAACTCATATACGAGTGGACAGGCTGGAACTCATATACGAGTGGACAGGCAGCAACTCATATAATAGTGGACAGGGAGGAACTCATAAGAGAGGACAGGGAGAAACTAATATATGAGTGTACATGGAGGAACTAATATAAGAGTGGACAGGGAGGAACTAATATAAGAGTGGACAGGGAGGAACTAATATAAGAGTGGACAGGGAGGAACTAATATAAGAGTGGACAGGGAGGAACTAATATAAGAGTGGACAGGGAGAAACTAATATAAGAGTGGACAGGGAGGAACTCTTATAAGAGTGGACAGGCTGGAACTCATAAGAGTGGACAGGCTGGAATTCATAAGAGGGGACAGTCAGGAACTCATATAAGAGTGGACAGGCTGGAACTCATAAGAGTGGACATGGAGGAACTCATAAGAGTGGACAGGCTGGAACTCATATACGAGTGGACAGGCAGCATCTCATATAAGAGTGGACAGGGAGGAACTCATATAAGAGAGGACAGGGAGGAAATAATATAAGAGTGGACAGGGAAGAACTCATATAAGAGTGGACAGGGAGGAACTCATATAAGAGTGGACAGGGAGGAACTCATATAAGAGTGGACAGGGAGGATCTCATATAAGAGTGGACAGGGAGGAACCCATATAAGAGTGGACAGGCAGGAACTCATATAAGAGTGGACAGGCAGGAACTCATATAAGAGTGGACAGGGAGGAACTCATATAAGAATGGACAGGGAGCAACTCATATAAGAGTGGACAAGGGGGAACTCATATAAGAGTGGACAGGCAGGAACTCATATAGCAGTGTACAGGGAGGAACTCATAAGCGTTGACAGTGAGGAACTCATATCAGAGTGGACAGGGAAGAACTCATATAAGAGTGGACATGCAGGAACTCACATAAGAGTGGACAGGCAGGAACTCATATAAGAGTGGACAGGAAGGAAATCAAATAGCAGTGTACAGGGAGGAACTCATAAGAGTTGACAGTGAGGAACTCATATAAGAGTGGACAGGGAAGACTCATATAAGAGTGGACATGCAGGAATTCATATAAGAGTGGACAGGGAGGAACTCATATAAGAGTGGACAGGGAGGAACTCATAAGAGTGGACAGGGAGGAACTCATAGGAGTGGACATGGAGGAACTCTTAAGAGTGGACAGGCAGGAACTCATATAAGAGTGGACAGGCTGGAACTCATATACGAGTGGACAGGCTGGAACTCATATACGAGTGGACAGGCAGCAACTCATATAATAGTGGACAGGGAGGAACTCATAAGAGAGGACAGGGAGTAACTAATATATGAGTGTACATGGAGGAACTAATATAAGAGTGGACAGGGAGGAACTAATATAAGAGTGGACAGGGAGGAACTAATATAAGAGTGGACAGGGAGGAACTAATATAAGAGTGGACAGGGAGGAACTAATATAAGAGTGGACAGGCTGGAACTCATAAGAGTGGACAGGCTGGAACTCATAAGTGTGGACAGGCAGGAACTCATATAAGAGTGGACAGGGAGGAACTCATAAGAGTGGACATGGAGGAACTCATAAGAGTGGACAGGCTGGATCTCATATACGAGTGGACAGGCAGCAACTCATATAAGAGTGGACAGGGAGGAACTCATATAAGAGAGGACAGGGAGAAATTAATATATGAGTGTACAGGGAGGAACTAATATAAGAGTGGACAGGGAGGAACTAATATAAGAGTGGACAGGGAGGAACTCATATAAGAGTGGACAGGGAGGAACTCATATAAGAGTGGACAGGCAGCAACTCATATAAGAGTGGACAGGCAGGAACTCATATAACAGTTTACAGGGAGGAACTCATAAGAGTTGACAGGGAGGAACTCATATAAGAGTGGACAGGGAAGAACTCATATAAGAGTGGACATCCAGAAATTCATATAAGAGTGACAGGCTGGGACTCATATAAGTGTGGACATGCAGGTACTCATATAAGAGTGGACAGGGAGGAACTCATATAAGAGTATACAGGTCCAACTCATATAAGAGTGGACAGGGAGGAACACATAAAAGAGTGGACAGGGAGCAACTCATAAAAGAGTGGACAGGGAGCAACTCATAAAAGAGTGGACAGGGAGGAACTCATATAAGAGTGGACAGGGAGCAACTCATATAAGAGGGGACACGCAGGAACTCATATAATATTGGACACGCAGGAACTCATATACGAGTGGACAGGGAGGAACTCATATAAGAGTGGACAGGGAGGAACTCATATAAGAGTGGACAGAGAGGAACTAATATAAGAGTGGACAGGCAGGAACTCATATAAGAGTGAACAGGGAGGAACTCATATGCGAGTGGACATGCATGAACTCATATTAGAGTGGACCGGAAGGAACTCATATTAGAGTGGACAGGGAGGAACTCATATAAGATGGACAGGGAGGAACTCATATTAGAGTGGACAGGGAGGAACTCATAAGAGTGGACAGGGAGGAACTCATATAAGAGTGGACAGGGAGGAACTCATATAAGAGTGGACAGGGAGGAACTCATATAAGAGTGGACAGGGAGGAACTCATATAAGAGTGGACAGGGAGGAACCCATATAAGAGTGGACAGGCAGGAACTCATATAAGAGTGGACAGGCAAGAACTCATATAAGAGTGGACAGGCAGGAATACATAAGAGTGGTCAGGGAGGAACTCATATAAGAGTGGTCAGGGAGGAACTCATATTTGAGTTGACAGGGAGAAACTCATAAAAGAATGGACAGGGAGCAACTCATATAAGAGTGGACAGGCAGGAACACATATAAGAGTGGTCAGGGAGGAACTCATATTTGAGTGGACAGGGAGAAACTCATAAAAGAATGGACAGGGAGCAACTCATATAAGAGTGTACAAGGATGAACTCATATAAGAGTGGACAGGCAGGAACTCACATAAGAGTGGACAGGGAGGAACTCATATAAAGTGGACAGGGAAGAACTCATATAAGAGTGGACATGCAGGAACTCATATAAGAGTGGACAGGCTGGAACTCATATACGAGTGGACAGGCAGCAACTCATATTAGAGTGGACAGGGAGGAACTCATATAAGAGAGGACAGGGAGGAATTAATATATGAGTGTACAGGGAGGAACTAATATAAGAGTGGACAGGGAGGAACTAATATAAGAGTGGACAGGAAGGAACTCATATAAGAGTGAACAGGGAGGAACTCATATAAGGGTGGACAGGCAGCAACTCATATAAGAGTGGACAGGCAGGAACTCGTATAACAGTGTACAGGGAGGAACTCATAAGAGTTGACAGGGAGGAACTCATATAAGATTGGACAGGGAAGAACTCATATAAGAGTGGACATGCAGGAATTAATATAAGAGTGACAGGCTGGGACTGATATAAGAGTGGACATGCAGCAACTCATATAAGAGTGGACAGGGAGGAACTCATATAAGAGTATACAGGTCCAACTCATATAAGAGTGGACAGGCAGGAACTCATATAAGAGTGGACAGGCAGGAACTGATATAAGAGTGGACACTCAGCAACTCATATAAGAGTGGACAGGGAGGAACTCATATAAGAGTGTACAGACAGAAACTCATATAAGAGTGGACATGGATGAACTCATATAATAGTGGCAGGCAGCAACTCATATAAGAGTGGACAAGGAGGAACTCATATAAGAGTTGACAGTCAGCAACTCATAAGAGTGGACAGGGAGGAACTCATATAAGAGTATACAGGTCCAACTCATATAAGAGTGGACAGGGAGGAACTCATATAAGAGTGGACAGGCAGGAACTCACATAAGAGTGGACAGGGAGGAACTCATATAAAGTGGACAGGGAGGAACTCATATAAGAGTGGACAGGCAGGAACTCATATAAGAGTGGACAGGCTGGAACTCATATAAGAGTGGACAGGCAGGAACTCATATAAGAGTGGACAGGGAGGAACTCATAAGAGTGGACAGGTAGGAACTCATAAGAGTGGACATGGAGGAACTCATAAGAGTGCACAGGCAGGAACTCATATAAGAGTGGACAGGCTGGAACTCATATACGAGTGGAAGGCTGGAACTCATATACGAGTGGACAGGCAGCAACTCATATAATAGTGTACAGGGAGGAACTCATAAGAGAGGACAGGGAGGAACTAATATATGAGTGTACATGGAGGAACTAATATAAGAGTGGACAGGGAGGAACTAATATAAGAGTGGACAGGGAGGAACTAATATAAGAGTGGACAGGGAGGAACTAATATAAGAGTGGATAGGGAGGAACTAATATAAGAGTGGACAGGGAGGAACTCATATAAGAGTGGACAGACTGGAACTCATAAGAGTGGACAGGCTGGAACTCATAAGAGTGGACAGGCAGGAACTCATATAAGAGTGGACAGGGAGGAACTCATAAGAGTGGACATGGAGGAACTCATAAGAGTGGACAGGCTGGAACTCATATACGAGTGAACAGGCAGCAATTCATATAAGAGTGGACAGGGAGGAACTCATATAAGAGAGGACAGGGAGGAATTAATATATGAGTGTACAGGGAGGAACTAATATAAGAGTGGACAGGGAGGAACTAATATAAGAGTGGACAGGGAGGAACTCATATAAGAGTGGACAGGGAGGAACTCATATAATGGTGGACAGGAAGCAACTCATATAAGAGTGGACAGGCAGGAACTCATATAACAGTGTACAGGGAGGAACTCATAAGAGTTGACAGGGAAGAACTCATATAAGAGTGGACAGGGAAGAACTCATATAAGTGTGACAGGCTGGGACTCATATAAGAGTGGACATGCAGGAACTCATATAAGAGTGGACAGGCAGGAACTGATATAAGAGTGGACAGGCAGGAACTGATATAAGAGTGGACACTCAGCAACTCATATAAGAGTGGACAGGGAGGAACTCATATAAGAGTGTACAGACAGAAACTCATATAAGAGTGGACATGGATGAACTCATATAATAGTGGCAGGCAGCAACTCATATAAGAGTGGACAAGGAGGAACTCATATAAGAGTTGACAGTCAGCAACTCATATAAGAGTGGACAGGGAGGAACTCATATAAGAGTATACAGGTCCAACTGATATAAGAGTGGACAGGGAGGATCTCATATAAGAGAGGCCAGGGAGGAACTAATATATGAGTGGACAGGGAGCAACTAATATAAGAGTGGACAGGGAGGAACTAATATAAGAGTGGACAGGGAGGAACTTATATAAGAGTGGACAGGCAGCAACTCATATAAGAGTGGACAGGCAGGAACTCATATAAGAGTGGACAGGGAGGAACTCATATGAGAGTGGACAGGGAGGAACTCATATAAGAGTGGACAGGGAAGAACTCATATAAGAGTGGACATGCAGGAATTCACACAAGAGTGGACAGGCTGGGACTCATATAATAGTGGACAGGCAGCAACTCATATAAGAGTGGACTGGGAGGAACTCATATAAGAGTGGACAATGAGGAACTCATATAAGAGTGGAAAATGAGGAACTCATATAAGAGTGGACAGACTGGAACTCATATAATAGTGGACAGGCAGCAACTCATATAAGAGTGGACAGGGAGGAACTCATATAAGAGTGGACAGGGAGGAACTCATATAAGAGTGGACAGGGAAGAACTCATATAAGAGTGGACATGCAGGAATTCACACAAGAGTGGACAGGCTGGGACTCATATAATAGTGGACAGGCTGCAACTCATATAAGAGTGGACTGGGAGGAACTCATATAAGAGTGGAAATGAGGAACTCATATAAGAGTAGACAGGGGGAACTCATATAAGAGTGGACAGGCAGGAACTCATATAAGATTGGTCAGGGAGGAACTCATATAAGAGTGGACATGGAGAAACTCATATAAGAGTGGACAGGGAGGAACTCATAAGAGTGGACTGGGAAGAACTCATATAAGAGTGGACAGGCAGGAACACATATAAGAGTGGTCAGGGAGGAACTCATATTTGAGTGGACAGGGAGAAACTCATAAAAGAATGGACAGGGAGCAACTCTTATAAGAGTGGACAAGGAGGAACTCATATAAGAGTGGACAGGCAGAAACTCATATAAGAGTGGACAGGGAGGAACTCATATAAAGTGGACAGGGAGGAACTCATATAAGAGTGGACAGGCAGGAACTCATATAAGAGTGGACAGGCTGGAACTCATATAAGAAGGGACAGGCAGGAACTCATATAAGAGTGGACAGGGAGGAACTCATAAGAGTGGACAGGGAGTAACTCATAAGAGTGGACATGGAGGAACTCATAAGAGTGGACAGGCAGG
This sequence comes from Siphonodentalium dalli, assembly GCA_032622095.1. Classification (NCBI taxonomy): domain Eukaryota; kingdom Metazoa; phylum Mollusca; class Scaphopoda; order Gadilida; family Siphonodentaliidae; genus Siphonodentalium; species Siphonodentalium dalli. Next base: position 61,551,792 of record CP136068.1, read on the forward strand.
AACTCATACAAGAGTGGACAGGCTGGAACTCATATACGAGTGGACAGGCTGGAACTCATATACGAGTGGACAGGCAGCAACTCATATAATTGTGGACAGGGAGGAACTCATAAGAGAGGACAGGGAGGAACTAATATATGAGTGTACATGGAGGAACTAATATAAGAGTGGACAGGGAGGAACTAATATAAGAGTGGACAGGGAGGAACTAATATAAGAGTGGACAGGGAGGAACTAATATAAGAGTGGACAGGGAGGAACTAATATAAGAGTGGACAGGGAGGAACTCATATAAGAGTGGACAGGCTGGAACTCATAAGAGTGGACAAGCTGGAACTCATAAGAGTGGACAGGCAGGAACTCATATAAGAGTGGACAGGGAGGAACTCATAAGAGTGGACATGGAGGAACTCATAAGAGTGGACAGGCTGGAACTCATATACGAATGGACAGGCAGCAACTCATATAAGAGTGGACAGGGAGGAACTCATATAAGAGAGGACAGGGAGGAATTAATATATGAGTGTACAGGGAGGAACTAATATAAGAGTGGACAGGGATGAACTAATATAAGAGTGGACAGGGAGGAACTCATATAAGAGTGGACAGGGAGGAACTCATATAACGGTGGACAGGCAGCAACTCATATAAGAGTGGACAGGCAGGAACTCATATAACAGTGTACAGGGAGGAACTCATAAGAGTTGACAGGGAGGAACTCATATAAGAGTGGACAGGGAAGAACTCATATAAGAGTGGACATGCAGGAATTCATATAAGAGTGACAGGCTGGGACTCATATAAGAGTGGACATGCAGGAACTCATATAAGAGTGGACAGGGAGGAACTCATATAACAGTATACAGGTCCAACTCATATAAGAGTGGACAGGGAGGAACTCATATAAGAGTGGACAGACAGCATCTCATATAAGAGTGGACATGGATGAACTCATATAATAGTGGCAGGCAGCAACTCATATAAGAGTGGACAGGGAGGAACTCATATAAGAGTGGACAGGCAGGAACTGATATAAGAGTGGACACTCAGCAACTCATATAAGAGTGGACAGGGATGAACTCATATAAGAGTGTACAGACAGAAACTCATATAAGAGTGGACATGGATGAACTCATATAATAGTGGCAGGCAGCAACTCATATAAGAGTGGACAAGGAGGAACTCATATAAGAGTTGACAGTCAGCAACTCATAAGAATGGACAGGGAGGAACTCATATAAGAGTATACAGGTCCAACTCATATAAGAGTGGACAGGGAGGATCTCATATAAGAGAGGACAGGGAGGAACTAATATATGAGTGGACAGGGAGGAACTAATATAAGAGTGGGCAGGGAGGAACTAATATAAGAGTGGACAGGGAGGAACTTATATAAGAGTGGAAGGCAGCAACTCATATAAGAGTGGACAGGCAGGAACTCATATAAGAGTGGACAGGGAGGAACTCATATAAGAGTGGACATGGAGGAACTCATATAAGAGTGGACAGGGAAGAACTCATATAAGAGTGGACATGCAGGAATTCACACAAGAGTGGACAGGCTGGGACTCATATAATAGTGGACAGGCAGCAACTCATATATGAGTGGACTGGGAGGAACTCATATAGGAGTGGAAAATGAGGAACTCATATAAGAGTGGAAAATGAGGAACTCATATAAGAGTGGACAGACTGGAACTCATATAATAGTGGACAGGCAGCAACTCATATAAGAGTGGACAGGGAGGAACTCATATAAGAGTGGACAGGGAGGAACTCATATAAGAGTGGACAGGGAAGAACTCATATAAGAGTGGACATGCAGGAATTCACTCAAGAGTGGACAGGCTGGGACTCATATAATAGTGGACAGGCTGCAACTCATATAAGAGTGGACTGGGAGGAACTCATATAAGACTGGAAATGAGGAACTCATATAAGAGCGGACAGGCGAAATCATATAAGAGTGGACAGGGAGGAACTCATAAGAGTAGACAGGGGGAACTCATATAAGAGTGGACAGGCAGGAACTCATATAAGAGTGGTCAGGGAGGAACTCATATAAGAGTGGACATGGAGAAACTCATATAAGAGTGGACAGGGAGGAACTCATATAAGAGTGGACAGGCTGGAACTCATAAGAGTGGACAGGCTGGAACTCATAAGAGTGGACAGGCAGGAACTCATATAAGAGTGGACAGGGAGGAACTCATAAGAGTGGACATGGAGGAACTCATAAGAGTGGACAGGCTGAAACTCATATACGAGTGGACAGGCAGCAACTCATATAAGAGTGGACAGGGAGGAACTCATATAAGAGAGGACAGGGAGGAATTAATATATGAGTGTACAGGGAGGAACTAATATAAGAGTGGACAGGGAGGAACTAATATAAGAGTGGACAGGGAGGAACTCATATAAGAGTGGACAGGGAGGAATTCATATAAGAGTGGACAGGCAGCAACTCATATAAGAGTGGACAGGCAGGTACTCATATAACAGTGTACAGGGAGGAACTCATAAGAGTTGACAGGGAGGAACTCATATAAGAGTGGACAGGGAAGAACTCATATAAGAGTGGACATGCAGGAATTCATATAAGAGTGGACAGGCTGGGACTCATATAAGAGTGGACATGCAGGAACTCATATAACAGTGGACAGGGAGGAACTCATATAAGAGTATACAGGTCCAACTCATATAAGAGTGGACAGGGAGGAACTCATATAAGAGTGGACAGACAGCATCTCATATAAGAGTGGACAGGGAGGAAGTCATATAAGAGTGGACAGACAGGAACTGATATAAGAGTGGACACTCAGCAACTCATATAAGAGTGGACAGGGAGGAACTCATATAAGAGTGTACAGACAGAAACTCATATAAGAGTGGACATGGATGAACTCATATAATATTGGCAGGCAGCAACTCATATAAGAGTGGACAAGGAGGAACTCATATAAGAGTGGACAGTCAGCAACTCATAAGAGTGGACAGGGAGGAACTGAATTGGAGGAAATAAAGATATATATATAAGAGTGGACAGGGAGGATCTCGTATAAGAGAGGACAGGGAGGAACTAATATATGAGTGGACAGGGAGGAACTAATATAAGAGTGGGCAGGGAGGAACTAATATAAGAGTGGACAGGAAAGAACTTATATAAGAGTGGACAGGCAGCAACTCATATAAGAGTGGACAGGCAGGAACTCATATAAGAGTGGACAGGGAGGAACTCATATAAGAGTGTACAGACAGAAACTCATATAAGAGTGGACATGGATGAACTCATACAATAGTGGCAGGCAGCAACTCATATAAGAGTGGACAAGGAGGAACTCATAGTAGAGTTGACAGTCAGCAACTCATAAGAATGGACAGGGAGGAACTCATATAAGAGTATACAGGTCCAACTCATATAAGAGTGGACAGGGAGGATCTCATATAAGAGAGGACAGGGAGGAACTAATATATGAGTGGACAGGGAGGAACTAATATAAGAGTGGGCAGGGAGGAACTAATATAAGAGTGGACAGGGAAGAACTTATATAAGAGTGGACAGGCAGCAACTCATATAAGAGTGGACAGGCAGGAACTCATATAAGAGTGGACAGGGAGGAACTCATATAAGAGTGGACAGGGAGGAACTCATATAAGAGTGGACAGGGAAGAACTCATATAAGAGTGGACATGCAGGAATTCACACAAGAGTGGACAGGCTGGGACTCATATAATAGTGGACAGGCAGCAACTCATATAAGAGTGGACTGGGAGGAACTCATATAAGAGTGGAAAATGAGAAACTCATATAAGAGTGGAAAATGAGGAACTCATATAAGAGTGGACAGATTGGAACTCATATAATAGTGGACAGGCAGCAACTCATTTTCGAGTGGACAATGGGGAACTCACAAGAGTGGACAGGGGGGAACTCATATACGAGTGGACAGGCAGCAACTCATATAAGAGTGGGTATGAGGGACTCATATAAGAGTGGACAATGAGGAACTCATATAAGAGTGGACTGTGAGGAACTCATATAAGAGTGGACAGGGATGAACTCATATAAGAGTGGACATGGAGGAATTCATATAAGAGTGGACAGGCAGGAAGTCATATAAGAGTGAACAGGGAGGAACTCATATAAGAGTGGACAAGGATGAATTCATATAAGAGTGGACATGCAGCAACTCATATAAGAGTAGACAGTCTGCAACTCATATAAGAGTGGACAGTGAGGAACTCATATAAGAGTATACAGGTCCAACTCATATAAGAGTGGACAGGAGGAACTCATATAAGAGTGGACAGACAGCAACTCATATAAGAGTGGACATGGATGAACTCATATACTAGTGGCAGGCAGCAACTCATATAAGAGTGGACAGGGAGGAACTCATATAAGAGTGGACATGGATGAACTCATATAAGAGTGGCAGGCAGCAACTCATATAAGATTGGACAGGGAGGAACTCATATATTAAAGGGTGGACATGGAGGAACTCATATAAGAGTTGACATGGAGGAACTCATATAAGAGTGGACAGGGGGAACTCATATAAGAGTGGACAGGGAGGAACTCATAAGAGTAGACAGGGGGAACTCATATAAGAGTGGACAGGCAGGAACTCTTATAAGAGTGGTCAGGGAGGAACTCATATAAGAGTGGACATGGAGAAACTCATATAAGAGTGGACAGGGAGGAACTCATAAGAGTGGACTGGGAGGAACTCATATAAGAGTGGACAGGCAGGAACACATATAAGAGTGGTCAGGGAGGACCTCATATTTGAGTGGACAGGGAGAAACTCATTAATGAATGGACAGGGAGCAACTCATATAAGAGTGGACAAGGGGAAACTCATATAAGAGTGGACAGGCAGGAACCCATATAAGAGTGGACAGGGAGGAACTCATATAAAGTGGACAGGGAGGAACTCATGTAAGAGTGGACAGGCAGGAACTCATATTAGAGTGGACAGGCTGGAACTCATATAAGAGTGGACAGGCAGGAACTCATATAAGAGTGGACAGGGAGGAACTCATAAGAGTGGACAGTGAGGAACTCATAAGAGTGGACATGGAGGAACTCATAAGAGTGGACAGGCAGGAACTCATATAAGAGTGGACAGGCAGGAACTCATATAAGAGTGGACAGGCTGGAACTCATATACGAGTGGACAGGCAGCAACTCATATAATAGTGGACAGGGAGGAACTCATAAGAGAGGACAGGGAGGAACTAATATATGAGTGTACATGGAGGAACTAATATAAGAGTGGACAGGGAGGAACTAATATAAGAGTGGACAGGGAGGAACTAATATAAGAGTGGACAGGGAGGAACTAATATAAGAGTGGACAGGGAGGAACTAATATAAGAGTGGACAGGGAGGAACTAATATAAGAGTGGACAGGGAGGAACTCATATAAGAGTGGACAGGCTGGAACTCAATAAATGGACAGGCTGGAACTCATAAGAGTGGACAGGCAGGAACTCATATAAGAGTGGACAGGGAGGAACTCATAAGAGTGGACATGGAGGAACTCATAAGAGTGGACAGGCTGGAACTCATATACGAGTGGACAGGCAGCAACTCATATAAGAGTGGACAGGGAGGAACTCATATAAGAGAGGACAGGGAGAAACTAATATATGAGTGTACAGGGAGGAACTAATATAAGAGTGGACAGGGAGGAACTCATATAAGAGTGGACAGGGAGGAACTCATATAAGAGTGAACAGGGAGGAACTCATATTAGAGTGGAAAGGGAGGAACTCATATAAGAGTGGACAGGGAGGAACTCATATAAGAGTGGACAGGGAAGAACTCATATAAGAGTGGACATGCAGGAATTCACACAAGAGTGGACAGGCTGGGACTCATATTATAGTGGACAGGCAGCAACTCATATAAGAGTGGACTGGGAGGAACTCATATAAGAGTGGAAAATGAGGAACTCTTATAAGAGTGGAAAATGAGGAACTCATATAAGAGTGGACAGACTGGAACTCATATAATAGTGGACAGGCAGCAACTCATATTCGAATGGACAATGGGGAACTCACAAGAGTGGACAGGGGGAACTCATATACGAGTGGAAAGGCAGCAACTCATATAAGAGTGGACAATGAGGGACTAATATAAGAATGGACAATGAGGAACTCATATAAGAGTGGACTGTGAGGAACTCATATAAGAGTGGACAGGGAGGAACTCATATAAGAGTGGACAAGGAAGAATTCATATAAGAGTGGACAGGCAGGAAGTCATATAAGAGTGGACAGGGAGGAACTCATATAAGAGTGGACAAGGATGAATTCATATAAGAGTGGACATGCAGCAACTCATATAAGAGTGGACAGTCAGCAACTCATATAAGAGTGGACAAGGAGGAACTCATAAGAGTGGACATGGAGGAACTCATAAGAGTGGACAGGCTGGAACTCATATACGAGTGGACAGGCAGCAACTCATATAAGAGTGGACAGGGAGGAACTCATATAAGAGAGGACAGGGAGAAACTAATATATGAGTGGACAGGGAGGAACTCATATAAGAGTGGACAGGGAGGAACTCATATAAGAGTGGACAGGGAGGAACTCATATAAGAGTGGACAGGGAGGAACTCATATAAGAGTGGACAGGGAGGAACTCATATAAGAGTGGACAGGGAAGAACTCATATAAGAGTGGACATGCAGGAATTCACACAAGAGTGGACAGGCTGGGACTCATATAATAGTGGACAGGCAGCAACTCATATAAGAGTGGACTGGGAGGAACTCATATAAGAGTGGAAAATGAGGAACTCATATAAGAGTGGAAAATGAGGAACTCATATAAGAGTGGACAGACTGGAACTCATATAATAGTGGACAGGCAGCAACTCATATTCGAGTGGACAATGGGGAACTCACAAGAGTGGACAGGGGGAACTCATATACGAGTGGACAGGCAGCAACTCATATAATAGCGGACAATGAGGGACTCATATAAGAGTGGACAATGAGGAACTCATATAAGAGTGGACTGTGAGGAACTCATATAATAGTGGACAGGGATGAACTCATATAAGAGTGGACAAGGAGGAATTCATATAAGAGTGGACAGGCAGGAAGTCATATAAGAGTGGACAGGGAGGAACTCATATAAGAGTGGACAAGGATGAATTCATATAAGAGTGGACATGCAGCAACTCATATAAGAGTGGACATTCAGCAACTCATATAAGAGTGGACAGGGAGGAACTCATATAAGAGTATACAGGTCCAACTCATATAAGAGTGGACAGGAGGAACTCATATAAGAGTGGACAGACAGCAACTCATATAAGAGTGGACATGGATGAACTCATATACTAGTGGCAGGCAGCAACTCATATAAGAGTGGACAGGGAGGAACTCATATAAGAGTGGACATGGATGAACTCATATAAGAGTGGCAGGCAGCAACTCATATAAGGTTGGACACGGATGAACTCATATAAGGGTGGACATGGAGGAACTCATATAAGAGTGGACATGGAGGAATTCATATAAGAGTTGACAGGGGGAACTCATATAAGAGTGGACAGGGAGGAACTCATAATAGTAGACAGGGGGAACTCATATAAGAGTGGACAGGCAGGAACTCATAAAAGAGTGATCAGGGAGGAACTCATATAAGAGTGGACATGGAGAAACTCATATAAGAGTGGACAGGGAGGAACTCATAAGAGTGGACTGGGAGGAACTCATATAAGAGTGGACAGGCAGGAACACATATAAGAGTGGTCAGGGAGGAACTCATATTTGAGTGGACAGGGAGAAACTCATTAAAGAATGGACAGGGAGCAACTCATATAAGAGTGGACAAGGGGGAACTCATATAAGAGTGGACAGGCAGGAACCCATATAAGAGTGGACAGGGAGGAACTCATATAAAGTGGACAGGGAGGAACTCATGTAAGAGTGGACAGGCAGGAACTCATATAAGAGTGGACAGGCTGGAACTCATATAAGAGTGGACAGGCAGGAACTCATATAAGAGTGGACAGGGAGGAACTCATAAAAGTGGACAGTGAGGAACTCATAAGAGTGGACATGGAGGAACTCATAAGAGTGGACAGGCAGGAACTCATATAAGAGTGGACAGGCAGGAACTCATATAAGAGTGGACAGGCTGGAACTCATATACGAGTGGACAGGCAGCAACTCATATAATAGTGGACAGGGAGGAACTCATAAGAGAGGACAGGGAGAAACTAATATATGAGTGTACATGGAGGAACTATTATAAGAGTGGACAGGGAGGAACTAATATAAGAGTGGACAGGGAGGAACTAATATATGAGTGGACAGGGAGGAACTAATATAAGAGTGGACAGGGAGGAACTAATATAAGAGTGGACAGGGAGGAACTAATATAAGAGTGGACAGGGAGGAACTCATATAAGAGTGGACAGGCTGGAACTCATAAGAGTGGACAGGCTGGAACTCATAAGAGTGGACAGGCAGGAACTCATATAAGAGTGGACTGGGAGGAACTCATAAGAGTGGACATGGAGGAACTCATAAGAGTGGACAGGCTGGAACTCATATATGAGTGGACAGGCAGCAACTCATATAAGAGTGGACAGGGAGGAACTCATATAAGATAGGACAGGGAGAAACTAATATATGAGTGTACAGGGAGGAACTAATATAAGAGTGGACAGGGAGGAACTCATATAAGAGTGGACAGGGATGAACTCATATAAGAGTGGACAGGGAGGTACTCATATAAGAGTGGACAGGGAGGAACTCATATAAGATTGGACAGGGAGGAACTCATATAAGAGTGGACAGGGAGGAACTCATATAAGAGTGGACAGGGAAGAACTCATATAAGAGTGGACATGCAGGAATTCACAAAAGAGTGGACAGGCTGGGACTCATATAATAGTGGACAGGCGGCAACTCATATAAGAGTGGACTGGGAGGAACTCATATTAGAGTGGAAAATGAGGAAGTCATATAAGAGTGGAAAATGAGGAACTCGTATAAGAGTGGACAGACTGGAACTCATATAATAGTGGACAGGCAGCAACTCATATTCGAGTGGACAATGGGGAACTCACAAGAGTGGACAGGGGGGAACTCATATACGAGTGGACAGGCAGCAACTCATATAAGAGTGGACAATGAGGGACTCATATAAGAGTGGACAATGAGGAACTCATATAAGAGTGGACTGTGAGGAACTCATATAAGAGTGGACAGGGATGAACTCATATAAGAGTGGACAAGGAGGAATTCATATAAGAGTGGACAGGCAGGAAGTCATATAAGAGTGGACAGGGAGGAACTCATATAAGAGTGGACAAGGATGAATTCATATAAGAGTGGACATGCAGCAACTCATATAAGAGTGGACAGTCAGCAACTCATATAATAGTGGACATGGATGAACTCATATAAGAGTGGCAGGCAGCAACTCATATAAGATTGGACAGGGAGGAACTCATATAAGGGTGGACATGGAGGAACTCATATAAGAGTGGACATGGAGGAACTCATATAAGAGTGGACAGGGGGAACTCATATAAGAGTGGACAGGGAGGAACTCATAAGAGTAGACAGGGGGAACTCATATAAGAGTGGACAGGCAGGAACTCATATAAGAGTGGTCAGGGAGGAACTCATATAAGAGTGGACATGGAGAAACTCATATAAGAGTGGACAGGGAGGAACTCATAAGAGTGGACTGGGAGGAACTCATATAAGAGTGGACAGGCAGGAACACATATAAGAGTGGTCAGGGAGGAACTCATATTTGAGTGGACAGGGAGAAACTCATTAAAGAATGGACAGGGAGCAACTCATATAAGAGTGGACAAGGGGGAACTCATATAATAGTGGACAGGCAGGAACCTATATAAGAGTGGACAGGGAGGAACTCATATAAAGTGGACAGGGAGGAACTCATGTAAGAGTGGACAGGCAGGAACTCATATAAGAGTGGACAGGCTGGAACTCATATAAGAGTGGACAGGCAGGAACTCATATAAGAGTGGACAGTGAGGAATTAATATATGAGTGTACAGGGAGGAACTAATATAAGAGTGGACAGGGAGGAACTAATATAAGAGTGGACAGGGAGGAACTCATATAAGAGTGGACAAGGATGAATTCATATAAGAGTGGACATGCAGCAACTCATATAAGAGTGGACAGTCAGCAACTCATATAAGAGTGGACAGTGAGGAACTCATATAAGAGTATACAGGTCCAACTCATATAAGAGTGGACAGGAGGAACTCATATAAGAGTGGACAGACAGCAACTCATATAAGAGTGGACATGGATGAACTCATATACTAGTGGCAGGCAGCAACTCATATAAGAGTGGACAGGGAGGAACTCATATAAGAGTGGACATGGATGAACTCATATAAGAGTGGCAGGCAGCAACTCATATAAGATTGGACAGGGAGGAACTCATATATTAAAGGGTGGACATGGAGGAACTCATATAAGAGTTGACATGGAGGAACTCATATAAGAGTGGACAGGGGGAACTCATATAAGAGTGGACAGGGAGGAACTCATAAGAGTAGACATGGGGAACTCATCTAAGAGTGGACAGACAGGAACTCTTATAAGAGTGGTCAGGGAGGAACTCATATAAGAGTGGACATGGAGAAACTCATATAAGAGTGGACAGGGAGGAACTCATAAGAGTGGACTGCGAGGAACTCATATAAGAGTGGACAGGCAGGAACACATATAAGAGTGGCCAGGGAGGAACTCATATTTGAGTGGACAGGGAGAAACTCATTAATGAATGGACAGAGAGCAACTCATATAAGAGTGGACAAGGGGGAACTCATATAAGAGTGGACAGGCAGGAACCCATATAAGAGTGGACAGGGAGGAACTCATATAAAGTGGACAGGGAGGAACTCATGTAAGAGTGGATAGGCAGGAACTCATATTAGAGTGGACAGGCTGGAAATCATATAAGAGTGGACAGGCAGGAACTCATATAAGAGTGGACAGGGAGGAACTCATAAGAGTGGACAGTGAGGAACTCATAAGAGTGGACATGGAGGAACTCATAAGAGTGGACAGGCAGGAACTCATATAAGAGTGGACAGGCAGGAACTCATATAAGAGTGGACAGGCTGGAACTCATATACGAGTGGACAGGCAGCAACTCATATAATAGTGGACAGGGAGGAACTCATAAGAGAGGACAGGGAGGAACTAATATATGAGTGTACATGGAGGAACTAATATAAGAGTGGACAGGGAGGAACTAATATAAGAGTGGACAGGGAGGAACTAATATAAGAGTGGACAGGGAGGAACTAATATAAGAGTGGACAGGGAGGAACTAATATAAGAGTGGACAGGGAGGAACTCATATAAGAGTGGACAGGCTGGAACTCAATAAGTGGACAGGCTGGAACTCATAAGAATGGACAGTCAGGAACTCATATAAGAGTGGACAGGGAGGAACTCATAAGAGTGGACATGGAGGAACTCATAAGAGTGGACAGGCTGGAACTCATATACGAGTGGACAGGCAGCAACTCATATAAGAGTGGACAGGGAGGAACTCATATAAGAGAGGACAGGGAGGAACTAATATATGAGTGTACAAGGAGGAACTAATATAAGAGTGGACAGGGAGGAACTCATATAAGAGTGGACAGGGAGGAACTCATATAAGAGTGGACAGGGAGGAACTCATATAAGAGTGGACAGGGAGGAACTCATATTAGAGTGGAAAGGGAGGAACTCATATAAGAGTGGACAGGGAGGAACTCATATAAGAGTGGACAGGGAAGAACTCATATAAGAGTGGACATGCATGAATTCACACAAGAGTGGACAGGCTGGGACTCATATAATAGTGGACAGGCAGCAACTCATATAAGAGTGGAATGGGAGGAACTCATATAAGAGTGGAAAATGAGGAACTCATATAAGAGTGGAAAATGAGGAACTCATATAAGAGTGGACAGACTGGAACTCATATAATAGTGGACAGGCAGCAACTCGTATTCGAGTGGACAATGGGGAACTCACAAGAGTGGACAGGGGGGAACTCATATACGAGTGGACAGGCAGCAACTCATATAAGAGTGGACAATGAGGGACTCATATAAGAATGGACAATGAGGAACTCATATAAGAGTGGACTGTGAGGAACTCATATAAGAGTGGACAGGGATGAACTCATATAAGAGTGGACAAGGAGGAATTCATATAAGAGTGGACAGGCGGGAAGTCATATAAGAGTGGACAGGGAGGAACTCATATAAGAGTGGACAAGGATGAATTCATATAAGAGTGGACATGCAGCAACTCATATAAGAGTGGCCAGTCAGCAACTCATATAAGAGTGGACAGGGAGGAACTCATACAAGAGTATACAGGTCCAACTCATATAAGAGTGGACAGGAGGAACTCATATAAGAGTGGACAGACAGCAACTCATATAAGAGTGGACATGGATGAACTCATATACTAGTGGCAGGCAGCAACTCATATAAGAGTGGACAGGGAGGAACTCATATAAGAGTGGACATGGATGAACTCATATAAGAGTGGCAGGCAGCAACTCATATAAGATTGGACAGGGAGGAACTCATATAAGGGTGGACATGGAGGAACTCATATAAGAGTGGACATGGAGGAACTCATATAAGAGTGGACAGGGGGAACTCATATAAGAGTGGACAGGGAGGAACTCATAATAGTAGACAGGGGGAACTCATATAAGAGTGGACATGGAGGAACTCATATAAGAGTGGTCAGGGAGGAACTCATATAAGAGTGGACATGGAGAAACTCATATAAGAGTGGACAGGGAGGAACTCATAAGAGTGGACTGGGAGGAACTCATATAAGAGTGGACAGGCAGGAACACATATAAGAGTGGTCAGGGAGGAACTCATATTTGAGTGGACAGGGAGAAACTCATTAAAGAATGGACAGGGAGCAACTCATATAAGAGTGGACAAGGGGGAACTCATATAAGAGTGGACAGGCAGGAACCCATATAAGAGTGGACAGGGAGGAACTCATATAAAGTGGACAGAGAGGAACTCATGTAAGAGTGGACAGGCAGGAACTCATATAAGAGTGGACAGGCTGGAACTCATATAAGAGTGGACAGGCAGGAACTCATATAAGAGTGGACAGGGAGGAACTCATAAGAGTGGACAGTGAGAAACTCATAAGAGTGGACATGGAGGAACTCATAAGAGTGGACAGGCAGGAACTCATATAAGAGTGTACAGGCAGGAACTCATATAAGAGTGGACAGGCTGGAACTCATATACGAGTGGACAGGCAGCAACTCATATAATAGTGGACAGGGAGGAACTCATAAGAGAGGACAGGGAGGAATTAATATATGAGTGTACATGGAGGAACTATTATAAGAGTGGACAGGGAGGAACTAATATAAGAGTGGACAGGGAGGAACTAATATATGAGTGGACAGGGAGGAACTAATATAAGAGTGGACAGGGAGGAACTAATATAAGAGTGGACAGGGAGGAACTAATATAAGAGTGGACAGGGAGGAACTCATATAAGAGTGGACAGGCTGGAACTCATAAGACTGGACAGGCTGGAACTCATAAGAGTGGACAGGCAGGAACTCATATAAGAGTGGACAAGGAGGAACTCATAAGAGTGGACATGGAGGAACTCATAAGAGTGGACAGGCTGGAACTCATATACGAGTGGACAGGCAGCAACTCATATAAGAGTGGACGGGGAGGAACTCATATAAGAGAGGACAGGGAGAAACTAATATATGAGTGTACAGGGAGGAACTAATATAAGAGTGGACAGGGAGGAACTCATATAAGAGTGGACAGGGAGGAACTCATATAAGAGTGGACAGGGAGGAACTCATATAAGAGTGGACAGGGAGGAACTCATATAAGAGTGGACAGGGAGGAACTCATATAAGAGTGGACAGGGAGGAACTCATATAAGAGTGGACAGGGAAGAACTCATATAAGAGTGGACATGCAGGAATTCACACAAGAGTGGACAGGCTGGGACTCATATAATAGTGGACAGGCAGCAACTCATATAAGAGTGGACTGGGAGGAACTCATATAAGAGTGGAAAATGAGGAACTCATATAAGAGTGGAAAATGAGGAACTCATATAAGAGTGGACAGACTGGAACTAATATAATAGTGGACAGGCAGCAACTCATATTCGAGTGGACAATGGGGAACTCACAAGAGTGGACAGGGGGGAACTCATATACGAGTGGACAGGCAGCAACTCATATAAGGGTGGACAATGAGGGACTCATATAAGAGTGGACAATGAGGAACTCATATAAGAGTGGACTGTGAGGAACTCATATAAGAGTAGACAGGGATGAACTCGTATAAGAGTGGACAAAGAGGAATTCATATAAGAGTGGACAGGCAGGAAGTCATATAAGAGTGGACAGGGAGGAACTCATATAAGAGTGGACAAGGATGAATTCATATAAGAGTGGACATGCAGCAACTCATATAGGAGTGGACAGTCAGCAACTCATATAAGAGTGGACAGGGAGGAACTCATATAAGAGTATACAGGTCCAACTCATATAAGAGTGGACAGGAGGAACTCATATAAGAGTGGACAGACAGCAACTCATATAAGAGTGGACATGGATGAACTCATATACTAGTGGCAGGCAGCAACTCATATAAGAGTGGACAGGGAGGAACTCATATAAGAGTGGACAGGGATGAACTCATATAAAAGTGGCAGGCAGCAACTCATATAAGATTGGACAGGGAGGAACTCATATAAGGGTGGACATGGAGGAACTCATATAAGAGTGGACATGGAGGAACTCATATAAGAGTGGACAGGGGGAACTCATATAAGAGTGGACAGGGGGGAACTCATAATAGTAGACAGGGGGAACTCATATAAGAGTGTACAGGCAGGAACTCATATAAGAGTGGTCAGGGAGGAACTCATATAATAGTGGACATGGAGAAACTCATATAAGAGTGAACAGGGAGGAACTCATAAGAGTGGACTGGGAGGAACTCATATAAGAGTGGACAGGCAGGAACACATATAAGAGTGGTCAGGGAGGAACTCATATTTGAGTGGACAGGGAGAAACTCATTAAAGAATGGACAGGGAGCAACTCATATAAGAGTGGACAAGGGGGAACTCATATAAGAGTGGACAGGCAGGAACCCATATAAGAGTGGACAGGGAGGAACTCATATAAAGTGGACAGGGATGAACTCATGTAAGAGTGGACAGGCAGGAACTCATATAAGAGTGGACAGGCTGGAACTCATATAAGAGTGGACAGGCAGGAACTCATATAAGAGTGGACAGGGAGGAACTCATAAGAGTGGACAGTGAGGAACTCATAAGAGTGGACATGGAGGAACTCATAAGAGTGGAGAGGCAGGAACTCATATAAGAGTGGACAGGCAGGAACTCATATAAGAGTGGACAGGCTGGAACTCATATACGAGTGGACAGGCAGCAACTCATATAATAGTGGACAGGGAGGAACTCATAAGAGAGGACAGGGAGGAACTAATATATGAGTGTACATGGAGGAACTAATATAAGAGTGGACAGGGAGGAACTAATATAAGAGTGGACAGGGAGGAACTAATATATGAGTGGACAGGGAGGAACTAATATAAGAGTGGACAGGGAGGAACTCATATAAGAGTGGACAGGGAGGAACTAATATAAGAGTGGACAGGGAGGAACTCATATAAGAGTGGACAGGCTGGAACTCATAAGAGTGGACAGGCTGGAACTCATAAGAGTGGACAGGCAGGAACTCATATAAGAGTGGACAAGGAGGAACTCATAAGAGTGGACATGGAGGAACTCATAAGAGTGGACAGGCTGGAACTCATATACGAGTGGACAGGCAGCAACTCATATAAGAGTGGACAGGGAGGAACTCATATAAGAGAGGACAGGGAGAAAATAATATATGAGTGTACAGGGAGGAACTAATATAAGAGTGGACAGGGAGGAACTCATTTAAGAGTGGACAGGGAGGAACTCATATAAGAGTGGACAGGGAGGAACTCATATAAGAGTGGACAGGGAGGAACTCATATAAGAGTGGACAGGGAGGAACTCATATAAGAGTGGACAGGGAGGAACTCATATAAGAGTGGACAGGGAAGAACTCATATAAGAGTGGACATGCAGGAATTCACACAAGAGTGGACAGGCTGGGACTCATATAATAGTGGACAGGCAGCAACTCATATAAGAGTGGACTGGGAGGAACTCATATAAGAGTGGAAAATGAGGAACTCATATAAGAGTGGAAAATGAGGAACTCATATAAGAGTGGACAGACTGGAACTCATATAATAGTGGACAGGCAGCAACTCATATTCGAGTGGACAATGGGGAACTCACAAGAGTGGACAGGGGGGAACTCATATACGAGTGGACAGGCAGCAACTCATATAAGAGTGGACAATGAGGGACTCATATAAGAGTGGACAATGAGGAACTCATATAAGAGTGGACTGTGAGGAACTCATATAAGAGTGGACAGGGATGAACTCATATAAGAGTGGACAAGGAGGAATTCATATAAGAGTGGACAGGCAGGAAGTCATATAAGAGTGGACAGGGAGGAACTCATATAAGAGTGGACAAGGATGAATTCATATAAGAGTGGACATGCAGCAACTCATATAAGAGTGGACAGTCAGCAACTCATATACGAGTGGACAGGGAGGAACTCATATAAGAGTATACAGGTCCAACTCATATAAGAGTGGACAGGAGGAACTCATATAAGAGTGGACAGACAGCAACTCATATAAGAGTGGACATGGATGAACTCATATACTAGTGGCAGGCAGCAACTCATATAAGAGTGGACAGGGAGGAACTCATATAAGAGTGGACATGGATGAACTCATATAAGAGTGGCAGGCAGCAACTCATATAAGATTGGACAGGGAGGAACTCATATAAGGGTGGACATGGAGGAACTCATATAAGAGTGGACATGGAGGAACTCATATAAGAGTGGACAGGGGAACTCATATAAGAGTGGACAGGGAGGAACTCATAATAGTAGACAGGGGGAACTCATATAAGAGTGGACAGGCAGGAACTCATAAAAGAGTGGTCAGGGAGGAACTCATATAAGAGTGGACATGGAGAAACTCATATAAGAGTGGACAGGGAGGAACTCATAAGAGTGGACTGGGAGGAACTCATATAAGAGTGGACAGGCAGGAACACATATAAGAGTGGTCAGGGAGGAACTCATATTTGAGTGGACAGGGAGAAACTCATTAAAGAATGGACAGGGAGCAACTCATATAAGAGTGGACAAGGGGGAACTCATATAAGAGTGGACAGGCAGGAACCCATATAAGAGTGGACAGGGAGGAACTCATATAAAGTGGACAGGGAGGAACTCATGTAAGAGTGGACTGGCAGGAACTCATATAAGAGTGGACAGGCTGGAACTCATATAAGAGTGGACAGGCAGGAACTCATATAAGAGTGGACAGGGAGGAACTCATAAGAGTGGACAGTGAGGAACTCATAAGAGTGGACATGGAGGAACTCATAAGAGTGGACATGCAGGAACTCATATAAGAGTGGACAGGCAGGAACTCATATAAGAGTGGACAGGCTGGAACTCATATACGAGTGGACAGGCAGCAACTCATATAATAGTGGACAGGGAGGAACTCATAAGAGAGGACAGGGAGGAACTAATATATGAGTGTACATGGAGGAACTAATAAAAGAGTGGACTGGGAGGAACTAATATAAGAGTGGACAGGGAGGAACTAATATATGAGTGGACAGGGAGGAACTAATATAATAGTGGACAGGGAGGAACTAATATAAGAGTGGACAGGGAGGAACTAATATAAGAGTGGACAGGGAGGAACTCATATAAGAGTGGACAGGCTGGAACTCATACAAGAGTGGACAGGCTGGAACTCATAAGAGTGGACAGGCAGGAACTCATATAAGAGTGGACAGGGAGGAACTCATAAGAGTGGACATGGAGGAACTCATAAGAGTGGACAGGCTGGAACTCATATACGAGTTGACAGGCAGCAACTCATATAAGAGTGGACAGGGAGGAACTCATATAAGAGAGGACAGGGAGAAACTAATATATGAGTGTACAGGGAGGAACTAATATAAGAGTGGACAGGGAGGAACTCATATAAGAGTGGACAGGGAGGAACTCATATAAGAGTGGACAGGGAGGAACTCATATAAGAGTGGACAGGGAGGAACTCATATAAGAGTGGACAGGGAGGAACTCATATAAGAGTGGACAGGCAAGAACTCATATAAGAGTGGACATGCAGGAATTCACACAAGAGTGGACAGGCTGGGACTCATATAATAGTGGACAGGCAGCAACTCATATAAGAGTGGACTGGGAGGAACTCATATTAGAGTGGAAAATGAGGAACTCATATAAGAGTGGACAATGAGGAACTCATATAAGAGTGGACAGACTGGAAGTCATATAATAGTGGACAGGCAGCAACTCATATTCGAGTGGACAATGGGGAACTCACATGAGTGGACAGGGGGGAACTCATATACGAGTGGACAGGCAGCAACTCATATACGAGTGGACAGGCAGCAACTCATATAAGAGTGGACAATGAGGGACTCATATAAGAGTGGACAATGATGAACTCATATAAGAGTGGACTGTGAGGAACTCATATAAGAGTGGACAGGGATGAACTCATATAAGAGTGGACAGGCTGGAACTCATAAGAGTGGACAGGCTGGAACTCATAAGAGTGGACAGGCAGGAACTCATATAAGAGTGGACAAGGAGGAACTCTTAAGAGTGGACATGGAGGAACTCATAAGAGTGGACAGGCTGTAACTCATATACGAGTGGACAGGCAGCAACTCATATAAGAGTGGACAGGGAGGAACTCATATAAGAGAGGACAGGGAGAAACTAATATATGAGTGTACAGGGAGGAACTAATATAAGAGTGGACAGGGAGGAACTCATATAAGAGTGGACAGGGAGGAACTCATATAAGAGTGGACAGGGAGGAACTCATATGAGAGTGGACAGGGAGGAACTCATATAAGAGTGGACAGGGAGGAACTCATATAAGAGTGGACAGGGAGGAACTCATATAAGAGTGGACAGGGAAGAACTCATATAAGAGTGGACATGCAGGAATTCACACAAGAGTGGACAGGCTGGGACTCATATAATAGTGGACAGGCAGCAACTCATATAAGAGTGGACAGGGAGGAACTCATATAAGAGTGGAAAATGAGGAACTCATATAAGAGTGGAAAATGAGGAACTCATATAAGAGTGGACAGACTGGAACTCATATAATAGTGGACAGGCAGCAACTCATATTCGAGTGGACAATGGGGAACTCACAAGAGTGGACAGGGGGGAACTCATATACGAGTGGACAGGCAGCAACTCATATAAGAGTGGACAATGAGGGACTCATATAAGAGTGGACAATGAGGAACTCATATAAGAGTGGACTGTGAGGAACTCATATAAGAGTGGACAGGGATGAACTCATATAAGAGTGGACAAAGAGGAATTCATATAAGAGTGGACAGGCAGGAAGTCATATAAGAGTGGACAGGGAGGAACTCATATAAGAGTGGACTAGGATGAATTCATATAAGAGTGGACATGCAGCAACTCATATAAGAGTGGACAGTCAGCAACTCATATAAGAGTGGACAGGGAGGAACTCATATAAGAGTATACAGGTCCAACTCATATAAGAGTGGACAGGAGGAACTCATATAAGAGTGGACAGACAGCAACTCATATAAGAGTGGACATGGATGAACTCATATACTAGTGGCAGGCAGCAACTCATATAAGAGTGGACAGGGAGCAACTCATATAAGAGTGGACATGGATGAACTCATATAAGAGTGGCAGGCAGCAACTCATATAAGATTGGACAGGGAGGAACTCATATAAGGGTGGACATGGAGGAACTCATATAAGAGTGGACATGGAGGAACTCATATAAGAGTGGACAGGGGGAACTCATATAAGAGTGGACAGGGAGGAACTCATAATAGTAGACAGGTGGAACTCATATAAGAGTGGACAGGCAGGAACTCATATAAGAGTGGTCAGGGAGGAACTCATATAAGAGTGGACATGGAGAAACTCATATAAGAGTGGACAGGGAGGAACTCATAAGAGTGGACTGGGAGGAACTCATATAAGAGTGGATAGGCAGGAACACATATAAGAGTGGTCAGGGAGGAACTCATATTTGAGTGGACAGGGAGAAACTCATTAAAGAATGGACAGGGAGCAACTCATATAAGAGTGGACAAGGGGGAACTCATATAAGAGTGGACAGGCAGGAACCCATATAAGAGTGGACAGGGAGGAACTCATATAAAGTGGACAGGGAGGAACTCATGTAAGAGTGGACAGGCAGGAACTCATATAAGAGTCGACAGGCTGGAACTCATATAAGAGTGGACAGGCAGGAACTCATATAAGAGTGGACAGGGAGGAACTCATAAGAGTGGACAGTGAGGAACTCATAAGAGTGGACATGGAGGAACTCATAAGAGTGGACAGGCAGGAACTCATATAAGAGTGGACAGGCAGGAACTCATATAAGAGTGGACAGGCTGGAACTCATATACGAGTGGACAGGCAGCAACTCATATAATAGTGGACAGGGAGGAACTCATAAGAGAGGACAGGGAGGAACTAATATATGAGTGTACATGGAGGAACTAATATAAGAGTGGACAGGGAGGAACTAATATAAGAGTGGACAGGGAGGAACTAATATATGAGTGGACAGGGAGGAACTAATATAAGAGTGGACAGGGAGGAACTAATATAAGAGTGGACAGGGAGGAACTAATATAAGAGTGGACAGGGAGGAACTCATATAAGAGTGGATAGGCTGGAACTCATAATAGTGGACAGGCAGGAACTCATATAAGAGTGGACAAGGAGGAACTCATAAGAGTGGACATGGAGGAACTCATAAGAGTGGACAGGCTGGAACTCATATACGAGTGGACAGGCAGCAACTCATATAAGAGTGGACAGGGAGGAACTCATATAAGAGAGGACAGGGAGAAAACTAATATATGAGTGTAAAGGGAGGAACTAATATAAGAGTGGACAGGGAGGAACTCATATAAGAGTGGACAGGGAGGAACTCATATAAGAGTGGACAGGGAGGAACTCATATAAGAGTGGACAGGGAGGAACTCATATAAGAGTGGACAGGGAGGAACTCATATAAGAGTGGACAGGGAGGAACTCATATAAGAGTGGACAGGGAAGAACTTATATAAGAGTGGACATGCAGGAATTCACACAAGAGTGGACAGGCTGGGACTCATATAATAGTGGACAGGCAGCAACTCATATAAGAGTGGACTGGGAGGAACTCATATTAGAGTGGAAAATGAGGAACTCATATAAGAGTGGACAATGAGGAACTCATATAAGAGTGGACAGACTGGAACTCATATAATAGTGGACAGGCAGCAACTCATATTCGAGTGGACAATGGGGAACTCACAAGAGTGGACAGGGGGGAACTCATATACGAGTGGACAGGCAGCAACTCATATAAGAGTGGACAATGAGGGACTCATATAAGAGTGGACAATGAGGAACTCATATAAGAGTGGACTGTGAGGAACTCATATAAGAGTGGACAGGGATGAACTCATATAAGAGTGGACAGGCTGGAACTCATAAGAGTGGACAGGCTGGAACTCATACGAGTGGACAGGCAGGAACTCATATAAGAGTGGACAAGGAGGAACTCATAAGAGTGGACATGGAGGAACTCATAAGAGTGGACAGGCTGGAACTCATATACGAGTGGACAGGCAGCAACTCATATAAGAGTGGACAGGGAGGAACTCATATAAGAGAGGACAGGGAGAAACTAATATATGAGTGTACAGGGAGGAACTAATATAAGAGTGGACACGGAGGAACTCATATAAGAGTGGACAGGGAGGAACTCATATAAGAGTGGATGGGGAGGAACTCATATAAGAGTGGACAGGGAGGAACTCATATAAGAGTGGACAGGGAGGAACTCATATAAGAGTGGACAGGGAGGAACTCATATAAGAGTGGACAGGGAAGAACTCATATAATAGTGGACATGCAGGAATTCACACAAGAGTGGACAGGCTGGGACTCATATAATAGTGGACAGGCAGCAACTCATATAAGAGTGGACTGGGAGGAACTCATATAAGAGTGGAAAATGAGGAACTCATATAAGAGTGGAAAATGAGGAACTCATATAAGAGTGGACAGACTGGAACTCATATAATAGTGGACAGGCAGCAACTCATATTCGAGTGGACAATGGGGAACTCACAAGAGTGGACAGGGGGGAACTCATATACGAGTGGACAGGCAGCAACTCATATAAGAGTGGACAATGAGGGACTCATATAAGAGTGGACAATGAGGAACTCATATAAGAGTGGACTGTGAGGAACTCATATAAGAGTGGACAGGGATGAACTCATATAAGAGTGGACAAGGAGGAATTCATATAAGAGTGGAC
This sequence comes from Siphonodentalium dalli, assembly GCA_032622095.1. Lineage (NCBI taxonomy): Eukaryota > Metazoa > Mollusca > Scaphopoda > Gadilida > Siphonodentaliidae > Siphonodentalium > Siphonodentalium dalli. The sequence goes on from CP136068.1 coordinate 61,574,386, forward strand.
AGGCAGGAAGTCATATAAGAGTGGACAGGGAGGAACTCATATAAGAGTGGACAAGGATGAATTCATATAAGAGTGGACATGCAGCAACTCATATAAGAGTGGACAGTCAGCAACTCATATAAGAGTGGACAGGGAGGAACTCATATAAGAGTATACAGGTCCAACTCATATAAGAGTGGACAGGAGGAACTCATATAAGAGTGGACAGACAGCAACTCATATAAGAGTGGACATGGATGAACTCATATACTAGTGGCAGGCAGCAACTCATATAAGAGTGGACAGGGAGGAACTCATATAAGAGTGGACATGGATGAACTCATATAAGAGTGGCAGGCAGCAACTCATATAAGATTGGACAGGGAGGAACTCATATAAGGGTGGACAAGGAGGAACTCATATAAGAGTGGACATGGAGGAACTCATATAAGAGTGGACAGGGGGAACTCATATAAGAGTGGACAGGGAGGAACTCATAATAGTAGACAGGGGGAACTCATATAAGAGTGGACAGGCAGGAACTCATAAAAGAGTGGTCAGGGAGGAACTCATATAAGAGTGGACATGGAGAAACTCATATAAGAGTGGACAGGGAGGAACTCATAAGAGTGGACTGGGAGGAACTCATATAAGAGTGGACAGGCAGGAACACATATAAGAGTGGTCAGGGAGGAACTCATATTTGAGTGGACAGGGAGAAACTCATTAAAGAATGGACAGGGAGCATCTCATATAAGAGTGGACAAGGGGGAACTCATATAAGAGTGGACAGGCAGGAACCCATATAAGAGTGGACAGGGAGGAACTCATATAAAGTGGACAGGGAGGAACTCATGTAAGAGTGGACTGGCAGGAACTCATATAAGAGTGGACAGGCTGGAACTCATATAAGAGTGGACAGGCAGGAACTCATACAAGAGTGGACAGGGAGGAACTCATAAGAGTGGACAGTGAGGAACTCATAAGAGTGGACATGGAGGAACTCATAAGAGTGGACATGCAGGAACTCATATAAGAGTGGACAGGCAGGAACTCATATAAGAGTGGACAGGCTGGAACTCATATACGAGTGGACAGGCAGCAACTCATATAATAGTGGACAGGGAGGAACTCATAAGAGAGGACAGGGATGAACTAATATATGAGTGTACATGGAGGAACTAATAAAAGAGTGGACAGGGAGGAACTAATATAAGAGTGGACAGGGAGGAACTAATATATGAGTGGACAGGGAGGAACTAATATAATAGTGGACAGGGAGGAACTAATATAAGAGTGGACAGGGAGGAACTAATATAAGAGTGGACAGGGAGGAACTCATATAAGAGTGGACAGGCTGGAACTCATAAGAGTGGACAGGGAGGAACTCACATAAGAGTGGACAGGCAGGAACTCATATAAGAGTGGACAGGGATGAACTCATAAGAGTGGACATGGAGGAACTCATAAGAGTGGACAGGCTGGAACTCATATACGAGTGGACAGGCAGCAACTCATATAAGAGTGGACAGGGAGGAACTCATATAAGAGAGGACAGGGAGAAACTAATATATGAGTGTACAGGGAGGAACTAATATAAGAGTGGACAGGGAGGAACTCATATAAGAGTGGACAGGGAGGAACTCATATAAGAGTGGACAGGGAGGAACTCATATAAGTGTGGACAGGGGGGAACTCATATAAGAGTGGACAGGGAGGAACTCATATAAGAGTGGACAGGGAGGAACTCATATAAGAGTGGACAGGGAAGAACTCATATAAGAGTGGACATGCAGGAATTCACACAATAGTGGACAGGCTGGGACTCATATAATAGTGGACAGGCAGCAACTCATATAAGAGTGGACAGGCAGCAACTCATATAAGAGTGGACTGGGAAGAACTCTTATTAGAGTGGACAATGAGGAACTCATATAAGAGTGGACAGACTGGAACTCATATAATAGTGGACAGGCAGCAACTCATATTCGAGTGGACAATGGGGAACTCACAAGAGTGGACAGGGGGGAACTCATATACGAGTGGACAGGCAGCAACTCATATAAGAGTGGACAATGAGGGACTCATATAAGAGTGGACAATGAGGAACTCATATAAGAGTGGACTGTGAGGAACTCATATAAGAGTGGACAGGGATGAACTCATATAAGAGTGGACAAGGAGGAATTCATATAAGAGTGGACAGGCAGGAAGTCATATAAGAGTGGACAGGGAGGAACTCATATAAGAGTGGACAAGGATGAATTCATATAAGAGTGGACATGCAGCAACTCATATAAGAGTGGACAGTCAGCAACTCATATAAGAGTGGACATGGATGAACTCATATAAGAGTGGCAGGCAGCAACTCATATAAGATTGGACAGGGAGGAACTCATATAAGGGTGGACATGGAGGAACTCATATAAGAGTGGACATGGAGGAACTCATATAAGAGTGGACAGGGGGATCTCATATAAGAGTGGACAGGGAGGAACTCATAAGAGTAGACAGGGGGGACTCATATAAGAGTGGACAGGCAGGAACTCATATAAGAGTGGTCAGGGAGGAACTCATATAAGAGTGGACATGGAGAAACTCATATAAGAGTGGACAGGGAGGAACTCATAAGAGTGGACTGGGAGGAACTCATATAAGAGTGGACAGGCAGGAACACATATAAGAGTGGTCAGAGAGGAACTCATATTTGAGTGGACAGGGAGAAACTCATTAAAGAATGGACAGGGAGCAACTCATATAAGAGTGGACAAGGGGGAACTCATATAAGAGTGGACAGGCAGGAACCCATATAAGAGTGGACAGGGAGGAACTCATATAAAGTGGCAGGGAGGAACTCATGTAAGAGTGGACAGGCAGGAACTCATATAAGAGTGGACAGGCTGGAACTCATATAAGAGTGGACAGGCAGGAACTCATATAAGAGTGGACAGTGAGGAATTAATATATGAGTGTACAGGGAGGAACTAATATAAGAGTGGACAGGGAGGAACTAATATAAGAGTGGACAGGGAGGAACTCATATAAGAGTGGACAGGGAGGAACTCATATAAGGGTGGACAGGCAGCAACTCATATAAGAGTGGACAGGCAGGAACTCATATAACAGTGTACAGGGAGGAACTCATAAGAGTTGACAGGGAGGAACTCATATAAGAGTGGACAGGGAAGAACTCATATAAGAGTGGACATGCAGGAATTCATATAAGAGTGGACAGGGAGGAACTCATATAAGAGTGGACAGGGAGAAACTCATAAGAGTGGACAGGGAGGAACTCATAAGAGTGGACATGGAGGAACTCATAAGAGTGGACAGGCAGGAACTCATATAAGAGTGGACAGGCTGGAACTCATATACGAGTGGACAGGCTGGAACTCATATACGAGTGGACAGGCAGCAACTCACATAATAGTGGACAGGGAGGAACTCATAAGAGAAGACAGGGAGGAACTAATATATGAGTGTACATGGAGGAACTAATATAAGAGTGGACAGGGAGGATCTAATATAAGAGTGGACAGGGAGGAACAAATATAAGAGTGGACAGGGAAGAACTAATATAAGAGTGGATAGGGAGGAACTAATATAAGAGTGGACGGGGAGGAACTCATATAAGAGTGGACAGGCTGGAACTCATAAGAGTGGACAGGCTGGAACTCATAAGAGTGGACAGGCAGGAACTCATATAAGAGTGGACAGGGAGGAACTCATAAGAGTGGACATGGAGGAACTCATAAGAGTGGACAGGCTGGAACTCATATACGAGTGGACAGGCAGCAACTCATATAAGAGTGGACAGGGAGGAACTCATATAAGAGAGGACAGGGAGGAATTAATATATGAGTGTACAGGGAGGAACTAATATAAGAGTGGACAGGGAGGAACTAATATAAGAGTGGACAGGGAGGAACTCATATAAGAGTGGACAGGGAGGAACTCATATAAGAGTGGACAGGCAGCAACTCATATAAGAGTGGACAGACAAGAACTCATAAGTGTGGACTGGGAGGAACTCATATAAGAGTGGACAGGCAGGAACACATATAAGAGTGGTCAGTGAGGAACTCATATTTGAGTGGACAGGGAGAAACTCATTAAAAAATGGACAGGGAGCAACTCATATAAGAGTGGACAAGGGGGAACTCATATAAGAGTGGTCAGGCAGGAACCCATATAAGAGTGGACAGGGAGGAACTCATATAAAGTGGACAGGGAGGAACTCATATAAGAGTGGACAGGCAGGAACTCATATAAGAGTGGACAGGCTGGAACTCATATAAGAGTGGACAGGCAGGAACTCATATAAGAGTGGACAGGGAGGAACTCATAATAGTGGACAGTGAGGAACTCTTAAGAGTGGACATGGAGGAACTCATAAGAGTGGACAGGCAGGAACTCATATAAGAGTGGACAGGCAGGAACTCATATAAGAGTGGACAGGCTGGAACTCATATACGAGTGGACAGGCTGGAACTCATATACGAGTGGACAGGCAGCAACTCATATAATAGTGGACAGGGAGGAACTCATAAGAGAGGACAGGGAGGAACTAATATATGAGTGTACATGGAGGAACTAATATAAGAGTGGACAGGGAGGAACTAATATAAGAGTGGACAGGGAGGAACTAATATAAGAGTGGACAGGGAGGAACTAATATAAGAGTGGACAGGGAGGAACTAATATAAGAGTGGACAGGGAGGAACTAATATAAGAGTGGACAGGGAGGAACTCATATAAGAGTGGACAGGCTGGAACTCATAAGAGTGGACAGGCTGGAACTCATAAGAGTGGACAGGCAGGAACTCATATAAGAGTGGACAGGGAGGAACTCATAAGAGTGGACATGGAGGAACTCATAAGAGTGGACAGGCTGGAACTCATATACGAGTGGACAGGCAGCAACTCATATAAGAGTGAACAGGGAGGAACTCATATAAGAGAGGACAGGGAGAAACTAATATATGAGTGTACAGGGAGGAACTAATATAAGAGTGGACAGGGAGGAACTCATATAATAGTGGACAGGGAGGAACTCATATAAGAGTGGACAGGGAGGAACCCATATAAGAGTGGACAGGCAGGAACTCATAAAAGAATGGACAGACAGGAACTCATATAAGAGTGGACAGGCAGGAACTCATATAGCAGTGTACAGGGAGGAACTCATAAGAGTTGACAGTGAGGAACTCATATAAGAGTGGACAGGGAAGAACTCATATAAGAGTGGACATGTAGGAACTCATATAAGAGTGGACAGGCAGGAACTCATATAAGAGTGGACAGGCAGGAACTCATATAGCAGTGTACAGGGAGGAACTCATAAGAGTTGACAGGGAGGAACTCATATAAGAGTGGACAGGGAAGAACTCATATAAGAGTGGACATGCAGGAATTCATATAAGAGTGGACAGGGAACTCATATAAGAGTGGACAGGGAGGAACTCATAAGAGTGGACAGGGAGGAACTCATAAGAGTGGACATGGAGGAACTCATATAAGAGTGGACAGGGAGGAACCCATATAAGAGTGGACAGGCAGGAACTCATAAAAGAATGGACAGACAGGAACTCATATAAGAGTGGACAGGCAGGAACTAATATAAGAGTGGACAGGGAGGAACTCATATAAGAGTGGACAGGGGGGAACTCATATAAGAGTGGACAGGCAGCAACTCATATAAGCGTGGACAGGCAGGAACTCATATAACAGTGTACATGGAGGAACTCATAAGAGTTGACAGGGAGGAACTCATATAAGAGTGGACAGGGAAGAACTCATATAAGAGTGGACATGCAGTAATTCATATAAGAGTGACAGGCTGGGACTCATATAAGAGTGGACATGCAGGAACTCATATAAGAGTGGACAGGGAGGAACTCATATAAGAGTATACAGGTCCAACTCATATAAGAGTGGACAGGGAGGAACTCATAAAAGAGTGGACAGGGAGCAACTCATAAAAGAGTGGACAGGCAGCAACTCATAAAAGAGTGGACAGGGAGCAACTCATATAAGAGTGGACAGGGAGCAACTCATATAAGAGTGGACACGCAGGAACTCATATAAGAGTGGACACGCAGGAACTCATATAAGAGTGGACAGGGAGGAACTCATATAAGAGTGGACAGGGAGGAACTCATATAAGAGTGGACAGAGAGGAACTCATATAAGAGTGGACAGGCAGGAACTCATATAAGAGTGAACAGGGAGGAACTCATATGCGAGTGGACATGCAGGAACTCATATTAGAGTGGACAGGGAGGAACTCATATTAGAGTGGACAGGGAGGAACTCATATAAGATGGACAGGAAGGAACTCATATTAGAGCGGACAGGGAGGAACTCATATAAGAGTGGACAGGGAAGAACTCATATAAGAGTGGACATGCAGGAATTCACTTAAGAGTGACAGGCTGGGACTCATATAAGAGTGGACAGGCAGGAACACATATAATAGTGGTCAGTGAGGAACTCATATTTGAGTGGACAGGGAGAAACTCATTAAAAAATGGACAGGGAGCAACTCATATAAGAGTGGACAAGGGGGAACTCATATAAGAGTGGTCAGGCAGGAACCCATATAAGAGTGGACAGGGAGGAACTCATATAAAGTGGACAGGGAGGAACTCATATAAGAGTGGACAGGCAGGAACTCATATAAGAGTGGACAGGCTGGAACTCATATAAGAGTGGACAGGCAGGAACTCATATAAGAGTGGACAGGGAGGAACTCATAAGAGTGGACAGTGAGGAACTCATAAGAGTGGACATGGAGGAACTCATAAGAGTGGACAGGCAGGAACTCTAGTGGACAGGCAGCAGCTCATATAATAGTGGACAGGGAGGAACTCATAAGAGAGGACAGGGAGGAACTAATATATGAGTGTACATGGAGGAACTAATATAAGAGTGGACAGGGAGGAACTAATATAAGAGTGGACAGGGAGGAACTAATATAAGAGTGGACAGGGAGGAACTAATATAAGAGTGGACAGGGAGGAACTAATATAAGAGTGGACAGGGAGGAACTAATATAAGAGTGGACAGGGGGGAACTCATATAAGAGTGGACAGGCTGGAACTCATAAGAGTGGACAGGCTGGAACTCATAAGAGTGGACAGGCAGGAACTCATATAAGAGTGGACAGGGAGGAACTCATAAGAGTGGACATGGAGGAACTCATAAGAGTGGACAGGCTGGAACTCATAAGAGTGGACAGGCAGCAACTCATATAAGAGTGAACAGGGAGGAACTCATATAAGAGAGAACAGGGAGGAACTAATATATGAGTGTACAGGGAGGAACTAATATAAGAGTGGACAGGGAGGAACTCATATAAGAGTGGACAGGGAGGAACTCATATAAGAGTGGACAGGGAGGAACCCATATAAGAGTGGACAGGCAGGAACTCATAAAAGAATGGACAGGCAGGAACTCATATAAGAGTGGACAGGCAGGAACTCATATAGCAGTGTACAGGGAGGAACTCATAAGAGTTGACAGTGAGGAACTCATATAAGAGTGGACAGGGAAGAACTCATATAAGAGTGGACATGTAGGAACTCATATAAGAGTGGACAGGCAGGAACTCATATAAGAGTGGACAGGCAGGAACTCATATAGCAGTGTACAGGGAGGAACTCATAAGAGTTGACAGGGAGGAACTCATATAAGAGTGGACAGGGAAGAACTCATATAAGAGTTGACATGCAGGAATTCATATAAGAGTGGACAGGGAACTCATATAAGAGTGAACAGGGAGAAACTCATAAGAGTGGACAGGGAGGAACTCATAAGAGTGGACATGGAGGAACTCATATAAGAGTGGACAGGGAGGAACCCATATAAGAGTGGACAGGCAGGAACTCATAAAAGAATGGACAGGCAGGAACTCATATAAGAGTGGACAGGCAGGAACTAATATAAGAGTGGACAGGGAGGAACTCATATAAGAGTGGACAGGGAGGAACTCATATAAGAGTGGACAGGCAGCAACTCATATAAGAGTGGACAGGCAGGAACTCATATAACAGTGTACAGGGAGGAACTCATAAGAGTTGACAGGGAGGAACTCATATAAGAGTGGACAGGGAAGAACTCATATAAGAGTGGACATGCAGTAATTCATATAAGAGTGACAGGCTGGGACTCATATAAGAGTGGACATGCAGGAACTCATATAAGAGTGGACAGGGAGGAACTCATATAAGAGTATACAGGTCCAACTCATATAAGAGTGGACAGGGAGGAACTCATAAAAGAGTGGACAGGGAGCAACTCATAAAAGAGTGGACAGGCAGCAACTCATAAAAGAGTGGACAGGGAGCAACTCATATAAGAGTGGACAGGGAGCAACTCATATAAGAGTGGACACGCAGGAACTCATATAAGAGTGGACACGCAGGAACTCATATAAGAGTGGACAGGGAGGAACTCATATAAGAGTGGACAGGGAGGAACTCATATAAGAGTGGACAGAGAGGAACTCATATAAGAGTGGACAGGCAGGAACTCATATAAGAGTGAACAGGGAGGAACTCATATGCGAGTGGACATGCAGGAACTCATATTAGAGTGGACAGGGAGGAACTCATATTAGAGTGGACAGGGAGGAACTCATATAAGATGGACAGGGAGGAACTCATATTAGAGTGGACAGGGAGGAACTCATATAAGAGTGGACAGGGAAGAACTCATATAAGAGTGGACATGCAGGAATTCATATAAGAGTGGACAGGGAGGAACTCATAAGAGTGGACATGGAGGAACTCATAAGAGTGGACAGGCTGGAACTCATAAGAGTGGACAGGCAGCAACTCATATAAGAGTGAACAGGGAGGAACTCATATAAGAGAGGACAGGGAGAAACTAATATATGAGTGTACAGGGAGGAACTAATATAAGAGTGGACAGGGAGGAACTCATATAAGAGTGGACAGGGAGGAACTCATATAAGAGTGGACAGGGAGGAACCCATATAAGAGTGGACAGGCAGGAACTCATAAAAGAATGGACAGGCAGGAACTCATATAAGAGTGGACAGGCAGGAACTCATATAGCAGTGTACAGGGAGGAACTCATAAGAGTTGACAGTGAGGAACTCATATAAGAGTGGACAGGGAAGAACTCATATAAGAGTGGATATGTAGGAACTCATATAAGAGTGGACAGGCAGGAACTCATATAAGAGTGGACAGGCAGGAACTCATATAGCAGTGTACAGGGAGGAACTCATAAGAGTTGACAGGGAGGAACTCATATAAGAGTGGACAGGGAAGAACTCATATAAGAGTTGACATGCAGGAACTCATATAAGAGTGAACAGGGAGGAGTGGACAGACTGGAACTCATATAAGAGTGGACAGACTGGAACTCATATAAGAGTGGACAGGCAGGAACTCATATAAGAGTGGACAGGGAGGAACTCATATAAGAGTGGACAGGGAGGAACTCATATAAGAGTGGACAGAGAGGAACTCATATAAGAGTGGACAGGCAGGAACTCATATAAGAGTGAACAGGGAGGAACTCATATGCGAGTGGACATGCAGGAACTCATATTAGAGTGGACAGGGAGGAACTCATATTAGAGTGGACAGGGAGGAACTCATATAAGATGGACAGGGAGGAACTCATATTAGAGTGGACAGGGAGGAACTCATATAAGAGTGGACAGGGAAGAACTCATATAAGAGTGGACATGCAGGAATTCACTTAAGAGTGACAGGCTGGGACTCATATAAGAGTGGACAGGCAGGAACACATATAATAGTGGTCAGTGAGGAACTCATATTTGAGTGGACAGGGAGAAACTCATTAAAAAATGGACAGGGAGCAACTCATATAAGAGTGGACAAGGGGGAACTCATATAAGAGTGGTCAGGCAGGAACCCATATAAGAGTGGACAGGGAGGAACTCATATAAAGTGGACAGGGAGGAACTCATATAAGAGTGGACAGGCAGGAACTCATATAAGAGTGGACAGGCTGGAACTCATATAAGAGTGGACAGGCAGGAACTCATATAAGAGTGGACAGGGAGGAACTCATAAGAGTGGACAGTGAGGAACTCATAAGAGTGGACATGGAGGAACTCATAAGAGTGGACAGGCAGGAACTCTAGTGGACAGGCAGCAGCTCATATAATAGTGGACAGGGAGGAACTCATAAGAGAGGACAGGGAGGAACTCATATAAGAGTGGACACGCAGGAACTCATATAAGAGTGGACACGCAGGAACTCATATAAGAGTGGACAGGGAGGAACTCATATAAGAGTGGACAGGGAGGAACTCATATAAGAGTGGACAGAGAGGAACTCATATAAGAGTGGACAGGCAGGAACTCATATAAGAGTGAACAGGGAGGAACTCATATGCGAGTGGACATGCAGGAACTCATATTAGAGTGGACAGGGAGGAACTCATATTAGAGTGGACAGGGAGGAACTCATATAAGATGGACAGGGAGGAACTCATATTAGAGTGGACAGGGAGGAACTCATATAAGAGTGGACAGGGAAGAACTCATATAAGAGTGGACATGCAGGAATTCATATAAGAGTGGACAGGGAGGAACTCATAAGAGTGGACATGGAGGAACTCATAAGAGTGGACAGGCTGGAACTCATAAGAGTGGACAGGCAGCAACTCATATAAGAGTGAACAGGGAGGAACTCATATAAGAGAGGACAGGGAGAAACTAATATATGAGTGTACAGGGAGGAACTAATATAAGAGTGGACAGGGAGGAACTCATATAAGAGTGGACAGGGAGGAACTCATATAAGAGTGGACAGGGAGGAACCCATATAAGAGTGGACAGGCAGGAACTCATAAAAGAATGGACAGGCAGGAACTCATATAAGAGTGGACAGGCAGGAACTCATATAGCAGTGTACAGGGAGGAACTCATAAGAGTTGACAGTGAGGAACTCATATAAGAGTGGACAGGGAAGAACTCATATAAGAGTGGATATGTAGGAACTCATATAAGAGTGGACAGGCAGGAACTCATATAAGAGTGGACAGGCAGGAACTCATATAGCAGTGTACAGGGAGGAACTCATAAGAGTTGACAGGGAGGAACTCATATAAGAGTGGACAGGGAAGAACTCATATAAGAGTTGACATGCAGGAACTCATATAAGAGTGAACAGGGAGGAGTGGACAGACTGGAACTCATATAAGAGTGGACAGACTGGAACTCATATAAGAGTGGACAGGCAGGAACTCATATAAGAGTGGACAGGGAGGAACTCATATAAGAGTGGACAGGGAGGAACTCATATAAGAGTGGACAGAGAGGAACTCATATAAGAGTGGACAGGCAGGAACTCATATAAGAGTGAACAGGGAGGAACTCATATGCGAGTGGACATGCAGGAACTCATATTAGAGTGGACAGGGAGGAACTCATATTAGAGTGGACAGGGAGGAACTCATATAAGATGGACAGGGAGGAACTCATATTAGAGTGGACAGGGAGGAACTCATATAAGAGTGGACAGGGAAGAACTCATATAAGAGTGGACATGCAGGAATTCACTTAAGAGTGACAGGCTGGGACTCATATAAGAGTGGACAGGCAGGAACACATATAATAGTGGTCAGTGAGGAACTCATATTTGAGTGGACAGGGAGAAACTCATTAAAAAATGGACAGGGAGCAACTCATATAAGAGTGGACAAGGGGGAACTCATATAAGAGTGGTCAGGCAGGAACCCATATAAGAGTGGACAGGGAGGAACTCATATAAAGTGGACAGGGAGGAACTCATATAAGAGTGGACAGGCAGGAACTCATATAAGAGTGGACAGGCTGGAACTCATATAAGAGTGGACAGGCAGGAACTCATATAAGAGTGGACAGGGAGGAACTCATAAGAGTGGACAGTGAGGAACTCATAAGAGTGGACATGGAGGAACTCATAAGAGTGGACAGGCAGGAACTCTAGTGGACAGGCAGCAGCTCATATAATAGTGGACAGGGAGGAACTCATAAGAGAGGACAGGGAGGAACTAATATATGAGTGTACATGGAGGAACTAATATAAGAGTGGACAGGGAGGAACTAATATAAGAGTGGACAGGGAGGAACTAATATAAGAGTGGACAGGGAGGAACTAATATAAGAGTGGACAGGGAGGAACTAATATAAGAGTGGACAGGGAGGAACTGATATAAGAGTGGACAGGGGGGAACTCATATAAGAGTGGACAGGCTGGAACTCATAAGAGTGGACAGGCTGGAACTCATAAGAGTGGACAGGCAGGAACTCATATAAGAGTGGACAGGGAGGAACTCATAAGAGTGGACATGGAGGAACTCATAAGAGTGGACAGGCTGGAACTCATAAGAGTGGACAGGCAGCAACTAATATAAGAGTGAACAGGGAGGAACTCATATAAGAGAGAACAGGGAGGAACTAATATATGAGTGTACAGGGAGGAACTAATATAAGAGTGGACAGGGAGGAACTCATATAAGAGTGGACAGGGAGGAACTCATATAAGAGTGGACAGGGAGGAACCCATATAAGAGTGGACAGGCAGGAACTCATAAAAGAATGGACAGGCAGGAACTCATATAAGAGTGGACAGGCAGGAACTCATATAGCAGTGTACAGGGAGGAACTCATAAGAGTTGACAGTGAGGAACTCATATAAGAGTGGACAGGGAAGAACTCATATAAGAGTGGACATGTAGGAACTCATATAAGAGTGGACAGGCAGGAACTCATATAAGAGTGGACAGGCAGGAACTCATATAGCAGTGTACAGGGAGGAACTCATAAGAGTTGACAGGGAGGAACTCATATAAGAGTGGACAGGGAAGAACTCATATAAGAGTTGACATGCAGGAATTCATATAAGAGTGGACAGGGAACTCATATAAGAGTGAACAGGGAGGAACTCATAAGAGTGGACAGGGAGGAACTCATAAGAGTGGACATGGAGGAACTCATATAAGAGTGGACAGGGAGGAACCCATATAAGAGTGGACAGGCAGGAACTCATAAAAGAATGGACAGGCAGGAACTCATATAAGAGTGGACAGGCAGGAACTAATATAAGAGTGGACAGGGAGGAACTCATATAAGAGTGGACAGGGAGGAACTCATATAAGAGTGGACAGGCAGCAACTCATATAAGAGTGGACAGGCAGGAACTCATATAACAGTGTACAGAGAGGAACTCATAAGAGTTGACAGGGAGGAACTCATATAAGAGTGGACAGGGAAGAACTCATATAAGAGTGGACATGCAGTAATTCATATAAGAGTGACAGGCTGGGACTCATATAAGAGTGGACATGCAGGAACTCATATAAGAGTGGACAGGGAGGAACTCATATAAGAGTATACAGGTCCAACTCATATAAGAGTGGACAGGGAGTAACTCATAAAAGAGTGGACAGGGAGCAACTCATAAAAGAGTGGACAGGCAGCAACTCATAAAAGAGTGGACAGGGAGCAACTCATATAAGAGTGGACAGGGAGCAACTCATATAAGAGTGGACACGCAGGAACTCATATAAGAGTGGACACGCAGGAACTCATATAAGAGTGGACAGGGAGGAACTCATATAAGAGTGGACAGGGAGGAACTCATATAAGAGTGGACAGAGAGGAACTCATATAAGAGTGGACAGGCAGGAACTCATATAAGAGTGAACAGGGAGGAACTCATATGCGAGTGGACATGCAGGAACTCATATTAGAGTGGACAGGGAGGAACTCATATTAGAGTGGACAGGGAGGAACTCATATAAGATGGACAGGGAGGAACTCATATTAGAGTGGACAGGGAGGAACTCATATAAGAGTGGACAGGGAAGAACTCATATAAGAGTGGACATGCTGGAATTCATATAAGAGTGGACAGGGAGGAACTCATAAGAGTGGACATGGAGGAACTCATAAGAGTGGACAGGCTGGAACTCATAAGAGTGGACAGGCAGCAACTCATATAAGAGTGAACAGGGAGGAACTCATATAAGAGAGGACAGGGAGAAACTAATATATGAGTGTACAGGGAGGAACTAATATAAGAGTGGACAGGGAGGAACTCATATAAGAGTGGACAGGGAGGAACTCATATAAGAGTGGACAGGGAGGAACCCATATAAGAGTGGACAGGCAGGAACTCATAAAAGAATGGACAGGCAGGAACTCATATAAGAGTGGACAGGCAGGAACTCATATAGCAGTGTACAGGGAGGAACTCATAAGAGTTGACAGTGAGGAACTCATATAAGAGTGGACAGGGAAGAACTCATATAAGAGTGGATATGTAGGAACTCATATAAGAGTGGACAGGCAGGAACTCATATAAGAGTGGACAGGCAGGAACTCATATAGCAGTGTACAGGGAGGAACTCATAAGAGTTGACAGGGAGGAACTCATATAAGAGTGGACAGGGAAGAACTCATATAAGAGTTGACATGCAGGAATTCATATAAGAGTGGACAGGAAACTCATATAAGAGTGAACAGGGAGGAACTCATAAGAGTGGACAGGGAGGAACTCATAAGAGTGGACATGGAGGAACTCATATAAGAGTGGACAGGGAGGAACCCATATAAGAGTGGACAGGCAGGAACTCATAAAAGAATGGACAGGCAGGAACTCATATAAGAGTGGACAGGCAGGAACTAATATAAGAGTGGACAGGGAGGAACTCATATAAGAGTGGACAGGGAGGAACTCATATAAGAGTGGACAGGCAGCAACTCATATAAGAGTGGACAGGCAGGAACTCATATAACAGTGTACAGGGAGGAACTCATAAGAGTTGACAGGGAGGAACTCATATAAGAGTGGACAGGGAAGAACTCATATAAGAGTGGACATGCAGTAATTCATATAAGAGTGACAGGCTGGGACTCATATAAGAGTGGACATGCAGGAACTCATATAAGAGTGGACAGGGAGGAACTCATATAAGAGTATACAGGTCCAACTCATATAAGAGTGGACAGGGAGGAACTCATAAAAGAGTGGACAGGGAGCAACTCATAAAAGAGTGGACAGGCAGCAACTCATAAAAGAGTGGACAGGGAGCAACTCATATAAGAGTGGACAGGGAGCAACTCATATAAGAGTGGACACGCAGGAACTCATATAAGAGTGGACACGCAGGAACTCATATAAGAGTGGACAGGGAGGAACTCATATAAGAGTGGACAGGGAGGAACTCATATAAGAGTGGACAGAGAGGAACTCATATAAGAGTGGACAGGCAGGAACTCATATAAGAGTGAACAGGGAGGAACTCATATGCGAGTGGACATGCAGGAACTCATATTAGAGTGGACAGGGAGGAACTCATATTAGAGTGGACAGGGAGGAACTCATATAAGATGGACAGGGAGGAACTCATATTAGAGTGGACAGGGAGGAACTCATATAAGAGTGGACAGGGAAGAACTCATATAAGAGTGGACATGCAGGAATTCATATAAGAGTGACAGGCTGGGACTCATATAAGAGTGGACATGCAGGAACTCATATAAGAGTGGACAGGGAGGAACTCATATAAGAGTGGACAGGGAGGAACTCATATAAGAGTGGTCATGGAGAAACTCATATAAGAGTGGACAGGGAGGAACTCAAAAGAGTGGACTGGGAAGAACTCATATAAGAGTGGACAGGCAGGAACACATATAAGAGTGGTCAGGGAGGAACTCATATTTGAGTGGACAGGGAGAAACTCATAAAAGAATGGACAGGGAGCAACTCTTATAAGAGTGGACAAGGAGGAACTCATATAAGAGTGGACAGGCAGGAACTCATATAAGAGTGGACAGGGAGGAACTCATATAAAGTGGACAGGGAGGAACTCATATAAGAGTGGACAGGCAGGAACTCATATAAGAGTGGACAGGCTGGAACTCATATAAGAAGGGACAGGCAGGAACTCATATAGGAGTGGACAGGGAGGAACTCATAAGAGTGGACAGGGAGGAACACATAAGAGTGGACATGGAGGAACTCATAAGAGTGGACAGGCAGGAACTCATACAAGAGTGGACAGGCTGGAACTCATATACGAGTGGACAGGCTGGAACTCATATACGAGTGGACAGGCAGCAACTCATATAATTGTGGACAGGGAGGAACTCATAAGAGAGGGCAGGGAGGAACTAATATATGAGTGTACATGGAGGAACTAATATAAGAGTGGACAGGGAGGAACTAATATAAGAGTGGACAGGGAGGAACTAATATAAGAGTGGACAGGGAGGAACTAATATAAGAGTGGACAGGGAGGAACTAATATAAGAGTGGACAGGGAGGAACTCATATAAGAGTGGACAGGCTGGAACTCATAAGAGTGGACAGGCTGGAACTCATAAGAGTGGACAGGCAGGAACTCATATAAGAGTGGACAGGGAGGAACTCATAAGAGTGGACAGGGAGGAACTCATATAAGAGTGGACAGGGAAGAACTCATATAAGAGTGGACATGCAGGAATTCATATAAGAGTGACAGGCTGGGACTCATATAAGAGTGGACATGCAGGAACTCATATAAGAGTGGACACGGAGGAACTCATATAAGAGTGGACAGGGAGGAACTCATATAAGAGTGGACATGGAGAAACTCATATAAGAGTGGACAGGGAGGAACTCATAAGAGTGGACTGGGAAGAACTCATATAAGAGTGGACAGGCAGGAACACATATAAGAGTGGTCAGGGAGGAACTCATATTTGAGTGGACAGGGAGAAACTCATAAAAGAATGGACAGGGAGCAACTCTTATAAGATTGGACAAGGAGGAACTCATATAAGAGTGGACAGGGAGGAACTCATATAAAGTGGACAGGGAGGAACTCATATAAGAGTGGACAGGCAGGAACTCATATAAGAGTGGACAGGCTGGAACTCATATAAGAAGGGACAGGCAGGAACTCATATAGGAGTGGACAGGGAGGAACTCATATAAGAGTGGACACGCAGGAACTCATATAAGAGTGGACAGGGAGGAACTCATATAAGAGTGGACAGGGAGGAACTCATATAAGAGTGGACAGAGAGGAACTCATATAAGAGTGGACAGGCAGGAACTCATATAAGAGTGAACAGGGAGGAACTCATATGCGAGTGGACATGCAGGAACTCATATTAGAGTGGACAGGGAGGAACTCATATTAGAGTGGACAGGGAGGAACTCATATAAGATGGACAGGGAGGAACTCATATTAGAGTGGACAGGGAGGAACTCATATAAGAGTGGACAGGGAAGAACTCATATAAGAGTGGACATGCAGGAATTCATATAAGAGTGGACAGGGAGGAACTCATAAGAGTGGACATGGAGGAACTCATAAGAGTGGACAGGCTGGAACTCATAAGAGTGGACAGGCAGCAACTCATATAAGAGTGAACAGGGAGGAACTCATATAAGAGAGGACAGGGAGAAACTAATATATGAGTGTACAGGGAGGAACTAATATAAGAGTGGACAGGGAGGAACTCATATAAGAGTGGACAGGGAGGAACTCATATAAGAGTGGACAGGGAGGAACCCATATAAGAGTGGACAGGCAGGAACTCATAAAAGAATGGACAGGCAGGAACTCATATAAGAGTGGACAGGCAGGAACTCATATAGCAGTGTACAGGGAGGAACTCATAAGAGTTGACAGTGAGGAACTCATATAAGAGTGGACAGGGAAGAACTCATATAAGAGTGGATATGTAGGAACTCATATAAGAGTGGACAGGCAGGAACTCATATAAGAGTGGACAGGCAGGAACTCATATAGCAGTGTACAGGGAGGAACTCATAAGAGTTGACAGGGAGGAACTGATATAAGAGTGGACAGGGAAGAACTCATATAAGAGTTGACATGCAGGAATTCATATAAGAGTGGACAGGGAACTCATATAAGAGTGAACAGGGAGGAACTCATAAGAGTGGACAGGGAGGAACTCATAAGAGTGGACATGGAGGAACTCATATAAGAGTGGACAGGGAGGAACCCATATAAGAGTGGACAGGCAGGAACTCATAAAAGAATGGACAGGCAGGAACTCATATAAGAGTGGACAGGCAGGAACTAATATAAGAGTGGACAGGGAGGAACTCATATAAGAGTGGACAGGGAGGAACTCATATAAGAGTGGACAGGCAGCAACTCATATAAGAGTGGACAGGCAGGAACTCATATAACAGTGTACAGGGAGGAACTCATAAGAGTTGACAGGGAGGAACTCATATAAGAGTGGACAGGGAAGAACTCATATAAGAGTGGACATGCAGTAATTCATATAAGAGTGACAGGCTGGGACTCATATAAGAGTGGACATGCAGGAACTCATATAAGAGTGGACAGGGAGGAACTCATATAAGAGTATACAGGTCCAACTCATATAAGAGTGGACAGGGAGGAACTCATAAAAGAGTGGACAGGGAGCAACTCATAAAAGAGTGGACAGGCAGCAACTCATAAAAGAGTGGACAGGGAGCAACTCATATAAGAGTGGACAGGGAGCAACTCATATAAGAGTGGACACGCAGGAACTCATATAAGAGTGGACACGCAGGAACTCATATAAGAGTGGACAGGGAGGAACTCATATAAGAGTGGACAGGGAGGAACTCATATAAGAGTGGACAGAGAGGAACTCATATAAGAGTGGACAGGCAGGAACTCATATAAGAGTGAACAGGGAGGAACTCATATGCGAGTGGACATGCAGGAACTCATATTAGAGTGGACAGGGAGGAACTCATATTAGAGTGGACAGGGAGGAACTCATATAAGATGGACAGGGAGGAACTCATATTAGAGTGGACAGGGAGGAACTCATATAAGAGTGGACAGGGAAGAACTCATATAAGAGTGGACATGCAGGAATTCATATAAGAGTGACAGGCTGGGACTCATATAAGAGTGGACATGCAGGAACTCATATAAGAGTGGACAGGGAGGAACTCATATAAGAGTGGACAGGGAGGAACTCATATAAGAGTGGTCATGGAGAAACTCATATAAGAGTGGACAGGGAGGAACTCAAAAGAGTGGACTGGGAAGAACTCATATAAGAGTGGACAGGCAGGAACACATATAAGAGTGGTCAGGGAGGAACTCATATTTGAGTGGACAGGGAGAAACTCATAAAAGAATGGACAGGGAGCAACTCTTATAAGAGTGGACAAGGAGGAACTCATATAAGAGTGGACAGGCAGGAACTCATATAAGAGTGGACAGGGAGGAACTCATATAAAGTGGACAGGGAGGAACTCATATAAGAGTGGACAGGCAGGAACTCATATAAGAGTGGACAGGCTGGAACTCATATAAGAAGGGACAGGCAGGAACTCATATAGGAGTGGACAGGGAGGAACTCATAAGAGTGGACAGGGAGGAACACATAAGAGTGGACATGGAGGAACTCATAAGAGTGGACAGGCAGGAACTCATACAAGAGTGGACAGGCTGGAACTCATATACGAGTGGACAGGCTGGAACTCATATACGAGTGGACAGGCAGCAACTCATATAATTGTGGACAGGGAGGAACTCATAAGAGAGGGCAGGGAGGAACTAATATATGAGTGTACATGGAGGAACTAATATAAGAGTGGACAGGGAGGAACTAATATAAGAGTGGACAGGGAGGAACTAATATAAGAGTGGACAGGGAGGAACTAATATAAGAGTGGACAGGGAGGAACTAATATAAGAGTGGACAGGGAGGAACTCATATAAGAGTGGACAGGCTGGAACTCATAAGAGTGGACAGGCTGGAACTCATAAGAGTGGACAGGCAGGAACTCATATAAGAGTGGACAGGGAGGAACTCATAAGAGTGGACAGGGAGGAACTCATATAAGAGTGGACAGGGAAGAACTCATATAAGAGTGGACATGCAGGAATTCATATAAGAGTGACAGGCTGGGACTCATATAAGAGTGGACATGCAGGAACTCATATAAGAGTGGACACGGAGGAACTCATATAAGAGTGGACAGGGAGGAACTCATATAAGAGTGGACATGGAGAAACTCATATAAGAGTGGACAGGGAGGAACTCATAAGAGTGGACTGGGAAGAACTCATATAAGAGTGGACAGGCAGGAACACATATAAGAGTGGTCAGGGAGGAACTCATATTTGAGTGGACAGGGAGAAACTCATAAAAGAATGGACAGGGAGCAACTCTTATAAGAGTGGACAAGGAGGAACTCATATAAGAGTGGACAGGGAGGAACTCATATAAAGTGGACAGGGAGGAACTCATATAAGAGTGGACAGGCAGGAACTCATATAAGAGTGGACAGGCTGGAACTCATATAAGAAGGGACAGGCAGGAACTCATATAGGAGTGGACAGGGAGGAACTCATAAGAGTGGACAGGGAGGAACACATAAGAGTGGACATGGAGGAACTCATAAGAGTGGACAGGCAGGAACTCATACAAGAGTGGACAGGCTGGAACTCATATACGAGTGGACAGGCTGGAACTCATATACGAGTGGACAGGCAGCAACTCATATAATTGTGGACAGGGAGGAACTCATAAGAGAGGGCAGGGAGGAACTAATATATGAGTGTACATGGAGGAACTAATATAAGAGTGGACAGGGAGGAACTAATATAAGAGTGGACAGGGAGGAACTAATATAAGAGTGGACAGGGAGGAACTAATATAAGAGTGGACAGGGATGAACTAATATAAGAGTGGACAGGGAGGAACTCATATAAGAGTGGACAGGCTGGAACTCATAAGAGTGGACAGGCTGGAACTCATAAGAGTGGACAGGCAGGAACTCATATAAGAGTGGACAGGGAGGAACTCATAAGAGTGGACATGGAGGAACTCATAAGAGTGGACAGGCTGGAACTCATATACGAGTGGACAGGCAGCAACTCATATAATAGTGAACAGGGAGGAACTCATATAAGAGAGGACAGGGAGGAATTAATATATGAGTGTACAGGGAGGAACTAATATAAGAGTGGACAGGGAGGAACTAATATAAGAGTGGACAGGGAGGAACTCATATAAGAGTGGACAGGGAGGAACTCATATAAGGGTGGACAGGCAGCAACTCATATACGAGTGGACAGTCAGGAACTCATATAACAGTGTACAGGGATGAATTCATAAGAGTTGACAGGGAGGAACTCATATAAGAGTGGACAGGGAAGAACTCATATAAGAGTGGACATGCAGGAATTCATATAAGAGTGACAGGCTGGGACTCATATAAGAGTGGACATGCAGGAACTCATATAAGAGTGGACAGGGAGGAACTCGTATAAGAGTATACAGGTCCAACTCACATAAGAGTGGACAGGGAGGAACTCATATAAGAGTGGACAGACAGCATCTCATATAAGAGTGGACAGGGAGGAACTCATATAAGAGTGGACAGACAGCATCTCATATAAGAGTGGACAGGGAGGAACTCATATAAGAGTGGACAGGCAGGAACTGATATAAGAGTGGACACTCAGCAACTCATATAAGAGTGGACAGGCTGGAACTCATATACGAGTGGACAGGCTGGAACTCATATACGAGTGGACAGGCAGCAACTCATATAATAGTGGACAGGGAGGAACTCATAAGAGAGGACAGGGAGGAACTAATATATGAGTGTACATGGAGGAACTAATATAAGAGTAGACAGGGAGGAACTAATATAAGAGTGGACAGGGAGGAACTAATATAAGAGTGGACAGGGAGGAACTAATATAATAGTGGACAGGGAGGAAATAATATAAGAGTGAACGTGGAGGAACTCATATAAGAGTGGACAGGCTGGAACTCATAAGTGTGGACAGGCTGGAACTCATAAGAGAGGACAGGCAGGAACTCATATAAGAGTGGACAGGGAGGAACTCATAAGAGTGGACATGGAGGAACTCATAAGAGTGGACAGGCTGGAACTCATATACGAGTGGACAGGCAGCAACTCATATAAGAGTGGACAGGGAGGAACTCATATAAGAGAGGACAGGGAGGATTAATATATGAGTGTACAGGGAGGAACTACTATAAGAGTGGACAGGGAGCAACTAATATAAGAGTGGACAGGGAGGAACTCATATAAGAGTGGACAGGGAGGAACTCATATAAGGGTGGACAGGCAGCAACTCATATAAGAGTGGACAGGCAGGAACTCAAATAACAGTGTACAGGGAGGAACTCATAAGAGTTGACAGGGAGGAACTCATATAAGAGTGGACAGGGAGGAACTCATATAAGAGTATACAGGTCCAACTCATATAAGAGTGGACAGGGAGGAACTCATAAAAGAGTGGACAGGGAGCAACTCATAAAAGAGTGGACAGGCAGCAACTCATAAAAGAGTGGACAGGGAGCAACTCATATAAGAGTGGACAGGGAGCAACTCATATAAGAGTGGACACGCAGGAACTCATATAAGAGTGGACACGCAGGAACTCATATAAGAGTGGACAGGGAGGAACTCATATAAGAGTGGACAGGGAGGAACTCATATAAGAGTGGACAGAGAGGAACTCATATAAGAGTGGACAGGCAGGAACTCATATAAGAGTGAACAGGGAGGAACTCATATGCGAGTGGACATGCAGGAACTCATATTAGAGTGGACAGGGAGGAACTCATATTAGAGTGGACAGGGAGGAACTCATATAAGATGGACAGGGAGGAACTCATATTAGAGTGGACAGGGAGGAACTCATATAAGAGTGGACAGGGAAGAACTCATATAAGAGTGGACATGCAGGAATTCATATAAGAGTGGACAGGGAGGAACTCATAAGAGTGGACATGGAGGAACTCATAAGAGTGGACAGGCTGGAACTCATAAGAGTGGACAGGCAGCAACTCATATAAGAGTGAACAGGGAGGAACTCATATAAGAGAGGACAGGGAGAGACTAATATATGAGTGTACAGGGAGGAACTAATATAAGAGTGGACAGGGAGGAACTCATATAAGAGTGGACAGGGGGGAACTCATATAAGAGTGGACAGGGAGGAACCCATATAAGAGTGGACAGGCAGGAACTCATAAAAGAATGGACAGGCAGGAACTCATATAAGAGTGGACAGGCAGGAACTCATATAGCAGTGTACAGGGAGGAACTCATAAGAGTTGACAGTGAGGAACTCATATAAGAGTGGACAGGGAAGAACTCATATAAGAGTGGACATGTAGGAACTCATATAAGAGTGGACAGGCAGGAACTCATATAAGAGTGGACAGGCAGGAACTCATATAGCAGTGTACAGGGAGGAACTCATAAGAGTTGACAGGGAGGAACTCATATAAGAGTGGACAGGGAAGAACTCATATAAGAGTTGACATGCAGGAATTCATATAAGAGTGGACAGAGAACTCATATAAGAGTGAACAGGGAGGAACTCATAAGAGTGGACAGGGAGGAACTCATAAGAGTGGACATGGAGGAACTCATATAAGAGTGGACAGGGAGGAACCCATATAAGAGTGGACAGGCAGGAACTCATAAAAGAATGGACAGGCAGGAACTCATATAAGAGTGGACAGGCAGGAACTAATATAAGAGTGGACAGGGAGGAACTTATATAAGAGTGGACAGGGAGGAACTCATATAAGAGTGGACAGGCAGCAACTCATATAAGAGTGGACAGGCAGGAACTCATATAACAATGTACAGGGAGGAACTCATAAGAGTTGACAGGGAGGAACTCATATAAGAGTGGACAGGGAAGAACTCATATAAGAGTGGACATGCAGTAATTCATATAAGAGTGACAGGCTGGGACTCATATAAGAGTGGACATGCAGGAACTCATATAAGAGTGGACAGGGAGGAACTCATATAAGAGTATACAGGTCCAACTCATATAAGAGTGGACAGGGAGGAACTCATAAAAAAGTGGACAGGGAGCAACTCATAAAAGAGTGGACAGGCAGCAACTCATAAAAGAGTGGACAGGGAGCAACTCATATAAGAGTGGACAGGGAGCAACTCATATAAGAGTGGACACGCAGGAACTCATATAAGAGTGGACACGCAGGAACTCATATAAGAGTGGACAGGGAGGAACTCATATAAGAGTGGACAGGGAGGAACTCATATAAGAGTGGACAGAGAGGAACTCATATAAGAGTGGACAGGCAGGAACTCATATAAGAGTGAACAGGGAGGAACTCATATGCGAGTGGACATGCAGGAACTCATATTAGAGTGGACAGGGAGGAACTCATATTAGAGTGGACAGGGAGGAACTCATATAAGATGGACAGGGAGGAACTCATATTAGAGTGGACAGGGAGGAACTCATATAAGAGTGGACAGGGAAGAACTCATATAAGAGTGGACATGCAGGAATTCATATAAGAGTGACAGGCTGGGACTCATATAAGAGTGGACATGCAGGAACTCATATAAGAGTGGACAGGGAGGAACTCATATAAGAGTGGACAGGGAGGAACTCATATAAGAGTGGACATGGAGAAACTCATATAAGAGTGGACAGGGAGGAACTCAAAAGAGTGGACTGGGAAGAACTCATATAAGAGTGGACAGGCAGGAACACATATAAGAGTGGTCAGGGAGGAACTCATATTTGAGTGGACAGGGAGAAACTCATAAAAGAATGGACAGGGAGCAACTCTTATAAGAGTGGACAAGGAGGAACTCATATAAGAGTGGACAGGCAGGAACTCATATAAGAGTGGACAGGGAGGAACTCATATAAAGTGGACAGGGAGGAACTCATATAAGAGTGGACAGGCAGGAACTCATATAAGAGTGGACAGGCTGGAACTCATATAAGAAGGGACAGACAGGAACTCATATAGGAGTGGACAGGGAGGAACTCATAAGAGTGGACAGGGAGGAACACATAAGAGTGGACATGGAGGAACTCATAAGAGTGGACAGGCAGGAACTCATACAAGAGTGGACAGGCTGGAACTCATATACGAGTGGACAGGCTGGAACTCATATACGAGTGGACAGGCAGCAACTCATATAATTGTGGACAGGGAGGAACTCATAAGAGAGGGCAGGGAGGAACTAATATATGAGTGTACATGGAGGAACTAATATAAGAGTGGACAGGGAGGAACTAATATAAGAGTGGACAGGGAGGAACTAATATAAGAGTGGACAGGGAGGAACTAATATAAGAGTGGACAGGGAGGAACTAATATAAGAGTGGACAGGGAGGAACTCATATAAGAGTGGACAGGCTGGAACTCATAAGAGTGGACAGGCTGGAACTCATAAGAGTGGACAGGCAGGAACTCATATAAGAGTGGACAGGGAGGAACTCATAAGAGTGGACAGGGAGGAACTCATATAAGAGTGGACAGGGAAGAACTCATATAAGAGTGGACATGCAGGAATTCATATAAGAGTGACAGGCTGGGACTCATATAAGAGTGGACATGCAGGAACTCATATAAGAGTGGACAGGGAGGAACTCATATAAGAGTGGACAGGGAGGAACTCATATAAGAGTGGACATGGAGAAACTCATATAAGAGTGGACAGGGAGGAACTCATAAGAGTGGACTGGGAAGAACTCATATAAGAGTGGACAGGCAGGAACACATATAAGGGTGGTCAGGGAGGAACTCATATTTGAGTGGACAGGGAGAAACTCATAAAAGAATGGACAGGGAGCAACTCTTATAAGAGTGGACAAGGAGGAACTCATATAAGAGTGGACAGGCAGGAACTCATATAAGAGTGGACAGGGAGGAACTCATATAAAGTGGACAGGGAGGAACTCATATAAGAGTGGACAGGCAGGAACTCATATAAGAGTGGACAGGCTGGAACTCATATAAGAAGGGACAGGCAGGAACTCATATAGGAGTGGACAGGGAGGAACTCATAAGAGTGGACAGGGAGGAACACATAAGAGTGGACATGGAGGAACTCATAAGAGTGGACAGGCAGGAACTCATACAAGAGTGGACAGGCTGGAACTCATATACGAGTGGACAGGCTGGAACTCATATACGAGTGGACAGGCAGCAACTCATATAATTGTGGACAGGGAGGAACTCATAAGAGAGGGCAGGGAGGAACTAATATATGAGTGTACATGGAGGAACTAATATAAGAGTGGACAGGGAGGAACTAATATAAGAGTGGACAGGGAGGAACTAATATAAGAGTGGACAGGGAGGAACTAATATAAGAGTGGACTGGGAGGAACTAATATAAGAGTGGACAGGGAGGAACTCATATAAGAGTGGACAGGCTGGAACTCATAAGAGTGGACAGGCTGGAACTCATAAGAGTGGACAGGCAGGAACTCATATAAGAGTGGACAGGGAGGAAATCATAAGAGTGGACATGGAGGAACTCATAAGAGTGGACAGGCTGGAACTCATATACGAGTGGACAGGCAGCAACTCATATAATAGTGAACAGGGAGGAACTCATATAAGAGAGGACAGGGAGGAATTAATAAATGAGTTTACAGGGAGGAACTAATATAAGAGTGGACAGGGAGGAACTAATATAAGAGTGGACAGGGAGGAACTCATATAAGAGTGGACAGGGAGGAACTCATATAAGGGTGGACAGGCAGCAACTCATATAAGAGTGGACAGGCAGGAACTCATATAACAGTGTACAGGGATGAATTCATAAGAGTTGACAGGGAGGAACTCATATAAGAGTGGACAGGGAAGAACTCATATAAGAGTGGACATGCAGGAATTCATATAAGAGTGACAGGCTGGGACTCATATAAGAGTGGACATGCAGGAACTCATATAAGAGTGGACAGGGAGGAACTCGTATAAGAGTATACAGGTCCAACTCACATAAGAGTGGACAGGGAGGAACTCATATAAGAGTGGACAGACAGCATCTCATATAAGAGTGGACAGGGAGGAACTCATATAAGAGTGGACAGACAGCATCTCATATAAGAGTGGACAGGGAGGAACTCATATAAGAGTGGACAGGCAGGAACTGATATAAGAGTGGACAATCAGCAACTCATATAAGAGTGGACAGGCTGGAACTCATATACGAGTGGACAGGCTGGAACTCATATACGAGTGGACAGGCAGCAACTCATATAATAGTGGACAGGGAGAAACTCATAAGAGAGGACAGGGAGGAACTAATATATGAGTGTACATGGAGGAACTAATATAAGAGTGGACAGGGAGGAACTAATATAAGAGTGGACAGGGAGGAACTAATATAAGAGTGGACAGGGAGGAACTAATATAAGAGTGGACAGGGAGGAACTAATATAATAGTGGACAGGGAGGAAATAATATAAGAGTGAACGTGGAGGAACTCATATAAGAGTGGACAGGCTGGAACTCATAAGTGTGGACAGGCTGGAACTCATAAGAGTGGACAGGCAGGAACTCATATAAGAGTGGACAGGGAGGAACTCATAAGAGTGGACATGGAGGAACTCATAAGAGTGGACAGGCTGGAACTCATATACGAGTGGACAGGCAGCAACTCATATAAGAGTGGACAGGGAGGAACTCATATAAGAGAGGACAGGGAGGATTAATATATGAGTGTACAGGGAGGAACTACTATAAGAGTGGACAGGGAGCAACTAATATAAGAGTGGACAGGGAGGAACTCATATAAGAGTGGACAGGGAGGAACTCATATAAGGGTGGACAGGCAGCAACTCATATAAGAGTGGACAGGCAGGAACTCAAATAACAGTGTACAGGGAGGAACTCATAAGAGTTGACAGGGAGGAACTCATATAAGAGTGGACAGGGAGGAACTCATATAAGAGTATACAGGTCCAACTCATATAAGAGTCGACAGGGAGGATCTCATATAAGAGAGGACAGGGAGGAACTAATATATGAGTGGACAGGGAGGAAATAATATAAGAGTGGACAGGGAGGAACTTATATAATAGTGGACAGGCAGCAACTCATATCAGAGTGGACAGGCAGGAACTCATATAAGAGTGGACAGGGAGGAACTCATATAAGAGTGGACAGGCAGGAACTGATATAAGAGTGGACACTCAGCAACTGATATAAGAGTGGACCGGGAGGAACTCATATAAGAGTGTACAGACAGAAACTCATATAAGAGTGGACATGGATGAACTCATATAATAGTGGCAGGCAGCAACTCATATAAGAGTGGACAAGGAGGAACTCATATAAGAGTTGACAGTCAGCAACTCATAAGAGTGGACAGGGAGGAACTCATATAAGAGTATACAGGTCCAACTCATATAAGAGTAGACAGGGAGGATCTCATATAAGAGAGGACAGGGAGGAACTAATATAAGAGTGGACAGGGAGGAACTTATATAAGAGTGGACAGGCAGCAACTCATATCAGAGTGGACAGGCAGGAACTCATATAAGAGTGGACAGGGAGGAACTCATATAAGAGTGGACAGGGAAGAACTCATATAAGAGTGGACATGCAGGAATTCACACAAGAGTGGACAGGCTGGGACTCATATAATAGTGGACAGGCAGCAACTCATATAAGAGTGGACTGGGAGGAACTCATATAAGAGTGGAAAATGAGGAACTCATATAAGAGTGGAAAAATGAGGAACTCATATAAGAGTGGACAGACTGGAACTCATATAATAGTGGACAGGCAGCAACTCATATACGAGTGGACAATGAGGAACTCACAAACGTGGACAGGGGGGAACTCATATACGAGTGGACAGGCAGCAACTCATATAAGAGTGGACAATGAGGGACTCATATAAGAGTGGACAATGAGGAACTCATATAAGAGTGGACTGTGAGGAACTCATATAAGAGTGGACAGGGATGAACTCATATAAGAGTGGACAAGGAGGAATCCATATAAGAGTGGACAGGCAGGAACTCATATAAGAGTGGACAGGGAGGAACTCATATAAGAGTGGACAAGGATGAATTCATATAAGAGTGGACATGCAGCAACTCATATAAGAGTGGACAGTCAGCAACTCATATAATAGTGGACAGGGAGGAACTCATATAAGAGTATACAGGTCCAACTCATATAAGAGTGGACAGGGAGGAACTCATATAAGAGTGGACAGACAGCAACCCATATAAGAGTGGACATGGATGAACTCATATACTAGTGGCAGGCAGCAACTCATATACGAGTGGACAGGGAGGAACTCATATAAGAGTGGACAGGCAGGAACTCATATAAGAGTGGACAGTCAGCAACTCATATAAGAGTGGACAGGGAGGAACTCATATAAGAGAGGACAGAGAGCAACTCATATAAGAGTGGACAGGGAGGAACTCATATAAGAGTGGACAGACATCAACTCATATAAGAGTGGACATGGATGAACTCATATAAGAGTGGCAGGCAGCAACTCATATAGAGTGGACAGGGAGGAACTCATATAAGAGTGGACATGTAGGAACTCATATAAGAGTGGACAGTGGGAACTCATATAATAGTGGACAGGGGGAACTCATAAGAGTAGACAGGGGGAACCCATATAAGAGTGGACAGGCAGGAACTCATATAAGAGAGGACAGGGAGGAACTCATATAAGAGTGGACATGGAGAAACTCATATAAGAGTGGACAGGGAAGAACTCATATAAGAGTGGTCTGGGAGGAACTCATATAAGAGTGGACTGGGAGGAACTCGTATAAGAGTGGACAGGCAGGAACACATATAAGAGTGGACAGGGAGCAACTCATATTAGAGTGGACAGGGAGCAACTCATATTAGAGTGGACAGGGAGCAACTCATAAAAGAGTGGACAGGGAGCAACTCATAAAAGAGTGGACAGGGAGCAACTCATAAAAGAGTGGACAGGGAGCAACTCATAAAAGAGTGGACAGGGAGCAACTCATAAAAGAGTGGACAGGGAGCAACTCATAAAAGAGTGGACAGGGAGCAACTCATATTAGAGTGGACAGGGAGCAACTCATAAAAGAGTGGACAGGCAGCAACTCATAAAAGAGTGGACAGGGAGCAACTCATAAAAGAGTGGACAGGGAGCAACTCATAAAAGAGTGGACAGGGAGGAACTCATATAAGAGAGGACAGGGAGGAATTAATATATGAGTGTACAGGGAGGAACTAATATAAGAGTGGACAGGGAGGAACTAATATAAGAGTGGACAGGGAGGAACTCATATGAGAGTGGACAGGGAGGAAGTCATATAAGAGTGGACAGGCAGCAACTCATATAAGAGTGGACAGGCAGCAACTCATATAAGAGTGGACAGGGAGGAACTCATAAGAGTAGACAGGCAGGAACTCATATAAGAGTGGAAAGGGAGGAACTCATATAAGAGTGGACAGGGAGGAACCCATATAAGAGTGGACAGGGAGCAACTCATATTAGAGTGGACAGGGAGCAACTCATAAAAGAGTGGACAGGGAGCAACTCATAAAAGAGTGGACAGGGAGCAACTCATAAAAGAGTGGACAGGGAGCAATTAATATATGAGTGTACAGGGAGGAACTAATATAAGAGTGGACAGGGAGGAACTAATATAAGAGTGGACAGGGAGGAACTCATATAAGAGTGGACAGGGAGGAACTCATACAAGAGTGGACAGACAGCAACTCATATAAGAGTGGACAGGCAGGAACTCATATAACAGTGTACAGGGAGGAACTCATAAGAGTTGACAGGGAGGAACTCATATAAGAGTGGACATGCAGGAATTCATATAAGAGTGACAGGCTGGGACTCATATAAGAGTGGACATGCAGGAACTCATATAAGAGTGGAATGGGAGGAACTCATATAAGAGTATACAGGTCCAACTCATATAAGAGTGGACAGGGAGGAACTCATATAAGAGTATACAGGTCCAACTCATATAAGAGTGGACAGGGAGGAACTCATAAAAGAGTGGACAGGGAGCAACTCATAAAAGAGTGGACAGGGAGCAACTCATATAAGAGTGGACAGGGAGCAACTCATATAAGAGGGGACACGCAGGAACTCATAAGAGTGGACACACAGGAACTCATATAAGAGTGGACAGGAAGGAACTCATATAAGAGTGGACAGGGAGGATCTCATATAAGAGTGGACAGAGAGGAACTCATATAAGAGTGGACAAGCAGGAACTCATATAAGAGTGAACAGGGAGCATCTCATATGCGAGTGGACATGCAGGAACTCATATTAGAGTGGACAGGGAGGAACTCATATTAGAGTTGACAGGGAGGAACTCATATAAGATGGACAGGGAGGAACTCATATTAGAGTGGACAGGGAGGAACTCATAAGAGTGGACTGGGAGGAACTAATATAAGAGTGGACAGGGAGGAACTAATATAAGAGTGGACAGGGAGGAACTCATATAAGAGTGGACAGGCTGGAACTCATAAGAGTGGACAGGCTGGAACTCATAAGAGTGGACAGGCAGGAACTCATATAAGAGTGGACAGGGAGGAACTCATAAGAGTGGACAGGGAGGAACTCATATAAGAGTGGACAGGGAAGAACTCATATAAGAGTGGACATGCAGGAATTCATATAAGAGTGACAGGCTGGGACTCATATAAGAGTGGACATGCAGGAACTCATATAAGAGTGGACAGGGAGGAACTCATATAAGAGTGGACAGGGAGGAACTCATATAAGAGTGGACATGGAGAAACTCATATAAGAGTGGACAGGGAGGAACTCATAAGAGTGGACTGGGAAGAACTCATATAAGAGTGGACAGGCAGGAACACATATAAGGGTGGTCAGGGAGGAACTCATATTTGAGTGGACAGGGAGAAACTCATAAAAGAATGGACAGGGAGCAACTCTTATAAGAGTGGACAAGGAGGAACTCATATAAGAGTGGACAGGCAGGAACTCATATAAGAGTGGACAGGGAGGAACTCATATAAAGTGGACAGGGAGGAACTCATATAAGAGTGGACAGGCAGGAACTCATATAAGAGTGGACAGGCTGGAACTCATATAAGAAGGGACAGGCAGGAACTCATATAGGAGTGGACAGGGAGGAACTCATAAGAGTGGACAGGGAGGAACACATAAGAGTGGACATGGAGGAACTCATAAGAGTGGACAGGCAGGAACTCATACAAGAGTGGACAGGCTGGAACTCATATACGAGTGGACAGGCTGGAACTCATATACGAGTGGACAGGCAGCAACTCATATAATTGTGGACAGGGAGGAACTCATAAGAGAGGGCAGGGAGGAACTAATATATGAGTGTACATGGAGGAACTAATATAAGAGTGGACAGGGAGGAACTAATATAAGAGTGGACAGGGAGGAACTAATATAAGAGTGGACAGGGAGGAACTAATATAAGAGTGGACTGGGAGGAACTAATATAAGAGTGGACAGGGAGGAACTCATATAAGAGTGGACAGGCTGGAACTCATAAGAGTGGACAGGCTGGAACTCATAAGAGTGGACAGGCAGGAACTCATATAAGAGTGGACAGGGAGGAAATCATAAGAGTGGACATGGAGGAACTCATAAGAGTGGACAGGCTGGAACTCATATACGAGTGGACAGGCAGCAACTCATATAATAGTGAACAGGGAGGAACTCATATAAGAGAGGACAGGGAGGAATTAATAAATGAGTTTACAGGGAGGAACTAATATAAGAGTGGACAGGGAGGAACTAATATAAGAGTGGACAGGGAGGAACTCATATAAGAGTGGACAGGGAGGAACTCATATAAGGGTGGACAGGCAGCAACTCATATAAGAGTGGACAGGCAGGAACTCATATAACAGTGTACAGGGATGAATTCATAAGAGTTGACAGGGAGGAACTCATATAAGAGTGGACAGGGAAGAACTCATATAAGAGTGGACATGCAGGAATTCATATAAGAGTGACAGGCTGGGACTCATATAAGAGTGGACATGCAGGAACTCATATAAGAGTGGACAGGGAGGAACTCGTATAAGAGTATACAGGTCCAACTCACATAAGAGTGGACAGGGAGGAACTCATATAAGAGTGGACAGACAGCATCTCATATAAGAGTGGACAGGGAGGAACTCATATAAGAGTGGACAGACAGCGTCTCATATAAGAGTGGACAGGGAGGAACTCATATAAGAGTGGACAGGCAGGAACTGATATAAGAGTGGACAATCAGCAACTCATATAAGAGTGGACAGGCTGGAACTCATATACGAGTGGACAGGCTGGAACTCATATACGAGTGGACAGGCAGCAACTCATATAATAGTGGACAGGGAGGAACTCATAAGAGAGGACAGGGAGGAACTAATATATGAGTGTACATGGAGGAACTAATATAAGAGTGGACAGGGAGGAACTAATATAAGAGTGGACAGGGAGGAACTAATATAAGAGTGGACAGGGAGGAACTAATATAAGAGTGGACAGGGAGGAACTAATATAATAGTGGACAGGGAGGAAATAATATAAGAGTGAACGTGGAGGAACTCATATAAGAGTGGACAGGCTGGAACTCATAAGTGTGGACAGGCTGGAACTCATAAGAGTGGACAGGCAGGAACTCATATAAGAGTGGACAGGGAGGAACTCATAAGAGTGGACATGGAGGAACTCATAAGAGTGGACAGGCTGGAACTCATATACGAGTGGACAGGCAGCAACTCATATAAGAGTGGACAGGGAGGAACTCATATAAGAGAGGACAGGGAGGATTAATATATGAGTGTACAGGGAGGAACTACTATAAGAGTGGACAGGGAGCAACTAATATAAGAGTGGACAGGGAGGAACTCATATAAGAGTGGACAGGGGGGAACTCATATAAGGGTGGACAGGCAGCAACTCATATAAGAGTGGACAGGCAGGAACTCAAATAACAGTGTACAGGGAGGAACTCATAAGAGTTGACAGGGAGGAACTCATATAAGAGTGGACAGGGAGGAACTCATATAAGAGTATACAGGTCCAACTCATATAAGAGTGGACAGGGAGGATCTCATATAAGAGAGGACAGGGAGGAACTAATATATGAGTGGACAGGGAGGAAATAATATAAGAGTGGACAGGGAGGAACTTATATAATAGTGGACAGGCAGCAACTCATATCAGAGTGGACAGGCAGGAACTCATATAAGAGTGGACAGGGAGGAACTCATATAAGAGTGGACAGGCAGGAACTGATATAAGAGTGGACACTCAGCAACTGATATAAGAGTGGACCGGGAGGAACTCATATAAGAGTGTACAGACAGAAACTCATATAAGAGTGGACATGGATGAACTCATATAATAGTGGCAGGCAGCAACTCATATAAGAGTGGACAAGGAGGAACTCATATAAGAGTTGACAGTCAGCAACTCATAAGAGTGGACAGGGAGGAACTCATATAAGAGTATACAGGTCCAACTCATATAAGAGTAGACAGGGAGGATCTCATATAAGAGAGGACAGGGAGGAACTAATATAAGAGTGGACAGGGAGGAACTTATATAAGAGTGGACAGGCAGCAACTCATATCAGAGTGGACAGGCAGGAACTCATATAAGAGTGGACAGGGAGGAACTCATATAAGAGTGGACAGGGAAGAACTCATATAAGAGTGGACATGCAGGAATTCACACAAGAGTGGACAGGCTGGGACTCATATAATAGTGGACAGGCAGCAACTCATATAAGAGTGGACTGGGAGGAACTCATATAAGAGTGGAAAATGAGGAACTCATATAAGAGTGGAAAAATGAGGAACTCATATAAGAGTGGACAGACTGGAACTCATATAATAGTGGACAGGCAGCAACTCATATACGAGTGGACAATGAGGAACTCACAAACGTGGACAGGGGGGAACTCATATACGAGTGGACAGGCAGCAACTCATATAAGAGTGGACAATGAGGGACTCATATAAGAGTGGACAATGAGGAACTCATATAAGAGTGGACTGTGAGGAACTCATATAAGAGTGGACAGGGATGAACTCATATAAGAGTGGACAAGGAGGAATCCATATAAGAGTGGACAGGCAGGAACTCATATAAGAGTGGACAGGGAGGAACTCATATAAGAGTGGACAAGGATGAATTCATATAAGAGTGGACATGCAGCAACTCATATAAGAGTGGACAGTCAGCAACTCATATAATAGTGGACAGGGAGGAACTCATATAAGAGTATACAGGTCCAACTCATATAAGAGTGGACAGGGAGGAACTCATATAAGAGTGGACAGACAGCAACCCATATAAGAGTGGACATGGATGAACTCATATACTAGTGGCAGGCAGCAACTCATATACGAGTGGACAGGGAGGAACTCATATAAGAGTGGACAGGCAGGAACTCATATAAGAGTGGACAGTCAGCAACTCATATAAGAGTGGACAGGGAGGAACTCATATAAGAGAGGACAGAGAGCAACTCATATAAGAGTGGACAGGGAGGAACTCATATAAGAGTGGACAGACATCAACTCATATAAGAGTGGACATGGATGAACTCATATAAGAGTGGCAGGCAGCAACTCATATAGAGTGGACAGGGAGGAACTCATATAAGAGTGGACATGTAGGAACTCATATAAGAGTGGACAGTGGGAACTCATATAATAGTGGACAGGGGGAACTCATAAGAGTAGACAGGGGGAACCCATATAAGAGTGGACAGGCAGGAACTCATATAAGAGAGGACAGGGAGGAACTCATATAAGAGTGGACATGGAGAAACTCATATAAGAGTGGACAGGGAAGAACTCATATAAGAGTGGTCTGGGAGGAACTCATATAAGAGTGGACTGGGAGGAACTCGTATAAGAGTGGACAGGCAGGAACACATATAAGAGTGGACAGGGAGCAACTCATATTAGAGTGGACAGGGAGCAACTCATATTAGAGTGGACAGGGAGCAACTCATAAAAGAGTGGACAGGGAGCAACTCATAAAAGAGTGGACAGGGAGCAACTCATAAAAGAGTGGACAGGGAGCAACTCATAAAAGAGTGGACAGGGAGCAACTCATAAAAGAGTGGACAGGGAGCAACTCATAAAAGAGTGGACAGGGAGCAACTCATATTAGAGTGGACAGGGAGCAACTCATAAAAGAGTGGACAGGCAGCAACTCATAAAAGAGTGGACAGGGAGCAACTCATAAAAGAGTGGACAGGGAGCAACTCATAAAAGAGTGGACAGGGAGGAACTCATATAAGAGAGGACAGGGAGGAATTAATATATGAGTGTACAGGGAGGAACTAATATAAGAGTGGACAGGGAGGAACTAATATAAGAGTGGACAGGGAGGAACTCATATGAGAGTGGACAGGGAGGAACTCATATAAGAGTGGACAGGCAGCAACTCATATAAGAGTGGACAGGCAGCAACTCATATAAGAGTGGACAGGGAGGAACTCATAAGAGTAGACAGGCAGGAACTCATATAAGAGTGGAAAGGGAGGAACTCATATAAGAGTGGACAGGGAGGAACCCATATAAGAGTGGACAGGGAGCAACTCATATTAGAGTGGACAGGGAGCAACTCATAAAAGAGTGGACAGGGAGCAACTCATAAAAGAGTGGACAGGGAGCAACTCATAAAAGAGTGGACAGGGAGCAATTAATATATGAGTGTACAGGGAGGAACTAATATAAGAGTGGACAGGGAGGAACTAATATAAGAGTGGACAGGGAGGAACTCATATAAGAGTGGACAGGGAGGAACTCATACAAGAGTGGACAGACAGCAACTCATATAAGAGTGGACAGGCAGGAACTCATATAACAGTGTACAGGGAGGAACTCATAAGAGTTGACAGGGAGGAACTCATATAAGAGTGGACATGCAGGAATTCATATAAGAGTGACAGGCTGGGACTCATATAAGAGTGGACATGCAGGAACTCATATAAGAGTGGAATGGGAGGAACTCATATAAGAGTATACAGGTCCAACTCATATAAGAGTGGACAGGGAGGAACTCATATAAGAGTATACAGGTCCAACTCATATAAGAGTGGACAGGGAGGAACTCATAAAAGAGTGGACAGGGAGCAACTCATAAAAGAGTGGACAGGGAGCAACTCATATAAGAGTGGACAGGGAGCAACTCATATAAGAGGGGACACGCAGGAACTCATAAGAGTGGACACACAGGAACTCATATAAGAGTGGACAGGAAGGAACTCATATAAGAGTGGACAGGGAGGATCTCATATAAGAGTGGACAGAGAGGAACTCATATAAGAGTGGACAAGCAGGAACTCATATAAGAGTGAACAGGGAGCATCTCATATGCGAGTGGACATGCAGGAACTCATATTAGAGTGGACAGGGAGGAACTCATATTAGAGTTGACAGGGAGGAACTCATATAAGATGGACAGGGAGGAACTCATATTAGAGTGGACAGGGAGGAACTCATAAGAGTGGGCAGGGAGGAACTCATATAAGAGTGGACAGGGAGGAACTCATATAAGAGTGGACAGGGAGGAACTCATATAAGAGTAGACAGGGAGGAACTCATATAAGAGTGGACAGGGAGGAACTCATATAAGAGTGGACAGGGAGGAACCCATATAAGAGCGGACAGGCAGGAACTCATATAAGAGTGGTCAGGCAGGAACTCATATAAGAGTGGACAGGCCGGAACAGATATAAGAGTGGTCAGGGAGGAACTCATATTTGAGTGGACAGGGAGAAACTCATACAAGAATGGACCGGGAGCAACTCATATAAGAGTGGACAGGCAGGACCACATATAAGAGTGGTCAGGGAGGAACTCATATTTGAGTGGACAGGGAGAGACTCATAAAAGAATGGACGGGGAGCAACTCATATAAGAGTGGACAAGGAGGAACTCATATAATAGTGGACAGGCAGGAACTCACATAAGAGTGGACAGGGAGGAACTCATATAAAGTGGACAGTGAGGAACTCATATAAGAGTGGACAGGCAGGAACTCATATAAGAGTGGACAGGCTGGAACTCATATAAGAGTGGACAGGCAGGAACTCATATAAGAGTGGACAGGGAGGAACTCATAAGAGTGGACAGGGAGGAACTCATAAGAGTGGACATGGAGGAACTCATAAGAGTGGACAGGCAGGAACTCATTTAAGAGTGGACAGGCTGGAACTCATATACGAGTGGACAGGCTGGAACTCATATACGAGTGGACAGGCAGCAACTCATATAATAGTGGACAGGAGGAACTCATAAGAGAGGACAGGGAGGAACTAATATATGAGTGTACACGGAGGAACTAATATAAGAGTGGACAGGGAGGAACTAATATAAGAGTGGACAGGGAGGAACTAATATAAGAGTGGACAGGGAGGAACTAATATAAGAGTGGACAGGGAGGAACTAATATAAGAGTGGACAGGGAGGAACTCATATAAGAGTGGACAGGCTGGAACTCATTAGAGTGGACAGGCTGAAACTCATAAGAGTGGACAGGCAGGAACTCATATGCGAGTGGACATGCAGGAACTCATATTAGAGTGGACAGGGAGGAACTCATATTAGAGTGGACAGGGAGGAACTCATATAAGATGGACAGGGAGGAACTCATATTAGAGTGGACAGGGAGGAACTCATAAGAGTGGACAGGGATGAACTCATATAACAGTGGACAGGGAGGAACTCATATAAGAGTGGACAGGGAGGAACTCATAAAAGAGTGGACAGGGAGCAACTCATAAAAGAGTGGACAGGGAGCAACTCATAAAAGGGTGGACAGGGAGCAACTCATATAAGAGTGGACAGGGAGCAACTCATATAAGAGTGGACACGCAGGAACTCATATAAGAGTGGACAGGGAGGAACTCATATAAGAGTGGACAGGGAGGAACTCATATAAGAGTGGACAGTGAGGAACTCATATAAGAGTGGACAGGCAGGAACTCATATAAGAGTGGACAGGGAGGAACTCATATAAGAGTGGACAGACAGCATCTCGTATAAAGGTGGACATGGAAGAACTCATATAATAGTGGCAGACAGCAAATCATATAAGAGTGGACAGGGAGGAACTCATATAAGAGTGGACAGGCAGGAACTGATATAAGAGTGGACACTCAGCAACTCATATAAGAGTGGACACTCAGCAACTCATATAAGAGTGGACAGGGAGGAACTCATATAAGAGTGTACAGACAGAAACTCATATAAGAGTGGACATGGATGAACTCATATAATAGTGGCAGGCAGCAACTCATATAAGAGTGGACAAGGAGGAACTCATATAATAGTTGAAAGTCAGCAACACATAAGAGTGGACAGGGAGGAACTCATATAAGAGTATACAGGTCCAACTCATATAAGAGTGGACAGGGAGGATCTCATATAAGAGAGGACAGGGAGGAACTAATATATGAGTGGACAGGGAGGAACTAATATAAGAGTGGGCAGGGAGGAAATAATATAAGAGTGGACAGGGAGGAACTTATATAAGAGTGGACAGGCAGCAACTCATATAAGAGTGGACAGGCAGGAACTCATATAAGAGTGGACAGGGAGGAACTCATAAAAGAGTAGACAGGGAGGAACTCATATAAGAGTGGACAAGGAAGAACGCATATAAGAGTGGACATGCAGGAATTCACACAAGAGTGGACAGGCTGTGAATCATATAATAGTGGACAGGCAGCAACTCATATAAGAGTGGACTGGGAGGAACTCATATAAGAGTGGAAAATGAGGAATTCATATAAGAGTGGAAAATGAGGAACTCATATAAGAGTGGACAGACTGGAACTCATATAAGAGTGGACAGACTGGAACTCATATAAGAGTGGACAGGCAGCAACTCATATAAGAGTGGACAGGCAGGAACTCATATAACAGTGTACAGGGAGGAACTCATGAGAGTTGACAGGGAGGAACTCATATAAGAGTGGACAGGGAAGAACTCATATAAGAGTGGACATGCAGGAATTCATATAAGAGTGACAGGCTGGGACTCATATAAGAGTGGACATGCAGGAACTCATATAAGAGTGGACAGGGAGGAACTCATATAAGAGTATACAGGTCCAACTCATATAAGAGTGGACAGGGAGGAACTCATAAAAGAGTGGACAGGGAGCAACTCATAAAATAGTGGACAGGGAGCAACTCATAAAAGAGTGCACAGGGAGCAACTCATATAAGAGTGAACAGGGAGCAACTCATATAAGAGTGGACACGCAGGAACTCATATAAGAGTGGACAGGGAGGAACTCATATAAGAGTGGACAGGGAGGAACTGATATAAGAGTGGACAGAGAGGAACTCATATAAGAGTGGGCAGGCAGAAACTCATATAAGCGTGGACAGGGAGGAACTCATATAAGAGTGGACAGACAGCATCTCGTATAAGAGTGCACAAGGATGAACTCATATAATAGTGGCAGGCAGCAACTCATATAAGAGTGGACAGGGAGGAACTCATATAAGAGTGGACAGGCAGGAACTGATATAATAGTGGACACTCAGCAACTCATATAAGAGTGGACAGGGAGGAACTCATATAAGAGTGTACAGACAGAAACTCATATCAGAGTGGACATGGATGAACTCATATAATAGTGGCAGGCAGCAACTCATATAAGAGTGGACAAGGATGAACTCATATAATAGTTGACAGTCAGCAACTCATAAGAGTGGACAGGGAGGAACTCATATAAGAGTATACAGGTCCAACTCATATAAGAGTGGACAGGGAGGATCTCATATAAGAGAGGACAGGGAGGAACTAATATATGAGTGGACAGGGAGGAACTAATATAAGAGTGGGCAGGGAGGAACTAATATAAGAGTGGACAGGGAGGAACTTATATAAGAGTGGACAGGCAGCAACTCATATAAGAGTGGACAGGCAGGAACTCATATAAGAGTGGACAGGGAGGAACTCATATAAGAGTGGACAGGGAGGAACTCATATACGAGTGGACAGGCTGGAACTCATATAAGAGTGGACAGGGAGGATCTCAAATAAGAGTGGACAGGGAGGAACTCATATAACAGTGGACAGGGAAGAACTCATATATGAGTGGACATGCAGGAATTCATATAAGAGTGGACAGGCTGGGACTCATGTAATAGTGGACAGACAACAACATATATAAGAGTGGACTGGGAGGAACTCATATAAGAGTGGAAAATGAGGAACTTATATAAGAGTGGATAGACTGGAACTCATATAATAGTGGACAATGAGGAACTCATATAAGAGTGGACAATGAGGGACTCATATACGAGTGGACAATGAGGAACTCACAAGAGTGGACAGGGTGGAACTCATATACGAGTGGACAAGGAGGAATTCATATAAGAGTGGACAGTCAGCAACTCATATAAGAGTGGACAGGGAGGAACTCATATAAGAGTGAACAGACAGCAACTCATATAAGAGTGGACATGGATGAACTCATATACTAGTGGCAGGCAGCAACTCATATACTAGTGGACAGGGAGGAACTCATATAAGAGTGGACAGGCAGGAACTCATATAATAGTGGACAGTCAGCAACTCATATTAGAGTGGACAGGGAGGAACTCATAAGAGTGGACAGGGAGGAACTCATATAAGAGTGGACAGGGAGGAACTCATATAAGAGTGGACAGGCTGGAACTCATATAAGAGTGGACAGGGAGGATCTCAAATAAGAGTGGACAGGGAGGAACTCATATAACAGTGGACAGGGAGGAACCCATATAAGAGTGGACAGGCAGGAACTCATTTAAGAGTGGGCAGGCAGGAACTCATATAAGAGTGGACAGGCAGGAACTCATATAGCAGTGTACAGGGAGGAACTCATAAGAGTTGACAGGGAGGAACTCATAGAAGAGTGGACAGGGAAGAACTCATATAAGAGTGGACATGCAGTAATTCATATAAGAGTGGACAGGGAGGAACTCATATAAGAGTGGACAGGGAGGAACTCATAAGAGTGGACAGGGAGGAACTCATAAGAGTGGACATGGAGGAACTCATAAGAATGGACAGGCAGGAACTCATATAAGAGTGGACAGGCTGGAACTCATATACGAGTGGACAGGCTGGAACTCATATACGAGTGGACAGGCAGCAACTCATATAATAGTGGACAGGGAGGAACTCATAAGAGAGGACAGGTAGGAACTAATATATGAGTGTACATGGAGGAACTAATATAAGAGTGGACAGGGAGGAACTAATATAAGAGTGGACAGGGAGGAACTAATATAAGAGTGGACAGGCCGGAACTCATAAGAGTGGACAGGCAGGAACTCATATAAGAGTGGACAGGGAGGAACTCATAAGACTGGACATGCAGGAACTCATAAGAGTGGACAGGCTGGAACTCATATACGAGTGGACAGGCAGCAACTCATATAAGAGTGGACAGGGAGGAACTCATATAAGAGAGGACAGGGAGGAATTAATATATGAGTGTACAGGGGGGAACTAATATAAGAGTGGGCAGGGAGGAACTAATATAAGAGTGGACAGGGAGGAACTCATATAAGAGTGGACAGGGAGGAACTCATATAAGAGTGGACAGGCAGCAACTCATATAAGAGTGGACAGGCAGGAACTCATATAACAGTGTACGGGAGGAACTCATAAGAGTTGACATGGAGGAATTCATATAAGAGTGGACAGGGAAGAACTCATATAAGAGTGGACATGCAGGAATTCATATAAGAGTGACAGGCTGGGACTCATATAAGAGTGGACATGCAGGAACTCATATAAGAGTGGACAGGGAGGAACTCATATAAGAGTATACAGGTCCAACTCATATAAGAGTGGACAGGGAGGAACTCATAAAAGAGTGGACAGGGAGCAACTCATAAAATAGTGGACAGGGAGCAACTCATAAAAGAGTGGACAGGGAGCAACTCATATAAGAGTGGACAGGGAGCAACTCATATAAGAGTGGACACGCAGGAACTCATATAAGAGTGGACAGGGAGGAACTCATATAAGAGTGGACAGGGAGGAACTCATATAAGAGTGGACAGGCAGGAACTCATATAAGAGTGGACAGGGAG
The DNA here is from genome assembly GCA_032622095.1 of Siphonodentalium dalli. Taxonomy (NCBI): domain Eukaryota; kingdom Metazoa; phylum Mollusca; class Scaphopoda; order Gadilida; family Siphonodentaliidae; genus Siphonodentalium; species Siphonodentalium dalli. The sequence continues at coordinate 61,617,273 of CP136068.1, forward strand.
GAACTCATATAAGAGTGGACAGACAGCATCTCGTATAAGAGTGGACAGACAGCATCTCGTATAAGAGTGGACATGGATGAACTCATATAATAGTGGCAGGCAGCAACTCATATAAGAGTGGACAGGGAGGAACTCATATAAGAGTGCACAGGCAGGAACTGATATAAGAGTGGACACTCAGCAACTCATATAAGAGTGGACAGGGAGGAACTCATATAAGAGTGTACAGACAGAAACTCATATAAGAGTGGACATGGATGAACTCATATAATAGTGGCAGGCAGCAACTCATATAAGAGTGGACAAGGAGGAACTCATATAATAGTTGACAGTCAGCAACTCATAAGAGTGGACAGGGAGGAACTCATATAAGAGTATACAGGTCCAACTCATATAAGAGTGGACAGGGAGGATCTCATATAAGAGAGGACAGGGAGAAACTAATATATGAGTGGACAGGGAGGAACTAATATAAGAGTGGGCAGGGAGGAACTAATATAAGAGTGGACAGGGAGGAACTTATATAAGAGTGGACAGGGAGGATCTCATATAAGAGAGGACAGGTAGGAACTAATATATGAGTGGACAGGGAGGAACTAATATAAGAGTGGGCAGGGAGGAACTAATATAAGAGTGGACAGGGAGGAACTTATATAAGAGTGGACAGGCAGCAACTCATATAAGAGTGGACAGGCAGGAACTCATATAAGAGTGGACATGTAGGAACTCATATAAGAGTGGACAGGGAGGAACTCATATAAGAGTGGACAGGGAAGAACTCATATAAGAGTGGACATGCAGGAATTCACACAAGAGTGGACAGGCTGGGACTCATATAATAGTGGACAGGCAGCAACTCATATAAGAGTGGACTGGGAGGAACTCATATAAGAGTGGAAAATGAGGAATTCATATAAGAGTGGAAAATATAAGAGTGGAAAATATAAGAGTGACAGGCTGGGACTCATATAAGAGTGGACATGCAGGAACTCATATAAGAGTGGACAGGAAGGAACTCATATAAGAGTGGACAGGGAGGAACTCATATAAGAGTGGTCATGGAGAAACTCATATAAGAGTGGACAGGGAGGAACTCAAAAGAGTGGACTGGGAAGAACTCATATAAGAGTGGACAGGCAGGAACACATATAAGAGTGGTCAGGGAGGAACTCATATTTGAGTGGACAGGGAGAAACTCATAAAAGAATGGACAGGGAGCAACTCTTATAAGAGTGGACAAGGAGGAACTCATATAAGAGTGGACAGGCAGGAACTCATATAAGAGTGGACAGACTGGATCTCATATAATAGTGGACAGGCAGCAACTCATATAAGAGTGGACAGGCAGGAACTCATATAACAGTGTACAGGCAGGAACTCATAAGAGTTGACAGGGAGGAACTCATATAAGAGTGGACAGGGAAGAACTCATATAAGAGTGGACATGCAGGAATTCATATAAGAGTGACAGGCTGGGACTCATATAAGAGTGGACATGCAGGAACTCATATAAGAGTGGACAGGGAGGAACTCATATAAGAGTATACAGGTCCAACTCATATAAGAGTGGACAGGGAGGAACTCATAAAAGAGTGGACAGGGAGCAACTCATAAAATAGTGGACAGGGAGCAACTCATAAAAGAGTGGACAGGGAGCAACTCATATAAGAGTGGACAGGGAGCAACTCATATAAGAGTGGACACGCAGGAACTCATATAAGAGTGGACAGGGAGGAACTCATATAAGAGTGGACAGGGAGGAACTCATATAAGAGTGGACAGAGAGGAACTCATATAAGAGTGGACAGGCAGGAACTCATATAAGAGTGGACAGGGAGGAACTCATATAAGAGTGGACAGACAGCATCTCGTATAAGAGTGGACATGGATGAACTCATATAATAGTGGCAGGCAGCAACTCATATAAGAGTGGACAGGGAGGAACTCATATAAGAGTGGACAGGCAGGAACTCATATAAGAGTGGACACTCAGCAACTCATATAAGAGTGGACAGGGAGAAACTCATATAAGAGTATACAGGTCCAACTCATATAAGAGTGGACAGGGAGGATCTCATATAATAGAGGACTGGGAGGAACTAATATATGAGTGGACAGGGAGGAACTAATATAAGAGTGGGCAGGGAGGAACTAATATAAGAGTGGACAGGGAGGAACTTATATAAGAGTCGACTGGCAGCAACTCATATAAGAGTGGACAGGCAGGAACTCATATAAGAGTGGACATGGAGGAACTCATATAAGAGTGGACAGGGAGGAACTCATATAAGAGTGGACAGGGAAGAACTCATATAAGAGTGGACATGCAGGAATTCACACAAGAGTGGACAGGCTGGGACTCATATAATAGTGGACAGGCAGCAACTCATATAAGAGTGGACTGGGAGGAACTCATATAAGAGTGGAAAATGAGGAATTCATATAAGAGTGGAAAATGAGGAACTCATATAAGAGTGGACAGACTGGAACTCATATAATAGTGGACAGGCAGCAACTCATATACGAGTGGACAATGAGGAACTCACAAGAGTGGACAGGGGGAAACTCATATACGAGTGGACAGGCAGCAACTCATATAAGAGTGGACAATGAGGGACTCATATAAGAGTGGACAATGAGGAACTCACTTAAGAGTGGACTGTGAGGAACTCATATAAGAGTGGACAGGGATGAACTCATATAAGAGTGGACAAGGAGGAATTCATATAAGAGTGGACAGGCAGGAACTCATATAAGAGTGGACAGGGAGGAACTCATATAAGAGTGGACAAGGATGAATTCATATAAGAGTGGACATGCAGCAACTCATATAAGAGTGGACAGTCAGCAACTCATATAAGAGTGGACAGGGAGGAAATCATATAAGAGTATACAGGTCCAACTCATATAAGAGTGGACAGGGAGGAACTCATATAAGAGTGGACAGACAGCAACTCATATAAGAGTGGACATGGATGAACTCATATACTAGTGGCAGGCAGCAACTCATATACGAGTGGACAGGGAGGAACTCATATAAGAGTGGACAGGCAGGAACTCATATAAGAGTGGACAGGGAGAAACTCATTTAAGAGTGGACAGGGAGGAACTCATATAAGAGTGGACAGACATCAACTCATATAAGAGTGGACATGGATGAACTCATATAAGAGTGGCAGGCAGCAACTCATATAAGAGTGGACAGGGAGGAACTCATATAAGAGTGGACATGCAGGAACTCATATAAGAGTGGACAGTGGGAACTCATATAAGAGTGGACAGGGAGGAACTCATAAGAGTAGACAGGGGGGACCCATATAAGAGTGGACAGGCAGGAACTCATATAAGAGTGGACAGGGAGGAACTCATATAAGAGTGGACATGGAGAAACTCATATAGGAGTGGACAGGGAGGAACTCATATAAGAGTGGACTGGGAGGAACTCATATAAGAGTGGACTGGGAGGAACTCGTATAAGAGTGGACAGGCAGGAACACATATAAGAGTGGACAGGGAGCAACTCATATTAGAGTGGACAAGGAGCAACTCATAAAAGAGTGGACAGGGAGCAACTCATAAAAGAGTTAACAGGGAGCAACTCATAAAAGAGTGGACAGGGAGCAACTCATAAAAGATTGGACAGGGAGCAACTCATATAAGAGTGGACAGGGAGCAAATCATATAAGTGTGGACAGGCAGGAACTCATATAAGAGTGGACAGGCAGGAACTCATATAAGTGTGGACAGGGAGGAACTCAAAAGAGTGGACAGAGAGGAACTCATATAAGAGTGGACAGGCAGGAACTCATATAAGAGTGAACAGGGAGGAACTCATATACGAGTGGACAGGGAGGAACTCATATAAGAGTGGACATGCAGGAACTCATATTATAGTGGACATGGAGGAATTCATATAAGTTGGACAGGGAGGAACTCATATTAGAGTGGACAGGGAGGAACTTATAAGAGTGGACAGGGAGGAACTCATATAAGAGTGGACAGGGAGGAACTCAAAAGAGTGGACAGAGAGGAACTCATATAAGAGTGGACAGGCAGGAACTCATATAAGAGTGAACAGGGAGGAACTCATATACGAGTGGACAGGGAGGAACTCACATAAGAGTGGACAGTCAGCAACTCATATAAGAGTGGACAGGGAGGAACTCATATAAGAGTATACAGGTCAACTCATATAAGAGTGGACAGGGAGGAACTCATATAAGAGTGGACAGACAGCAACTCATATAAGAGTGGACATGGATGAACTCATATACTAGTGGCAGGCAGCAACTCATATACGAGTGGACAGGGAGGAACTCATATAAGAGTGGACAGGCAGGAACTCATATAAGAGTGGACAGGGAGAAACTCATATTAGAGTGGACAGGGAGGAACTCATAAGAGTGGACAGGGAGGAACTCATATAAGAGAGGACAGGGAGGAACTCATATAAGAGTGGACAGGCTGGAACTCATATAAGAGTGGACAGGGAGGATCTCAAATAAGAGTGGACAGGGAGGAACTCATATAACAGTGGACAGGGAAGAACTCATATAAGAGTGGACATGCAGGAATTCATATAAGAGTGGACAGGCTGGGACTCATATAATAGTGGACAGACAACAACTCATATAAGAGTGGACTGGGAGGAACTCATATAAGAGTGGACATGCAGGAATTCACACAAGAGTGGACAGGCTGGGACTCATATAATAGTGGACAGGCAGCAACTCATATAAGAGTGGACTGGGAGGAACTCATATAAGAGTGGAAAATGGGGAATTCATATAAGAGTGGAAAATGAGGAACTCATATAAGAGTGGACAGACTGGAACTCATATAATAGTGGACAGGCAGCAACTCATATACGAGTGGACAATGAGGAACTCACAAGAGTGGACAGGGGGGAACTCATATACGAGTGGACAGGCAGCAACTCATATAAGAGTGGACAATGAGGGACTCATATAAGAGTGGACAATGAGGAACTCATATAAGAGTGGACTGTGAGGAACTCATATAAGAGTGGACAGGGATGAACTCGTATAAGAGTGGACAAGAAGGAATTCATATAAGAGTGGACAGGCAGGAACTCATATAAGAGTGGACAGGGGGGAACTCATATAAGAGTGGACAAGAAGGAATTCATATAAGAGTGGACAGGCAGGAACTCATATAAGAGTGGACAGGCAGGAACTCATATAAGAGTGGACAGGGAGGAACACATATAAGAGTGGACATGCAGCAACTCATATAAGAGTGGACAGTCAGCAACTCATATAAGAGTGGACAGGGAGGAACTCATATAAGAGTATACAGGTCCAACTCATATAAGAGTGGACAGGGAGGAACTCATATAAGAGTGGACAGACAGCAACTCATATAAGAGTGGACATGGATGAACTCATATACTAGTGGCAGGCAGCAACTCATATACGAGTGGACAGGGAGGAACTCATATAAGAGTGGACAGGCAGGAACTCATATAAGAGTGGACAGGGAGAAACTCATATAACAGTGGACAGGGAGGAACTCATATAAGAGTGGACAGACATCAACTCATATAAGAGTGGACATGGATGAACTCATATACGAGTGGCAGGCAGCAACTCATATAAGAGTGGACAGGGAGGAACTCATATAAGTGTGGACATGCAGGAACTCATATAAGAGTGGACAGTGGGAACTCATATAAGAGTGGATAGGGAGGAACTCATAAGAGTAGACAGGGGGAACCCATATAAGAGTGGACAGGCAGGAACTCATATAAGAGTGGACAGGGAGGAACTCATATAAGAGTGGACATGGAGAAACTCATATAGGAGTGGACAGGGAGGAACTCATATAAGAGTGGACTGGGAGGAACTCATATAAGAGTGGACTGGGAGGAACTCGTATAAGAGTGGACAGGCAGGAACACATATAAGAGTGGACAGGGAGCAACTCATATTAGAGTGGACAGGGAGCAACTCATAAAAGAGTGGACAGGGAGCAACTCATAAAAGAGTTAACAGGGAGCAACTCATAAAAGAGTGGACAGGGAGCAACTCATAAAAGATTGGACAGGGAGCAACTCATATAAGAGTGGACAGGGAGCAAATCATATAAGTGTGGACAGGCAGGAACTCATATAAGAGTGGACAGGCAGGAACTCATATAAGTGTGGACAGGGAGGAACTCAAAAGAGTGGACAGAGAGGAACTCATATAAGAGTGAACAGGGAGGAACTCATATACGAGTGGACAGGGAGGAACTCATATAAGAGTGGGCATGCAGGAACTCATATTAGAGTGGACATGGAGGAATTCATATAAGTTGGACAGGGAGGAACTCATATTAGAGTGGACAGGGAGGAACTGATAAGAGTGGACAGGGAGGAACTCATATAAGAGTGGACAGGGAGGAACTCAAAAGAGTGGACAGAGAGGAACTCATATAAGAGTGGACAGGCAGGAACTCATATAAGAGTGAACAGGGAGGAACTCATATACGAGTGGACATGGAGGAACTCATATAAGAGTGGAAAGGGAGGAACTCATATAAGAGTGGACAGGGAGGAACTCATATAAGAGTGGACAGGGAGGAACTCATATTAGAGTGGACAGGGAGGAACTCATAAGAGTGGACAGGGAGGAACTCATATAAGAGTGGACAGGGAGGAACTCATATAAGAGTGGACAGGCTGGAACTCATATAAGAGTGGACAGGGAGGATCTCAAATAAGAGTGGACAGGGAGGAACTCATATAACAGTGGACAGGGAAGAACTCATATAAGAGTGGACATGCAGGAATTCATATAAGAGTGGACAGGCTGGGACTCATATAATAGTGGACAGACAACAACTCATATAAGAGTGGACTGGGAGGAACTCATATAAGAGTGGAAAATGAGGAACTCATATAAGAGTGGATAGACTGGAACTCATATAATAGTGGACAATGAGGAACTCATATAAGAGTGGACAATGAGGGACTCTTATAAGAGTGGACAATGAGGAACTCATATAAGAGTGGACAAGGAGGAACTCATATAAGAGTGGACAAGGAGGAATTCATATAAGAGTGGACAGTCAGCAACTCATATAAGAGTGGACAGGGAGGAACTCATATAAGAGTGGACAGGCAGGAACTCATATAAGAGTGGACAGGGAGGAACTCATATAAGAGTGGACAGACAGCATCTCGTATAAGAGTGGACATGGATGAACTCATATAATAGTGGCAGGCAGCAACTCATATAAGAGTGGACAGGGAGGAACTCAAATAAGAGTGGACAGGCAGGAACTGATATAAGAGTGGACACTCAGCAACTCATATAAGAGTGGACAGGGAGGAACTCATATAAGAGTGTACAGACAGAAACTCATGTAAGAGTGGACATGGATGAACTCATATAATAGTGGCAGGCAGCAACTCATATAAGAGTGGACAAGGAGGAACTCATATAATAGTTGACAGTCAGCAACTCATAAGAGTGGACAGGGAGGAACTCATATAAGAGTATACAGGTCCAACTCATATAAGAGTGGACAGGGAGGATCTCATATAAGAGAGGACAGGGAGGAACTAATATATGAGTGGACAGGGAGGAACTAATATAAGAGTGGGCAGGGAGGAACTAATATAAGAGTGGACAGGGAGGACATATATATAAGAGTGGACAGGCAGCAACTCATATAAGAGTGGACAGGCAGGAACTCATATAAGAGTGGACAGGGAGGAACTCATATAAGAGTGGACAGGGAGGAACTCATATAAGAGTGGACAGGGAAGAACTCATATAAGAGTGGACATGCAGGAATTCACACAAGAGTGGACAGGCTGGGACTCATATAATAGTGGACAGGCAGCAACTCATATAAGAGTGGACTGGGAGGAACTCATATAAGAGTGGAAAATGAGGAATTCATATAAGAGTGGAAAATGAGGAACTCATATAAGAGTGGACAGACTGGAACTCATATAAGAGTGGACAGGCAGCAACTCATATAAGAGTGGACAGGCAGGAACTCATATAACAGTGTACAGGGAGGAACTCATAAGAGTTGACAGGGAGGAACTCATATAAGAGTGGACAGGGAAGAACTCATATAAGAGTGGACATGCAGAAATTCATATAAGAGTGACAGGCTGGGACTCATATAAGAGTGGACATGCAGGAACTCATATAAGAGTGGACAGGGAGGAACTCATATAAGAGTATACAGGTCCAACTCATATAAGAGTGGACAGGGAGGAACTCATAAAAGAGTGGACAGGGAGCAACTCATAAAATAGTGGACAGGGAGCAACTCATAAAAGAGTGGACAGGGAGCAACTCATATAATAATAATAAATAGTTTTTATATAGCGCTTTATCCCATATGGCCCAGAGCGCTTACATTCCTACTAGTACCCTGCCCTCTATCACACGTGAAATACATACATCTATACACACCACATACCTATAGATATACACATACATCAAAATAATTAAACAACATCTGAGGTAACTTCCCCATAGTGGGCACAGAATAATTCACTCTTTAACAAAGTTTTGAATTCGGTCAGAGAGTTTGCAAATCTTGTGTCGTGTCTCAGTGAGTTCCAAACATTTGGCGCATACGAATCAAATGCTCTATCGCCATAAGTTTTTAAATTTTTTGATGGAATATCCATTAGAGCTTGTGCCTTTGACCTCAGATTCGTAGGTGGAACATACATACTTAAAAGTTTATCAAAATATTGAGGCAATACAGGAAGAATACTTGAACTAGATTCTGATTTTTTATAACAGAATGACGCACACTTGTAGTCTATGCGTGCACGAATAGGAAGGTAGTGTAGTTCTTGTAGCAATGGTGTTACATGTGAAAATTTTGGTTTGCGGGAAACAATCCTTGCAGCAACATTAATTACTTTCTGCAATTTATCCAAGTGTTCAGTTGTGATGCCGGCGAGAATTGCATTACAATAGTCTAGTTTTGAAAAGACAAATGAAGAAACAAGGGTCTGTGAGCATGTCTGTGTTAAATATGGCCGTAACTGCGAGATGCGACGAAGCTCCATAAACATGGATTTGCACATTGAGTTGACCCGTAAGTTCATGGATAGTGTGTTATCCAAAACAACACCTAGAATTTTGACAGACGATGATAACTGAATATCTGAATCACCTATTTTAATATGGTGAACATCAGTGTGTTTGATGCGGTAATCGGTTCCACATAACATCAACTCCGTTTTTTCCTCGTTTAACTTAAGTTTATTAATTTCCATCCACGATTTTACATCAGTTATACAGTCCTGTATTTGTTTCAAGTTTTCAATTATGTCACAAGGCGGGAAAGAAAGGTACATTTGAATATCGTCAGCATACATGTGGTAACGAACACCATTGGATCTAATTACATCACCGAGCGGCTTGACGTACATCGAATATAAAACAGGTCCTAAAACTGATCCTTGCGGGACTCCGAAGTGAAGCAATTTAGGTTTCGAGAACGTGTCGCCAATCTGTACTTTTTGTGTACGATCAGTCAGATACGATTGGAACCAATCGATAACAGTTTCCGATAAACCAAATGTGGAAGAGAGCCGCTTAATAAGGATGGAATGATCAATTGTGTCGAACGCGGCGGACAAATCCAGACAGGCAACAATTGTTACAAGGCCTTCATCTGCTGCATTGAGGAGATCACTTGTGATGCATATTAAGGCCGTTTCTGTGCTATGATTTTTTCTGTATGCAGACTGGAATGGCTCATTGAGTTTGTTGTTATCCAAGTGATCACGAAGTTGATACAACACGACACGTTCTAACATTTTAGAGATGAATTGCAAGTTTGAAACGGGTCTGTAATTTCTTAAATTGTTCCGGTCCAATCTTGGCTTCTTCAGGAGTGGTTTAACAATTGCATGCTTAAAAATGTCAGGAAAAACGCCATGTCTTAAAGATGAATTAAATATAGATGTTATTGCTGATGCCAGCACTTCCCTGTGTTCCCGGATCAACTGAGTTGGCATAGGGTCGCTGGCACAGGATTTCGGTGGCAGTTTTGCGATAAGGGATTTTACTTCCTCTTGTGTTACAGGGCAAAAATTGTTTAGTTTATTCCCGGTAAATTCAGCAAACTCAGCATCAATATTTGTTTCTATGCGATATCTTATACGCACCACTTTATCATCAAAGAATTGCGCAAACACATTTGGTAAGTCAGCAGTATCGTGGTTATTTGGTAGTACAGTTGATTTGGACTTGCCGAGCATAGAGTTGGTGAAATTAAACAACATTTTCATTGATTTACACTGTGTTATAGAGTCATTATAGAAACAAATTTTTGCATCTTTAATTAAGTTGCACACATGTTTACTACTATCCATGAATATTTCTCGGTGGACAGTCAAATTAGATGATCTCCACTTGCGTTCGGCTTTTCTTCTTGCGCGCTTAGATTCAATAATTTCCTTCGTCATCCATGGCGCTGCAAGGCGGTCGCACGTAGTGCGCGTTTTCAGAGGGGCATAATCGTCAATCAGAGAGCTTAGTTTAGCGTTGAAACGTGAGGCTAGTTCATTGCATGTTCCGGAATCGTTGCATTTAAAGGCATTTGAGAGTGGACAGGGAGCAACTCATATAAGAGTGGACACGCAGGAACTCATATAAGAGTGGACAGGGAGGAACTCATATAAGAGTGGACAGGGAGGAACTCATATAAGAGTGGACAGAGAGGAACTCATATAAGAGTGGACAGGCAGGTACTCATATAAGAGTGGACAGGGAGGAACTCATATAAGAGTGGACAGACAGCATCTCGTATAAGAGAGGACATGGATGAACTCATATAATAGTGGCAGGCAGCAACTCATATAAGAGTGGACAGGGAGGAACTCATATAAGAGTGGACAGGCAGGAACTGATATAAGAGTGGACACTCAGCAACTCATATAAGAGTGGACAGGGAGGAACTCATATAAGAGTGTACAGACAGAAACTCATATAAGAGTGGACATGGATGAACTCATATTATAGTGTCAGGCAGCAACTCATATAAGAGTGGACAAGGAGGAACTCATATAATAGTTGACAGTCAGCAACTCATAAGAGTGGACAGGGAGGAACTCATATAAGAGTATACAGGTCCAACTCATATAAGAGTGGACAGGGAGGATCTCATATAAGAGAGAACAGGGAGGAACTAATATATGAGTGGACAGGGAGGAACTCATATAAGAGTGGACAGGGAGGAACTCATATAAGAGTGGACAGAGAAGAACTCATATAAGAGTGGACATGCAGGAATTCACACAAGAGTGGACAGGCTGGGACTCATATAATAGTGGACAGGCATCAAATCATATAAGAGTGGACTGGGAGGAACTCATATAAGAGTGGAAAATGAGGAATTCATATAAGAGTGGAAAATGAGGAACTCATATAAGAGTGGACAGACTGGAACTCATATAATAGTGGACAGGCAGCAACTCATATACGAGTGGACAATGAGGAACTCACAAGAGTGGACAGGGGGGAACTCATATACGAGTGGACAGGCAGCAACTCATATAAGAGTGGACAATGAGGGACTCATATAAGAGTGGACAATGAGGAACTCATATAAGAGTGGACTGTGAGGAACTCATATAAGAGTGGACAGGGATGAACTCATATAAGAGTGGACAAGGAGGAATTCATATAAGAGTGGACAGGCAGGAACTCATATAAGAGTGGACAGGGAGGAACTCATATAAGAGTGGACAAGGATGAATTCATATAAGAGTGGACATGCAGCAACTCATATAAGAGTGGACAGTCAGCAACTCATATAAGAGTGGACAGGGAGGAACTCATATAAGAGTATACAGGTCCAACTCATATAAGAGTGGACAGGGAGGAACTCATATAAGAGTGGACAGACAGCAACTCATATAAGAGTGGACATGGATGAACTCATATACTAGTGGCAGGCAGCAACTCATATACGAGTGGACAGGGAGGAACTCATATAAGAGTGGACAGGCAGGAACTCATATAAGAGTGGACAGGGATAAACTCATATAAGAGTGGACAGGGAGGAACTCATATAAGAGTGGACAGACATCAACTCACATAAGAGTGGACATGGATGAACTCATATAAGAGTGGCAGGCAGCAACTCATATAAGAGTGGACAGGGAGGAACTCATATAAGAGTGGCAGGCAGCAACTCATATAAGAGTGGACAGGGAGGAACTCATATAAGAGTGGACATGGAGGAACTCATATAAGAGTGGACAGTGGGAACTCATATAAGAGTGGACAGGGAGGAACTCATAAGGGTAGACAGGGGGAACCCATATAAGAGTGGACAGGCAGGAACTCATATAAGAGTGGACAGGGAGGAACTCATATAAGAGTGGACATGGAGAAACTCATATAGGAGTGGACAGGGAGGAACTCATATAAGAGTGGACTGGGAGGAACTCATATAAGAGTGGACTGGGAGGAACTCGTATAAGAGTGGACAGGCAGGAACACATATAAGAGTGGACAGGGAGCAACTCATATTAGAGTGGACAGGGAGCAACTCATATTAGAGTGGACAGGGAGCAACTCATAAAAGAGTGGACAGGGAGCAACTCATAAAAGAGTTAACAGGGAGCAACTCATAAAAGAGTGGACAGGGAGCAACTCATAAAAGAGTGGACAGGGAGCTACTCATAAAAGAGTGGACAGGGAGCAACTCATAAAAGAGTGGACAGGGAGCAACTCATAAAAGATTGGACAGGGATCAACTCATATAAGAGTGGACAGGGAGCAAATCATATAAGAGTGGACACGCAGGAACTCATATAAGAGTGGACAGGGAGGAACTCATATAAGAGTGGACAGGGAGGAACTCATATAAGAGTGGACAGAGAGGAACTCATATAAGAGTGGACAGGCAGGTACTCATATAAGAGTGGACAGGGAGGAACTCATATAAGAGTGGACAGACAGCATCTCGTATAAGAGAGGACATGGATGAACTCATATAATAGTGGCAGGCAGCAACTCATATAAGAGTGGACAGGGAGGAACTCATATAAGAGTGGACAGGCAGGAACTGATATAAGAGTGGACACTCAGCAACTCATATAAGAGTGGACAGGGAGGAACTCATATAAGAGTGTACAGACAGAAACTCATATAAGAGTGGACATGGATGAACTCATATTATAGTGTCAGGCAGCAACTCATATAAGAGTGGACAAGGAGGAACTCATATAATAGTTGACAGTCAGCAACTCATAAGAGTGGACAGGGAGGAACTCATATAAGAGTATACAGGTCCAACTCATATAAGAGTGGACAGGGAGGATCTCATATAAGAGAGAACAGGGAGGAACTAATATATGAGTGGACAGGGAGGAACTCATATAAGAGTGGACAGGGAGGAACTCATATAAGAGTGGACAGAGAAGAACTCATATAAGAGTGGACATGCAGGAATTCACACAAGAGTGGACAGGCTGGGACTCATATAATAGTGGACAGGCATCAAATCATATAAGAGTGGACTGGGAGGAACTCATATAAGAGTGGAAAATGAGGAATTCATATAAGAGTGGAAAATGAGGAACTCATATAAGAGTGGACAGACTGGAACTCATATAATAGTGGACAGGCAGCAACTCATATACGAGTGGACAATGAGGAACTCACAAGAGTGGACAGGGGGGAACTCATATACGAGTGGACAGGCAGCAACTCATATACGAGTGGACAATGAGGGACTCATATAAGAGTGGACAATGAGGAACTCATATAAGAGTGGACTGTGAGGAACTTATATAAGAGTGGACAGGGATGAACTCATATAAGTGTGGACAAGGAGGAATTCATATAAGAGTGGACAGGCAGGAACTCATATAAGAGTGGACAGGGAGGAACTCATATAAGAGTGGACAAGGATGAATTCATATAAGAGTGGACATGCAGCAACTCATATAAGAGTGGACAGTCAGCAACTCATATAAGAGTGGACAGGGAGGAACTCATATAAGAGTATACAGGTCCAACTCATATAAGAGTGGACAGGGAGGAACTCATATAAGAGTGGACAGACAGCAACTCATATAAGAGTGGACATGGATGAACTCATATACTAGTGGCAGGCAGCAACTCATATACGAGTGGACAGGGAGGAACTCATATAAGAGTGGACAGGCAGGAACTCATATAAGAGTGGACAGGGATAAACTCATATAAGAGTGGACAGGGAGGAACTCATATAAGAGTGGATAGACATCAACTCATATAAGAGTGGACATGGATGAACTCATATAAGAGTGGCAGGCAGGAACTCATATAAGAGTGGACAGGGAGGAACTCATATAAGAGTGGACATGGAGGAACTCATATAAGAGTGGACAGTGGGAACTCATATAAGAGTGGACAGGGAGGAACTCATAAGGGTAGACAGGGGGAACCCATATAAGAGTGGACAGGCAGGAACTCATATAAGAGTGGACAGGGAGGAACTCATATAAGAGTGGACATGGAGAAACTCATATAGGAGTGGACAGGGAGGAACTCATATAAGAGTGGACTGGGAGGAACTCGTATAAGAGTGGACAGGCAGGAACACATATAAGAGTGGACAGGGAGCAACTCATATTAGAGTGGACAGGGAGCAACTCATATTAGAGTGGACAGGGAGCAACTCATAAAAGAGTGGACAGGGAGCAACTCATAAAAGAGTTAACAGGGAGCAACTCATAAAAGAGTGGACAGGGAGCAACTCATAAAAGAGTGGACAGGGAGCTACTCATAAAAGAGTGGACAGGGAGCAACTCATAAAAGAGTGGACAGGGAGCAACTCATAAAAGATTGGACAGGGATCAACTCATATAAGAGTGGACAGGGAGCAAATCATATAAGAGTGGACAGGCAGGAACTCATATAAGAGTGGACAGGCAGGAATTCATATAAGTGTGGACAGGGAGGAACTCAAAAGAGTGGACAGAGAGGAACTCATATAAGAGTGGACAGGCAGGAACTCATATAAGAGTGAACAGGGAGAAACTCATATACGAGTGGACAGGGAGGAACTCATGTAAGAGTGGACATGCAGGAACTCATATTAGAGTGGACATGGAGGAATTCATATAAGTTGGACAGGGAGGAACTCATATTCGAGTGGACAGGGAGGAACTCATAAGAGTGGACAGGGAGGAACTCATATAAGAGTGGACAGGGGGGAACTCATATAAGAGTGGACATGGAGAAACTCATATAGGAGTGGACAGGGAGGAACTCATATAAGAGTGGACTGGGAGGAACTCATATAAGAGTGGACTGGGAGGAACTCGTATAAGAGTGAACAGGCAGGAACACATATAAGAGTGGACAGGGAGCAACTCATATTAGAGTGGACAGGGAGCAACTCATAAAAGAGTGGACAGGGAGCAACTCATAAAAGAGTTAACAGGGAGCAACTCATAAAAGAGTGGACAGGGAGCAACTCATAAAAGATTGGACAGGGAGCAACTCATATAAGAGTGGACAGGGAGCAAATCATATAAGTGTGGACAGTCAGGAACTCATATAAGAGTGGACAGGGAGGAACTCAAATAAGTGTGGACAGGGAGGAACTCAAAAGAGTGGACAGAAAGGAACTCATTTAAGAGTGGACAGGCAGGAACTCATATAAGAGTGAACAGGGAGGAACTCATATACGAGTGGACAGGGAGGAACTCATATAAGAGTGGACATGCAGGAACTCATATTAGAGTGGACATGGAGGAATTCATATAAGTTGGACAGAGAGGAACTCATATTAGAGTGGACAGGGAGGAACTCATAAGAGTGGACAGGGAGGAACTCATATAAGAGTGGACAGGGAGGAACTCAAAAGAGTGGACAGAGAGGAACTCATATAAGAGTGGACAGGCAGGAACTCATATAAGAGTGAACAGGGAGGAACTCATATACGAGTGGACAGGGAGGAACTCATATAAGAGTGGAAAGGGAGGAACTCATATAAGAGTGGAAGGGAGGAACTCATATAAGAGTGGACAGGGAGGAACTCATATTAGAGTGGACAGGGAGGAACTCATAAGAGTGGATAGGGAGGAACTCATATAAGAGTGGACAGGGAGGAACGCATATAAGAGTGGACAGGCTGGAACTCATATAAGAGTGGACAGGGAGGATCTCAAATAAGAGTGGACAGGGAGGAACTCATATAACAGTGGACAGGGAAGAACTCATATAAGAGTGGACATGCAGGAATTCATATAAGAGTGGACAGGCTGGGACTCATATAATAGTGGACAGACAACAACTCATATAAGAGTGGACTGGGAAGAACTCATATAAGAGTGGAAAATGAGGAACTCATATAAGAGTGGATAGACTGGAACTCATATAATAGTGGACAATGAGGAACTCATATAAGAGTGGACAATGAGGGACTCTTATAAGAGTGGACAATGAGGAACTCATATAAGAGTGGACAAGGAGGAACTCATATAAGAGTGGACAAGGAGGAATTCACATAAGAGTGGACAGTCAGCAACTCATATAAGAGTGGACAGGGAGGAACTCATATAAGAGTGGACAGGCAGGAACTCATATAAGAGTGGACAGGGAGGAACTCATATAAGAGTGGACAGACAGCATCTCGTAAAAGAGTGGACATGGATGAACTCATATAATAGTGGCAGGCAGCAACTCATATAAGAGTGGACAGGGATGAACTCATATAAGAGTGGACAGGCAGGAACTGATATAAGAGTGGACACTCAGCAACTCATATAAGAGTGGACAGGAAGGAACTCATATAAGAGTGTACAGACAGAAACTCAAGTAAGAGTGGACATGGATGAACTCATATAATAGTGGCAGGCAGCAACTCATATAAGAGTGGACAAGGAGGAACTCATATAATAGTTGACAGTCAGCAACTCATAAGAGTGGACAGGGAGGAACTCATATAAGAGTATACAGGTCCAACTCATATAAGAGTGGACAGGGATGATCTCATATAAGAGAGGACAGGGAGGAACTAATATATGAGTGGACAGGGAGGAACTAATATAAGAGTGGGCAGGGAGGAACTAATATAAGAGTGGACAGGGAGGAACTTATATAAGAGTGGACAGGCAGCAACTCATATAAGAGTGGACAGGCAGGAACTCATATAAGAGTGGACAGGGAGGAACTCATATAAGAGTGGACAGGGAGGAACTCATATAAGAGTGGACAGGGAAGAACTCATATAAGAGTGGACATGCAGGAATTCACACAAGAGTGGACAGGCTGGGACTCTTATAATAGTGGACAGGCAGCAACTCATATAAGAGTGGACTGGGAGGAACTCATATAAGAGTGGAAAATGAGGAATTCATATAAGAGTGGAAAATGAGGAACTCATATAAGAGTGGACAGACTGGAACTCATATAAGAGTGGACAGGCAGCAACTCATATAAGAGTGGACAGGCAGGAACTCATATAACAGTGTACATGGAGGAACTCATAAGAGTTGACAGGGAGGAACTCATATAAGAGTGGACAGGGAAGAACTCATATAAGAGTGGACATGCAGAAATTCATATAAGAGTGACAGGCTGGGACTCATATAAGAGTGGACATGCAGGAACTCATATAAGAGTGGACAGGGTGGAACTCATATAAGAATATACAGGTCCAACTCATATAAGAGTGGACAGGGAGGAACTCATAAAAGAGTGGACAGGGAGCAACTCATAAAATAGTGGACAGGGAGCAACTCATAAAAGAGTGGACAGGGAGCAACTCATATAAGAGTGGACAGGGAGCAACTCATATAAGAGTGGACACGCAGGAAATCATATAAGAGTGGACAGGGAGGAACTCATATAAGAGTGGACAGGGAGGAACTCATATAAGAGTGGACAGAGAGGAACTCATATAAGAGTGGACAGGCAGGTACTCATATAAGAGTGGACAGGGAGGAACTCGTATAAGAGTGGACAGACAGCATCTCGTATAAGAGTGGACATGGATGAACTCATATAATAGTGGCAGGCAGCAACTCATATAAGAGTGGACAGGGAGGAACTCATATAAGAGTGGACAGGCAGGAACTGATATAAGAGTGGACACTCAGCAACTCATATAAGAGTGGACAGGGAGGAACTCATATACGAGTGTACAGACAGAAACTCATATAAGAGTGGACATGGATGAACTCATATAATAGTGTCAGGCTGCAACTCATATAAGAGTGGACAAGGAGGAACTCATATAATAGTTGACAGTCAGCAACTCATAAGAGTGGACAGGGAGGAACTCATATAAGAGTATACAGGTCCAACTCATATAAGAGTGGACAGGGAGGATCTCATATAAGAGAGGACAGGGAGGAACTAATATATGAGTGGACAGGGAGGAACTAATATAAGAGTGGGCAGGGAGGAACTAATATAAGAGTGGACAGGGATGAACTTATATAAGAGTGGACAGGCAGCAACTCATATAAGAGTGGACAGGCAGGAACTCATATAAGAGTGGACAGGGAGGAACTCATATAAGAGTGGACAGGGAACTCATATAAGAGTGGACAGGGAAGAACTCATATAATAGTGGACATGCAGGAATTCACACAAGAGTGGACAGGCTGGGACTCATATAATAGTGGACAGGCAGCAAATCATATAAGAGTGGACTGGGAGGAACTCATATAAGAGTGGAAAATGAGGAATTCATATAAGAGTGGAAAATGAGGAACTCATATAAGAGTGGACAGACTGGAACTCATATAATAGTGGACAGGCGGCAACTCATATACGAGTGGACAATGAGGAACTCACAAGAGTGGACAGGGGGGAACTCATATACGAGTGGACAGGCAGCAACTCATATAAGAGTGGACAATGAGGGACTCACATACGAGTGGAGGAATTCATATAAGTTGGACAGGGAGGAACTCATATTAGAGTGGACAGGGAGGAACTCATAAGAGTGGACAGGGAGGAACTCATATAAGAGTGGACAGGGAGGAACTCAAAAGAGTGGACAGAGAGGAACTCATATAAGAGTGGACAGGCAGGAACTCATATAAGAGTGAACAGGGAGGAACTCATATACGAGTGGACAGGGAGGAACTCATATAAGAGTGGAAAGGGAGGAACTCATATAAGAGTGGAAGGGAGGAACTCATATAAGAGTGGACAGGGAGGAACTCATATTAGAGTGGACAGGGAGGAACTCATAAGAGTGGATAGGGAGGAACTCATATAAGAGTGGACAGGGAGGAACTCATATAAGAGTGGACAGGCTGGAACTCATATAAGAGTGGACAGGGAGGATCTCAAATAAGAGTGGACAGGGAGGAACTCATATAACAGTGGACAGGGAAGAACTCATATAAGAGTGGACATGCAGGAATTCATATAAGAGTGGACAGGCTGGGACTCATATAATAGTGGACAGACAACAACTCATATAAGAGTGGACTGGGAAGAACTCATATAAGAGTGGAAAATGAGGAACTCATATAAGAGTGGATAGACTGGAACTCATATAATAGTGGACAATGAGGAACTCATATAAGAGTGGACAATGAGGGACTCTTATAAGAGTGGACAATGAGGAACTCATATAAGAGTGGACAAGGAGGAACTCATATAAGAGTGGACAAGGAGGAATTCACATAAGAGTGGACAGTCAGCAACTCATATAAGAGTGGACAGGGAGGAACTCATATAAGAGTGGACAGGCAGGAACTCATATAAGAGTGGACAGGGAGGAACTCATATAAGAGTGGACAGACAGCATCTCGTAAAAGAGTGGACATGGATGAACTCATATAATAGTGGCAGGCAGCAACTCATATAAGAGTGGACAGGGATGAACTCATATAAGAGTGGACAGGCAGGAACTGATATAAGAGTGGACACTCAGCAACTCATATAAGAGTGGACAGGGAGGAACTCATATAAGAGTGTACAGACAGAAACTCATGTAAGAGTGGACATGGATGAACTCATATAATAGTGGCAGGCAGCAACTCATATAAGAGTGGACAAGGAGGAACTCATATAATAGTTGACAGTCAGCAACTCATAAGAGTGGACAGGGAGGAACTCATATAAGAGTATACAGGTCCAACTCATATAAGAGTGGACAGGGAGGATCTCATATAAGAGAGGACAGGGAGGAACTAATATATGAGTGGACAGGGAGGAACTAATATAAGAGTGGGCAGGGAGGAACTAATATAAGAGTGGACAGGGAGGAACTTATATAAGAGTGGACAGGCAGCAACTCATATAAGAGTGGACAGGCAGGAACTCATATAAGAGTGGACAGGGAGGAACTCATATAAGAGTGGACAGGGAGGAACTCATATAAGAGTGGACAGGGAAGAACTCATATAAGAGTGGACATGCAGGAATTCACACAAGAGTGGACAGGCTGGGACTCTTATAATAGTGGACAGGCAGCAACTCATATAAGAGTGGACTGGGAGGAACTCATATAAGAGTGGAAAATGAGGAATTCATATAAGAGTGGAAAATGAGGAACTCATATAAGAGTGGACAGACTGGAACTCATATAAGAGTGGACAGGCAGCAACTCATATAAGAGTGGACAGGCAGGAACTCATATAACAGTGTACATGGAGGAACTCATAAGAGTGGACATGTAGAAATTCATATAAGAGTGACAGGCTGGGACTCATATAAGAGTGGACATGCAGGAACTCATATAAGAGTGGACAGGGTGGAACTCATATAAGAGTATACAGGTCCAACTCATATAAGAGTGGACAGGGAGGAACTCATAAAAGAGTGGACAGGGAGCAACTCATAAAATAGTGGACAGGGAGCAACTCATAAAAGAGTGGACAGGGAGCAACTCATATAAGAGTGGACAGGGAGCAACTCATATAAGAGTGGACACGCAGGAAATCATATAAGAGTGGACAGGGAGGAACTCATATAAGAGTGGACAGGGAGGAACTCATATAAGAGTGGACAGAGAGGAACTCATATAAGAGTGGACAGGCAGGTACTCATATAAGAGTGGACAGGGAGGAACTCATATAAGAGTGGACAGACAGCATCTCGTATTAGAGTGGACATGGATGAACTCATATAATAGTGGCAGGCAGCAACTCATATAAGAGTGGACAGGCAGGAACTGATATAAGAGTGGACACTCAGCAACTCATATAAGAGTGGACAGGGAGGAACTCATATACGAGTGTACAGACAGAAACTCATATAAGAGTGGACATGGATGAACTCATATAATAGTGTCAGGCTGCAACTCATATAAGAGTGGACAAGGAGGAACTCATATAATAGTTGACAGTCAGCAACTCATAAGAGTGGACAGGGAGGAACTCATATAAGAGTATACAGGTCCAACTCATATAAGAGTGGACAGGGAGGATCTCATATAAGAGAGGACAGGGAGGAACTAATATATGATTGGACAGGGAGGAACTAATATAAGAGTGGGCAGGGAGGAACTAATATAAGAGTGGACAGGGAGGAACTTATATAAGAGTGGACAGGCAGCAACTCATATAAGAGTGGACAGGCAGGAACTCATATAAGAGTGGACAGGGAGGAACTCATATAAGAGTGGACAGGGAACTCATATAAGAGTGGACAGGGAAGAACTCATATAATAGTGGACATGCAGGAATTCACACAAGAGTGGACAGGCTGGGACTCATATAATAGTGGACAGGCAGCAAATCATATAAGAGTGGACTGTGAGGAACTCATATAAGAGTGGAAAATGAGGAATTCATATAAGAGTGGAAAATGAGGAACTCATATAAGAGTGGACAGACTGGAACTCATATAATAGTGGACAGGCAGCAACTCATATACGAGTGGACAATGAGGAACTCACAAGAGTGGACAGGGGGGAACTCATATACGAGTGGACAGGCAGCAACTCATATAAGAGTGGACAATGAGGGACTCATATACGAGTGGACAATGAGGAACTCATATAAGAGTGGACAATGAGGGACTCATATAAGAGTGGACAATGAGGAACTCATATAAGAGTGGACTGTGAGGAACTCATATAAGAGTGGACAGGGATGAACTCATATAAGAGTGGACAAGGAGGAATTCATATAAGAGTGGACAGGCAGGAACTCATATAAGAGTGGACAGGGAGGAACTCATATAAGAGTGGACAAGGATGAATTCATATAAGAGTAGACATGCAGCAACTCATATAAGAGTGGACAGTCAGCAACTCATATAAGAGTGGACAGGGAGGAACTCATATAAGAGTATACGGGTCCAACTCATATAAGAGTGGACAGGGAGGAACTCATATAAGAGTGGACAGACAGCAACTCATATAAGAGTGGACATGGATGAACTCATATACTAGTGGCAGGCAGCAACTCATATACGAGTGGACAGGGAGGAACTCATATAAGAGTGGACAGGCAGGAACTCATATAAGAGTGGACAGGGATAAACTCATATAAGAGTGGACAGGGAGGAACTCATATAAGAGTGGACAGACATCAACTCATATAAGAGTGGACATGGATGAACTCATATAAGAGTGGCAGGCAGCAACTCATATAAGAGTGGACAGGGAGGAACTCATATAAGAGTGGACATGGAGGAACTCATATAAGAGTGGACAGTGGGAACTCATATAAGAGTGGACAGGGAGGAACTCATAAGGGTAGACAGGGGGAACCCATATAAGAGTGGACAGGCAGGAACTCATATAAGAGTGGACAGGGAGGAACTCATATAAGAGTGGACATGGAGAAACTCATATAGGAGTGGACAGGGAGGAACTCATATAAGAGTGGACTGGGAGGAACTCATATAAGAGTGGACTGGGAGGAACTCGTATAAGAGTGGACAGGCAGGAACACATATAAGAGTGGACAGGGAGCAACTCATCTTAGAGTGGACAGGGAGCAACTCATATTAGAGTGGACAGGGAGCAACTCATAAAAGAGTGGACAGGGAGCAACTCATAAAAGAGTTAACAGTGAGCAACTCATAAAAGAGTGGACAGGGAGCAACTCATAAAAGAGTGGACAGGGAGCTACTCATAAAAGAGTGGACAGGGAGCAACTCATAAAAGAGTGGACAGGGAGCAACTCATAAAAGATTGGACAGGGAGCAACTCATATAAGAGTGGACAGGGAGCAAATCATATAAGAGTGGACAGGCAGGAACTCATATAAGAGTGGACAGGCAGGAACTCATATAAGTGTGGACAGGGAGGAACTCAAAAGAGTGGACAGAGAGGAACTCATATAAGAGTGGGCAGGCAGGAACTCATATAAGAGTGAACAGGGAGGAACTCATATACGAGTGGACAGGGAGGAACTCATATAAGAGTGGACATGCAGGAACTCATATTAGAGTGGACATGGAGGAATTCATATAAGTTGGACAGGGAGGAACTCATATTAGAGTGGACAGGGAGGAACTCATAAGAGTGGACAGGGAGGAACTCATATAAGAGTGGACAGGGAGGAACTCATATAAGAGTGGACAGGGAGGAACTCATATATGAGTGGACAGGTAGGAACTCATATAAGAGTGGACAGGGAGGAACTCATATAAGAGTGGACTGGCAGGAACTCATATAAGAGTGGACAGGCTGGAACTCATATAAGAGTGGACAGGGATGATCTCAAATAAGAGTGGACAGGGAGGAACTCATATAAGAGTGGAAAGGGAGGAACTCATATAAGAGTGGACAGGGAGGAACTCATATAAGAGTGGACAGGGAGGAACTCATATTAGAGTGGACAGGGAGGAACTCATAAGAGTGTACAGGGAGGAACTCTTATAAGAGTGGACAGGGAGGAACTCATATAAGAGTGGACAGGCTGGAACTCTTATAAGAGTGGTCAGGGAGGATCTCAAATAAGAGTGGACAGGGAGGAACTCATATAACAGTGGACAGGGAAGAACTCATATAAGAGTGGACATGCAGGAATTCATATAAGTGTGGACAGGCTGGGACTCATATAATAGTGGACAGACAACAACTCATATAAGAGTGGACTGGGAGGAACTCATATAAGAGTGGAAAATGTGGAACTCATATAAGAGTGGATAGACTGGATCTCATATAATAGTGGACAATGAGGAACTCATATAAGGGAGGAACTCATATAAGAGTGGACAGGGGGGAACTCATATAAGAGTGGACAGGGAGGAACTCATATAAGAGTGGACAGGGAGGAACTCATATATGAGTGGACAGGTAGGAACTCATATAAGAGTGGACAGGGAGGAACTCATATAAGAGTGGACAGGCAGGAACTCATATAAGAGTGGACAGGCTGGAACTCATATAAGAGTGGACAGGGAGGATCTCAAATAAGAGTGGACAGGGAGGAACTCATATAAGAGTGGACAAGGATGAATTCATATAAGAGTGGACATGCAGCAACTCATATAAGAGTGGACAGTCAGCAACTCATATAAGAGTGGACAGGGAGGAACTCATATAAGAGTATACAGGTCCAACTCATATAAGAGTGGACAGGGAGGAACTCATATAAGAGTGGACAGACAGCAACTCATATAAGAGTGGACATGGATGAACTCATATACTAGTGGCAGGCAGCAACTCATATACGAGTGGACAGGGATGAACTCATATAAGAGTGGACAGGCAGGAACTCATATAAGAGTGGACAGGGATAAACTCATATAAGAGTGGACAGGGAGGAACTCATATAAGAGTGGACAGACATCAACTCATATAAGAGTGGACATGGATGAACTCATATAAGAGTGGCAGGCAGCAACTCATATAAGAGTGGACAGGGAGGAACTCATATAAGAGTGGACATGGAGGAACTCATATAAGAGTGGACAGTGGGAACTCATATAAGAGTGGACAGGGGGGAACTCATAAGGGTAGACAAGGGGAACCCATATAAGAGTGGACAGGCAGGAACTCATATAAGAGTGGACAGGGAGGAACTCATATAAGAGTGGACATGGAGAAACTCATATAGGAGTGGACAGGGAGGAACTCATATAAGAGTGGACTGGGAGGAACTCATATAAGAGTGGACTGGGAGGAACTCGTATAAGAGTGGTCAGACAGGAACACATATAAGAGTGGACAGGGAGCAACTCATATTAGAGTGGACAGGGAGCAACTCATATTAGAGTGGACAGTGAGCAACTCATAAAAGAGTGGACAGGAAGCAACTCATAAAAGAGTTAACAGGGAGCAACTCATAAAAGAGTGGACAGGGAGCTACTCATAAAAGTGTGGACAGGGAGCTACTCATAAAAGAGTGGACAGGGAGCAACTCATAAAAGAGTGGACAGGGAGCAACTCATAAAAGATTGGACAGGGAGCAACTCATATAAGAGTGGACAGGGAGCAAATCATATAAGAGTGGACAGGCAGGAACTCATATAAGAGTGGACAGGCAGGAACTCATATAAGTGTGGACAGGGAGGAACTCAAAAGAGTGGACAGAGAGGAACTCATATAAGAGTGGACAGGCAGGAAACTCATATAAGAGTGAACAGGGAGGAACTCATATACGAGTGGACAGGGAGGAACTCATATAAGAGTGGACATGCAGGAACTCATATTAGAGTGGACATGGAGGAATTCATATAAGTTGGACAGGGGGGAACTCATATTAGAGTGGACAGGGAGGAACTCATAAGAGTGGACAGGGAGGAACTCACATAAGAGTGGACAGGGGGGAACTCATATAAGAGTGGACAGGGAGGAACTCATATAAGAGTGGACAGGGAGGAACTCATATATGAGTGGACAGGTAGGAACTCATATAAGAGTGGACAGGGAGGAACTCATATAAGAGTGGACAGGCAGGAACTCATATAAGAGTGGACAGGCTGGAACTCATATAAGAGTGGACAGGGAGGATCTCAAATAAGAGTGGACAGGGAGGAACTCATATAAGAGTGGACAAGGATGAATTCATATAAGAGTGGACATGCAGCAACTCATATAAGAGTGGACAGGGAGGAACTCATATAAGAGTGGACAGGGAGGAACTCATATAAGAGTAAACAGGTCCAACTCATATAAGAGTGGACAGGGAGGAACTCATATAAGAGTGGACAGACAGCAACTCATATAAGAGTGGACATGGATGAACTCATATACTAGTGGCAGGCAGCAACTCATATACGAGTGGACAGGGATGAACTCATATAAGAGTGGACAGGCAGGAACTCATATAAGAGTGGACAGGGATAAACTCATATAAGAGTGGACAGGGAGGAACTCATATAAGAGTGGACAGACATCAACTCATATAAGAGTGGACATGGATGAACTCATATAAGAGTGGCAGGCAGCAACTCATATAAGAGTGGACAGGGAGGAACTCATATAAGAGTGGACATGGAGGAACTCATATAAGAGTGGACAGTGGGAACTCATATAAGAGTGGACAGGGGGGAACTCATAAGGGTAGACAGGGGGAACCCATATAAGAGTGGACAGGCAGGAACTCATATAAGAGTGGACAGGGAGGAACTCATATAAGAGTGGACATGGAGAAACTCATATAGGAGTGGACAGGGAGGAACTCATATAAGAGTGGACTGGGAGGAACTCATATAAGAGTGGACTGGGAGGAACTCGTATAAGAGTGGTCAGGCAGGAACACATATAAGAGTGGACAGGGAGCAACTCATATTAGAGTGGACAGGGAGCAACTCATATTAGAGTGGACAGTGAGCAACTCATAAAAGAGTGGACAGGGAGCAACTCATAAAAGAGTTAACAGGGAGCAACTCATAAAAGAGTGGACAGGGAGCTACTCATAAAAGAGTGGACAGGGAGCTACTCATAAAAGAGTGGACAGGGAGCAACTCATAAAAGAGTGGACAGGGAGCAACTCATAAAAGATTGGACAGGGAGCAACTCATATAAGAGTGGACAGGGAGCAAATCATATAAGAGTGGACAGGCAGGAACTCATATAAGAGTGGACAGGCAGGAACTCATATAAGTGTGGACAGGGAGGAACTCAAAAGAGTGGACAGAGAGGAACTCATATAAGAGTGGACAGGCAGGAACTCATATAAGAGTGAACAGGGAGGAACTCATATACGAGTGGACAGGGAGGAACTCATATAAGAGTGGACATGCAGGAACTCATATTAGAGTGGACATGGAGTAATTCATATAAGTTGGACAGGGAGGAACTCATATTAGAGTGGACAGGGAGGAACTCATAAGAGTGGACAGGGAGGAACTCACATAAGAGTGGACAGGGGGGAACTCATATAAGAGTGGACAGGGAGGAACTCATATAAGAGTGGACAGGGAGGAACTCATATATGAGTGGACAGGTAGGAACTCATATAAGAGTGGACAGGGAGGAACTCATATAAGAGTGGACAGGCAGGAACTCATATAAGAGTGGACAGGCTGGAACTCATATAAGAGTGGACAGGGAGGATCTCAAATAAGAGTGGACAGGGAGGAACTCATATAAGAGTGGAAAGGGAGGAACTCATATAAGAGTGGACAGGGAGGAACTCATATAAGAGTGGACAGGGAGGAACTCATATTAGAGTGGACAGGGAGGAACTCATAAGAGTGGACAGGGAGGAACTCATATAAGAGTGGACAGGGAGGAACTCATATAAGAGTGGACAGGCTGGAACTCTTATAAGAGTGGTCAGGGAGGATCTCAAATAAGAGTGAACAGGGAGGAACTCATATAACAGTGGACAGGGAAGAACTCATATTAGAGTGGACATGCAGGAATTCATATAAGAGTGGACAGGCTGGGACTCATATAATAGTGGACAGACAACAACTCATATAAGAGTGGACTGGGAGGAACTCATATAAGAGTGGAAAATGTGGAACTCATATAAGAGTGGATAGACTGGAACTCATATAATAGTGGACAATGAGGAACTCATATAAGAGTGGACAATGAGGGACTCATATAAGAGTGGACAATGAGGAACTCATATAAGAGTGGACAAGGAGGAACTCATATAAGAGTGGACAAGGAGTAATTCATATAAGAGTGGACAGTCAGCAACTCATATAAGAGTGGACAGGGAGGAACTCATATAAGAGTGGACAGACAGCAACTCATATAAGAGTGGACATGGATGAACTCATATACTAGTGGCATGCAGCAACTCATATACTAGTGGACAGGGAGGAACTCATATAAGAGTAGACAGGCAGGAACTCATATAATAGTGGACAGTCAGCAACTCATATTAGAGTGGACAGGGAGGAACTCATAAGAGTGGACAGGGAGGAACTCATATAACAGTGGACAGGGGGGAACTCATATAAGAGTGGACAGGCTGGAACTCATATAAGAGTGGACAGGGAGGATCTCAAATAAGAGTGGACAGGGAGGAACTCATATAACAGTGTGCAGGGAAGAACTCATATAAGAGTGGACATGCAGGAATTCATATAAGAGTGGACAGGCTGGGACTCAAATAATAGTGCACAGGCAACAACTCATATAAGAGTGGACTGGGAGGAACTCATATAAGAGTGGACAATGAGGGACTCATATAAGAGTGGACAATGAGGAACTCATATAAGAGTGAACTGTGAGGAACTCATATAAGAGTGGACAGGGAGGAACTAATATAAGAGTGGACAAGGATGAATTCATATAAGAGTGGACATGCAGCAACTTATATCAGAGTGGACATGGATGAACTCGTATACTAGTGGCAGGCAGCAACTCATACACTAGTGGACAGGGAGTAACTCATATAAGAGTGGACAGGCAGGAACTCATATAAGAGTGGACAGTCAGCAACTCATATAAGAGTGGACAGGGAGCAACTCATAAAAGAGTGGACAGGGAGCAACTCATAAAAGAGTGGACAGGGAGCAACTCATAAAAGAGTGGACAGGGAGCAACTCATATAAGAGTGGACAGGGAGCAACTCATATAAGAGTGGACACGCAGGAACTCATATAAGAGTGGACACGCAGGAACTCATATAAGAGTGGACAGGGAGGAACTCATATAAGGGTGGACAGGGAGGAACTCATATAAGAGTGGACAGAGAGGAACTCATATAAGAGTGGACAGGCAGGAACTCATATAAGAGTGAAAAGGGAGGAACTCATATGCGATTGGACATGCAGGAACTCATATTAGAGTGGACAGTGAGGAACTCATATTAGAGTGGACAGGGAGGAACTCATATAAGATGGACAGGGAGGAACTCATATTAGAGTGGACAGGGAGGAACTCATAAGAGTGGACAGGGAGGAACTCTTATAAGAGTGGACAGGGAGGAACTCATATAAGAGTGGACAGGGAGGAACTCACATAAGAGTGGACAGGGAGGAACTCATATAAGAGTGGACAGGGAGGAACTCATATAAGAGTGGACAGGGAGGAACTCATATAAGAGTGAACAGGGAGGAACCCATATAAGAGTGGACAGGCAGGAACTCATATAAGAGTGTACAGTCAGGAACTCATATAAGAGTGGACAGGCAGGAACTCATATAGCAGTGTACAGGGAGGAACTCATAAGAGTTGACAGGGAGGAACTCATATAAGAGTGGACAGGGAAGAACTCATATAAGAGTGGACATGCAGGAATTCATATAAGAGTGGACAGGGAGGAACTCATAAGAGTGGACAGGGAGGAACTCATAAGAGTGGACAGGGAGGAACCCATAAGAGTGGACATGGAGGAACTCATAAGAGTGGACAGGCAGGAACTCATATAAGAGTGAACAGGCTGGAACTCATATACGAGCGGACAGGCTGGATCTCATATACGAGTGGACAGGCAGCAACTCATATAATAGTGGACAGGGAGGAACTCATAAGAGAGGACGGGGAGGAAATAATATATGAGTGTACATGGAGGAACTAATATAAGAGTGGACAGGGAGGAACTCATATAAGAGTGGACAGGGAGGAACTAATATAAGAGTGGACAGGGATGAACTCATATAAGAGTGGACAGGCAGGAACTGATATAAGAGTGGACATTAAGCAACTCATATAAGAGTGGACAGGGAGGAACTCATATAAGAGTGTACAGACAGAAACTCATGTAAGAGTGGACATGGATGTACTCATATAATAGTGGCAGGCAGCAACTCATATAAGAGTGGACAAGGAGGAACTCATATAAGAGTATACAGGTCCAACTCATATAAGATTGGACAGGGAGGATCTCATATAAGAGAGGACAGGGAGGAACTAATATATGAGTGGACAGGGAGGAACTAATATAAGAGTGGGCAGGGAGGAACTAATATAAGAGTGGACAGGGAGGAACTTATATAAGAGTGGACAGGCAGCAACTCATATAAGAGTGGACAGGCAGGAACTCATATAAGAGTGGACAGGGAGGAACTCATATAAGAGTGGACAGGGAGGAACTCATATAAGAGTGGACAGGGAAGAACTCATATAAGAGTGGACATGCCAGGAATTCACACAAGAGTGGACAGGCTGGGACTCATATAATAGTGGACAGGCAGCAACTCATATAAGAGTGGACTGAGAGGAACTCATATAAGAGTGGAAAATGAGGAATTCATATAAGAGTGGAAAATGAGGAACTCATATAAGAGTGGACAGACTGGAACTCATATAAGAGTGGACAGGCAGCAACTCATATAAGAGTGGACAGGCAGGAACTCATATAACAGTGTACAGGGAGGAACTCATAAGAGTTGACAGGGAGGAACTCATATAAGAGTGGACAGGGAAGAACTCATATAAGAGTGGACATGCAGAAATTCATATAAGAGTGACAGGCTGGGACTCATATAAGAGTGGACATGCAGGAACTCATATAAGAGTGGACAGGGAGGAACTCATATAAGAGTATACAGGTCCAACTCATATAAGAGTGGACAGGGAGGAACTCATAAATGAGTGGACAGGGAGCAACTCATAAAATAGTGGACAGGGAGCAACTCATAAAAGAGTGGAGAGGGAGCAACTCATATAAGAGTGGACAGGGAGCAACTCATATAAGAGTGGACACGCAGGAACTCATATAAGAGTGGACAGGGAGGAACTCATATAAGAGTGGACAGGGAGGAACTCATATAAGAGTGGACAGAGAGGAACTCATATAAGAGTGGACAGGCAGGTACTCATATAAGAGAGGACAGGGAGGAACTCATATAAGAGTGGACAGACAGCATCTCGTATAAGAGTGGACATGGATGAACTCATATACTAGTGGCAGGCAGCAACTCATATAAGAGTGGACAGGGAGGAACTCATATAAGAGTGGACAGGCAGGAACTGATATAAGAGTGGACACTCAGCAACTCATATAAGAGTGGACAGGGAGGAACTCATATAAGAGTGTACAGACAGAAACTCATATAAGAGTGGACATGGATGAACTCATATAATAGTGTCAGGCAGCAACTCATATAAGAGTGGACAATGAGGAACTCATATAATAGTTGACAGTCAGCAACTCATAAGAGTGGACAGGGAGGAACTCATATAAGAGTATACAGGTCCAACTCATATAAGAGTGGACAGGGAGGATCTCATATAAGAGAGGACAGGGAGAAACTAATATATGAGTGGACAGGGAGGAACTAATATAAGAGTGGGCAGGGAGGAACTAATATAAGAGTGGACAGGGAGGAACTTATATAAGAGTGGACAGGCAGCAACTCATATAAGAGTGGACAGGCAGGAACTCATATAAGAGTGGACAGGGAGGAACTCATATAAGAGTGGACTGGGAGGAACTCATATAAGAGTGGACAGGGAAGAACTCATATAAGAGTGGACATGCAGGAATTCACACAAGAGTGGACAGGCTGGGACTCATATAATAGTGGACAGGCAGCAAATCATATAAGAGTGGACTGGGAGGAACTCATATAAGAGTGGAAAATGAGGAATTCATATAAGAGTGGAAAATGAGGAACTCATATAAGAGTGGACAGACTGGAACTCATATAATAGTGGACAGGCAGCAACTCATATACGAGTGGACAATGAGGAACTCACAAGAGTGGACAGGGGGGAACTCATATACGAGTGGACAGGCAGCAACTCATATAAGAGTGGACAATGAGGGACTCATATAAGAGTGGACAATGAGGAACTCATATAAGAGTGGACCGTGAGGAACTCATATAAGAGTGGACAGGGATGAACTCATATAAGAGTGGACAAGGAGGAATTGATATAAGAGTGGACAGGCAGGACCTCATATAAGAGTGGACAGGGAGGAACTCATATAAGAGTGGACAAGGATGAATTCATATAAGAGTGGACATGCAGCAACTCATATAAGAGTGGACAGTCAGCAACTCATATAAGAGTGGACAGGGAGGAACTCATATAAGAGTATACAGGTCCAACTCATATAATAGTGGACAGGGAGGAACTCATATAAGAGTGGACAGACAGCAACTCATATAAGAGTGGACATGGATGAACTCATATACTAGTGGCAGGCAGCAACTCATATACGAGTGGACAGGGAGGAACTCATATAAGAGTGGACAGGGGGGAACTCATATAAGAGTGGACAGGGAGCAACTCATATAAGAGGGGACAGGGAGCAACTCATATAAGAGTATACAGGTCCAACTCATATAAGAGTGGACAGGGAGGAACTCATATAAGAGTGGACAGGGAGCAACTCATAAAATAGTGGACAGGGAGCAACTCATAAAAGAGTGGAGAGGGAGCAACTCATATAAGAGTGGACAGGGAGCAACTCATATAAGAGTGGACACGCAGGAACTCATATAAGAGTGGACAGGGAGGAACTCATATAAGAGTGGACAGGGAGGAACTCATATAAGAGTGGACAGAGAGGAACTCATATAAGAGTGGACAGGCAGGTACTCATATAAGAGAGGACAGGGAGGAACTCATATAAGAGTGGACAGACAGCATCTCGTATAAGAGTGGACATGGATGAACTCATATACTAGTGGCAGGCAGCAACTCATATAAGAGTGGACAGGGAGGAACTCATATAAGAGTGGACAGGCAGGAACTGATATAAGAGTGGACACTCAGCAACTCATATAAGAGTGGACAGGGAGGAACTCATATAAGAGTGTACAGACAGAAACTCATATAAGAGTGGACATGGATGAACTCATATAATAGTGTCAGGCAGCAACTCATATAAGAGTGGACAATGAGGAACTCATATAATAGTTGACAGTCAGCAACTCATAAGAGTGGACAGGGAGGAACTCATATAAGAGTATACTGGTCCAACTCATATAAGAGTGGACAGGGATGATCTCATATAAGAGAGGACAGGGAGAAACTAATATATGAGTGGACAGGGAGGAACTAATATAAGAGTGGGCAGGGAGGAACTAATATAAGAGTGGACAGGGAGGAACTTATATAAGAGTGGACAGGCAGCAACTCATATAAGAGTGGACAGGCAGGAACTCATATAAGAGTGGACAGGGAGGAACTCATATAAGAGTGGACTGGGAGGAACTCATATAAGAGTGGACAGGGAAGAACTCATATAAGAGTGGACATGCAGGAATTCACACAAGAGTGGACAGGCTGGGACTCATATAATAGTGGACAGGCAGCAAATCATATAAGAGTGGACTGGGAGGAACTCATATAAGAGTGGAAAATGAGGAATTCATATAAGAGTGGAAAATGAGGAACTCATATAAGAGTGGACAGACTGGAACTCATATAATAGTGGACAGGCAGCAACTCATATACGAGTGGACAATGAGGAACTCACAAGAGTGGACAGGGGGGAACTCATATACGAGTGGACAGGCAGCAACTCATATAAGAGTGGACAATGAGGGACTCATATAAGAGTGGACAATGAGGAACTCATATAAGAGTGGACCGTGAGGAACTCATATAAGAGTGGACAGGGATGAACTCATATAAGAGTGGACAAGGAGGAATTGATATAAGAGTGGACAGGCAGGACCTCATATAAGAGTGGACAGGGAGGAACTCATATAAGAGTGGACAGTCAGCAACTCATATAAGAGTGGACAGGGAGCAACTCATAAAAGAGTGGACAGGGAGCAACTCATAAAAGAGTGGACAGGGAGCAACTCATAAAAGAGTGGACAGGGAGCAACTCATATAAGAGTGGACAGGGAGCAACTCATATAAGAGTGGACACGCAGGAACTCATATAAGAGTGGACACGCAGGAACTCATATAAGAGTGGACAGGGAGGAACTCATATAAGAGTGGACAGGGAGGAACTCATATAAGAGTGGACAGAGAGGAACTCATATAAGAGTGGACAGGCAGGAACTCATATAAGAGTGAACAGGGAGGAACTCATATGCGAGTGGACATGCAGGAACTCATATTAGAGTGGACAGTGAGGAACTCATATTAGAGTGGACAGGGAGGAACTCATATAAGATGGACAGGGAGGAACTCATATTAGAGTGGACAGGGAGGAACTCATTAGAGTGGACAGGGAGGAACTCTTATAAGAGTGGACAGGGAGGAACTCATATAAGAGTGGACAGGGAGGAACTCACATAAGAGTGGACAGGGAGGAACTCATATAAGAGTGGACAGGGAGGAACTCATATAAGAGTGGACAGGGAGGAACTCATATAAGAGTGAACAGGGAGGAACCCATATAAGAGTGGACAGGCAGGAACTCATATAAGAGTGTACAGTCAGGAACTCATATAAGAGTGGACAGGCAGGAACTCATATAGCAGTGTACAGGGAGGAACTCATAAGAGTTGACAGGGAGGAACTCATATAAGAGTGGACAGGGAAGAACTCATATAAGAGTGGACATGCAGGAATTCATATAAGAGTGGACAGGGAGGAACTCATAAGAGTGGACAGGGAGGAACTCACAAGAGTGGACAGGGAGGAACCCATAAGAGTGGACATGGAGGAACTCATAAGAGTGGACAGGCAGGAACTCATATAAGAGTGAACAGGCTGGAACTCATATACGAGCGGACAGGCTGGAACTCATATACGAGTGGACAGGCAGCAACTCATATAATAGTGGACAGGGAGGAACTCATAAGAGAGGACGGGGAGGAAATAATATATGAGTGTACATGGAGGAACTAATATAAGAGTGGACAGGGAGGAACTCATATAAGAGTGGACAGGGAGGAACTAATATAAGAGTGGACAGGGAGGAACTAATATAAGAGTGGACAGGGAGGAACTAATATAAGAGTGGACAGGGATGAACTCATATAAGAGTGGACAGGCAGGAACTGATATAAGAGTGGACACTCAGCAACTCATATAAGAGTGGACAGGGGGGAACTCATATAAGAGTGTACAGACAGAAACTCATGTAAGAGTGGACATGGATGTACTCATATAATAGTGGCAGGCAGCAACTCATATAAGAGTGGACAAGGAGGAACTCATATAAGAGTATACAGGTCCAACTCATATAAGATTGGACAGGGAGGATCTCATATAAGAGAGGACAGGGAGGAACTAATATATGAGTGGACAGGGAGGAACTAATATAAGAGTGGGCAGGGAGGAACTAATATAAGAGTGGACAGGGAGGAACTTATATAAGAGTGGACAGGCAGCAACTCATATAAGAGTGGACAGGCAGGAACTCATATAAGAGTGGACAGGGAGGAACTCATATAAGAGTGGACAGGGAGGAACTCATATAAGAGTGGACAGGGAAGAACTCATATAAGAGTGGACATGCAGGGATTCACACAAGAGTGGACAGGCTGGGACTCATATAATAGTGGACAGGCAGCAACTCATATAAGAGTGGACTGAGAGGAACTCATATAAGAGTGGAAAATGAGGAATTCATATAAGAGTGGAAAATGAGGAACTCATATAAGAGTGGACAGACTGGAACTCATATAAGAGTGGACAGGCAGCAACTCATATAAGAGTGGACAGGCAGGAACTCATATAACAGTGTACGGGGAGGAACTCATAAGAGTTGACAGGGAGGAACTCATATAAGAGTGGACAGGGAAGAACTCATATAAGAGTGGACATGCAGAAATTCATATAAGAGTGACAGGCTGGGACTCATATAAGAGTGGACATGCAGGAACTCATATAAGAGTGGACAGGGATGAACTCATATAAGAGTATACAGGTCCAACTCATATAAGAGTGGACAGGGAGGAACTCATAAAAGAGTGGACAGGGAGCAACTCATAAAATAGTGGACAGGGAGCAACTCATAAAAGAGTGGAGAGGGAGCAACTCATATAAGAGTGGACAGGGAGCAACTCATATAAGAGTGGACACGCAGGAACTCATATAAGAGTGGACAGGGAGGAACTCATATAAGAGTGGACAGGGAGGAACTCATATAAGAGTGGACAGAGAGGAACTCATATAAGAGTGGACAGGCAGGTACTCATATAAGAGAGGACAGGGAGGAACTCATATAAGAGTGGACAGACAGCATCTCGTATAAGAGTGGACATGGATGAACTCATATACTAGTGGCAGGCAGCAACTCATATAAGAGTGGACAGGGAGGAACTCATATAAGAGTGGACAGGCAGGAACTGATATAAGAGTGGACACTCAGCAACTCATATAAGAGTGGACAGGGAGGAACTCATATAAGAGTGTACAGACAGAAACTCATATAAGAGTGGACATGGATGAACTCATATAATAGTGTCAGGCAGCAACTCATATAAGAGTGGACAATGAGGAACTCATATAATAGTTGACAGTCAGCAACTCATAAGAGTGGACAGGGAGGAACTCATATAAGAGTATACAGGTCCAACTCATATAAGAGTGGACAGGGAGGATCTCATATAAGAGAGGACAGGGAGAAACTAATATATGAGTGGACAGGGAGGAACTAATATAAGAGTGGGCAGGGAGGAACTAATATAAGAGTGGACAGGGAGGAACTTAT
Source organism: Siphonodentalium dalli (assembly GCA_032622095.1). Lineage (NCBI taxonomy): Eukaryota > Metazoa > Mollusca > Scaphopoda > Gadilida > Siphonodentaliidae > Siphonodentalium > Siphonodentalium dalli. Next base: position 61,654,120 of record CP136068.1, read on the forward strand.
ATAAGAGTGGACAGGCAGCAACTCATATAAGAGTGGACAGGCAGGAACTCATATAAGAGTGGACAGGGAGGAACTCATATAAGAGTGGACTGGGAGGAACTCATATAAGATTGGACAGGGAAGAACTCATATAAGAGTGGACATGCAGGAATTCACACAAGAGTGGACAGGCTGGGACTCATATAATAGTGGACAGGCAGCAAATCATATAAGAGTGGACTGGGAGGAACTCATATAAGAGTGGAAAATGAGGAATTCATATAAGAGTGGAAAATGAGGAACTCATATAAGAGTGGACAGACTGGAACTCATATAATAGTGGACAGGCAGCAACTCATATACGAGTGGACAATGAGGAACTCACAAGAGTGGACAGGGGGGAACTCATATACGAGTGGACAGGCAGCAACTCATATAAGAGTGGACAATGAGGGACTCATATAAGAGTGGACAATGAGGAACTCATATAAGAGTGGACCGTGAGGAACTCATATAAGAGTGGACAGGGATGAACTCATATAAGAGTGGACAAGGAGGAATTGATATAAGAGTGGACAGGCAGGACCTCATATAAGAGTGGACAGGGAGGAACTCATATAAGAGTGGACAAGGATGAATTCATATAAGAGTGGACATGCAGCAACTCATATAAGAGTGGACAGTCAGCAACTCATATAAGAGTGGACAGGGAGGAACTCATATAAGAGTATACAGGTCCAACTCATATAATAGTGGACAGGGAGGAACTCATATAAGAGTGGACAGACAGCAACTCATATAAAAGTGGACATGGATGAACTCATATACTAGTGGCAGGCAGCAACTCATATACGAGTGGACAGGGAGGAACTCATATAAGAGTGGACAGGGGGGAACTCATATAAGAGTGGACAGGGAGCAACTCATATAAGAGGGGACAGGGAGCAACTCATATAAGAGTATACAGGTCCAACTCATATAAGAGTGGACAGGGAGGAACTCATAAAAGAGTGGACAGGGAGCAACTCATAAAATAGTGGACAGGGAGCAACTCATAAAAGAGTGGAGAGGGAGCAACTCATATAAGAGTGGACAGGGAGCAACTCATATAAGAGTGGACACGCAGGAACTCATATAAGAGTGGACAGGGAGGAACTCATATAAGAGTGGACAGGGAGGAACTCATATAAGAGTGGACAGAGAGGAACTCATATAAGAGTGGACAGGCAGGTACTCATATAAGACAGGACAGGGAGGAACTCATATAAGAGTGGACAGACAGCATCTCGTATAAGAGTGGACATGGATGAACTCATATACTAGTGGCAGGCAGCAAATCATATAAGAGTGGACAGGGAGGAACTCATATAAGAGTGGACAGGCAGGAACTGATATAAGAGTGGACACTCAGCAACTCATATAAGAGTGGACAGGGAGGAACTCATATAAGAGTGTACAGACAGAAACTCATATAAGAGTGGACATGGATGAACTCATATAATAGTGTCAGGCAGCAACTCATATAAGAGTGGACAATGAGGAACTCATATAATAGTTGACAGTCAGCAACTCATAAGAGTGGACAGGGAGGAACTCATATAAGAGTATACAGGTCCAACTCATATAAGAGTGGACAGGGATGATCTCATATAAGAGAGGACAGGGAGAAACTAATATATGAGTGGACAGGGAGGAACTAATATAAGAGTGGGCAGGGAGGAACTAATATAAGAGTGGACAGGGAGGAACTTATATAAGAGTGGACAGGCAGCAACTCATATAAGAGTGGACAGGCAGGAACTCATATAAGAGTGGACAGGGAGGAACTCATATAAGAGTGGACTGGGAGGAACTCATATAAGAGTGGACAGGGAAGAACTCATATAAGAGTGGACATGCAGGAATTCACACAAGAGTGGACAGGCTGGGACTCATATAATAGTGGACAGGCAGCAAATCATATAAGAGTGGACTGGGAGGAACTCATATAAGAGTGGAAAATGAGGAATTCATATAAGAGTGGAAAATGAGGAACTCATATAAGAGTGGACAGACTGGAACTCATATAATAGTGGACAGGCAGCAACTCATATACGAGTGGACAACGAGGAACTCACAAGAGTGGACAGGGGGGAACTCATATACGAGTGGACAGGCAGCAACTCATATAAGAGTGGACAATGAGGGACTCATATAAGAGTGGACAATGAGGAACTCATATAAGAGTGGACCGTGAGGAACTCATATAAGAGTGGACAGGGATGAACTCATATAAGAGTGGACAAGGAGGAATTGATATAAGAGTGGACAGGCAGGACCTCATATAAGAGTGGACAGGGAGGAACTCATATAAGAGTGGACAAGGATGAATTCATATAAGAGTGGACATGCAGCAACTCATATAAGAGTGGCCAGTCAGCAACTCATATAAGAGTGGACAGGGAGGAACTCATATAAGTGTATACAGGTCCAACTCATATAATAGTGGACAGGGAGGAACTCATATAAGAGTGGACAGACAGCAACTCATATAAGAGTGGACATGGATGAACTCATATACTAGTGGCAGGCAGCAACTCATATACGAGTGGACAGGGAGGAACTCATATAAGAGTGGACAGGGGGGAACTCATATAAGAGTGGACAGGGAGGAACTCATATAAGAGTGGACAGGGAGGAACTCATATAAGAGTGGACAGTGGGAACTCATATAAGAGTGGACAGGGAGGAACTCATAAGGGTAGACAGGGGGAACCCATATAAGAGTGGACAGGCAGGAACTCATATAAGAGTGGACAGGGAGGAACTCATATAAGAGTGTACAGACAGAAACTCATATAAGAGTGGACATGGATGAACTCATATAATAGTGTCAGGCAGCAACTCATATAAGAGTGGACAATGAGGAACTCATATAATAGTTGACAGTCAGCAACTCATAAGAGTGGACAGGGAGGAACTCATATAAGAGTATACAGGTCCAACTCATATAAGAGTGGACAGGGATGATCTCATATAAGAGAGGACAGGGAGAAACTAATATATGAGTGGACAGGGAGGAACTAATATAAGAGTGGGCAGGGAGGAACTAATATAAGAGTGGACAGGGAGGAACTTATATAAGAGTGGACAGGCAGCAACTCATATAAGAGTGGACAGGCAGGAACTCATATAAGAGTGGACAGGGAGGAACTCATATAAGAGTGGACTGGGAGGAACTCATATAAGAGTGGACAGGGAAGAACTCATATAAGAGTGGACATGCAGGAATTCACACAAGAGTGGACAGGCTGGGACTCATATAATAGTGGACAGGCAGCAAATCATATAAGAGTGGACTGGGAGGAACTCATATAAGAGTGGAAAATGAGGAATTCATATAAGAGTGGAAAATGAGGAACTCATATAAGAGTGGACAGACTGGAACTCATATAATAGTGGACAGGCAGCAACTCATATACGAGTGGACAATGAGGAACTCACAAGAGTGGACAGGGGGGAACTCATATACGAGTGGACAGGCAGCAACTCATATAAGAGTGGACAATGAGGGACTCATATAAGAGTGGACAATGAGGAACTCATATAAGAGTGGACCGTGAGGAACTCATATAAGAGTGGACAGGGATGAACTCATATAAGAGTGGACAAGGAGGAATTGATATAAGAGTGGACAGGCAGGACCTCATATAAGAGTGGACAGGGAGGAACTCATATAAGAGTGGACAAGGATGAATTCATATAAGAGTGGACATGCAGCAACTCATATAAGAGTGGACAGTCAGCAACTCATATAAGAGTGGACAGGGAGGAACTCATATAAGAGTATACAGGTCCAACTCATATAATAGTGGACAGGGAGGAACTCATATAAGAGTGGACAGACAGCAACTCATATAAGAGTGGACATGGATGAACTCATATACTAGTGGCAGGCAGCAACTCATATACGAGTGGACAGGGAGGAACTCATATAAGAGTGGACAGGGGGGAACTCATATAAGAGTGGACAGGGAGGAACTCATATAAGAGTGGACAGGGAGGAACTCATATAAGAGTGGACAGTGGGAACTCATATAAGAGTGGACAGGGAGGAACTCATAAGGGTAGACAGGGGGAACCCATATAAGAGTGGACAGGCAGGAACTCATATAAGAGTGGACAGGGAGGAACTCATATAAGAGTGGACATGGAGAAACTCATATAGGAGTGGACAGGGAGGAACTCATATAAGAGTGGACTGGGAGGAACTCATATAAGAGTGGACTGGGAGGAACTCGTATAAGAGTGGACAGGCAGGAACACATATAAGAGTGGACAGGGAGCAACTCATATTAGAGTGGACAGGGAGCAACTCATATTAGAGTGGACAGGGAGCAACTCATAAAAGAGTGGACAGGGAGCAACTCATAAAAGAGTTAACAGGGAGCAACTCATAAAAGAGTGGACAGGGAGCAACTCATAAAAGAGTGGACAGGGAGCTACTCATAAAAGAGTGGACAGGGAGCAAATCATAAAAGAGTGGACAGGGAGCAACTCATAAAAGATTGGACAGGGAGCAACTCATATAAGAGTGGACAGGGAGCAAATCATATAAGAGTGGACAGGCAGGAACTCATATAAGAGTGGACAGGCAGGAACTCATATAAGTGTGGACAGGGAGGAACTCAAAAGAGTGGACAGAGAGGAACTCATATAAGAGTGGACAGGCAGGAACTCATATAAGAGTGAACAGGGAGGAACTCATATACGAGTGGACAGGGAGGAACTCATATAAGAGTGGACATGCAGGAACTCATATTAGAATGGACATGGAGGAATTCATATAAGTTGGACAGGGAGGAACTCATATTAGAGTGGACAGGGAGGAACTCATAAGAGTGGACAGGGAGGAACTCATATAAGAGTGGACAGGGGGGACTCATATAAGAGTGGACAGGGAGGAAATCATATAAGAGTGGACAGGGAGGAACTCATATATGAGTGGACAGGTAGGAACTCATATAAGAGTGGACAGGGAGGAACTCATATAAGAGTGGACAGGCAGGAACTCATATAAAAGTGGACAGGCTGGAACTCATATAAGAGTGGACAGGGAGGATCTCAAATAAGAGTGGACAGGGAGGAACTCATATAAGAGTGGAAAGGGAGGAACTCATATAAGAGTGGACAGGGAGGAACTCATATAAGAGTGGACAGGGAGGAACTCATATTAGAGTGGACAGGGAGGAACTCATAAGAGTGGACAGGGAGGAACTCATATAAGAGTGGACAGGGAGGAACTCATATAAGAGTGTACAGGCTGGAACTCTTATAAGAGTGGTCAGGGAGGATCTCAAATAAGAGTGGACAGGGAGGAACTCATATAACAGTGGACAGGGAAGAACTCACATAAGAGTGGACATGCAGGAATTAATATAAGAGTGGACAGGCTGGGACTCATATAATAGTGGACAGACAACAACTCATATAAGAGTGGACTGGGAGGAACTCATATAAGAGTGGAAAATGTGGAACTCATATAAGAGTGGATAGACTGGAACTCATATAATAGTGGACAATGAGGAACTCATATAAGAGTGGACAATGAGGGACTCATATAAGAGTGGACAATGAGGAACTCATATAAGAGTGTACAAGGAGGAACTCATATAAGAGTGGACAAGGAGTAATTCATATAAGAGTGGACAGTCAGCAACTCATATAAGAGTGGACAGGGAGGAACTCATATAAGAGTGGACAGACAGCAACTCATATAAGAGTGGACATGGATGAACTCATATACTAGTGGCAGGCAGCAACTCATATACTAGTGGACAGGGAGGAACTCATATAAGAGTGGACAGGCAGGAACTCATATAATAGTGGACAGTCAGCAACTCATATTAGAGTGGACAGGGAGGAACTCATAAGAGTGGACAGGGAGGAACTCATATAAGAGTGGACAGGGAGGAACTCATATAAGAGTGGACAGGCTGGAACTCATATAAGAGTGGACAGGGAGGATCTCAAATAAGAGTGGACAGGGAGGAACTCATATAACAGTGTGCAGGGAAGAACTCATATAAGAGTGGACATGCAGGAATTCATATAAGAGTGGACAGGCTGGGACTCATATAATAGTGGACAGGCAACAACTCATATAAGAGTGGACTGGGAGGAACTCATATAAGAGTGGACAATGAGGGACTCATATAAGAGTGGACAATGAGGAACTCATATAAGAGTGGACTGTGAGGAACTCATATAAGAGTGGACATGCAGCAACTCATATAAGAGTGGACAGGGAGGAACTCATATAAGAGTGGACAGACAGCAACTTATATAAGAGTGGACATGGATGAACTCGTATACTAGTGGCAGGCAGCAACTCATATACTAGTGGACAGGGAGGAACTCATATAAGAGTGGACAGGCAGGAACTCATATAAGAGTGGACAGTCAGCAACTCATATAAGAGTGGACAGGGAGCAACTCATAAAAGAGTGGACAAGGAGCAACTCATAAAAGAGTGGACAGGGAGCAACTCATAAAAGAGTGGACAGGGAGCAACTCATATAAGAGTGGACAGGGAGCAACTCATATAAGAGTGTACACGTAGGAACTCATATAAGAGTGGACACGCAGGAACTCATATAAGAGTGGACAGGGAGGAACTCATATCAGAGTGGACAGGGAGGAACTCATATAAGAGTGGACAGAGAGGAACTCATATAAGAGTGGACAGGCAGCAAATCATATAAGAGTGGACTGGGAGGAACTCATATAAGAGTGGAAAATGAGGAATTCATATAAGAGTGGAAAATGAGGAACTCATATAAGAGTGGACAGACTGGAACTCATATAATAGTGAACAGGCAGCAGCTCATATACGAGTGGACAATGAGGAACTCACAAGAGTGGACAGGGGGGAACTCATATACGAGTGGACAGGCAGCAACTCATATAAGAGTGGACAATGAGGGACTCATATAAGAGTGGACAATGAGGAACTCATATAAGAGTGGACTGTGAGGAACTCATATAAGAGTGGACAGGGATGAACTCATATAAGAGTGGACAAGGAGGAATTCATATAAGAGTGGACAGGCAGGACCTCATATAAGAGTGGACAGGGAGGAACTCATATAAGAGTGGACAAGGATGAATTCATATAAGAGTGGACATGCAGCAACTCATATAAGAGTGGACAGGGAGGAACTCATATAAGAGTGGACAGGGAGGAACTCATATAAGAGTATACAGGCCCAACTCATATAAGAGTGGACAGGGAGGAACTCATATAAGAGTGGACAGACAGCAACTCATATAAGAGTGGACATGGATGAACTCATATACTAGTGGCAGGCAGCAACTCATATACGAGTGGACATGGATGAACTCATATAAGAGTGGCAGGCAGCAACTCATATAAGAGTGGACAGGGAGGAACTCATATAAGAGTGGACATGGAGGAACTCATATAAGAGTGGACAGTGGGAACTCATATAAGAGTGGACAGGGAGGAACTCATAAGGGTAGACAGGGGGAACCCATATAAGAGTGGACAGGCAGGAACTAATATAAGAGTGGACAGGGAGGAACTCATATAAGAGTGGACATGGAGAAACTCATATAGGAGTGGACAGGGAGGAACTCATATAAGAGTGGACTGGGAGGAACTCATATAAGAGTGGACTGGGAGGAACTCGTATAAGAGTGGACAGGCAGGAACACATATAAGAGTGGACAGGGAGCAACTCATATTAGAGTGGACAGGGAGCAACTCATATTAGAGTGGACAGGGAGCAACTCATAAAAGAGTGGACAGGGAGCAACTCATAAAAGAGTTAACAGGGAGCAACTCATAAAAGAGTGGACAGGGAGCAACTCATAAAAGAGTGGACAGGGAGCTACTCATAAAAGAGTGGACAGGGAGCAAATCATAAAAGAGTGGACAGGGAGCAACTCATAAAAGATTGGACAGGGAGCAACTCATATAAGAGTGGACAGGGAGCAAATCATATAAGAGTGGACAGGCAGGAACTCATATAAGAGTGGACAGGCAGGAACTCATATAAGTGTGGACAGGGAGGAACTCAAAAGAGTGGACAGAGAGGAACTCATATAAGAGTGGACAGGCAGGAACTCATATAAGAGTGAACAGGGAGGAACTCATATACGAGTGGACAGGGAGGAACTCATATAAGAGTGGACATGCAGGAACTCATATTAGAGTGGACATGGAGGAATTCATATAAGTTGGACAGGGAGGAACTCATATTAGAGTGGACAGGGAGGAACTCATAAGAGTGGACAGGGAGGAACTCATATAAGAGTGGACAGGGGGGAACTCATATCAGAGTGGACAGGGAGGAACTCATATAAGAGTGGACATGGAGGAACTCATATATGAGTGGACAGGTAGGAACTCATATAAGAGTGGACAGGGAGGAACTCATATAAGAGTGGACAGGCAGGAACTCATATAAGAGTGGACAGGCTGGAACTCATATAAGAGTGGACAGGGATGATCTCAAATAAGAGTGGACAGGGAGGAACTCATATAAGAGTGGAAAGGGAGGAACTCATATAAGAGTGGACAGGGAGGAACTCATATAAGAGTGGACAGGGAGGAACTCATATTAGAGTGGACAGGGAGGAACTCATAAGAGTGGACAGGGAGGAACTCATATAAGAGTGGACAGGGAGGAACTCATATAAGAGTGGACAGGCTGGAACTCTTATAAGAGTGGTCAGGGAGGATCTCAAATAAGAGTGGACAGGGAGGAACTCATATAACAGTGGACAGGGAAGAACTCATATAAGAGTGGACATGCAGGAATTCATATAAGAGTGGACAGGCTGGGACTCATATAATAGTGGACAGACAACAACTCATATAAGAGTGGAAAATGTGGAACTCATATAAGAGTGGAAAATGTGGAATTCATATAAGAGTGGATAGACTGGAACTCATATAATAGTGGACAATGAGGAACTCATATAAGAGTGGACAATGAGGGACTCATATAAGAGTGGACAATGAGGAACTCATATAAGAGTGGACAAGGAGGAACTCATATAAGAGTGGACAAGGAGTAATTCATATAAGAGTGGACAGTCAGCAACTCATATAAGAGTGGACAGGGAGGAACTCATATAAGAGTGGACAGACAGCAACTCATATAAGAGTGGACATGGATGAACTCATATACTAGTGGCAGGCAGCAACTCATATACTAGTGGACAGGGAGGAACTCATATAAGAGTGGACAGGCAGGAACTCATATAATAGTGGACAGTCAGCAACTCATATTAGAGTGGACAGGGAGGAACTCATAAGAGTGGACAGGGAGGAACTCATATAAGAGTGGACAGGGAGGAACTCATATAAGAGTGGACAGGCTGGAACTCATATAAGAGTGGACAGGGAGGATCTCAAATAAGAGTGGACAGGGAGGAACTCATATAACAGTGTGCAGGGAAGAACTCATATAAGAGTGGACATGCAGGAATTCATATAAGAGTGGACAGGCTGGGACTCATATAATAGTGGACAGGCAACAACTCATATAAGAGTGGACTGGGAGGAACTCATATAAGAGTGGACAATGAGGGACTCATATAAGAGTGGACAATGAGGAACTCATATAAGAGTGGACAGTGAGGAACTCATATAAGAGTGGACAGGGAGGAACTAATATAAGAGTGGACAAGGATGAATTCATATAGGAGTGGACATGCAGCGACTCATATAAGAGTGGACAGGGAGGAACTCATATAAGAGTGGACAGACAGCAACTTATATAAGAGTGGACATGGATGAACTGGTATACTAGTGGCAGGCAGCAACTCATATACTAGTGGACAGGGAGGAACTCATATAAGAGTGGACAGGCAGGAACTCATATAAGAGTGGACAGTCAGCAACTCATATAAGAGTGGACAGGCAGGAACTCATATAAGAGTGGACAGTCAGCAACTCATATAAGAGTGGACAGGGAGCAACTCATAAAATAGTGGACAGGGAGCAACTCATAAAAGAGTGGACAGGGAGCAACTGATAAAAGAGTGGACAGGGAGCAACTCATATAAGAGTGGACAGGGAGCAACTCATATAAGAGTGGACATGCAGGAACTCATATTAGAGTGGACATGGAGGAATTCATATAAGTTGGACAGGGAGGAACTCATATTAGAGTGGACAGGGAGGAACTCATAAGAGTGGACAGGGAGGAACTCATATAAGAGTGGACAGGGGGGAACTCATATCAGAGTGGACAGGGAGGAACTCATATAAGAGTGGACATGGAGGAACTCATATATGAGTGGACAGGTAGGAACTCATATAAGAGTGGACAGGGAGGAACTCATATAAGAGTGGACAGGCAGGAACTCATATAAGAGTGGACAGGCTGGAACTCATATAAGAGTGGACAGGGATGATCTCAAATAAGAGTGGACAGGGAGGAACTCATATAAGAGTGGAAAGGGAGGAACTCATATAAGAGTGGACAGGGAGGAACTCATATAAGAGTGGACAGGGAGGAACTCATATTAGAGTGGACAGGGAGGAACTCATAAGAGTGGACAGGGAGGAACTCATATAAGAGTGGACAGGGAGGAACTCATATAAGAGTGGACAGGCTGGAACTCTTATAAGAGTGGTCAGGGAGGATCTCAAATAAGAGTGGACAGGGAGGAACTCATATAACAGTGGACAGGGAAGAACTCATATAAGAGTGGACATGCAGGAATTCATATAAGAGTGGACAGGCTGGGACTCATATAATAGTGGACAGACAACAACTCATATAAGAGTGGAAAATGTGGAACTCATATAAGAGTGGAAAATGTGGAATTCATATAAGAGTGGATAGACTGGAACTCATATAATAGTGGACAATGAGGAACTCATATAAGAGTGGACAATGAGGGACTCATATAAGAGTGGACAATGAGGAACTCATATAAGAGTGGACAAGGAGGAACTCATATAAGAGTGGACAAGGAGTAATTCATATAAGAGTGGACAGTCAGCAACTCATATAAGAGTGGACAGGGAGGAACTCATATAAGAGTGGACAGACAGCAACTCATATAAGAGTGGACATGGATGAACTCATATACTAGTGGCAGGCAGCAACTCATATACTAGTGGACAGGGAGGAACTCATATAAGAGTGGACAGGCAGGAACTCATATAATAGTGGACAGTCAGCAACTCATATTAGAGTGGACAGGGAGGAACTCATAAGAGTGGACAGGGAGGAACTCATATAAGAGTGGACAGGGAGGAACTCATATAAGAGTGGACAGGCTGGAACTCATATAAGAGTGGACAGGGAGGATCTCAAATAAGAGTGGACAGGGAGGAACTCATATAACAGTGTGCAGGGAAGAACTCATATAAGAGTGGACATGCAGGAATTCATATAAGAGTGGACAGGCTGGGACTCATATAATAGTGGACAGGCAACAACTCATATAAGAGTGGACTGGGAGGAACTCATATAAGAGTGGACAATGAGGGACTCATATAAGAGTGGACAATGAGGAACTCATATAAGAGTGGACAGTGAGGAACTCATATAAGAGTGGACAGGGAGGAACTAATATAAGAGTGGACAAGGATGAATTCATATAGGAGTGGACATGCAGCGACTCATATAAGAGTGGACAGGGAGGAACTCATATAAGAGTGGACAGACAGCAACTTATATAAGAGTGGACATGGATGAACTCGTATACTAGTGGCAGGCAGCAACTCATATACTAGTGGACAGGGAGGAACTCATATAAGAGTGGACAGGCAGGAACTCATATAAGAGTGGACAGTCAGCAACTCATATAAGAGTGGACAGGCAGGAACTCATATAAGAGTGGACAGTCAGCAACTCATATAAGAGTGGACAGGGAGCAACTCATAAAATAGTGGACAGGGAGCAACTCATAAAAGAGTGGACAGGGAGCAACTGATAAAAGAGTGGACAGGGAGCAACTCATATAAGAGTGGACAGGGAGCAACTCATATAAGAGTGGACACGCAGGAACTCATATAAGAGTGGACACGCAGGAACTCATATAAGAGTGGACAGGGAGGAACTCATATAAGAGTGGACAGGGAGGAACTCATATAAGAGTGGACAGAGAGGAACTCATATAAGAGTGGACAGGCAGGAACCCATATAAGAGTGGACAAGGAGGAACTCATATAAGAGTGGACAAGGAGTAATTCATATAAGAGTGGACAGTCAGCAACTCATATAAGAGTGGACAGGGAGGAACTCATATAAGAGTGGACAGACAGCAACTCATATAAGAGTGGACATGGATGAACTCATATACTAGTGGCAGGCAGCAACTCATATACTAGTGGACAGGGAGGAACTCATATAAGAGTGGACAGGCAGGAACTCATATAATAGTGGACAGTCAGCAACTCATATTAGAGTGGACAGGGAGGAACTCATAAGAGTGGACAGGGAGGAACTCATATAAGAGTGGACAGGGAGGAACTCATATAAGAGTGGACAGGCTGGAACTCATATAAGAGTGGACAGGGAGGATCTCAAATAAGAGTGGACAGGGAGGAACTCATATAACAGTGTGCAGGGAAGAACTCATATAAGAGTGGACATGCAGGAATTCATATAAGAGTGGACAGGCTGGGACTCATATAATAGTGGACAGGCAACAACTCATATAAGAGTGGACTGGGAGGAACTCATATAAGAGTGGACAATGAGGGACTCATATAAGAGTGGACAATGAGGAACTCATATAAGAGTGGACTGTGAGGAACTCATATAAGAGTGGACATGCAGCAACTCATATAAGAGTGGACAGGGAGGAACTCATATAAGAGTGGACAGACAGCAACTTATATAAGAGTGGACATGGATGAACTCGTATACTAGTGGCAGGCAGCAACTCATATACTAGTGGACAGGGAGGAACTCATATAAGAGTGGACAGGCAGGAACTCATATAAGAGTGGACAGTCAGCAACTCATATAAGAGTGGACAGGGAGCAACTCATAAAAGAGTGGACAAGGAGCAACTCATAAAAGAGTGGACAGGGAGCAACTCATAAAAGAGTGGACAGGGAGCAACTCATATAAGAGTGGACAGGGAGCAACTCATATAAGAGTGGACACGTAGGAACTCATATAAGAGTGGACACGCAGGAACTCATATAAGAGTGGACAGGGAGGAACTCATATCAGAGTGGACAGGGAGGAACTCATATAAGAGTGGACAGAGAGGAACTCATATAAGAGTGGACAGGCAGCAAATCATATAAGAGTGGACTGGGAGGAACTCATATAAGAGTGGAAAATGAGGAATTCATATAAGAGTGGAAAATGAGGAACTCATATAAGAGTGGACAGACTGGAACTCATATAATAGTGAACAGGCAGCAACTCATATACGAGTGGACAATGAGGAACTCACAAGAGTGGACAGGGGGGAACTCATATACGAGTGGACAGGCAGCAACTCATATAAGAGTGGACAATGAGGGACTCATATAAGAGTGGACAATGAGGAACTCATATAAGAGTGGACTGTGAGGAACTCATATAAGAGTGGACAGGGATGAACTCATATAAGAGTGGACAAGGAGGAATTCATATAAGAGTGGACAGGCAGGACCTCATATAAGAGTGGACAGGGAGGAACTCATATAAGAGTGGACAAGGATGAATTCATATAAGAGTGGACATGCAGCAACTCATATAAGAGTGGACAGGGAGGAACTCATATAAGAGTGGACAGGGAGGAACTCATATAAGAGTATACAGGCCCAACTCATATAAGAGTGGACAGGGAGGAACTCATATAAGAGTGGACAGACAGCAACTCATATAAGAGTGGACATGGATGAACTCATATACTAGTGGCAGGCAGCAACTCATATACGAGTGGACATGGATGAACTCATATAAGAGTGGCAGGCAGCAACTCATATAAGAGTGGACAGGGAGGAACTCATATAAGAGTGGACATGGAGGAACTCATATAAGAGTGGACAGTGGGAACTCATTTAAGAGTGGACAGGGAGGAACTCATAAGGGTAGACAGGGGGAACCCATATAAGAGTGGACAGGCAGGAACTAATATAAGAGTGGACAGGGAGGAACTCATATAAGAGTGGACATGGAGAAACTCATATAGGAGTGGACAGGGAGGAACTCATATAAGAGTGGACTGGGAGGAACTCATATAAGAGTGGACTGGGAGGAACTCGTATAAGAGTGGACAGGCAGGAACACATATAAGAGTGGACAGGGAGCAACTCATATTAGAGTGGACAGGGAGCAACTCATATTAGAGTGGACAGGGAGCAACTCATAAAAGAGTGGACAGGGAGCAACTCATAAAAGAGTTAACAGGGAGCAACTCATAAAAGAGTGGACAGGGAGCAACTCATAAAAGAGTGGACAGGGAGCTACTCATAAAAGAGTGGACAGGGAGCAAATCATAAAAGAGTGGACAGGGAGCAACTCATAAAAGATTGGACAGGGAGCAACTCATATAAGAGTGGACAGGGAGCAAATCATATAAGAGTGGACAGGCAGGAACTCATATAAGAGTGGACAGGCAGGAACTCATATAAGTGTGGACAGGGAGGAACTCAAAAGAGTGGACAGAGAGGAACTCATATAAGAGTGGACAGGCAGGAACTCATATAAGAGTGAACAGGGAGGAACTCATATACGAGTGGACAGGGAGGAACTCATATAAGAGTGGACATGCAGGAACTCATATTAGAGTGGACATGGAGGAATTCATATAAGTTGGACAGGGAGGAACTCATATTAGAGTGGACAGGGAGGAACTCATAAGAGTGGACAGGGAGGAACTCATATAAGAGTGGACAGGGGGGAACTCATATCAGAGTGGACAGGGAGGAACTCATATAAGAGTGGACAGGGAGGAACTCATATATGAGTGGACAGGTAGGAACTCATATAAGAGTGGACAGGGAGGAACTCATATAAGAGTGGACAGGCAGGAACTCATATAAGAGTGGACAGGCTGGAACTCATATAAGAGTGGACAGGGATGATCTCAAATAAGAGTGGACAGGGAGGAACTCATATAAGAGTGGAAAGGGAGGAACTCATATAAGAGTGGACAGGGAGGAACTCATATAAGAGTGGACAGGGAGGAACTCATATTAGAGTGGACAGGGAGGAACTCATAAGAGTGGACAGGGAGGAACTCATATAAGAGTGGACAGGGAGGAACTCATATAAGAGTGGACAGGCTGGAACTCTTATAAGAGTGGTCAGGGAGGATCTCAAATAAGAGTGGACAGGGAGGAACTCATATAACAGTGGACAGGGAAGAACTCATATAAGAGTGGACATGCAGGAATTCATATAAGAGTGGACAGGCTGGGACTCATATAATAGTGGACAGACAACAACTCATATAAGAGTGGAAAATGTGGAACTCATATAAGAGTGGAAAATGTGGAATTCATATAAGAGTGGATAGACTGGAACTCATATAATAGTGGACAATGAGGAACTCATATAAGAGTGGACAATGAGGGACTCATATAAGAGTGGACAATGAGGAACTCATATAAGAGTGGACAAGGAGGAACTCATATAAGAGTGGACAAGGAGTAATTCATATAAGAGTGGACAGTCAGCAACTCATATAAGAGTGGACAGGGAGGAACTCATATAAGAGTGGACAGACAGCAACTCATATAAGAGTGGACATGGATGAACTCATATACTAGTGGCAGGCAGCAACTCATATACTAGTGGACAGGGAGGAACTCATATAAGAGTGGACAGGCAGGAACTCATATAATAGTGGACAGTCAGCAACTCATATTAGAGTGGACAGGGAGGAACTCATAAGAGTGGACAGGGAGGAACTCATATAAGAGTGGACAGGGAGGAACTCATATAAGAGTGGACAGGCTGGAACTCATATAAGAGTGGACAGGGAGGATCTCAAATAAGAGTGGACAGGGAGGAACTCATATAACAGTGTGCAGGGAAGAACTCATATAAGAGTGGACATGCAGGAATTCATATAAGAGTGGACAGGCTGGGACTCATATAATAGTGGACAGGCAACAACTCATATAAGAGTGGACTGGGAGGAACTCATATAAGAGTGGACAATGAGGGACTCATATAAGAGTGGACAATGAGGAACTCATATAAGAGTGGACAGTGAGGAACTCATATAAGAGTGGACAGGGAGGAACTAATATAAGAGTGGACAAGGATGAATTCATATAGGAGTGGACATGCAGCGACTCATATAAGAGTGGACAGGGAGGAACTCATATAAGAGTGGACAGACAGCAACTTATATAAGAGTGGACATGGATGAACTCGTATACTAGTGGCAGGCAGCAACTCATATACTAGTGGACAGGGAGGAACTCATATAAGAGTGGACAGGCAGGAACTCATATAAGAGTGGACAGTCAGCAACTCATATAAGAGTGGACAGGGAGCAACTCATAAAATAGTGGACAGGGAGCAACTCATAAAAGAGTGGACAGGGAGCAACTGATAAAAGAGTGGACAGGGAGCAACTCATATAAGAGTGGACAGGGAGCAACTCATATAAGAGTGGACACGCAGGAACTCATATAAGAGTGGACACGCAGGAACTAATATAAGAGTGGACAGGGAGGAACTCATATAAGAGTGGACAGGGAGGAACTCATATAAGAGTGGACAGAGAGGAACTCATATAAGAGTGGACAGGCAGGAACTCATATAAGAGTGAACAGGGAGGAACTCATATGCGAGTGGACATGCAGGAACTCACATTAGAGTGGACAGTGAGGAACTCATATTAGAGTGGACAGGGAGGAACTCATATAAGATGGACAGGGAGGAACTCATATTAGAGTGGACAGGGAGGAACTCATAAGAGTGGACAGGGAGGAACTCATATAAGAGTGGACAGGGAGGAACTCATATAAGAGTGGACAGGGAGGAACTCATATAAGAGTGGACAGGGAGGAACTCATATAAGAGTGGACAGGGAGGAACTCATATAAGAGTGGACAGGGAGGAACTCATATAAGAGTGGACAGGGAGGAACCCATATAAGAGTGGACAGGCAGGAACTCATATAAGAGTGTACAGTCAGGAACTCATATAAGAGTGGACAGGCAGGAACTCATATAGCAGTGTACAGGGAAGAACTCATAAGAGTTGACAGGGAGGAACTCATATAAGAGTGGAAAATGTGGAACTCATATAAGAGTGGAAAATGTGGAACTCATATAAGAGTGGATAGACTGGAACTCATATAATAGTGGACAATGAGAAACTCATATAAGAGTGGACAATGAGGGACTCATATAAGAGTGGACAATGAGGAACTCATATAAGAGTGGACAAGGAGGAACTCATATAAGAGTGGACAAGGAGTAATTCATATAAGAGTGGACAGTCAGCAACTCATATAAGAGTGGACAGGGAGGAACTCATATAAGAGTGGACAGACAGCAACTCATATAAGAGTGGACATGGATGAACTCATATACTAGTGGCAGGCAGCAACTCATATACTAGTGGACAGGGAGGAACTCATATAAGAGTGGACAGGCAGGAACTCATATAATAGTGGACAGTCAGCAACTCATATTAGAGTGGACAGGGAGGAACTCATAAGAGTGGACAGGGAGGAACTCATATAAGAGTGGACAGGGAGGAACTCATATAAGAGTGGACAGGCTGGAACTCATATAAGAGTGGACAGGGAGGATCTCAAATAAGAGTGGACAGGGAGGAACTCATATAACAGTGTGCAGGGAAGAACTCATATAAGAGTGGACATGCAGGAATTCATATAAGAGTGGACAGGCTGGGACTCATATAATAGTGGACAGGCAACAACTCATATAAGAGTGGACTGGGAGGAACTCATATAAGAGTGGACAATGAGGGACTCATATAAGAGTGGACAATGAGGAACTCATATAAGAGTGGACTGTGAGGAACTCATATAAGAGTGGACAGGGAGGAACTAATATAAGAGTGGACAGACAGCAACTTATATAAGAGTGGACATGGATGAACTCGTATACTAGTGGCAGGCAGCAACTCATATACTAGTGGACAGGGAGGAACTCATATAAGAGTGGACAGGCAGGAACTCATATAAGAGTGGACAGTCAGCAACTCATATAAGAGTGGACAGGGAGCAACTCATAAAAGAGTGGACAGGGAGCAACTCATAAAAGAGTGGACAGGGAGCAACTGATAAAAGAGTGGACAGGGAGCAACTCATATAAGAGTGGACAGGGAGCAACTCATATAAGAGTGGACACGCAGGAACTCATATAAGAGTGGACACGCAGGAACTCATATAAGAGTGGACAGGGAGGAAACCATATAAGAGTGGACAGGGAGGAACTCATATAAGAGTGGACAGAGAGGAACTCATATAAGAGTGGACAGGCAGGAACTCATATAAGAGTGAACAGGGAGGAACTCATATGCGAGTGGACATGCAGGAACTCATATTAGAGTGGACAGTGAGGAACTCATATTAGAGTGGACAGGGAGGAACTCATATAAGATGGACAGGGAGGAACTCATATTAGAGTGGACAGGGAGGAACTCATAAGAGTGGACAGGGAGGAACTCATATAAGAGTGGACAGGGAGGAACTCATATAAGAGTGGACAGGGAGGAACTCATATAAGAGTGGACAGGGAGGAACTCATATAAGAGTGGACAGGGAGGAACTCATATAAGAGTGGACAGGGAGGAACTCATATAAGAGTGAACAGGGAGGAACCCATATAAGAGTGGACAGGCAGGAACTCATATAAGAGTGTACAGTCAGGAACTCATATAAGAGTGGACAGGCAGGAACTCATATAGCAGTGTACAGGGAAGAACTCAAAAGAGTTGACAGGGAGGAACTCATATAAGAGTGGACAGGGAAGAACTCATATAAGAGTGGACATGCAGGAATTCATATAAGAGTGGACAGGGAGGAACTCATAAGAGTGGACAGGGAGGAACTCATAAGAGTGGACAGGGAGGAACTCATAAGAGTGGACATGGAGGAACTCATAAGAGTGGACAGGCAGGAACTCATATAAGAGTGGACAGGCTGGAACTCATATACGAGCGGACAGGCTGGAACTCATAAACGAGTGGACAGGCAGCAACTCATATAATAGTGGACAGGGAGGAACTCATAAGAGAGGACAGGGAGGAACTAATATATGAGTGTACATGGAGGAACTAATATAAGAGTGGACAGGGAGGAACTCATATAAGAGTGGACAGGGAGGAACTAATATAAGAGTGGACAGGGAGGAACTAATATAAGAGTGGACAGGGAGGAACTAATATAAGAGTGGAGAGGGAGGAACTCATATAAGAGTGGACAGGCTGGAATTCATAAGAGTGGACGGAGGAATTCATATAAGAGTGGACAGTCAGCAACTCATATAAGAGTGGACAGGGAGGAACTCATATAAGAGTGGACAGACAGCAACTCATATAAGAGTGGACATGGATGAACTCGTATACTAGTGGCAGGCAGCAACTCATATACTAGTGGACCGGGAGGAACTCATATAAGAGTGGAGAGGCAGGAACTCATATAAGAGTGGACAGTCAGCAACTCATATTAGAGTGGACAGGGAGGAACTCATAAGAGTGGACAGGGAGGAACTCATATAAGAGTTGACAGGGAGGAACTCATATAAGAGTGGACAGGCTGGAACTCATATAAGAGTGGACAGGGAGGATCTCAAATAAGAGTGGACAGGGAGGAACTCATATAATAGTGGACAGGCAACAACTCATATAAGAGTGGACTGGGAGGAACTCATATAAGAGTGGACAATGAGGGACTCATATAAGAGTGGACAATGAGGAACTCATATAAGAGTGGACTGTGAGGAACTCATATAAGAGTGGACAGGGAGGAACTAATATAAGAGTGGACAAGGATGAATTCATATAAGAGTGGACATGCAGCAACTCATATAAGAGTGGACAGGGAGGAACTCATATAAGAGTGGACAGACAGCAACTCATATAAGAGTGGACATGGATGAACTCATATACTAGTGGCAGGCAGCAACTCATATACTCGTGGACAGGGAGGAACTCATATAAGAGTGGACAGGCAGGAACTCATATAAGAGTGGACAGTCAGCAACTCATATAAGAGTGGAGAGGGAGCAACTCATAAAAGAGTGAACAGGGAGCAACTCATAAAAGAGTGGACAGGGAGCAACTCATAAAAGAGTGGACAGGGAGCAACTCATATAAGAGTGGACAGGGAGCAACTCATATAAGAGTGGACACGCAGGAACTCATATAAGAGTGGACACGCAGGAACTCATATAAGAGTGGACAGGGAGGAACTCATATAAGAGTGGACAGGGAGGAACTCATATAAGAGTGGACAGAGAGGAACTCATATAAGAGTGGACAGGCATGAACTCATATAAGAGTGAACAGGGAGGAACTCATATGCGAGTGGACATGCAGGAACTCATATTATAGTGGACAGGGAGGAACTCATATTAGAGTGGACAGGGAGGAACTCATATAAGATGGACAGGGAGGAACTCATATTAGAGTGGACAGGGAGGAACTCATAAGAGTGGACAGGGAGGAACTCATATAAGAGTGGACAGGGAGGAACTCATATAAGAGTGGACAGGGAGGAACTCATATAAGAGTGGACATGGAGGAACTCATATAAGAGTGAACAGGGAGGAACCCATATAAGAGTGGACAGGCAGGAACTCATATAAGAGTGGACAGGCAGGAACTCATATAAGAGTGGACAGGCAGGAACTCATATAGCAGTGTACAGGGAGGAACTCATAAGAGTTGACAGGGAGGAACTCATATAAGAGTGGACAGGGAAGAACTCATATAAGAGTGGACATGCAGGAATTCATATAAGAGTGGACAGGGAGGAACTCATAAGAGTGGACAGGGAGGAACTCATAAGAGTGGACAGGGAGGAACTCATAAGAGTGGACATGGAGGAACTCATAAGAGTGGACAGGCAGGAACTCATATAAGAGTGGACAGGCTGGAACTCATATACGAGTGGACAGGCTGGAACTCATATAGGAGTGGACAGGCAGCAACTCATATAATAGTGGACAGGGAGGAACTCATAAGAGAGGACAGGGAGGAACTAATATATGAGTGTACATGGAGGAACTAATATAAGAGTGGACAGGGAGGAACTAATATAAGAGTGGACAGGGAGGAACTAATATAAGAGTGGACAGGGAGGAACTAATATAAGAGTGGACAGGGAGGAACTCATATAAGAGTGGACAGGCTGGAACTCATAGGAGTGGACAGGCAGGAATTCATATAAGAGTGGACAGGCAGGAATTCATATAAGAGTGGACAGTCAGCAACGCATATAAGAGTGGACAGGGAGGAACTCATATAAGAGTGGACAGACAGCAACTCATATACTAGTGGCAGGCAGCAACTCATATACTAGTGGACAGGGAGGAACTCATATAAGAGTGGACAGGCAGGAACTCATATAAGAGTGGACAGTCAGCAACGCATATTAGAGTGGACAGGGAGGAACTCATAAGAGTGGACAGGGAGGAACTCATATAAGAGTGGACAGGGAGGAACTCAAATAAGAGTGGACAGGGAGGAACTCATATAACAGTGGACAGGGAAGAACTCATATAAGAGTGGACATGCAGGAATTCATATAAGAGTGGACAGGCTGGGACTCATATAATAGTGGACAGGCAACAACTCATATAAGAGTGGACTGGGAGGAACTCATATAAGAGTGGACAATGAGGGACTCATATAAGAGTGGACAATGAGGAACTCATATAAGAGTGGACTGTGAGGAACTCATATAAGAGTGGACAGGGAGGAACTAATATAAAAGTGGACAAGGATGAATTCATATAAGAGTGGACATGCAGCAACTCATATAAGAGTGGACAGGGAGGAACGCATATAAGAGTGGACAGACAGCAACTCATATAAGAGTGGACATGGATGAACTCATATACTAGTGGCAGGCAGCAACTCATATACTAGTGGACAGGGAGGAACTCATATAAGAGTGGACAGTCAGCAACTCATATAAGAGTGGAGAGGGAGCAACTCATAAAAGAGTGAACAGGGAGCAACTCATAAAAGAGTGGACAGGGAGCAACTCATAAAAGAGTGGACAGGGAGCAACTCATATAAGAGTGGACAGGGAGCAACTCATATAAGAGTGGACACGCAGGAACTCATATAAGAGTGGACACGCTGGAACTCATATAAGAGTGGACAGGGAGGAACTCATATAAGAGTGGACAGGGAGGAACTCATATAAGAGTGGACAGAGAGGAACTCATATAAGAGTGGACAGGCATGAACTCATATAAGAGTGAACAGGGAGGAACTCATATGCGAGTGGACATGCAGGAACTCATATTATAGTGGACAGGGAGGAACTCATATTAGAGTGGACAGGGAGGAACTCATATAAGATGGACAGGGAGGAACTCATATTAGAGTGGACAGGGAGGAACTCATAAGAGTGGACAGGGAGGAACTCATATAAGAGTGGACAGGGAGGAACTCATATAAGAGTGGACAGGGAGGAACTCATATAAGAGTGGACATGGAGGAACTCATATAAGAGTGAACCGGGAGGAACCCATATAAGAGTGGACAGGCAGGAACTCATATAAGAGTGGACAGGCAGGAACTCATATAAGAGTGGACAGGCAGGAACTCATATAGCAGTGTACAGGGAGGAACTCATAAGAGTTGACAGGGAGGAACTCATATAAGAGTGGACAGGGAAGAACTCATATAAGAGTGGACATGCAGGAATTCATATAAGAGTGGACAGGGAGGAACTCATAAGAGTGGACAGGGAGGAACTCATAAGAGTGGACAGGGAGGAACTCATAAGAGTGGACATGGAGGAACTCATAAGAGTGGACAGGCAGGAACTCATATAAGAGTGGACAGGCTGGAACTCATATACGAGTGGACAGGCTGGAACTCATATAGGAGTGGACAGGCAGCAACTCATATAATAGTGGACAGGGAGGAACTCATAAGAGAGGACAGGGAGGAACTAATATATGAGTGTACATGGAGGAACTAATATAAGAGTGGACAGGGAGGAACTAATATAAGAGTGGACAGGGAGGAACTAATATAAGAGTGGACAGGGAGGAACTAATATAAGAGTGGACAGGGAGGAACTAATATAAGAGTGGACAGGGAGGAACTCATATAAGAGTGGACAGGCTGGAACTCATAGGAGTGGACAGGCAGGAATTCATATAAGAGTGGACAGGCAGGAATTCATATAAGAGTGGACAGTCAGCAACGCATATAAGAGTGGACAGGGAGGAACTCATATAAGAGTGGACAGACAGCAACTCATATACTAGTGGCAGGCAGCAACTCATATACTAGTGGACAGGGAGGAACTCATATAAGAGTGGACAGGCAGGAACTCATATAAGAGTGGACAGTCAGCAACGCATATTAGAGTGGACAGGGAGGAACTCATAAGAGTGGACAGGGAGGAACTCATATAAGAGTGGACAGGGAGGAACTCAAATAAGAGTGGACAGGGAGGAACTCATATAACAGTGGACAGGGAAGAACTCATATAAGAGTGGACATGCAGGAATTCATATAAGAGTGGACAGGCTGGGACTCATATAATAGTGGACAGGCAACAACTCATATAAGAGTGGACTGGGAGGAACTCATATAAGAGTGGACAATGAGGGACTCATATAAGAGTGGACAATGAGGAACTCATATAAGAGTGGACTGTGAGGAACTCATATAAGAGTGGACAGGGAGGAACTAATATAAAAGTGGACAAGGATGAATTCATATAAGAGTGGACATGCAGCAACTCATATAAAAGTGGACAGGGAGAAACGCATATAAGAGTGGACAGACAGCAACTCATATAAGAGTGGACATGGATGAACTCATATACTAGTGGCAGGCAGCAACTCATATACTAGTGGACAGGGAGGAACTCATATAAGAGTGGACAGGCAGGAACTCATATAAGAGTGGACAGTCAGCAACTCATATAAGAGTGGACAGGGAGCAACTCATAAAAGAGTGGACAGGAAGCAACTCATAAAAGAGTGGACAGGGAGCAACTCATAAAAGAGTGCACAAGGAGCAACTCATATACGAGTGGACAGGGAGCAACTCATATAAGAGTGGACACGCAGGAACTCATATAAGAGTGGACACGCAGGAACTCATATAAGAGTGGACAGGGAGGAACTCATATAAGAGTGGACAGGGAGGAACTCATATAAGAGTGGACAGAGAGGAACTCATATAAGAGTGGATAGGCAGGAACTCATATAAGAGTGAACAGGGAGGAACTAATATGCGAGTGGACATGCAGGAACTCATATTAGAGTGGACAGGGAGGAACTCATATTAGAGTGGACAGGGAGGAACTCATATAAGATGGACAGGGAGGAACTCATATTAGAGTGGACAGGGAGGAACTCATAAGAGTGGACAGGGAGGAACTCATATAAGAGTGGACAGGGAGGAACTCATATAAGAGTGGACAGGGAGGAACTCATAAAAGAGTGGACAGGGAGGAACTCATATAAGAGTGGACATGGAGGAACTCATATAAGAGTGAACAGGGAGGAACCCATATAAGAGTGGACAGGCAGGAACTCATATAAGATTGGACAGGCAGGAACTCATATAAGAGTGGACAGGCAGGAACTCATATAGCAGTGTACAGGGAGGAACTCATAAGAGTTGACAGGGAGGAACTCATATAAGAGTGGACAGGGAAGAACTCATATAAGAGTGGACATGCAGGAATTCATATAAGAGTGGACAGGGAGGAACTCATAAGAATGGACAGGGAGGAACTCATAAGAGTGGACAGGGAGGAACTCATAAGAGTGGACATGGAGGAACTCATAAGAGTGGACAGGCAGGAACTCATATAAGAGTGGACAGGCTGGAACTCATATACGAGTGGACAGGCTGGAACTCATATACGAGTGGACAGGCAGCAACTCATATAATAGTGGACAGGGAGGAACTCATATGAGAGGACAGGGAGGAACTAATATATGAGTGTACATGGAGGAACTAATATAAGAGTGGACAGGGAGGAACTAATATAAGAGTGGACAGGGAGGAACTAATATAAGAGTGGACAGGGAGGAACTAATATAAGAGTGGACAGGGAGGAACTAATATAAGAGTGGACAGGGATGAACTCATATAAGAGTGGACAGGCTGGAACTCATAAGAGTGGACAGGCAGGAATTCATATAAGAGTGGACAGTCAGCAACTCATATAAGAGTGGACAGGGAGGAACTCATATAAGAGTGGACAGACAGCAACTCATATAAGAGTGGACATGGATGAACTCATATACTAGTGGCAGGCAGCAACTCATATACTAGTGGACAGGGAGGAACTCATATAAGAGTGGACAGGCAGGAACTCATATAAGAGTGGACAGTCAGCAACTCATATTAGAGTGGATAGGGAGGAACTCATAAGAGTGGACAGGGAGGAACTCATATAAGAGTGGGCAGGGAGGAACTCATATAAGAGTGGACAGGCTGGAACTCATATAAGAGTGGACAGGGAGGATCTCAAATAAGAGTGGACAGGGAGTAACTCATATAACAGTGGACAGGTAAGAACTCATATAAGAGTGGACATGCAGGAATTCATATAAGAGTGGACAGGCTGGGACTCATATAATAGTGGACAGGCAACAACTCATATAAGAGTTGACTGGGAGGAACTCATATAAGAGTGGACAGGGAAGAACTCATATAAGAGTGGACATGCAGGAATTCATATAAGAGTGGACAGGGAGGAACTCATAAGAGTGGACAGGGAGGAACTCATAAGAGTGGACAGGGAGGAACTCATAAGAGTGGACATGGAGGAACTCATAAGAGTGGACAGGCAGGAACTCATATAAGAGTGGACAGGCTGGAACTCATATACGAGTGGACAGGCTGGAACTCATATAGGAGTGGACAGGCAGCAACTCATATAATAGTGGACAGGGAGGAACTCATAAGAGAGGACAGGGAGGAACTAATATATGAGTGTACATGGAGGAACTAATATAAGAGTGGACAGGGAGGAACTAATATAAGAGTGGACAGGGAGGAACTAATATAAGAGTGGACAGGGAGGAACTAATATAAGAGTGGACAGGGAGGAACTCATATAAGAGTGGACAGGCTGGAACTCATAAGAGTGGACAGGCAGGAATTCATATAAGAGTGGACAGGCAGGAATTCATATAAGAGTGGACAGTCAGCAACGCATATAAGAGTGGACAGGGAGGAACTCATATAAGAGTGGACAGACAGCAACTCATATACTAGTGGCAGGCAGCAACTCATATACTAGTGGACAGGGAGGAACTCATATAAGAGTGGACAGGCAGGAACTCATATAAGAGTGGACAGTCAGCAACTCATATTAGAGTGGACAGGGAGGAACTCATAAGAGTGGACAGGGAGGAACTCATATAAGAGTGGACAGGGAGGAACTCAAATAAGAGTGGACAGGGAGGAACTCATATAACAGTGGACAGGGAAGAACTCATATAAGAGTGGACATGCAGGAATTCATATAAGAGTGGACAGGCTGGGACTCATATAATAGTGGACAGGCAACAACTCATATAAGAGTGGACTGGGAGGAACTCATATAAGAGTGGACAATGAGGGACTCATATAAGAGTGGACAATGAGGAACTCATATAAGAGTGGACTGTGAGGAACTCATATAAGAGTGGACAGGGAGGAACTAATATAAAAGTGGACAAGGATGAATTCATATAAGAGTGGACATGCAGCAACTCATATAAGAGTGGACAGGGAGGAACGCATATAAGAGTGGACAGACAGCAACTCATATAAGAGTGGACATGGATGAACTCATATACTAGTGGCAGGCAGCAACTCATATACTAGTGGACAGGGAGGAACTCATATAAGAGTGGACAGGCAGGAACTCATATAAGAGTGGACAGTCAGCAACTCATATAAGAGTGGACAGGGAGCAACTCATAAAAGAGTGGACAGGGAGCAACTCATAAAAGAGTGGACAGGGAGCAACTCATAAAAGAGTGCACAAGGAGCAACTCATATACGAGTGGACAGGGAGCAACTCATATAAGAGTGGACACGCAGGAACTCATATAAGAGTGGACACGCAGGAACTCATATAAGAGTGGACAGGGAGGAACTCATATAAGAGTGGACAGGGAGGAACTCATATAAGAGTGGACAGAGAGGAACTCATATAAGAGTGGATAGGCAGGAACTCATATAAGAGTGAACAGGGAGGAACTCATATGCGAGTGGACATGCAGGAACTCATATTAGAGTGGACAGGGAGGAACTCATATTAGAGTGGACAGGGAGGAACTCATATAAGATGGACAGGGAGGAACTCATATTAGAGTGGACAGGGAGGAACTCATAAGAGTGGACAGGGAGGAACTCATATAAGAGTGGACAGGGAGGAACTCATATAAGAGTGGACAGGGAGGAACTCATAAAAGAGTGGACAGGGAGGAACTCATATAAGAGTGGACATGGAGGAACTCATATAAGAGTGAACAGGGAGGAACCCATATAAGAGTGGACAGGCATGAACTCATATAAGATTGGACAGGCAGGAACTCATATAAGAGTGGACAGGCAGGAACTCATATAGCAGTGTTCAGGGAGGAACTCATAAGAGTTGACAGGGAGGAACTCATATAAGAGTGGACAGGGAAGAACTCATATAAGAGTGGACATGCAGGAATTCATATAAGAGTGGACAGGGAGGAACTCATAAGAATGGACAGGGAGGAACTCATAAGAGTGGACAGGGAGGAACTCATAAGAGTGGACATGGAGGAACTCATAAGAGTGGACAGGCAGGAACTCATATAAGAGTGGACAGGCTGGAACTCATATACGAGTGGACAGGCTGGAACTCATATACGAGTGGACAGGCAGCAACTCATATAATAGTGGACAGGGAGGAACTCATATGAGAGGACAGGGAGGAACTAATATATGAGTGTACATGGAGGAACTAATATAAGAGTGGACAGGGAGGAACTAATATAAGAGTGGACAGGGAGGAACTAATATAAGAGTGGACAGGGAGGAACTAATATAAGAGTGGACAGGGAGGAACTAATATAAGAGTGGACAGGGATGAACTCATATAAGAGTGGACAGGCTGGAACTCATAAGAGTGGACAGGCAGGAATTCATATAAGAGTGGACAGTCAGCAACTCATATAAGAGTGGACAGGGAGGAACTCATATAAGAGTGGACAGACAGCAACTCATATAAGAGTGGACATGGATGAACTCATATACTAGTGGCAGGCAGCAACTCATATACTAGTGGACAGGGAGGAACTCATATAAGAGTGGACAGGCAGGAACTCATATAAGAGTGGACAGTCAGCAACTCATATTAGAGTGGATAGGGAGGAACTCATAAGAGTGGACAGGGAGGAACTCATATAAGAGTGGGCAGGGAGGAACTCATATAAGAGTGGACAGGCTGGAACTCATATAAGAGTGGACAGGGAGGATCTCAAATAAGAGTGGACAGGGAGTAACTCATATAACAGTGGACAGGTAAGAACTCATATAAGAGTGGACATGCAGGAATTCATATAAGAGTGGACAGGCTGGGACTCATATAATAGTGGACAGGCAACAACTCATATAAGAGTTGACTGGGAGGAACTCATATAAGAGTGGACAATGAGGGACTCATATAAGAGTGGACAATGAGGAACTCATATAAGAGTGGACTGTGAGGAACTCATATAAGAGTGGACAGGGAGGAACTAATATAAGAGTGGACAAGGATGAATTCATATAAGAGTGGACATGCAGCAACTCATATAAGAGTGGACAGGGAGGAACTCATATAAGAGTGGACAGACAGCAACTCATATAAGAGTGGACATGGATGAACTCATATACAAGAAGCAGGCAGCAACTCATATACTAGTGGACAGGGAGGAACTCATATAAGAGTAGACAGGCAGGAACTCATATAAGAGTGGACAGTCAGCAACTCATATAAGAGTGGACAGGGAGCAACTCATAAAAGAGTGGACAGGGAGCAACTCATAAAATAGTGGACAGGGAGCAACTCATAAAAGAGTGGACAGGGAGCAACTCATATACGAGTGGACAGGGAGGAACTCATATAAGAGTGGACACGCAGGAACTCATATAAGAGTGGACACGCAGGAACTCATATAAGAGTGGACAGGGAGGAACTCATATAAGAGTGGACAGGGAGGAACTCATATAAGAGTGGACAGAGAGGAACTCATATAAGAGTGGACAGGCAGGAACTCATATAAGAGTGAACAGGGAGGAACTCATATGCGAGTGGACATGCAGGAACTCATATTAGAGTGGACAGGGAGGAACTCATATTAGAGTGGACAGGGAGGAACTCATATAAGATGGACAGGGAGGAACTCATATTAGAGTGGACAGGGAGGAACTCATAAGAGTGGACAGGGAGGAACTCATATAAGAGTGGACCAGGGAGGAACTCATATAAGAGTGGACAGGGAGGAACTCATATAAGAGTGGACAGGGAGGAACTCATATAAGAGTGGACAGGGAGGAACTCATATAAGAGTGAACAGGGAGGAACCATATAAGAGTGGACAGGCAGGAACTCATATAAGAGTGGACAGGCAGGAACTCATATAAGAGTGGACTGGGAGGAACTCATATAAGAGTGGAAAATGAGGGACTCATATAAGAGTGGACAATGAGGAACTCATATAAGAGTGGACTGTGAGGAACTCATATAAGAGTGAACAGGGAGGAACTAATATAAGAGTGGACAAGGATGAATTCATATAAGAGTGGACATGCAGCAACTCATATAAGAGTGGACAGGGAGGAACTCATATAAGAGTGGACAGACAGCAACTCATATAAGAGTGGACATGGATGAACTCATATACTAGTGGCAGGCAGCAACTCATATACTAGTGGACAGGGAAGAACTTACGGTGGCTGATTTGCGACATGCACACAACATATATTATCTCGAGATCTCGACATAATTATCTCGAGATCTCGAGATAATATCTCGAGATCTCGAGATATTATCTCGAGATCTCGAGATATTATCTCGAGATCTCGACTTAATTATCTCGTGATCTCGACATATTATCTCGAGATCTCGACATATTATCTCGAGATCTCGACTTAATTATCTCGAGATCTCGACATATTATCTCGAGATCTCGACTTAATTATCTCGAGATCTCGACATAACATGCATAAAAGGTACTCAATCCGATAAAACTCCTCTCAATTACTATTTCAATGGCTTCGGGGTCAAAAATATTTGATTCGAGTCGAGGAAGTCACCCATCAAAGCTCAGATTTGTTAGATATCGATTTTATAAATCTATTATTTTTCATAATCGGGAATACTTTCTGGCCCAGTTCTCAGTCAAAATTGCGTTATTATTACCACTTGATTTTAGAGTTATCCATCCTTGTCTGTTTGAATAGAGTTTTGGTGTACAAATCTCGAGCAGGATACGAAATTGACGGCAATTATTAGTACTCATCTCGAGAACATAACAAATTTCAAAAGTCAATATCTAATAACTCTGAGCTTTGTTTGATGGGTTCCTCGACTCGAATCAAATATTTTTTACCCCCAAAGCCAAAGAAATAGTAATATAGGACCCTCTGATCGGATTGTTGTTGTTGGAATCTGTTGAGATGGGGACCCTCTGTTCGGATTGAGTACCTTTAAACATCTGATGTAGTGGCAATGTGACAACAACCAAGATGGAACGCGAGCGAGTCGCTCTCTGTCTCTCACTCAAACTGTCTGTCTGTCTCCCATATCTCTCTCGCTCTCTCGCTCTCGCGCTCGCCCCCCCCCCCCCCCCTCTCTCTCTCTCTCTCTCTCGTTCTTTCGTGAGTCCCGGTACATACAAATCGACTTGGTTCAAATCCGAGAATCTCGATTGATAATCTGTGACTCGGGTCTCTGTCCCTCCGGCCCTCTCTCCCATTCTCTCTCACTCTCTCTCTCTCTCTCTCTCTCTCTCTCTCTCTCTCTCACTCTGTCTGCCTGTCTCCCTCGCTCCAATCGACTTGGTTCAAATCCGGGGATCGAATCCGGCTTATTCTCGATTGATAATCTGGGACTGGTGTCTCTGTCTCTTTCCCACTCTATCTCCCTCTATCTGTCTGTCTGTCTGTCTGTCTGTCTCTCGCTCGCTCGCTCTCTCTCTCTCTCTCTCTCTCTCTCTCTCTCTATATATATATATATATATATATAGTGTTGATATCTTTAGCCGTATGGGTCTGGTCTAATAGGAAGTTCTTATCAATATGATAACACCAATTAAAGACCCATCAAATCTTTAATGTCGTACTAGCTTTCGGCTATACAGCCTTCGTCGGGTACATGTACCCGACGAAGGCTGTATAGCCGAAAGCTAGTACGACGTTAAAGATTTGATGGGCCTTTAATTGGTGTTATCATATTGATAAGTGCCCCAAGTGCGCCCATAGTCACGTACATGGTATGTTCTGTCAGCTTAGGCGCACAAACCACTTGATAAATTGATGGGAATATTCCAGATTTGAATTCATATAATACCGTCTATCAGAATCGGTGTGACTAATTTTTATACTTTAGTCATTTAAGGTCGTATTGACCCTTTCCGCCGGACCCATATACTCCCATATTATAGCGATGTATATGGTATTCTGTCAACTTAGACGCACAAACTACTGGATAATTTATCCAGTAGTTTGTGCGCCTAAGCAGACAGAATACCCTATACATCGCTATAATATTGGAGTATATGGGTCCGGCGGAAAGGGTCAATACGACCTTAAATGACTAAAATATAAAAATTAGTCGCACCGATTCTGATAGACGGGTACTATGTGAATTCAAATCTGCAATATTCCCATTAATTTATCATGTAGTTTGTGCGCCTAAGTTTATATATATATATGATCAGGAGTTATTGAGCGAATGAGAGAGAGAGAGACAGACAGACAGACAGACAGACAGACATACATACACACAGACAGAGGGATCTAGAGTGGGAAAGAGACAGAGACACAGAGTCCCAGATTATCAGTCGAGAATAAGCCGGATTCGATTCCCGGATTTGAACCAAGTCCATTGGAGCGAGGCAGACAGACAGACAGGGTGAGAGAGAGTGGGAGAGTGAGAGAGAGAGAGGGTGAGAGAGATGGAGGGACAAAGACCCGAGTCCCAGATTATCAATCGAGATTCCCGGATTTGAACCAAGTCGATTTGTATGTACCGGGACTCATGAAAGAACGAGAGAGAGAGAGAGATAGAGAGAGGGGAGAAGATTAGAGTTTGAGTGAGAGACAGAGAGCGACTTGCTCGCGTTACATCTTGGTTGTTGTCACATTGCCACTACATTAGATGTTTAAATATGCATGGTATGTCGAGATCTCGCGATAATTAAGTCGAGATCTCGAGATAATATGTCGAGATCTCGAGATAATATGTCGAGATCTCGAGATATTATCTCGAGATCTCGAGATAATTAAGTCGAGATCTCGAGTTATTATCTCGAGATCTCGAGATAATTAAGTCGAGATCTCGAGATCATATCTCGAGATCTCGAGATAATATGTCGAGATCTCGAGTTATTATCTCGAGATCTCGAGATAATTAAGTCGAGATCTCGAGATCATATCTCGAGATCTCGAGATAATATGTCGAGATCTCGAGTTATTATCTCGAGATCTCGAGATAATTAAGTCGAGATCTCGAGATCATATCTCGAGATCTCGAGATAATATGTCGAGATCTCGAGTTATTATCTCGAGATCTCGAGATAATATGTCGAGATCTCGAGATATTATCTCGAGATCTCGAGATAATTATGTCGAGATCTCGAGATAATATATGTTGTGTGCATGTCGCAAATCAGCCACCGTAGGAACTCATATAAGAGTGGACAGGAAGGAACTCATATAAGAGTGGACAGTCAGCAACTCATATAAGAGTGGACAGGGAGCAACTCATAAAAGAGTGGACAGGGAGAAACTCATAAAAGAGTGGACAGGGAGCAACTCATAAAAGAGTGGACAGGGAGGAACTCATATAAGAGTGGACAGGGAGGAACTCATAAGAGTGGACAGGGAGGAACTCATATAAGAGTGGACAGGGAGGAACTCATATAAGAGTGGACTGGGAGGAACTCATATAAGAGTGGACAGACAGCAACTCATATAAGAGTGGACATGGATGAACTCATATACTAGTGGCAGGCAGCAACTCATATACTAGTGGACAGGGAGGCACTCATGTAAGAGTGGACAGGCAGGAACTCATATAAGAGTGGACAGTCAGCAACTCATATACGAGTGGACAGGGAGCAACTCATAAAAGAGTGGATAGGGAGCAACTCATAAAAGAGTGGACAGGGATCAACTCATAAAAGAGTGGACAGGGAGGAACTCATATAAGAGTGGACAGGGAGGAACTCATAAGAGTGGACAGGGAGGAACTCATATAAGAGTGGACAGGGAGGAACTCATATAAGAGTGGACAGGCAACAACTCATATAAGAGTGGACTGGGAGGAACTCATATAAGAGTGGACAATGAGGAACTCATATAAGAGTGGACTGTGAGGAACTCATATAAGAGTGGACAGGGAGGAACTAATATAAGAGTGGACAAGGATGAATTCATATAAGAGTGGACATGCAGCAACTCATATAAGAGTGGACAGGGAGGAACTCATATAAGAGTGGACAGACAGCAACTCATATAAGAGTGGACATGGATGAACTCATATACTAGTGGCAGGCAGCAACTCATATACTCGTGGACAGGGAGGAACTCATATAAGAGTGGACAGGCAGGAACTCATATAAGAGTGGACAGGGAGCAACTCATAAAAGAGTGGACAGGGAGCAACTCATAAAAGAGTGGACAGGGAGCAACTCATAAAAGAGTGGACAGGGAGCAACTCATATAAGAGTGGACAGGGAGCAACTCATATAAGAGTGGACACGCAGGAACTCATATAAGAGTGGACATGCAGGAACTCATATCAGAGTGGACAGGGAGGAACTCATATAAGAGTGGACTGGGAGGAACTCATATAAGAGTGGACAGAGAGGAACTCATATAAGAGTGGACAGGCAGGAACTCATATAAGAGTGAACAGGGAGGAACTCATATGCGAGTGGACATGCAGGAACTCATATTAGAGTGGACAGGGAGGAACTAATATTAGAGTGGACGGGGAGGAACTCATATAAGATGGACAGGGAGGAACTCATATTAGAGTGGACAGGGAGGAACTCATAAGAGTGGACAGGGAGGAACTCATATAAGAGTTGACAGGGAAGAACTCATATAATAGTGAACAGGGAGGAACCCATATAAGAGTGGAAAGGCAGGAACTCATATAAGAGTGGAAAGGCAGGAACTCATATAAGAGTGGACTGGGAGGAACTCATATAAGAGTGGAAAATGAGGGACTCATATAAGAGTGGACAATGAGGAACTCATATAAGAGTGGACTGTGAGGAACTCATATAAGAGTGGACAGGGAGGAACTAATATAAGAGTGGACAGGGAGGAACTCATAAGAGTGGACAGGGAGGAACTCATATAAGAGTGGACAGGGAGGAACTCATATTAGAGTGGACAGGGAGGAACTCATAAGAGTGGACAGGGAGGAACTCATATAAGAGTGGACAGGGAGGAACTCATATAAGAGTGGACAGGCAACAACTCATATAAGAGTGGACTGGGAGGAACTCATATAAGAGTGGACAATGAGGGACTCATATAAGAGTCGACAATGAGGAACTCATATAAGAGTGGACTGTGAGGAACTCATATAAGAGTGGACAGGGAGGAACTAATATAAGAGTGGACAAGGATGAATTCATATAAGAGTGGCCATGCAGCAACTCATATAAGAGTGGACAGGGAGGAACTCATATAAGAGTGGACAGACAGCAACTCATATGAGAGTGGACATGGATGAACTCATATACTAGTGGCAGGCAGCAACTCATATACTCGTGGACAGGGAGGAACTCATATAAGAGTGGACAGGCAGGAACTCATATAAGAGTGGACAGTCAGCAACTCATATAAGAGTGGACAGGGAGCAACTCATAAAAGAGTGGACAGGGAGCAACTCATAAAAGAGTGGAAAGGGAGCAACTCATAAAAGAGTAGACAGGGAGCAACTCATATAAGAGTGGACAGGGAGCAACTCATATAAGAGTGGACACGCAGGATCTCATATAAGAGTGGACAGGGAGGAACTCACATAAGAGTGGACAGGGAGGAACTCATATAAGAGTGGACAGAGAGGAACTCATATAAGAGTGGACAGGCAGGAACTCATATAAGAGTGGACAGAGAGGAACTCATATGCGAGTGGACATGCAGGAACTCATATTAGAGTGGACAGGGAGGAACTAATATTAGAGTGGACAGGGAGGAACTCATATAAGATGGACAGGGAGGAACTCATATTAGAGTGGACAGGGAGGAACTCATAAGAGTGGACAGGGAGGAACTCATATAAGAGTTGACAGGGAGGAACTCATATAAGAGTGGACAGGGAGGAACTCATAAGAGTGGACAGGCAGGAACTCATATAAGAGTGGACAGGCTGGAACTAATATTAGAGTGGACAGGGAGGAACTCATAAGAGTGGACAGGGAGGAACTCATATACGAGTGGACAGGGAGGAACTAATATTAGAGTGGACAGGGAGGAACTCATATAAGATGGACAGGGAGGAACTCATATTAGAGTGGACAGGGAGGAACTCATAAGAGTGGACAGGGAGGAACTCATATAAGAGTTGACAGGGAGGAACTCATATAAGAGTGGACATGGAGGAACTCATAAGAGTGGACAGGCAGGAACTCATATAAGAGTGGATAGGCTGGAACTCATATAGGAGTGGACAGGCTGGAACTCATATACGAGTGGACAGGCAGCAACTTATATAATAGAGGACAGGGATGAACTCATAAGAGAGGACAGGGAGAAACTAATATATGAGTGTACATGGAGGAACTAATATAAGAGTGGACAGGGAGGAACTAATATAAGAGTGAACAGGGAGGAACTCATATGCGAGTGGACATGCAGGAACTCATATTAGAGTGGACAGGGAGGAACTAATATTAGAGTGGACAGGGAGGAACTCATATAAGATGGACAGGGAGGAACTCATATTAGAGTGGACAGGGAGGAACTCATAAGAGTGGACAGGGAGGAACTCATATAAGAGTTGACAGGGAGGAACTCATATAAGAGTGGACAGGGAGGAACTCATAAGAGTGGACAGGCAGGAACTCATATAAGAGTGGACAGGCTGGAACTAATATTAGAGTGGACAGGGAGGAACTCATAAGAGTGGACAGGGAGGAACTCATATACGAGTGGACAGGGAGGAACTAATATTAGAGTGGACAGGGAGGAACTCATATAAGATGGACAGGGAGGAACTCATATTAGAGTGGACAGGGAGGAACTCATAAGAGTGGACAGGGAGGAACTCATATAAGAGTTGACAGGGAGGAACTCATATAAGAGTGGACATGGAGGAACTCATAAGAGTGGACAGGCAGGAACTCATATAAGAGTGGACAGGCTGGAACTCATATAGGAGTGGACAGGCTGGAACTCATATACGAGTGGACAGGCAGCAACTCATATAATAGTGGACAGGGATGAACTCATAAGAGAGGACAGGGAGGAACTAATATATGAGTGTACATGGAGGAACTAATATAAGAGTGGACAGGGAGGAACTAATATAAGAGTGAACAGGGAGGAACTCATATGCGAGTGGACATGCAGGAACTCATATTAGAGTGGACAGGGAGGAACTAATATTAGAGTGGACAGGGAGGAACTCATATAAGATGGACAGGGAGGAACTCATATTAGAGTGGACAGGGAGGAACTCATAAGAGTGGACAGGGAGGAACTCATATAAGAGTGGACATGGAGGAACTCATAAGAGTGGACAGGCAGGAACTCATATAAGAGTGGACAGGCTGGAACTCATGTACGAGTGGGCAGGCTGGAACTCATATACGAGTGGACAGGCAGCAACTCATATAATAGTGGACAGGGATGAACTCATAAGAGAGGACAGGGAGGAACTAATATATGAGTGTACATGGAGGAACTAATATATGAGTGTACATGGAGGAACTCATATAATAGTGGCAGGCAGCAACTCATATAAGAGTGGACAAGGAGGAACTCATATAATAGTTGACAGTCAGCAACTCATAAGAGTGGACAGGGAGGAACTCATATAAGAGTATACAGGTCCAACTCATATAAGAGTGGACGGGGAGGATCTCATATAAGAGAGGACAGGGAGGAACTAATATATGAGTGGACAGGGAGGAACTAATATAAGAGTGGGCAGGGAGGAACTAATATAAGAGTGGACAGGGAGGAACTTATATAAGAGTGGACAGGCAGCAACTCATATAAGAGTGGACAGGCAGGAACTCATATAAGAGTGGACAGGGAGGAACTCATATAAGAGTGGACAGGGAGGAACTCATATAAGAGTGGACAGGGAAGAACTCATATAAGAGTGGACATGCAGGAATTCACACAAGAGTGGACAGGCTGGGACTCATATAATAGTGGACAGGCAGCAACTCATATAAGAGTGGACTGGGAGGAACTCATATAAGAGTGGAAAATGAGGAATTCATATAAGAGTGGAAAATGAGGAACTCATATAAGAGTGGACAGACTGGAACTCATATAAGAGTGGACAGGCAGCAACTCATATAAGAGTGGACAGGCAGGAACTCATATAACAGTGTACATGGAGGAACTCATAAGAGTTGACAGGGAGGAACTCATATAAGAGTGGACAGGGAAGAACTCATATAAGAGTGGACATGCAGAAATTCATATAAGAGTGACAGGCTGGGACTCATATAAGAGTGGACATGCAGGAACTCATATAAGAGTGGACAGGGAGGAACTCATATAAGAGTATACAGGTCCAACTCATATAAGAGTGGACAGGGAGGAACTCATAAAAGAGTGGACAGGGAGCAACTCATAAAATAGTGGACAGGGAGCAACTCATAAAAGAGTGGACAGGGAGCAACTCATATAAGAGTGGACAGGGAGCAACTCATATAAGAGTGGACACGCAGGAACTCATATAAGAGTGGACAGGGAGGAACTCATATAAGAGTGGACAGGGAGGAACTCATATAAGAGTGGACAGAGAGGAACTCATATAAGAGTGGACAGGCAGGTACTCATATAAGAGTGGACAGGGAGGAACTCATATAAGAGTGGACAGACAGCATCTCGTATAAGAGTGGACATGGATGAACTCATATAATAGTGGCAGGCAGCAACTCATATACGAGTGGACAGAGAGGAACTCATATAAGAGTGGACAGGCAGGAACTGATATAAGAGTGGACACTCAGCAACTCATATAAGAGTGGACAGGGAGGAACTCATATACGAGTGTACAGACAGAAACTCATATAAGAGTGGACATGGATGAACTCATATAATAGTGTCAGGCAGCAACTCATATAAGAGTGGACAAGGAGGAACTCATATAATAGTTGACAGTCAGCAACTCATAAGAGTGGACAGGGAGGATCTCATATAAGAGAGGACAGGGAGGAACTAATATATGAGTGGACAGGGAGGAACTAATATAAGAGTGGGCAGGGAGGAACTAATATAAGAGTGGACGGGGAGGAACTTATATAAGAGTGGACAGGCAGGAACTCATATAAGAGTGGACAGGGAGGAACTCATATAAGAGTGGACAGGGAACTCATATAAGAGTGGACAGGGAAGAACTCATATAATAGTGGACATGCAGGAATTCACACAAGAGTGGACAGGCTGGGACTCATATAATAGTGGACAGGCAGCAAATCATATAAGAGTGGACTGGGAGGAACTCATATAAGAGTGGAAAATGAGGAATTTATATAAGAGTGGAAAATGAGGAACTCATATAAGAGTGGACAGACTGGAACTCATATAATAGTGGACAGGCAGCAACTCATATACGAGTGGACAATGAGGAACTCACAAGAGTGGACAGGGGGGAACTCATATACGAGTGGACAGGCAGCAACTCATATAAGAGTGGACAATGAGGGACTCATATAAGAGTGGACAATGAGGAACTCATATAAGAGTGGACAATGAGGGACTCATATAAGAGTGGACAATGAGGAACTCATATAAGAGTGGACTGTGAGGAACTCATATAAGAGTGGACAGGGATGAACTCATATAAGAGTGGACAAGGAGGAATTCATATAAGTGTGGACAGGCAGGAACTCATATAAGAGTGGACAGGGAGGAACTCATATAAGAGTGGACAAGGATGAATTCATATAAGAGTGGACATGCAGCAACTCATATAAGAGTGGACAGTCAGCAACTCATATAAGAGTGGACAGGGAGGAACTCATATAAGAGTGGACAGACAGCAACTCATA
This sequence comes from Siphonodentalium dalli, assembly GCA_032622095.1. NCBI lineage: Eukaryota > Metazoa > Mollusca > Scaphopoda > Gadilida > Siphonodentaliidae > Siphonodentalium > Siphonodentalium dalli. The sequence goes on from CP136068.1 coordinate 61,693,706, forward strand.
TAAGAGTGGACATGGATGAACTCATATACTAGTGGCAGGCAGCAACTCATATACGAGTGGACAGGGAGGAACTCATATAAGAGTGGACAGGCAGGAACTCATATAAGAGTGGACAGGGATAAACTCATATAAGAGTGGACAGGGAGGAAATCATATAAGAGTGGACAGACATCAACTCATATAAGAGTGGACATGGATGAACTCATATAAGAGTGGCAGGCAGCAATTCATATAAGAGTGGACAGGGAGGAACTCATATAAGAGTGGACATGGAGGAACTCATATAAGAGTGGACAGTGGGAACTCATATAAGAGTGGACAGGGAGGAACTCATAAGGGTAGACAGGGGGAACCCATATAAGAGTGGACAGGCAGGAACTCATATAAGAGTGGACAGGGAGGAACTCATATAAGAGTGGACATGGAGAAACTCATATAGGAGTGGACAGGGAGGAACTCATATAAGAGTGGACTGGGAGGAACTCATATAAGAGTGGACTGGGAGGAACTCGTATAAGAGTGGACAGGCAGGAACACATATAAGAGTGGACAGGGAGCAACTCATCTTAGAGTGGACAGGGAGCAACTCATATTAGAGTGGACAGGGAGCAACTCATAAAAGAGTGGACAGGGAGCAACTCATAAAAGAGTTGACAGTGAGCAACTCATAAAAGAGTGGACAGGGAGCAACTCATAAAAGAGTGGACAGGGAGCTACTCATAAAAGAGTGGACAGGGAGCAACTCATAAAAGAGTGGACAGGGAGCAACTCATAAAAGATTGGACAGGGAGCAACTCATATAAGAGTGGACAGGGAGCAAATCATATAAGAGTGGACAGGCAGGAACTCATATAAGAGTGGACAGGCAGGAACTCATATAAGTGTGGACAGGGAGGAACTCAAAAGAGTGGACAGAGAGGAACTCATATAAGAGTGGGCAGGCAGGAACTCATATAAGAGTGAACAGGGAGGAACTCATATACGAGTGGACAGGGAGGAACTCATATAAGAGTGGACATGCAGGAACTCATATTAGAGTGGACATGGAGGAATTCATATAAGTTGGACAGGGAGGAACTCATATTAGAGTGGACAGGGAGGAACTCATAAGAGTGGACAGGGAGGAACTCATATAAGAGTGGACAGGGAGGAACTCATATAAGAGTGGACAGGGAGGAACTCATATATGAGTGGACAGGTAGGAACTCATATAAGAGTGGACAGGGAGGAACTCATATAAGAGTGGACAGGCAGGAACTCATATAAGAGTGGACAGGCTGGAACTCATATAAGAGTGGACAGGGATGATCTCAAATAAGAGTGGACAGGGAGGAACTCATATAAGAGTGGAAAGGGAGGAACTCATATAAGAGTGGACAGGGAGGAACTCATATAAGAGTGGACAGGGAGAAACTCATATTAGAGTGGACAGGGAGGAACTCATAAGAGTGTACAGGGAGGAACTCATATAAGAGTGGACAGGGAGGAACTCATATAAGAGTGGACAGGCTGGAACTCTTATAAGAGTGGTCAGGGAGGATCTCAAATAAGAGTGGACAGGGAGGAACTCATATAACAGTGGACAGGGAAGAACTCATATAAGAGTGGACATGCAGCAACTCATATAAGAGTGGACAGTCAGCAACTCATATAAGAGTGGACAGGGAGGAACTCATATAAGAGTATACAGGTCCAACTCATATAAGAGTGGACAGGGAGGAACTCATATAAGAGTGGACAGACAGCAACTCATATAAGAGTGGACATGGATGAACTCATATACTAGTGGCAGGCAGCAACTCATATACGAGTGGACAGGGAGGAACTCATATAAGAGTGGACAGGCAGGAACTCATATAAGAGTGGACAGGGATAAACTCATATAAGAGTGGACAGGGAGGAAATCATATAAGAGTGGACAGACATCAACTCATATAAGAGTGGACATGGATGAACTCATATAAGAGTGGCAGGCAGCAACTCATATAAGAGTGGACAGGGAGGAACTCATATAAGAGTGGACATGGAGGAACTCATATAAGAGTGGACAGTGGGAACTCATATAAGAGTGGACAGGGAGGAACTCATAAGGGTAGACAGGGGGAACCCATATAAGAGTGGACAGGCAGGAACTCATATAAGAGTGGACAGGGAGGAACTCATATAAGAGTGGACATGGAGAAACTCATATAGGAGTGGACAGGGAGGAACTCATATAAGAGTGGACTGGGAGGAACTCATATAAGAGTGGACTGGGAGGAACTCGTATAAGAGTGGACAGGCAGGAACACATATAAGAGTGGACAGGGAGCAACTCATCTTAGAGTGGACAGGGATCAACTCATATTAGAGTGGACAGGGAGCAACTCATAAAAGAGTGGACAGGGAGCAACTCATAAAAGAGTTGACAGTGAGCAACTCATAAAAGAGTGGACAGGGAGCAACTCATAAAAGAGTGGACAGGGAGCTACTCATAAAAGAGTGGACAGGGAGCAACTCATAAAAGAGTGGACAGGGAGCAACTCATAAAAGATTGGACAGGGAGAAACTCATATAAGAGTGGACAGGGAGCAAATCATATAAGAGTGGACAGGCAGGAACTCATATAAGTGTGGACAGGGAGGAACTCAAAAGAGTGGACAGAGAGGAACTCATATAAGAGTGGGCAGGCAGGAACTCATATAAGAGTGAAACAGGGAGGAACTCATATACGAGTGGACCAGGGAGGAACTCATATAAGAGTGGACATGCAGGAACTCATATTAGAGTGGACATCGGAGGAATTCATATAAGTTGGACAGGGAGGAACTCATATTAGAGTGGACAGGAGGAACTCATAAGAGTGGACAGGGAGAAACTCATATAAGAGTGGACAGGGAGGAACTCATATAAGAGGTGGACAGGGAGGAACTCATATACGAGTGGGACAGGTAGGAACTCATATAAGAGTGGACAGGGAGGAACTCATATAAGAGTGGACAGGCAGGAACTCATATAAGAGTGGACAGGCTGGAACTCATATAAGAGTGGGACAGGGATGATCTCAAATAAGAGTGGACAGGGAGGAACTCATATAAGAGTGGCAAGGGAGGAACTCATATAAGAGTGGACAGGGAGGAACTCATATAAGAGTGGACAGGGAGGAACTCATAAGAGTGTACAGGGAGGAACTCATATAAGAGTGGACAGGGAGGAACTCACTATAAGAGGTGGACAGGCTGGAACTCTTATAAGAGTGGTCAGGGAGGATCTCAAATAAGAGTGGACAGGGAGGAACTCATATAACAGTGGACAGGGGAAGAACTCATATAAGAGTGGACATGCAGGAATTCATATAAGTGTGGACAGGCTGGGACTCATATAATAGTGAACAGACAACAACTCATATAAGAGTGGACTGGGAGGAACTCATATAAGAGTGGAAAATGTGGAACTCATATAAGAGTGGATAGACTGGAACTCATATAATAGTGGACAATGAGGAACTCATATAAGGGAGGAACTCATATAAGAGTGGACAGGGGGGAACTCATATAAGAGTGGACAGGGATGAACTCATATAAGAGTGGGCAGGGGGGAACTCATATATGAGTGGACAGGTAGGAACTCATATAAGAGTGGACAGGGAGGAACTCATATAAGAGTGGACAGGCAGGAATTCATATAAGAGTGGACAGGCTGGAACTCATATAAGAGTGGACAGGGAGGATCTCAAATAAGAGTGGACAGGGAGGAACTCATATAAGAGTGGACAAGGATGAATTCATATAAGAGTGGACATGCAGCAACTCATATAAGAGTGGACAGTCAGCAACTCATATAAGAGTGGACAGGGAGGAACTCATATAAGAGTATACAGGTCCAACTCATATAAGAGTGGACATGGATGAACTCATATACTAGTGGACAGACAGCAACTCATATAAGAGTGGACATGGATGAACTCATATACTAGTGGCAGGCAGCAACTCATATACGAGTGGACAGGGATGAACTCATATAAGAGTGGACAGGCAGGAACTCATATAAGAGTGGACAGGGATAAACTGATATAAGAGTGGACAGGGAGGAACTCATATAAGAGTGGACAGACATCAACTCATATAAGAGTGGACATGGATGAACTCATATAAGAGTGGCAGGCAGTAACTCATATAAGAGTGGACAGGGAGGAACTCATATAAGAGTGGACATGGAGGAACTCATATAAGAGTGGACAGGGGGAACCCATATAAGAGTGGACAGGCAGGAACTCATATAAGAGTGGACAGGGAGGAACTTATATAAGAGTGGACATGGAGAAACTCATATAGGAGTGGACAGGGAGGAACTCATATAAGAGTGGACTGGGAGGAACTCATATAAGAGTGGACTGGGAGGAACTCGTATAAGAGTGGTCAGGCAGGAACACATAAGAGTGGACAGGGAGGAACTCATATAAGAGTGGACAGGGAGAAACTCATATTAGAGTGGACAGGGAGGAACTCATAAGAGTGTACAGGGAGGAACTCATATAAGAGTGGACAGGGAGGAACTCATATAAGAGTGGACAGGCTGGAACTCTTATAAGAGTGGTCAGGGAGGATCTCAAATAAGAGTGGACAGGGAGGAACTCATATAACAGTGGACAGGGAAGAACTCATATAAGAGTGGACATGCAGCAACTCATATAAGAGTGGACAGTCAGCAACTCATATAAGAGTGGACAGGGAGGAACTCATATAAGAGTATACAGGTCCAACTCATATAAGAGTGGACAGGGAGGAACTCATATAAGAGTGGACAGACAGCAACTCATATAAGAGTGGACATGGATGAACTCATATACTAGTGGCAGGCAGCAACTCATATACGAGTGGACAGGGAGGAACTCATATAAGAGTGGACAGGCAGGAACTCATATAAGAGTGGACAGGGATAAACTCATATAAGAGTGGACAGGGAGGAAATCATATAAGAGTGGACAGACATCAACTCATATAAGAGTGGACATGGATGAACTCATATAAGAGTGGCAGGCAGCAACTCATATAAGAGTGGACAGGGAGGAACTCATATAAGAGTGGACATGGAGGAACTCATATAAGAGTGGACAGTGGGAACTCATATAAGAGTGGACAGGGAGGAACTCATAAGGGTAGACAGGGGGAACCCATATAAGAGTGGACAGGCAGGAACTCATATAAGAGTGGACAGGGAGGAACTCATATAAGAGTGGACATGGAGAAACTCATATAGGAGTGGACAGGGAGGAACTCATATAAGAGTGGACTGGGAGGAACTCATATAAGAGTGGACTGGGAGGAACTCGTATAAGAGTGGACAGGCAGGAACACATATAAGAGTGGACAGGGAGCAACTCATCTTAGAGTGGACAGGGAGCAACTCATATTAGAGTGGACAGGGAGCAACTCATAAAAGAGTGGACAGGGAGCAACTCATAAAAGAGTTGACAGTGAGCAACTCATAAAAGAGTGGACAGGGAGCAACTCATAAAAGAGTGGACAGGGAGCTACTCATAAAAGAGTGGACAGGGAGCAACTCATAAAAGAGTGGACAGGGAGCAACTCATAAAAGATTGGACAGGGAGAAACTCATATAAGAGTGGACAGGGAGAAACTCATATAGGAGTGGACAGGGAGGAACTCATATAAGAGTGGACTGGGAGGAACTCATATAAGAGTGGACTGGGAGGAACTCGTATAAGAGTGGTCAGGCAGGAACTCATATAAGAGTGGACACGCAGGAACTCATATAAGAGTGGACAGGGAGGAACTCATATAAGAGTGGACAGGGAGGAACTCATATAAGAGTGGACAGAGAGGAACTCATATAAGAGTGGACAGGCAGCAAATCATATAAGAGTGGACTGGGAGGAACTCATATAAGAGTGGAAAATGAGGAATTCATATAAGAGTGGAAAATGAGGAACTCATATAAGAGTGGACAGACTGGAACTCATATAATAGTCGACAGGCAGCAACTCATATACGAGTGGACAATGAGGAACTCACAAGAGTGGACAGGGGGGAACTCATATACGAGTGGACAGGCAGCAACTCATATAAGAGTGGACAATGAGGGACTCATATAAGAGTGGACAATGAGGAACACATATAAGAGGGGACTGTGAGGAACTCATATAAGTGTGGACAGGGATGAACTCATATAAGAGTGGACAAGGAGGAATTCATATAAGAGTGGACAGGCAGGACCTCATATAAGAGTGGACAGGGAGGAACTCATATAAGAGTGGACAAGGATGAATTCATATAAGAGTGGACATGCAGCAACTCATATAAGAGTGGACCGTCAGCAACTCATATAAGAGTGGACATGGATGAACTCATATACTAGTGGCAGGCAGCAACTCATATACGAGTGGACAGGGAGGAACTCATATAAGAGTGGACAGACATCAACTCATATAAGAGTGGACATGGATGAACTCATATAAGAGTGGCAGGCAGCAACTCATATAAGAGTGGACAGGGAGGAACTCATATAAGAGTGGACATGGAGGAACTCATATAAGAGTGGACAGTGGGAACTCATATAAGAGTGGACAGGGAGGAACTCATAAGGGTAGACAGGGGGAACCCATATAAGAGTGGACAGGCAGGAACTCATATAAGAGTGGACAGGGAGGAACTCATATAAGAGTGGACATGGAGAAACTCATATAGGAGTGGACAGGGAGGAACTCATATAAGAGTGGACTGGGAGGAACTCATATAAGAGTGGACTGGGAGGAACTCGTATAAGTGTGGACAGGCAGGAACACATATAAGAGTGGACAGGGAGCAACTCATATTAGAGTGGACAGGGAGCAACTCATAAAAGAGTGGACAGGGAGCAACTCATAAAAGAGTTAACAGGGAGCAACTCATAAAAGAGTGGACAGGGAGCAACTCATAAAAGAGTGGACAGGGAGCTACTCATAAAAGAGTGGACAGGGAGCAAATCATAAAAGAGTGGACAGGGAGCAACTCATAAAAGATTGGACAGGGAGCAACTCATATAAGAGTGGACAGGGAGCAAATCATATAAGAGTGGACAGGCGGGAACTCATATAAGAGTGGACAGGCAGGAACTAATATAAGTGTGGACAGGGAGGAACTCAAAAGAGTCGACAGAGAGGAACTCATATAAGAGTGGACAGGCAGGAACTCATATAAGAGTGAACAGGGAGGAACTCATATACGAGTGGACAGGGAGGAACTCATATAAGAGTGGACATGCAGGAACTCATATTAGAGTGGACATGGAGGAATTCATATAAGTTGGACAGGGAGGAACTCATATTAGAGTGGACAGGGAGGAACTCATAAGAGTGGACAGGGAGGAACTCATATAAGAGTGGACAGGGGGGAACTCATATCAGAGTGGACAGGGAGGAACTCATATAAGAGTGGACAGGGAGGAACTCATATATGAGTGGACAGGTAGGAACTCATATAAGAGTGGACAGGGAGGAACTCATATAAGAGTGGACAGGCAGGAACTCATATAAGAGTGGACAGGCTGGAACTCATATAAGAGTGGACAGGGAGGATCTCAAATAAGAGTGGACAGGGAGGAACTCATATAAGAGTGGAAAGGGAGGAACTCATATAAGAGTGGACAGGGAGGAACTCATATAAGAGTGGGCAGGGAGGAACTCATATTAGAGTGGACAGGGAGGAACTCATAAGAGTGGACAGGGAGGAACTCATATAAGAGTGGACAGGGAGGAACTCATATAAGAGTGGACAGGCTGGAACTCTTATAAGAGTGGTCAGGGAGGATCTCAAATAAGAGTGGACAGGGAGGAACTCATATAACAGTGGACAGGGAAGAACTCATATAAGAGTGGACATGCAGGAATTCATATAAGAGTGGACAGGCTGGGACTCATATAATAGTGGACAGACAACAACTCATATAAGAGTGGAAAATGTGGAACTCATATAAGAGTGGAAAATGTGGAACTCATATAAGAGTGGATAGACTGGAACTCATATAATAGTGGACAATGAGGAACTCATATAAGAGTGGACAATGAGGGACTCATATAAGAGTGGACAATGAGGAACTCATATAAGAGTGGACAAGGAGGAACTCATATAAGAGTGGACAAGGAGTAATTCATATAAGAGTGGACAGTCAGCAACTCATATAAGAGTGGACAGGGAGGAACTCATATAAGAGTGGACAGACAGCAACTCATATAAGAGTGGACATGGATGAACTCATATACTAGTGGCAGGCAGCAACTCATATACTAGTGGACAGGGAGGAACTCATATAAGAGTGGACAGGCAGGAACTCATATAATAGTGGACAGTCAGCAACTCATATTAGAGTGGACAGGGAGGAACTCATAAGAGTGGACAGGGAGGAACTCATATAAGAGTGGACAGGGAGGAACTCATATAAGAGTGGACAGGCTGGAACTCATATAAGAGTGGACAGGGAGGATCTCAAATAAGAGTGGACAGGGAGGAACTCATATAACAGTGTGCAGGGAAGAACTCATATAAGAGTGGACATGCAGGAATTCATATAAGAGTGGACAGGCTGGGACTCATATAAGAGTGGACATGGAGGAACTCATATAAGAGTGGACAGTGGGAACTCATATAAGAGTGGACAGGGAGGAACTCATAAGGGTAGACAGGGGGAACCCATATAAGAGTGGACAGGCAGGAACTCATATAAGAGTGGACAGGGAGGAACTCATATAAGAGTGGACATGGAGAAACTCATATAGGAGTGGACAGGGAGGAACTCATATAAGAGTGGACTGGGAGGAACTCATATAAGAGTGGACTGGGAGGAACTCGTATAAGTGTGGACAGGCAGGAACACATATAAGAGTGGACAGGGAGCAACTCATATTAGAGTGGACAGGGAGCAACTCATATTAGAGTGGACAGGGAGCAACTCATAAAAGAGTGGACAGGTATAAGAGTGGACAGACATCAACTCATATAAGAGTGGACATGGATGAACTCATATAAGAGTGGCAGGCAGCAACTCATATAAGAGTGGACAGGGAGGAACTCATATAAGAGTGGACATGGAGGAACTCATATAAGAGTGGACAGTGGGAACTCATATAAGAGTGGACAGGGAGGAACTCATAAGGGTAGACAGGGGGAACCCATATAAGAGTGGACAGGCAGGAACTCATATAAGAGTGGACAGGGAGGAACTCATATAAGAGTGGACATGGAGAAACTCATATAGGAGTGGACAGGGAGGAACTCATATAAGAGTGGACTGGGAGGAACTCATATAAGAGTGGACTGGGAGGAACTCGTATAAGTGTGGACAGGCAGGAACACATATAAGAGTGGACAGGGAGCAACTCATATTAGAGTGGACAGGGAGCAACTCATAAAAGAGTGGACAGGGAGCAACTCATAAAAGAGTTAACAGGGAGCAACTCATAAAAGAGTGGACAGGGAGCAACTCATAAAAGAGTGGACAGGGAGCTACTCATAAAAGAGTGGACAGGGAGCAAATCATAAAAGAGTGGACAGGGAGCAACTCATAAAAGATTGGACAGGGAGCAACTCATATAAGAGTGGACAGGGAGCAAATCATATAAGAGTGGACAGGCGGGAACTCATATAAGAGTGGACAGGCAGGAACTAATATAAGTGTGGACAGGGAGGAACTCAAAAGAGTCGACAGAGAGGAACTCATATAAGAGTGGACAGGCAGGAACTCATATAAGAGTGAACAGGGAGGAACTCATATACGAGTGGACAGGGAGGAACTCATATAAGAGTGGACATGCAGGAACTCATATTAGAGTGGACATGGAGGAATTCATATAAGTTGGACAGGGAGGAACTCATATTAGAGTGGACAGGGAGGAACTCATAAGAGTGGACAGGGAGGAACTCATATAAGAGTGGACAGGGGGGAACTCATATCAGAGTGGACAGGGAGGAACTCATATAAGAGTGGACAGGGAGGAACTCATATATGAGTGGACAGGTAGGAACTCATATAAGAGTGGACAGGGAGGAACTCATATAAGAGTGGACAGGCAGGAACTCATATAAGAGTGGACAGGCTGGAACTCATATAAGAGTGGACAGGGAGGATCTCAAATAAGAGTGGACAGGGAGGAACTCATATAAGAGTGGAAAGGGAGGAACTCATATAAGAGTGGACAGGGAGGAACTCATATAAGAGTGGGCAGGGAGGAACTCATATTAGAGTGGACAGGGAGGAACTCATAAGAGTGGACAGGGAGGAACTCATATAAGAGTGGACAGGGAGGAACTCATATAAGAGTGGACAGGCTGGAACTCTTATAAGAGTGGTCAGGGAGGATCTCAAATAAGAGTGGACAGGGAGGAACTCATATAACAGTGGACAGGGAAGAACTCATATAAGAGTGGACATGCAGGAATTCATATAAGAGTGGACAGGCTGGGACTCATATAATAGTGGACAGACAACAACTCATATAAGAGTGGAAAATGTGGAACTCATATAAGAGTGGAAAATGTGGAACTCATATAAGAGTGGATAGACTGGAACTCATATAATAGTGGACAATGAGGAACTCATATAAGAGTGGACAATGAGGGACTCATATAAGAGTGGACAATGAGGAACTCATATAAGAGTGGACAAGGAGGAACTCATATAAGAGTGGACAAGGAGTAATTCATATAAGAGTGGACAGTCAGCAACTCATATAAGAGTGGACAGGGAGGAACTCATATAAGAGTGGACAGACAGCAACTCATATAAGAGTGGACATGGATGAACTCATATACTAGTGGCAGGCAGCAACTCATATACTAGTGGACAGGGAGGAACTCATATAAGAGTGGACAGGCAGGAACTCATATAATAGTGGACAGTCAGCAACTCATATTAGAGTGGACAGGGAGGAACTCATAAGAGTGGACAGGGAGGAACTCATATAAGAGTGGACAGGGAGGAACTCATATAAGAGTGGACAGGCTGGAACTCATATAAGAGTGGACAGGGAGGATCTCAAATAAGAGTGGACAGGGAGGAACTCATATAACAGTGTGCAGGGAAGAACTCATATAAGAGTGGACATGCAGGAATTCATATAAGAGTGGACAGGCTGGGACTCATATAAGAGTGGACATGGAGGAACTCATATAAGAGTGGACAGTGGGAACTCATATAAGAGTGGACAGGGAGGAACTCATAAGGGTAGACAGGGGGAACCCATATAAGAGTGGACAGGCAGGAACTCATATAAGAGTGGACAGGGAGGAACTCATATAAGAGTGGACATGGAGAAACTCATATAGGAGTGGACAGGGAGGAACTCATATAAGAGTGGACTGGGAGGAACTCATATAAGAGTGGACTGGGAGGAACTCGTATAAGTGTGGACAGGCAGGAACACATATAAGAGTGGACAGGGAGCAACTCATATTAGAGTGGACAGGGAGCAACTCATATTAGAGTGGACAGGGAGCAACTCATAAAAGAGTGGACAGGGAGCAACTCATAAAAGAGTTAACAGGGAGCAACTCATAAAAGAGTGGACAGGGAGCAAATCATAAAAGAGTGGACAGGGAGCTACTCATAAAAGAGTGGACAGGGAGCAAATCATAAAAGAGTGGACAGGGAGCAACTCATAAAAGATTGGACAGGGAGCAACTCATATAAGAGTGGACAGGGAGCAAATCATATAAGAGTGGACAGGCAGGAACTCATATAAGAGTGGACAGGCAGGAACTCATATAAGTGTGGACAGGGAGGAACTCAAAAGAGTCGACAGAGAGGAACTCATATAAGAGTGGACAGGCAGGAACTCATATAAGAGTGAACAGGGAGGAACTCATATACGAGTGGACAGGGAGGAACTCATATAAGAGTGGACATGCAGGAACTCATATTAGAGTGGACATGGAGGAATTCATATAAGTTGGACAGGGAGGAACTCATATTAGAGTGGACAGGGAGGAACTCATAAGAGTGGACAGGGAGGAACTCATATAAGAGTGGACAGGGGGGAACTCATATCAGAGTGGACAGGGAGGAACTCATATAAGAGTGGACAGGGAGGAACTCATATATGAGTGGACAGGTAGGAACTCATATAAGAGTGGACAGGGAGGAACTCATATAAGAGTGGACAGGCAGGAACTCATATAAGAGTGGACAGGCTGGAACTCATATAAGAGTGGACAGGGAGGATCTCAAATAAGAGTGGACAGGGAGGAACTCATATAAGAGTGGAAAGGGAGGAACTCATATAAGAGTGGACAGGGAGGAACTCATATAAGAGTGGGCAGGGAGGAACTCATATTAGAGTGGACAGGGAGGAACTCATAAGAGTGGACAGGGAGGAACTCATATAAGAGTGGACAGGGAGGAACTCATATAAGAGTGGACAGGCTGGAACTCTTATAAGAGTGGTCAGGGAGGATCTCAAATAAGAGTGGACAGGGAGGAACTCATATAACAGTGGACAGGGAAGAACTCATATAAGAGTGGACATGCAGGAATTCATATAAGAGTGGACAGGCTGGGACTCATATAATAGTGGACAGACAACAACTCATATAAGAGTGGAAAATGTGGAACTCATATAAGAGTGGAAAATGTGGAACTCATATAAGAGTGGATAGACTGGAACTCATATAATAGTGGACAATGAGGAACTCATATAAGAGTGGACAATGAGGGACTCATATAAGAGTGGACAATGAGGAACTCATATAAGAGTGGACAAGGAGGAACTCATATAAGAGTGGACAAGGAGTAATTCATATAAGAGTGGACAGTCAGCAACTCATATAAGAGTGGACAGGGAGGAACTCATATAAGAGTGGACAGACAGCAACTCATATAAGAGTGGACATGGATGAACTCATATACTAGTGGCAGGCAGCAACTCATATACTAGTGGACAGGGAGGAACTCATATAAGAGTGGACAGGCAGGAACTCATATAATAGTGGACAGTCAGCAACTCATATTAGAGTGGACAGGGAGGAACTCATAAGAGTGGACAGGGAGGAACTCATATAAGAGTGGACAGGGAGGAACTCATATAAGAGTGGACAGGCTGGAACTCATATAAGAGTGGACAGGGAGGATCTCAAATAAGAGTGGACAGGGAGGAACTCATATAACAGTGTGCAGGGAAGAACTCATATAAGAGTGGACATACAGGAATTCATATAAGAGTGCACAGGCTGGGACTCATATAATAGTGGACAGGCAACAACTCATATAAGAGTGGACTGGGAGGAACTCATATAAGAGTGGACAATGAGGGACTCATATAAGAGTGGACAATGAGGAACTCATATAAGAGTGGACTGTGAGGAACTCATATAAGAGTGGACAGGGAGGAACTAATATAAGAGTGGACAAGGATGAATTCATATAAGAGTGGACATGCAGCGACTCATATAAGAGTGGACAGGGAGGAACTCATATAAGAGTGGACAGACAGCAACTTATATAAGAGTGGACATGGATGAACTCGTATACTAGTGGCAGGCAGCAACTCATATACTAGTGGACAGGGAGGAACTCATATAAGAGTGGACAGGCAGGAACTCATATAAGAGTGGACAGTCAGCAACTCATATAAGAGTGGACAGGGAGCAACTCATAAAAGAGTGGACAGGGAGCAACTCATAAAAGAGTGGACAGGGAGCAACTGATAAAAGATTGGACAGGGAGCAACTCTTATAAGAGTGGACAGGGAGCAACTCATATAAGAGTGGACACGCAGGAACTCATATAAGAGTGGACACGCAGGAACTCATATAAGAGTGGACAGGGAGGAACTCATATAAGAGTGGACAGGGAGGAACTCATATAAGAGTGGACAGAGAGGAACTCATATAAGAGTGGACAGGCAGGAACTCATATAAGAGTGAACAGGGAGGAACTCATATGCGAGTGGACATGCAGGAACTCATATTAGAGTGGACAGTGAGGAACTCATATTAGAGTGGACAGGGAGGAACTCATATAAGATGGACAGGGAGGAACTCATATTAGAGTGGACAGGGAGGAACTCATAAGAGTGGACAGGGAGGAACTCATATAAGAGTGGACAGGGAGGAACTCATATAAGAGTGGACAGGGAGGAACTCATATAAGAGTGGACAGGGATGAACTCATATAAGAGTGGACAGGCAGGAACTCATATAAGAGTGGACAGGCTGGAACTCATATAAGAGTGGACAGGGAGGATCTCAAATAAGAGTGGACAGGGAGGAACTCATATAAGAGTGGAAAGGGAGGAACTCATATAAGAGTGGACAGGGAGGAACTCATATAAGAGTGGGCAGGGAGGAACTCATATTAGAGTGGACAGGGAGGAACTCATAAGAGTGGACAGGGAGGAACTCATATAAGAGTGGACAGGGAGGAACTCATATAAGAGTGGACAGGCTGGAACTCTTATAAGAGTGGTCAGGGAGGATCTCAAATAAGAGTGGACAGGGAGGAACTCATATAACAGTGGACAGGGAAGAACTCATATAAGAGTGGACATGCAGGAATTCATATAAGAGTGGACAGGCTGGGACTCATATAATAGTGGACAGACAACAACTCATATAAGAGTGGAAAATGTGGAACTCATATAAGAGTGGAAAATGTGGAACTCATATAAGAGTGGATAGACTGGAACTCATATAATAGTGGACAATGAGGAACTCATATAAGAGTGGACAATGAGGGACTCATATAAGAGTGGACAATGAGGAACTCATATAAGAGTGGACAAGGAGGAACTCATATAAGAGTGGACAAGGAGTAATTCATATAAGAGTGGACAGTCAGCAACTCATATAAGAGTGGACAGGGAGGAACTCATATAAGAGTGGACAGACAGCAACTCATATAAGAGTGGACATGGATGAACTCATATACTAGTGGCAGGCAGCAACTCATATACTAGTGGACAGGGAGGAACTCATATAAGAGTGGACAGGCAGGAACTCATATAATAGTGGACAGTCAGCAACTCATATTAGAGTGGACAGGGAGGAACTCATAAGAGTGGACAGGGAGGAACTCATATAAGAGTGGACAGGGAGGAACTCATATAAGAGTGGACAGGCTGGAACTCATATAAGAGTGGACAGGGAGGATCTCAAATAAGAGTGGACAGGGAGGAACTCATATAACAGTGTGCAGGGAAGAACTCATATAAGAGTGGACATGCAGGAATTCATATAAGAGTGGACAGGCTGGGACTCATATAATAGTGGACAGGCAACAACTCATATAAGAGTGGACTGGGAGGAACTCATATAAGAGTGGACAATGAGGGACTCATATAAGAGTGGACAATGAGGAACTCATATAAGAGTGGACTGTGAGGAACTCATATAAGAGTGGACAGGGAGGAACTAATATAAGAGTGGACAAGGATGAATTCATATAAGAGTGGACATGCAGCGACTCATATAAGAGTGGACAGGGAGGAACTCATATAAGAGTGGACAGACAGCAACTTATATAAGAGTGGACATGGATGAACTCGTATACTAGTGGCAGGCAGCAACTCATATACTAGTGGACAGGGAGGAACTCATATAAGAGTGGACAGGCAGGAACTCATATAAGAGTGGACAGTCAGCAACTCATATAAGAGTGGACAGGGAGCAACTCATAAAAGAGTGGACAGGGAGCAACTCATAAAAGAGTGGACAGGGAGCAACTGATAAAAGATTGGACAGGGAGCAACTCTTATAAGAGTGGACAGGGAGCAACTCATATAAGAGTGGACACGCAGGAACTCATATAAGAGTGGACACGCAGGAACTCATATAAGAGTGGACAGGGAGGAACTCATATAAGAGTGGACAGGGAGGAACTCATATAAGAGTGGACAGAGAGGAACTCATATAAGAGTGGACAGGCAGGAACTCATATAAGAGTGAACAGGGAGGAACTCATATGCGAGTGGACATGCAGGAACTCATATTAGAGTGGACAGTGAGGAACTCATATTAGAGTGGACAGGGAGGAACTCATATAAGATGGACAGGGAGGAACTCATATTAGAGTGGACAGGGAGGAACTCATAAGAGTGGACAGGGAGGAACTCATATAAGAGTGGACAGGGAGGAACTCATATAAGAGTGGACAGGGAGGAACTCATATAAGAGTGGACAGGGAGGAACTCATATAAGAGTGGACAGGGAGGAACTCATATAAGAGTGAACAGAGAGGAACCCATATAAGAGTGGACAGGCAGGAACTCATATAAGAGTGTACAGTCAGGAACTCATATAAGAGTGGACAGGCAGGAACTCATATAGCAGTGTACAGGGAGGAACTCATAAGAGTTGACAGGGAGGAACTCATATAAGAGTGGACAGGGAAGAACTCATATAAGAGTGGACATGCAGGAATTCATATAAGAGTGGACAGGGAGGAACTCATAAGAGTGGACAGGGAGGAACTCATAAGAGTGGACAGGGAGGAACTCATAGGAGTGGACATGGAGGAACTCATAAGAGTGGACAGGCAGGAACTCATATAAGAGTGGACAGGCTGGAACTCATATACGAGCGGACAGGCTGGAACTCATAAACGAGTGGACAGGCAGCAACTCATATAATAGTGGACAGGGAGGAACTCATAAGAGAGGACAGGGAGGAACTAATATATGAGTGTACATGGAGGAACTAATATAAGAGTGGACAGGGAGGAACTCATATAAGAGTGGACAGGGAGGAACAAATATAAGAGTGGACAGGGAGGAACTAATATAAGAGTGGACAGGGAGGAACTAATATAAGAGTGGAGAGGGAGGAACTCATATAAGAGTGGACAGGCTGGAATTCATAAGAGTGGACAGGCAGGAATTCATATAAGAGTGGACAGTCAGCAACTCATATAAGAGTGGACAGGGAGGAACTCATATAAGAGTGGACAGACAGCAACTCATATAAGAGTGGACATGGATGAACTCATATACTAGTGGCAGGCAGCAACTCATATACTAGTGGACCGGGAGGAACTCATATAAGAGTGGAGAGGCAGGAACTCATATAAGAGTGGACAGTCAGCAACTCATATTAGAGTGGACAGGGAGGAACTCATAAGAGTGGACAGGGAGGAACTCATATAAGAGTGGACAGGGAGGAACTCATATAAGAGTGGACATGCTGGAACTCATATAAGAGTGGACAGGGAGGATCTCAAATAAGAGTGGACAGGGAGGAACTCATATAATAGTGGACAGGCAGGAACTCATATAAGTGTGGACAGGGAGGAACTCAAAAGAGTGGACAGAGAGGAACTCATATAAGAGTGGACAGGCAGGAACTCATATAAGAGTGAACAGGGAGGAACTCATATACGAGTGGACAGGGAGGAACTCAAAAGAGTGGACAGAGAGGAACTCATATAAGAGTGGACAGGCAGGAACTCATATAAGAGTGAACAGGGAGGAACTCATATACGAGTGGACAGGGAGGAACTCATATAAGAGTGGACATGCAGGAACTCATATTAGAGTGGACATGGAGGAATTCATATAAGTTGGACAGGGAGGAACTCATATTAGAGTGGACAGGGAGGAACTCATAAGAGTGGACAGGGAGGAACTCATATAAGAGTGGACAGGGGGGAACTCATATAAGAGTGGACAGGGAGCAAATCATATAAGAGTGGACAGGCAGGAACTCATATAAGAGTGGACAGGCAGGAACTCATATAAGTGTGGACAGGGAGGAACTCAAAAGAGTGGACAGAGAGGAACTCATATAAGAGTGGACAGGCAGGAACTCATATAAGAGTGAACAGGGAGGAACTCATATACGAGTGGACAGGGAGGAACTCATATAAGAGTGGACATGCAGGAACTCATATTAGAGTGGACATGGAGGAATTCATATAAGTTGGACAGGTAGGAACTCATATAAGAGTGGACAGGGAGGAACTCATATTAGAGTGGACAGGCAGGAACTCATATAAGAGTGGACAGGCTGGAACTCATATAAGAGTGGACAGGGAGGAACTCATATAAGAGTGGACAGGCTGGAACTCTTATAAGAGTGGTCAGGGAGGATCTCAAATAAGAGTGGACAGGGAGGAACTCATATAACAGTGGACAGGGAAGAAGTCATATAAGAGTGGACATGCAGGAATTCATATAAGAGTGGACAGGCTGGGACTCATATAATAGTGGACAGACAACAACTCATATAAGAGTGGAAAATGTGGAACTCATATAAGAGTGGAAAATGTGGAACTCATATAAGAGTGGATAGACTGGAACTCATATAATAGTGGACAATGAGGAACTCATATAAGAGTGGACAATGAGGGACTCATATAAGAGTGGACAATGAGGAACTCATATAAGAGTGGACAAGGAGGAACTCATATAAGAGTGGACAAGGAGTAATTCATATAAGAGTGGACAGTCAGCAACTCATATAAGAGTGGACAGGGAGGAACTCATATAAGAGTGGACAGACAGCAACTCATATAAGAGTGGACATGGATGAACTCATATACTAGTGGCAGGCAGCAACTCATATACTAGTGGACAGGGAGGAACTCATATAAGAGTGGACAGGCAGGAACTCATATAATAGTGGACAGTCAGCAACTCATATTAGAGTGGACAGGGAGGAACTCATAAGAGTGGACAGGGAGGAACTCATATAAGAGTGGACAGGGAGGAACTCATATAAGAGTGGACAGGCTGGAACTCATATAAGAGTGGACAGGGAGGATCTTAAATAAGAGTGGACAGGGAGGAACTCATATAACAGTGTGCAGGGAAGAACTCATATAAGAGTGGACATGCAGGAATTCATATAAGAGTGGACAGGCTGGGACTCATATCATAGTGGACAGGCA
Source organism: Siphonodentalium dalli (assembly GCA_032622095.1). Classification (NCBI taxonomy): domain Eukaryota; kingdom Metazoa; phylum Mollusca; class Scaphopoda; order Gadilida; family Siphonodentaliidae; genus Siphonodentalium; species Siphonodentalium dalli. Next base: position 61,712,555 of record CP136068.1, read on the forward strand.
ACAACTCATATAAGAGTGGACTGGGAGGAACTCATATAAGAGTGGACAATGAGGACCTCATATAAGAGTGGACAATGAGGAACTCATATAAGAGTGGACTGTGAGGAACTCATATAAGAGTGGACAGGGAGGAACTAATATAAGAGTGGACAAGGATGAATTCATATAAGAGTGGACATGCAGCGACTCATATAAGAGTGGACAGGGAGGAACTCATATAAGAGTGGACAGACAGCAACTTATATAAGAGTGGACATGGATGAACTCGTATACTAGTGGCAGGCAGCAACTCATATACTAGTGGACAGGGAGGAACTCATATAAGAGTGGACAGGCAGGAACTCATATAAGAGTGGACAGTCAGCAACTCATATAAGAGTGGACAGGGAGCAACTCATAAAAGAGTGGACAGGGAGCAACTCATAAAAGAGTGGACAGGGAGCAACTGATAAAAGAGTGGACAGGGAGCAACTCTTATAAGAGTGGACAGGGAGCAACTCATATAAGAGTGGACACGCAGGAACTCATATAAGAGTGGACACGCAGGAACTCATATAAGAGTGGACAGGGAGGAACTCATATAAGAGTGGACAGGGAGGAACTCATATAAGAGTGGACAGAGAGGAACTCATATAAGAGTGGACAGGCAGGAACTCATATAAGAGTGAACAGGGAGGAACTCATATGCGAGTGGACATGCAGGAACTCATATTAGAGTGGACAGTGAGGAACTCATATTAGAGTGGACAGGGAGGAACTCATATAAGATGGACAGGGAGGAACTCATATTAGAGTGGACAGGGAGGAACTCATAAGAGTGGACAGGGAGGAACTCATATAAGAGTGGACAGGGAGGAACTCATATAAGAGTGGACAGGGAGGAACTCATATAAGAGTGGACAGGGAGGAACTCATATAAGAGTGGACAGGGAGGAACTCATATAAGAGTGGACAGGGAGGAACTCATATAAGAGTGAACAGGGAGGAACCCATATAAGAGTGGACAGGCAGGAACTCATATAAGAGTGTACAGTCAGGAACTCATATAAGAGTGGACAGGCAGGAACTCATATAGCAGTGTACAGGGAGGAACTCATAAGAGTTGACAGGGAGGAACTCATATAAGAGTGGACAGGGAAGAACTCATATAAGAGTGGACATGCAGGAATTCATATAAGAGTGGACAGGGAGGAACTCATAAGAGTGGACAGGGAGGAACTCATAAGAGTGGACAGGGAGGAACTCATAAGAGTGGACATGGAGGAACTCATAAGAGTGGACAGGCAGGAACTCATATAAGAGTGGACAGGCTGGAACTCATATACGAGCGGACAGGCTGGAACTCATAAACGAGTGGACAGGCAGCAACTCATATAATAGTGGACAGGGAGGAACTCATAAGAGAGGACAGGGAGGAACTAATATATGAGTGTACATGGAGGAACTAATATAAGAGTGGACAGGGAGGAACTCATATAAGAGTGGACAGGGAGGAACAAATATAAGAGTGGACAGGGAGGAACTAATATAAGAGTGGACAGGGAGGAACTAATATAAGAGTGTAGAGGGAGGAACTCATATAAGAGTGGACAGGCTGGAATTCATAAGAGTGGACAGGCAGGAATTCATATAAGAGTGGACAGTCAGCAACTCATATAAGAGTGGACAGGGAGGAACTCATATAAGAGTGGACAGACAGCAACTCATATAAGAGTGGACATGGATGAACTCATATACTAGTGGCAGGCAGCAACTCATATACTAGTGGACCGGGAGGAACTCATATAAGAGTGGAGAGGCAGGAACTCATATAAGAGTGGACAGTCAGCAACTCATATTAGAGTGGACAGGGAGGAACTCATAAGAGTGGACAGGGAGGAACTCATATAAGAGTGGACAGGGAGGAACTCATATAAGAGTGGACATGCTGGAACTCATATAAGAGTGGACAGGGAGGATCTCAAATAAGAGTGGACAGGGAGGAACTCATATAATAGTGGACAGGCAGGAACTCATATAAGTGTGGACAGGGAGGAACTCAAAAGAGTGGACAGAGAGGAACTCATATAAGAGTGGACAGGCAGGAACTCATATAAGAGTGAACAGGGAGGAACTCATATACGAGTGGACAGGGAGGAACTCAAAAGAGTGGACAGAGAGGAACTCATATAAGAGTGGACAGGCAGGAACTCATATAAGAGTGAACAGGGAGGAACTCATATACGAGTGGACAGGGAGGAACTCATATAAGAGTGGACATGCAGGAACTCATATTAGAGTGGACATGGAGGAATTCATATAAGTTGGACAGGGAGGAACTCATATTAGAGTGGACAGGGAGGAACTCATAAGAGTGGACAGGGAGGAACTCATATAAGAGTGGACAGGGGGGAACTCATATAAGAGTGGACAGGGAGCAAATCATATAAGAGTGGACAGGCAGGAACTCATATAAGAGTGGACAGGCAGGAACTCATATAAGTGTGGACAGGGAGGAACTCAAAAGAGTGGACAGAGAGGAACTCATATAAGAGTGGACAGGCAGGAACTCATATAAGAGTGAACAGGGAGGAACTCATATACGAGTGGACAGGGAGGAACTCATATAAGAGTGGACATGCAGGAACTCATATTAGAGTGGACATGGAGGAATTCATATAAGTTGGACAGGGAGGAACTCATATTAGAGTGGACAGGGAGGAACTCATAAGAGTGGACACGGAGGAACTCATATAAGAGTGGACAGGGGGGAATTCATATAAGAGTGGACAGGCAGGAACTCATATAAGAGTGGACAGGCTGGAACTCATATAAGAGTGGACAGGGAGGATCTCAAATAAGAGTGGACAGGGAGGAACTCATATAAGAGTGGAAAGGGAGGAACTCATATAAGAGTGGACAGGGAGGAACTCATATAAGAGTGGGCAGGGAGGAACTCATATTAGAGTGGACAGGGAGGAACTCATAAGAGTGGACAGGGAGGAACTCATATAAGAGTGGACAGGGAGGAACTCATATAAGAGTGGACAGGCTGGAACTCTTATAAGAGTGGTCAGGGAGGATCTCAAATAAGAGTGGACAGGGAGGAACTCATATAACAGTGTACAGGGAAGAACTCATATAAGAGTGGACATGCAGGAATTCATATAAGAGTGGACAGGCTGGGACTCATATAATAGTGGACAGACAACAACTCATATAAGAGTGGAAAATGTGGAACTCATATAAGAGTGGAAAATGTGGAACTCATATAAGAGTGGATAGACTGGAACTCATATAATAGTGGACAATGAGGAACTCATATAAGAGTGGACAATGAGGGACTCATATAAGAGTGGACAATGAGGAACTCATATAAGAGTGGACAAGGAGGAACTCATATAAGAGTGGACAAGGAGTAATTCATATAAGAGTGGACAGTCACAAACTCATAAAAGAGTGGACAGGGAGGAACTCATATAAGAGTGGACAGACAGCAACTCATATAAGAGTGGACATGGATGAACTCATATACTAGTGGCAGGCAGCAACTCATATACTAGTGGACAGGGAGGAACTCATATAAGAGTGGACAGGCAGGAACTCATATAATAGTGGACAGTCAGCAACTCATATTAGAGTGGACAGGGAGGAACTCATAAGAGTGGACAGGGAGGAACTCATATAAGAGTGGACAGGGAGGAACTCATATAAGAGTGGACAGGCTGGAACTCATATAAGAGTGGACAGGGAGGATCTCAAATAAGAGTGGACAGGGAGGAACTCATATAACAGTGTGCAGGGAAGAACTCATATAAGAGTGGACATGCAGGAATTCATATAAGAGTGGACAGGCTGGGACTCATATAATAGTGGACAGGCAACAACTCATATAAGAGTGGACTGGGAGGAACTCATATAAGAGTGGACAATGAGGGACTCATATAAGAGTGGACAATGAGGAACTCATATAAGAGTGGACTGTGAGGAACTCATATAAGAGTGGACAGGGAGGAACTAATATAAGAGTGGACAAGGATGAATTCATATAAGAGTGGACATGCAGCGACTCAAATAAGAGTGGACAGGGAGGAACTCATATAAGAGTGGACAGACAGCAACTTATATAAGAGTGGACATGGATGAACTCGTATACTAGTGGCAGGCAGCAACTCATATACTAGTGGACAGGGAGGAACTCATATAAGAGTGGACAGGCAGGAACTCATATAAGAGTGGACAGTCAGCAACTCATATAAGAGTGGACAGGGAGCAACTCATAAAAGAGTGGACAGGGAGCAACTCATAAAAGAGTGGACAGGGAGCAACTGATAAAAGAGTGGACAGGGAGCAACTCATATAAGAGTGGACAGGGAGCAACTCATATAAGAGTGGACACGCAGGAACTCATATAAGAGTGGACACGCAGGAACTCATATAAGAGTGGACAGGGAGGAACTCATATAAGAGTGGACAGGGAGGAACTCATATAAGAGTGGACAGAGAGGAACTCATATAAGAGTGGACAGGCAGGAACTCATATAAGAGTGAACAGGGAGGAACTCATATGCGAGTGGACATGCAGGAACTCATATTAGAGTGGACAGTGAGGAACTCATATTAGAGTGGACAGGGAGGAACTCATATAAGATGGACAGGGAGGAACTCATATTAGAGTGGACAGGGAGGAACTCATAAGAGTGGACAGGGAGGAACTCATATAAGAGTGGACAGGGAGGAACTCATATAAGAGTGGACAGGGAGGAACTCATATAAGAGTGGACAGGGAGGAACTCATATAAGAGTGGACAGGGAGGAACTCATATAAGAGTGGACAGGGAGGAACTCATATAAGAGTGAACAGGGAGGAACCCATATAAGAGTGGACAGGCAGGAACTCATATAAGAGTGTACAGTCAGGAACTCATATAAGAGTGGACAGGCAGGAACTCATATAGCAGTGTACAGGGAGGAACTCATAAGAGTTGACAGGGAGGAACTCATATAAGAGTGGACAGGGAAGAACTCATATAAGAGTGGACATGCAGGAATTCATATAAGAGTGGACAGGGAGGAACTCATAAGAGTGGACAGGGAGGAACTCATAAGAGTGGACAGGGAGGAACTCATAAGAGTGGACACGGAGGAACTCATAAGAGTGGACAGGCAGGAACTCATATAAGAGTGGACAGGCTGGAACTCATATACGAGCGGACAGGCTGGAACTCATAAACGAGTGGACAGGCAGCAACTCATATAATAGTGGACAGGGAGGAACTCATAAGAGAGGACAGGGAGGAACTAATATATGAGTGTACATGGAGGAACTAATATAAGAGTGGACAGGGAGGAACTCATATAAGAGTGGACAGGGAGGAACTAATATAAGAGTGGACAGGGAGGATCTAATATAAGAGTGGACAGGGAGGAACTAATATAAGAGTGGAGAGGGAGGAACTCATATAAGAGTGGACAGGCTGGAATTCATAAGAGTGGACAGGCAGGAATTCATATAAGAGTGGACAGTCAGCAACTCATATAAGAGTGGACAGGGAGGAACTCATATAAGAGTGGACAGACAGCAACTCATATAAGAGTGGACATGGATGAACTCATATACTAGTGGCAGGCAGCAACTCATATACTAGTGGACCGGGAGGAACTCATATAAGAGTGGAGAGGCAGGAACTCATATAAGAGTGGACAGTCAGCAACTCATATTAGAGTGGACAGGGAGGAACTCATAAGAGTGGACAGGGAGGAACTCAAATAAGAGTGGACAGGGAGGAACTCATATAAGAGTGGACATGCTGGAACTCATATAAGAGTGGACAGGGAGGATCTCAAATAAGAGTGGACAGGGAGGAACTCATATAATAGTGGACAGGCAACAACTCATATAAGAGTGGACTGGGAGGAACTCATATAAGAGTGGACAATGAGGGACTCATATAAGAGTGGACAATGAGGAACTCATATAAGAGTGGACTGTGAGGAACTCATATAAGAGTGGACAGGGAGGAACTAATATAAGAGTGGACAAGGATGAATTCATATAAGAGTGGACATGCAGCAACTCATATAAGAGTGGACAGGGAGGAACTCATATAAGAGTGGACAGACAGCAACTCATATAAGAGTGGACATGGATGAACTCATATACTAGTGGCAGGCAGCAACTCATATACTCGTGGACAGGGAGGAACTCATATAAGAGTGGACAGGCAGGAACTCATATAAGAGTGGACAGTCAGCAACTCATATAAGAGTGGAGAGGGAGCAACTCATAAAAGAGTGGACAGGGAGCAACTCATAAAAGAGTGGACAGGGAGCAACTCATAAAAAAGTGGACAGGGAGCAACTCATATAAGAGTGGACAGGGAGCAACTCATATAAGAGTGGACACGCAGGAACTCATATAAGAGTGGACACGCAGGAACTCATATAAGAGTGGACAGGGAGGAACTCATATAAGAGTGGACAGGGAGGAACTCATATAAGAGTGGACAGAGAGGAACTCATATAAGAGTGGACAGGCAGGAACTCATATAAGAGTGAACAGGGAGGAACTCATATGCGAGTGGACATGCAGGAACTCATATTATAGTGGACAGGGAGGAACTCATATTAGAGTGGACAGGGAGGAACTCATATAAGATGGACAGGGAGGAACTCATATTAGAGTGGACAGGGAGGAACTCATAAGAGTGGACAGGGAGGAACTCATATAAGAGTGGACAGGGAGGAACTCATATAAGAGTGGACAGGGAGGAACTCATATAAGAGTGGACAGGGGGGAACTCATATAAGAGTGGACATGGAGGAACTCATATAAGAGTGAACAGGGAGGAACCCATATAAGAGTGGACAGGCAGGAACTCATATAAGAGTGGACAGGCAGGAACTCATATAAGACAGGCAGGAACTCATATAGCAGTGTACAGGGAGGAACTCATAAGAGTTGACAGGGAGGAACTCATATAAGAGTGGACAGGGAAGAACTCATATAAGAGTGGACATGCAGGAATTCATATAAGAGTGGACAGGGAGGAACTCATAAGAGTGGACAGGGAGGAACTCATAAGAGTGGACAGGGAGGAACTCATAAGAGTGGACATGGAGGAACTCATAAGAGTGGACAGGCAGGAACTCATATAAGAGTGGACAGGCTGGAACTCATATACGAGTGGACAGGCTGGAACTCATATAGGAGTGGACAGGCAGCAACTCATATAATAGTGGACAGGGAGGAACTCATACGAGAGGACAGGGAGGAACTAATATATGAGTGTACATGGAGGAACTAATATAAGAGTGGACAGGGAGGAACTAATATAAGAGTGGATAGGGAGGAACTAATATAAGAGTGGACAGGGAGGAACTAATATAAGAGTGGACAGGGAGGAACTAATATAAGAGTGGACAGGGGGGAACTCATATAAGAGTGGACAGGCTGGAACTCATAAGAGTGGACAGGCAGGAATTCATATAAGAGTGGACAGGCAGGAATTCATATAAGAGTGGACAGTCAGCAACTCATATAAGAGTGGACAGGGAGGAACTCATATAAGAGTGGACAGACAGCAACTCATATACTAGTGGCAGGCAGCAACTCATATACTAGTGGACAGGGAGGAACTCATATAAGAGTGGACAGGCAGGAACTCATATAAGAGTGGACAGTCAGCAACTCATATTAGAGTGGACAGGGAGGAACTCATAAGAGTGGACAGGGAGGAACTCATATAAGAGTGGACAGGGAGGAACTCATATAAGAGTGGACAGGCTGGAACTCATATAAGAGTGGACAGGGAGGATCTCAAATAAGAGTGGACAGGGAGGAACTCATATAACAGTGGACAGGGAAGAACTCATATAAGAGTGGACATGCAGGAATTCATATAAGAGTGGACAGGCTGGGACTCTTATAATAGTGGACAGGCAACAACTCATATAAGAGTGGACTGGGAGGAACTCATATAAGAGTGGACAATGAGGGACTCATATAAGAGTGGACAATGAGGAACTCATATAAGAGTGGACTGTGAGGAACTCATATAAGAGTGGACAGGGAGGAACTAATATAAGAGTGGACAAGGATGAATTCATATAAGAGTGGACATGCAGCAACTCATATAAGAGTGGACAGGGAGGAACTCATATAAGAGTGGACAGACATCAACTCATATAAGAGTGGACATGGATGAACTCATATACTAGTGGCAGGCAGCAACTCATATACTAGTGGACAGGGAGGAACTCATAAGAGTGGACAGGGAGGAACTCATAAGAGTGGACAGGGAGGAACTCATAAGAGTGGACATGGAGGAACTCATAAGAGTGGACAGGCAGGAACTCATATAAGAGTGGACAGGCTGGAACTCATATACGAGTGGACAGGCTGGAACTCATATAGGAGTGGACAGGCAGCAACTCATATAATAGTGGACAGGGAGGAACTCATACGAGAGGACAGGGAGGAACTAATATATGAGTGTACATGGAGGAACTAATATAAGAGTGGACAGGGAGGAACTAATATAAGAGTGGATAGGGAGGAACTAATATAAGAGTGGACAGGGAGGAACTAATATAAGAGTGGACAGGGAGGAACTAATATAAGAGTGGACAGGGGGGAACTCATATAAGAGTGGACAGGCTGGAACTCATAAGAGTGGACAGGCAGGAATTCATATAAGAGTGGACAGGCAGGAATTCATATAAGAGTGGACAGTCAGCAACTCATATAAGAGTGGACAGGGAGGAACTCATATAAGAGTGGACAGACAGCAACTCATATACTAGTGGCAGGCAGCAACTCATATACTAGTGGACAGGGAGGAACTCATATAAGAGTGGACAGGCAGGAACTCATATAAGAGTGGACAGTCAGCAACTCATATTAGAGTGGACAGGGAGGAACTCATAAGAGTGGACAGGGAGGAACTCATATAAGAGTGGACAGGGAGGAACTCATATAAGAGTGGACAGGCTGGAACTCATATAAGAGTGGACAGGGAGGATCTCAAATAAGAGTGGACAGGGAGGAACTCATATAACAGTGGACAGGGAAGAACTCATATAAGAGTGGACATGCAGGAATTCATATAAGAGTGGACAGGCTGGGACTCTTATAATAGTGGACAGGCAACAACTCATATAAGAGTGGACTGGGAGGAACTCATATAAGAGTGGACAATGAGGGACTCATATAAGAGTGGACAATGAGGAACTCATATAAGAGTGGACTGTGAGGAACTCATATAAGAGTGGACAGGGAGGAACTAATATAAGAGTGGACAAGGATGAATTCATATAAGAGTGGACATGCAGCAACTCATATAAGAGTGGACAGGGAGGAACTCATATAAGAGTGGACAGACATCAACTCATATAAGAGTGGACATGGATGAACTCATATACTAGTGGCAGGCAGCAACTCATATACTAGTGGACAGGGAGGAACTCATATAAGAGTGGACAGGCGGGAACTCATATAAGAGTGGACAGTCAGCAACTCATATAAGAGTGGACAGGGAGCAACTCATAAAAGAGTGGACAGGGAGCAACTCATAAAATAGTGGACAGGGAGCAACTCATAAAAGAGTGCACAGGGAGCAACTCATATACTAGTGGACAGGGAGCAACTCATATAAGAGTGGACACGCAGGAACTCATATAAGAGTGGACACGCAGGAACTCATATAAGAGTGGACAGGGAGGAACTCATATAAGAGTGGACAGGGAGGAACTCATATAAGAGTGGACAGAGAGGAACTCATATAAGAGTGGATAGGCAGGAACTCATATAAGAGTGAACAGGGAGGAACTCATATGCGAGTGGACATGCAGGAACTCATATTAGAGTGGACAGGGAGGAACTAATATATGAGTGTACATGGAGGAACTAATATAAGAGTGGACAGGGAGGAACTCATATTAGAGTGGACAGGGAGGAACTCATATAAGATGGACAGGGAGGAACTCATATTAGAGTGGACAGGGAGGAACTCATAAGAGTGGACAGGGAGGAACTCATATAAGAGTGGACAGGGAGGAACTCATATAAGAGTGGACAGGGAGGAACTCATAAAAGAGTGGCCAGGGAGGAACTCATATAAGAGTGGACATGGAGGAACTCATATAAGAGTGAACAGGGAGGAACCCATATAAGAGTGGACAGGCAGGAACTCATATAAGAGTGGACAGGCAGGAACTCATATAAGAGTGGACAGGCAGGAACTCATATAGCAGTGTACAGGGAGGAACTCATAAGAGTTGACAGGGAGGAACTCATATAAGAGTGGACAGGGAAGAACTCATATAAGAGTGGACATGCAGGAATTCATATAAGAGTGGACAGGGAGGAACTCATAAGAATGGACAGGGAGGAACTCATAAGAGTGGACAGGGAGGAACTCATAAGAGTGGACATGGAGGAACTCATAAGAGTGGACAGGCAGGAACTCATATAAGAGTGGACAGGCTGGAACTCATATACGAGTGGACAGGCTGGAACTCATATACGAGTGGACAGGCAGCAACTCATATAATAGTGGACAGGGAGGAACTCATATGAGAGGACAGGGAGGAACTAATATATGAGTTTACATGGAGGAACTAATATAAGAGTGGACAGGGAGGAACTAATATAAGAGTGGACAGGGAGGAACTAATATAAGAGTGGACAGGGAGGAACTAATATAAGAGTGGACAGGGAGGAACTAATATAAGAGTGGACAGGGAGGAACTCATATAAGAGTGGACATGCTGGAACTAATATAAGAGTGGACAGGGAGGATCTCAAATAAGAGTGGACAGGGAGGAACTCATATAATAGTGGACAGCAACAACTCATATAAGAGTGGACTGGGAGGAACTCATATAAGAGTGGACAGGCAACAACTCATATAAGAGTGGACAATGAGGAACTGATATAAGAGTGGACTGTGAGGAACTCATATAAGAGTGGACAGGGAGGAACTAATATAAGAGTGGACAAGGATGAATTCATATAAGAGTGGACATGCAGCAACTCATATAAGAGTGGACAGGGAGGAACTCATATAAGAGTGGACAGACAGCAACTCATATAAGAGTGGACATGGATGAACTCATATACTAGTGGCAGGCAGCAACTCATATACTCGTGGACAGGGGGGAACTCATATAAGAGTGGACAGGCAGGAACTCATATAAGAGTGGACAGTCAGCAACTCATATAAGAGTGGAGAGGGAGCAACTCATAAAAGAGTGGACAGGGAGCAACTCATAAAAGAGTGGACAGGGAGCAACTCATAAAAGAGTGGACAGGGAGCAACTCATATAAGAGTGGACAGGGAGCAACTCATATAAGAGTGGACACGCAGGAACTCATATAAGAGTGGACACGCAGGAACTCATATAAGAGTGGACAGGGAGGAACTCATATAAGAGTGGACAGGGAGGAACTCATATAAGAGTGGACAGAGAGGAACTCATATACGAGTGGACAGGCAGGAACTCATATAAGAGTGAACAGGGAGGAACTCATATGCGAGTGGACATGCAGGAACTCATATTATAGTGGACAGGGAGGAACTCATATTAGAGTGGACAGGGAGGAACTCATATAAGATGGACAGGGAGGAACTCATATTAGAGTGGACAGGGAGGAACTCATAAGAGTGGACAGGGAGGAACTCATATAAGAGTGGACAGGGAGGAACTCATATAAGAGTGGACAGGGAGGAACTCATATAAGAGTGGACAGGGGGGAACTCATATAAGAGTGGACATGGAGGAACTCATATAAGAGTGAACCGGGAGGAACCCATATAAGAGTGGACAGGCAGGAACTCATATAAGAGTGGACAGGCAGGAACTCATATAAGAGTGGACAGGCAGGAACTCATATAGCAGTGTACAGGGAGGAACTCATAAGAGTTGACAGGGAGGAACTCATATAAGAGTGGACAGGGAAGAACTCATATAAGAGTGGACATGCAGGAATTCATATAAGAGTGGACAGGGAGGAACTCATAAGAGTGGACAGGGAGGAACTCATAAGAGTGGACAGGGAGGAACTCATAAGAGTGGACATGGAGGAACTCATAAGAGTGGACAGGCAGGAACTCATATAAGAGTGGACAGGCTGGAACTCATATACGAGTGGACAGGCTGGAACTCATATAGGAGTGGACAGGCAGCAACTCATATAATAGTGGACAGGGAGGAACTCATAAGAGAGGACAGGGAGGAACTAATATATGAGTGTACATGGAGGAACTAATATAAGAGTGGACAGGGAGGAACTAATATAAGAGTGGACAGGGAGGAACTAATATAAGAGTGGACAGGGAGGAACTAATATAAGAGTGGACAGGGAGGAACTAATATAAGAGTGGACAGGGAGGAACTCATATAAGAGTGGACAGGCTGGAACTCATAAGAGTGGACAGGCAGGAATTCATATAAGAGTGGACAGGCAGGAATTCATATAAGAGTGGACAGTCAGCAACTCATATAAGAGTGGACAGGGAGGAACTCATATAAGAGTGGACAGACAGCAACTCATATACTAGTGGCAGGCAGCAACTCATATACTAGTGGACAGGGAGGAACTCATATAAGAGTGGACAGGCAGGAACTCATATAAGAGTGGACAGTCAGCAACTCATATTAGAGTGGACAGGGAGGAACTCATAAGAGTGGACAGGGAGGAACTCATATAAGAGTGGACAGGGAGGAACTCATATAAGAGTGGACAGGCTGGAACTCATATAAGAGTGGACAGGGAGGATCTCAAATAAGAGTGGACAGGGAGGAACTCATATAACAGTGGACAGGGAAGAACTCATATAAGAGTGGACATGCAGGAATTCATATAAGAGTGGACAGGCTGGGACTCTTATAATAGTGGACAGGCAACAACTCATATAAGAGTGGACTGGGAGGAACTCATATAAGAGTGGACAATGAGGGACTCATATAAGAGTGGACAACGAGGAACTCATATAAGAGTGGACTGTGAGGAACTCATATAAGAGTGGACTGTGAGGAACTCATATAAGAGTGGACAGGGAGGAACTAATATAAGAGTGGACAAGGATGAATTCATATAAGAGTGGACATGCAGCAACTCATATAAGAGTGGACAGGGAGGAACTCATATAAGAGTGGACAGACATCAACTCATATAAGAGTGGACATGGATGAACTCATATACTAGTGGCAGGCAGCAACTCATATACTAGTGGACAGGGAGGAACTCATATAAGAGTGGACAGGCGGGAACTCATATAAGAGTGGACAGTCAGCAACTCATATAAGAGTGGACAGGGAGCAACTCATAAAAGAGTGGACAGGGAGCAACTCATAAAATAGTGGACAGGGAGCAACTCATAAAAGAGTGCCCAGGGAGCAACTCATATACGAGTGGACAGGGAGCAACTCATATAAGAGTGGACACGCAGGAACTCATATAAGAGTGGACACGCAGGAACTCATATAAGAGTGGACAGGGAGGAACTCATATAAGAGTGGACAGGGAGGAACTCATATAAGAGTGGACAGAGAGGAACTCATATAAGAGTGGATAGGCAGGAACTCATATAAGAGTGAACAGGGAGGAACTCATATGCGAGTGGACATGCAGGAACTCATATTAGAGTGGACAGGGAGGAACTCATATTAGAGTGGACAGGGAGGAACTCATATAAGATGGACAGGGAGGAACTCATATTAGAGTGGACAGGGAGGAACTCATAAGAGTGGACAGGGAGGAACTCATATAAGAGTGGACAGGGAGGAACTCATATAAGAGTGGACAGGGAGGAACTCATAAAAGAGTGGACAGGGAGGAACTCATATAAGAGTGGACATGGAGGAACTCATATAAGAGTGAACAGGGAGGAACCCATATAAGAGTGGACAGGCAGGAACTCATATAAGAGTGGACAGGCAGGAACTCATATAAGAGTGGACAGGCAGGAACTCATATAGCAGTGTACAGGGAGGAACTCATAAGCGTTGACAGGGAGGAACTCATATAAGAGTGGACAGGGAAGAACTCATATAAGAGTGGACATGCAGGAATTCATATAAGAGTGGACAGGGAGGAACTCATAAGAATGGACAGGGAGGAACTCATAAGAGTGGACAGGGAGGAACTCATAAGAGTGGACATGGAGGAACTCATAAGAGTGGACAGGCAGGAACTCATATAAGAGTGGACAGGCTGGAACTCATATACGAGTGGACAGGCTGGAACTCATATACGAGTGGACAGGCAGCAACTCATATAATAGTGGACAGGGAGGAACTCATATGAGAGGACAGGGAGGAACTAATATATGAGTGTACATGGAGGAACTAATATAAGAGTGGACAGGGAGGAACTAATATAAGAGTGGACAGGGAGGAACTAATATAAGAGTGGACAGGGAGGAACTAATATAAGAGTGGACAGGGAGGAACTAATATAAGAGTGGACAGGGAGGAACTCATATAAGAGTGGACAGGCTGGAACTCATAAGAGTGGACAGGCAGGAATTCATATAAGAGTGGACAGTCAGCAACTCATATAAGAGTGGACAGGGAGGAACTCATATAAGAGTGGACAGACAGCAACTCATATAAGAGTGGACATGGATGAACTCATATACTAGTGGCAGGCAGCAACTCATATACTAGTGGACAGGGAGGAACTCATATAAGAGTGGACAGGCAGGAACTCATATAAGAGTGGACAGTCAGCAACTCATATTAGAGTGGACACGGAGGAACTCATAAGAGTGGACAGGGAGGAACTCATATAAGAGTGGACAGGGAGGAACTCATATAAGAGTGGACAGGCTGGAACTCATATAAGAGTGGACAGGGAGGATCTCAAATAAGAGTGGACAGGGAGTAACTCATATAACAGTGGACAGGTAAGAACTCATATAAGAGTGGACAAGCAGGAATTCATATAAGAGTGGACAGGCTGGGACTCATATAATAGTGGACAGGCAACAACTCATATAAGAGTTGACTGGGAGGAACTCATATAAGAGTGGACAATGAGGGACTCATATAAGAGTGGACAATGAGGAACTCATATAAGAGTGGACTGTGAGGAACTCATATAAGAGTGGACAGGGAGGAACTAATATAAGAGTGGACAAGGATGAATTCATATAAGAGTGGACATGCAGCAACTCATATAAGAGTGGACAGGGAGGAACTCATATAAGAGTGGACAGACAGCAACTCATATAAGAGTGGACATGGATGAACTCATATACTAGAAGCATGCAGCAACTCATATACTAGTGGACAGGGAGGAACTCATATAAGAGTAGACAGGCAGGAACTCATATAAGAGTGGACAGTCAGCAACTCATATAAGAGTGGACAGGGAGCAACTCATAAAAGAGTGGACAGGGAGCAACTCATAAAATAGTGGACAGGGAGCAACTCATAAAAGAGTGGACAGGGAGCAACTCATATACGAGTGGACAGGGAGCAACTCATATAAGAGTGGACACGCAGGAACTCATATAAGAGTGGACACGCTGGAACTCATATAAGAGTGGACAGGGAGGAACTCATATAAGAGTGGACAGGGAGGAACTCATATAAGAGTGGACAGAGAGGAACTCATATAAGAGTGGACAGGCAGGAACTCATATAAGAGTGAACAGGGAGGAACTCATATGCGAGTGGACATGCAGGAACTCATATTAGAGTGGACAGGGAGGAACTCATATTAGAGTGGACAGGGAGGAACTCATATAAGATGGACAGGGAGGAACTCATATTAGAGTGGACAGGGAGGAACTCATAAGAGTGGACAGGGAGGAACTCATATAAGAGTGGACAGGGAGGAACTCATATAAGAGTGGACAGGGAGGAACTCATATAAGAGTGGACAGGGAGGAACTCATATAAGAGTGGACAGGGAGGAACTCATATAAGAGTGAACAGGGAGGAACCCATATAAGAGTGGACAGGCAGGAACTCATATAAGAGTGGACAGGCAGGAACTCATATAAGAGTGGACTGGGAGGAACTCATATAAGAGTGGAAAATGAGGGACTCATATAAGAGTGGACAATGAGGAACTCAATTAAGAGTGGACTGTGAGGAACTCATATAAGAGTGAATAGGGAGGAACTAATATAAGAGTGGACAAGGATGAATTCATATAAGAGTGGACATGCAGCAACTCATATAAGAGTGGACAGGGAGGAACTCATATAAGAGTGGACAGACAGCAACTCATATAAGAGTGGACATGGATGAACTCATATACTAGTGGCAGGCAGCAACTCATATACTAGTGGACAGGGAGGAACTCATATAAGAGTGGACAGGAAGGAACTCATATAAGAGTGGACAGTCAGCAACTCATATAAGAGTGGACAGGGAGCAACTCATAAAAGAGTGGACAGGGAGCAACTCATAAAAGAGTGGACAGGGAGGAACTCATAAAAGAGTGGAAAGGGAGGAACTCATATAAGAGTGGACAGGGAGGAACTCATATAAGAGTGGACAGGGAGGAACTCATATAAGAGTGGACTGGGAGGAACTCATATAAGAGTGGACAGACAGCAACTCATATAAGAGTGGACATGGATGAACTCATATACTAGTGGACAGGGAGGCACTCATGTAAGAGTGGACAGTCAGCAACTCATATACGAGTGGACAGGGAGCAACTCATAAAAGAGTGGACAGGGAGCAACTCATAAAAGAGTGGACAGGGAGCAACTCATAAAAGAGTGGACAGGGAGGAACTCATATAAGAGTGGACAGGGAGGAACTCATAAGAGTGGACAGGGAGGAACTCATATAAGAGTGGACAGGGAGGAACTCATATAAGAGTGGACAGGCAACAACTCATATAAGAGTGGACTGGGAGGAACTCATATAAGAGTGGACAATGAGGGACTCATATAAGAGTGGACAATGAGGAACTCATATAAGAGTGGACTGTGAGGAACTCATATAAGAGTGGACAGGGAGGAACTAATATAAGAGTGGACAAGGATGAATTCATATAAGAGTGGACATGCAGCAACTCATATAAGAGTGGACAGGGAGGAACTCATATAAGAGTGGACAGACAGCAACTCATATAAGAGTGGACATGGATGAACTCATATACTAGTGGCAGGCAGCAACTCATATACTCGTGGACAGGGAGGAACTCATATTAGAGTGGACAGGCAGGAACTCATATAAGAGTGGACAGGGAGCAACTCATAAAAGAGTGGACAGGGAGCAACTCATAAAAGAGTGGACAGGGAGCAACTCATAAAAGAGTGGACAGGGAGCAACTCATATAAGAGTGGACAGGGAGCAACTCATATAAGAGTGGACACGCAGGAACTCATATAAGAGTGGACACGCAGGAACTCATATCAGAGTGGACAGGGAGGAACTCATATAAGAGTGGACAGGGAGGAACTCATATAAGAGTGGACAGGCAGGAACTCATATAAGAGTGAACAGGGAGGAACTCATATGCGAGTGGACATGCAGGAACTCATATTAGAGTGGACAGGGAGGAACAAATATTAGAGTGGACGGGGAGGATCTCATATAAGATGGACAGGGAGGAACTCATATTAGAGTGGACAGGGAGGAACTCATAAGAGTGGACAGGGAGGAACTCATATAAGAGTTGACAGGGAGGAACTCATATAATAGTGAACAGGGAGGAACCCATATAAGAGTGGACAGGCAGGAACTCATATAAGAGTGGAAAGGCAGGAACTCTTATAAGAGTGGACTGGGAGGAACTCATATAAGAGTGGAAAATGAGGGACTCATATAAGAGTGGACAATGAGGAACTCATATAAGAGTGGACTGTGAGGAACTCATATAAGAGTGGACAGGGAGGAACTAATATAAGAGTGGACAGGGAGGAACTCATAAGAGTGGACAGGGAGGAACTCATATAAGAGTGGACAGGGAGGAACTCATATAAGAGTGGACAGGGAGGAACTCATAAGAGTGGACAGGGAGGAACTCATATAAGAGTGGACAGGGAGGAACTCATATAAGAGTGGACAGGCAACAACTCATATAAGAGTGGACTGGGAGGAACTCACATAAGAGTGGACAATGAGGGACTCATATAAGAGTCGACAATGAGGAACTCATATAAGAGTGGACTGTGAGGAACTCATATAAGAGTGGACAGGGAGGAACTAATATAAGAGTGGACAAGGATGAATTCATATAAGAGTGGACATGCAGCAACTCATATAAGAGTGGACAGGGAGGAACTCATATAAGAGTGGACAGACAGCAACTCATATAAGAGTGGACATGGATGAACTCATATACTAGTGGCAGGCAGCAACTCATATACTCGTGGACAGGGAGGAACTCATATAAGAGTGGACAGGCAGGAACTCATATAAGAGTGGACAGTCAGCAACTCATATAAGAGTGGACAGGGAGCAACTCATAAAAGAGTGGACAGGGAGCAACTCATAAAAGAGTGGACAGGGAGCAACTCATAAAAGAGTAGACAGGGAGCAACTCATATAAGAGTGGACAGGGAGCAACTCATATAAGAGTGGACACGCAGGAACTCATATAAGAGTGGACACGCAGGATCTCATATAAGAGTGGACAGGGAGGAACTCATATAAGAGTGGACAGGGAGGAACTCATATAAGAGTGGACAGAGAGGAACTCATATAAGAGTGGACAGGCAGGAACTCATATAAGAGTGGACAGAGAGGAACTCATATGCGAGTGGACATGCAGGAACTCATATTAGAGTGGACAGGGAGGAACTAATATTAGAGTGGACAGGGAGGAACTCATATAAGATGGACAGGGAGGAACTCATATTAGAGTGGACAGGGAGGAACTCATAAGAGTGGACAGGGAGGAACTCATATAAGAGTTGACAGGGAGGAACTCATATAAGAGTGGACAGGGAGGAACTCATAAGAGTGGACAGGCAGGAACTCATATAAGAGTGGACAGGCTGGAACTAATATTAGAGTGGACAGGGAGGAACTCATAAGAGTGGACAGGGAGGAACTCATATACGAGTGGACAGGGAGGATCTAATATTAGAGGGGACAGGGAGGAACTCATATAAGATGGACAGGGAGGAACTCATATTAGAGTGGACAGGGAGGAACTCATAAGAGTGGACAGGGAGGAACTCATATAAGAGTTGTCAGGGAGGAACTCATATAAGAGTGGACATGGAGGAACTCATAAGAGTGGACAGGCAGGAACTCATATAAGAGTGGACAGGCTGGAACTCATATAGGAGTGGACAGGCTGGAACTCATATACGAGTGGACAGGCAGCAACTCATATAATAGTGGACAGGGATGAACTCATAAGAGAGGACAGGGAGGAACTAATATATGAGTGTACATGGAGGAACTAATATAAGAGTGGACAGGGAGGAACTAATATAAGAGTGAACAGGGAGGAACTCATATGCGAGTGGACATGCAGGAACTCATATTAGAGTGGACAGGGAGGAACTAATATTAGAGTGGACAGGGAGGAACTCATATAAGATGGACAGGGAGGAACTCATATTAGAGTGGACAGGGAGGAACTCATAAGAGTGGACAGGGAGGAACTCATATAAGAGTGGACATGGAGGAACTCATAAGAGTGGACAGGCAGGAACTCATATAAGAGTGGACAGGCTGGAACTCATATACGAGTGGACAGGCTGGAACTCATATACGAGTGGACAGGCAGCAACTCATATAATAGTGGACAGGGATGAACTCATAAGAGAGGAAAGGGAGGAACTAATATATGAGTGTACATGGAGGAACTAATATATGAGTGTACATGGAGGAACTAATATAAGAGAGGACAGGGAGGAACTAATATAAGAGTGGACAGGGAGGAACTAATATAAGAGTGGACAGGGAGGAACTAATATAAGAGTGGACAGGGAGGAACTAATATAAGAGTGGACAGGCTGGAACTCATAAGAGTGGACAGGCAGGAATTCATATAAGAGTGGACAGTCAGCAACTCATATAAGAGTGGACAGGGAGGAACTCATATAAGAGTGGACAGACAGCAACTCATATAAGAGTGGACATGGATGAACTCATATACTAGTGGACAGGGAGGAACTCATATAAGAGTGGACAGGCAGGAACTCATATAAGAGTGGACAGTCAGCAACTCATATTAGAGTGGACAGGGAGGAACTCATAATAGTGGACAGAGAGGAACTCATATAAGAGTGGACAGGGAGGAACTCATATAAGAGTGGACAAGCTGGAACTCATATAAAAGTGGACAGGGAGGATCTCAAATAAGAGTGGACAGGGAGGAACTCATATAACAGTGGACAGGGAAGAACTCATATAAGAGTGGACATGCAGGAATTCATATAAGAGTGGACAGGCTGGGACTCATATAATAGTGGACAGGCAACAACTCATATAAGAGTGGACTGGGAGGAACTCATATAAGAGTGGAAAATGAGGGACTCATATAAGAGTGGACAATGAGGAACTCATATAAGAGTGGACTGTGAGTAACTCATATAAGAGTGGACAGGGAGGAACTAATATAAGAGTGGACAAGGATGAATTCATATAAGAGTGGACATGCAGCAACTCATATAAGAGTGGACAGGGAGAAACTCATATAAGAGTGGACAGACAGCAACTCATATAAGAGTGGACATGGATGAACTCATATACTAGTGGCAGGCAGCAACTCATATACTAGTGGACAGGGAGGAACTCATATAAGAGTGGACAGGCAGGAACTCATATAAGATTGGACAGTCAGCAACTCATATAAGAGTGGACAGGGAGCAACTCATAAAAGAGTGGACAGGGAGCAACTCATAAAAGAGTGGACAGGGAGCAACTCATAAAAGAGTGGACAGGGAGCAACTCATATACGAGTGGACAGGGAGCAACTCATATACGAGTGGACACGCAGGAACTCATATAAGAGTGGACACGCAGGAACTCATATAAGAGTGGACAGGGAGGAACTCATATAAGAGTGGACAGGGAGGAACTCATATAAGAGTGGACAGAGAGGAACTCATATAAGAGTGGACAGGCAGGAACTCATATAAGAGTGAACAGGGGGGAACTCATATGCGAGTGGACATGCAGGAACTCATATTAGAGTGGACAGGGAGGAACTCATATTAGAGTGGACAGGGAGGAACTCATATAAGATGGACAGGGAGGAACTCATATTAGAGTGGACAGGGAGGAACGCATAAGAGTTGACAGGGAGGAACTCATATAAGAGTGGACAGGGAGGAACTCATATAAAAGTGGACAGGGAGGAACTCATATAAGAGTGAACAGGGAGGAACCCATATAAGAGTGGACAGGCAGGAACTCATATAAGAGTGGACAGGCAGGAACTCATATCAGAGTGGACTGGGAGGAACTCATATGCGAGTGGACATGCAGGAACTCATATTAGAGTGGACAGGGAGGAACTAATATTAGAGTGGACAGGGAGGAACTCATATAAGATGGACAGGGAGGAACTCATATTAGAGTGGACAGGGAGGAACTCATAAGAGTGGACAGGGAGGAACTCATATAAGAGTTGACAGGGAGGAACTCATATAAGAGTGGACAGGGAGGAACTCATATAAGAGTGGACAGGGAGGAACTCATATAAGAGTGGACAGGGAGGAACTCATATAAGAGTGAACAGGGAGGAACCCATATAAGAGTGGACAGGCAGGAACTCATATAAGAGTGGACAGGCAGGAACTCATATAAGAGTGGACAGGCAGGAACTCATATAGCAGTGTACAGGGAGGAACTCATAAGAGTTGACAGGGAGGAACTCATATAAGAGTGGACAGGGAAGAACTCATATAAGAGTGGACATGCAGGAATTCATATAAGAGTGGACAGGGAGGAACTCATAAGAGTGGAAAAGGAGGAACTCATAAGAGTGGACAGGGAGGAACTCATAAGAGTGGACAGGGAAGAACTCATATAAGAGTGGACATGCAGGAATTCATATAAGAGTGGACAGGGAGGAACTCATAAGAGTGGACAGGGAGGAACTCATAAGAGTGGACAGGGAGGAACTCATAAGAGTCGACAGGGAGCAACTCATAAAAGAGTGGACAGGGAGCAACTCATAAAAGAGTGGACAGGGAGGAACTCATATAAGAGTGGACAGGGAGGAACTCATAAGAGTGGACAGGGAGGAACTCATATAAGAGTGGACAGGCAGGAACTCATATAAGAGTGGACAGGCTGGAACTCATATACGAGTGGACATGCTGAAACTCATATACGAGTGGACAGGGAGGAACTCATATAAGAGTTGACAGGGAGGAACTCATATAAGAGTGGACAGGGAGGAACTCATAAGAGTGGACAGGCAGGAACTCATATAAGAGTGGACAGGCTGGAACTAATATTAGAGTGGACAGGGAGGAACTCATAAGAGTGGACAGGGAGGAACTCATATACGAGTGGACAGGGAGGAACTAATATTAGAGTGGACAGGGAGGAACTCATATTAGAGTGGACAGGGAGGAACTCATAAGAGTGGACAGGGAGTAACTCATATAAGAGTTGACAGGGAGGAACTCATATAAGAGTGGACATGGAGGAACTCATAAGAGTGGACAGGCAGGAACTCATATAAGAGTGGACAGGCTGGAACTCATATAGGAGTGGACAGGCTGGAACTCATATACGAGTGGACAGGCAGCAACTCATATAATAGTGGACAGGGATGAACTCATAAGAGAGGACAGGGAGGAACTAATATATGAGTGTACATGGAGGAACTAATATAAGAGTGGACAGGGAGGAACTAATATAAGAGTAAACAGGGAGGAACTCATATGCGAGTGGACATGCAGGAACTCATATTAGAGTGGACAGGGAGGAACTAATATTAGAGTGGACAGGGAGAAACTCATATAAGATGGACAGGGAGGAACTCATATTAGAGTGGACAGGGAGGAACTCATAAGAGTGGACAGGGAGGAACTCATATAAGAGTGGACATGGAGGAACTCATAAGAGTGGACAGGCAGGAACTCATATAAGAGTGGACAGGCTGGAACTCATATACGAGTGGACAGGCAGCAACTCATATACGAGTGGACAGGCAGCAACTCATATAATAGTGGACAGGGATGAACTCATAAGAGAGAACAGGGAGGAACTAATATATGAGTGTACATGGAGGAACAAATATATGAGTGTACATGGAGGAACTAATATAAGAGTGGACAGGGAGGAACTAATATAAGAGTGGACAGGGAGGAACTAATATAAGAGTGGACAGGGAGGAACTAATATAAGAGTGGACAGGGAGGAACTAATATAAGAGTGGACAGGATGGAACTCATAAGAGTGGACAGGCAGGAATTCATATAAGAGTGGACAGTCAGCAACTCATATAAGAGTGGACAGGGAGGAACTCATATAAGAGTGGACAGACAGCAACTCATATAAGAGTGGACATGGATGAACTCATATACTAGTGGCAGGCAGCAACTCATATACTAGTGGACAGGGAGGAACTAATATAAGAGTGGACAGGGAGGAACTAATATAAGAGTGGACAGGGAGGAACTCATATAAGAGTGGACAGGCTGGAACTCATAAGAGTGGACAGGCAGGAATTCATATAAGAGTGGACAGGCAGGAATTCATATAAGAGTGGACAGTCAGCAACTCATATAAGAGTGGACAGGGAGGAACTCATATAAGAGTGGACAGACAGCAACTCATATACTAGTGGCAGGCAGCAACTCATATACTAGTGGACAGGGAGGAACTCATATAAGAGTGGACAGGCAGGAACTCATATAAGAGTGGACAGTCAGCAACTCATATTAGAGTGGACAGGGAGGAACTCATAAGAGTGGACAGGGAGGAACTCATATAAGAGTGGACAGGGAGGAACTCATATAAGAGTGGACAGGCTGGAACTCATATAAGAGTGGACAGGGAGGATCTCAAATAAGAGTGGACAGGGAGGAACTCATATAACAGTGGACAGGGAAGAACTCATATAAGAGTGGACATGCAGGAATTCATATAAGAGTGGACAGGCTGGGACTCTTATAATAGTGGACAGGCAACAACTCATATAAGAGTGGACTGGGAGGAACTCATATAAGAGTGGACAATGATGGACTCATATAAGAGTGGACAACGAGGAACTCATATAAGAGTGGACTGTGAGGAACTCATATAAGAGTGGACAGGGAGGAACTAATATAAGAGTGGACAAGGATGAATTCATATAAGAGTGGACATGCAGCAACTCATATAAGAGTGGACAGGGAGGAACTCATATAAGAGTGGACAGACATCAACTCATATAAGAGTGGACATGGATGAACTCATATACTAGTGGCAGGCAGCAACTCATATACTAGTGGACAGGGAGGAACTCATATAAGAGTGGACAGGCGGGAACTCATATAAGAGTGGACAGTCAGCAACTCATATAAGAGTGGACAGGGAGCAACTCATAAAAGAGTGGACAGGGAGCAACTCATAAAATAGTGGACAGGGAGCAACTCATAAAAGATTGCCCAGGGAGCAACTCATATACGAGTGGACAGGGAGCAACTCATATAAGAGTGGACACGCAGGAACTCATATAAGAGTGGACACGCAGGAACTCATATAAGAGTGGACAGGGAGGAACTCATATAAGAGTGGACAGGGAGGAACTCATATAAGAGTGGACAGAGAGGAACTCATATAAGAGTGGATAGGCAGGAACTCATATAAGAGTGAACAGGGAGGAACTCATATGCGAGTGGACATGCAGGAACTCATATTAGAGTGGACAGGGAGGAACTCATATTAGAGTGGACAGGGAGGAACTCATATAAGATGGACAGGGAGGAACTCATATTAGAGTGGACAGGGAGGAACTCATAAGAGTGGACAGGGAGGAACTCATATAAGAGTGGACAGGGAGGAACTCATATAAGAGTGGACAGGGAGGAACTCATAAAAGAGTGGACAGGGAGGAACTCATATAAGAGTGGACATGGAGGAACTCATATAAGAGTGAACAGGGAGGAACCCATATAAGAGTGGACAGGCAGGAACTCATATAAGAGTGGACAGGCAGGAACTCATATAAGAGTGGACAGGCAGGAACTCATATAGCAGTGTACAGGGAGGAACTCATAAGAGTTGACAGGGAGGAACTCATATAAGAGTGGACAGGGAAGAACTCATATAAGAGTGGACATGCAGGAATTCATATAAGAGTGGACAGGGAGGAACTCATAAGAATGGACAGGGAGGAACTCATAAGAGTGGACAGGGAGGAACTCATAAGAGTGGACATGGAGGAACTCATAAGAGTGGACAGGCAGGAACTCATATAAGAGTGGACAGGCTGGAACTCATATACGAGTGGACAGGCTGGAACTCATATACGAGTGGACAGGCAGCAACTCATATAATAGTGGACAGGGAGGAACTCATATGAGAGGACAGGGAGGAACTAATATATGAGTGTACATGGAGGAACTAATATAAGAGTGGACAGGGAGGAACTAATATAAGAGTGGACAGGGAGGAACTAATATAAGAGTGGACAGGGAGGAACTAATATAAGAGTGGACAGGGAGGAACTAATATAAGAGTGGACAGGGAGGAACTCATATAAGAGTGGACAGGCTGGAACTCATAAGAGTGGACAGGCAGGAATTCATATAAGAGTGGACAGTCAGCAACTCATATAAGAGTGGACAGGGAGGAACTCATATAAGAGTGGACAGACAGCAACTCATATAAGAGTGGACATGGATGAACTCATATACTAGTGGCAGGCAGCAACTCATATACTAGTGGACAGGGAGGAACTCATATAAGAGTGGACAGGCAGGAACTCATATTAGAGTGGACACGGAGGAACTCATAAGAGTGGACAGGGAGGAACTCATATAAGAGTGGACAGGGAGGAACTCATATAAGAGTGGACAGGCTGGAACTCATATAAGAGTGGACAGGGAGGATCTCAAATAAGAGTGGACAGGGAGTAACTCATATAACAGTGGACAGGTAAGAACTCATATAAGAGTGGACAAGCAGGAATTCATATAAGAGTGGACAGGCTGGGACTCATATAATAGTGGACAGGCAACAACTCATATAAGAGTTGACTGGGAGGAACTCATATAAGAGTGGACAATGAGGGACTCATATAAGAGTGGACAATGAGGAACTCATATAAGAGTGGACTGTGAGGAACTCATATAAGAGTGGACAGGGAGGAACTAATATAAGAGTGGACAAGGATGAATTCATATAAGAGTGGACATGCAGCAACTCATATAAGAGTGGACAGGGAGGAACTCATATAAGAGTGGACAGACAGCAACTCATATAAGAGTGGACATGGATGAACTCATATACTAGAAGCATGCAGCAACTCATATACTAGTGGACAGGGAGGAACTCATATAAGAGTAGACAGGCAGGAACTCATATAAGAGTGGACAGTCAGCAACTCATATAAGAGTGGACAGGGAGCAACTCATAAAAGAGTGGACAGGGAGCAACTCATAAAATAGTGGACAGGGAGCAACTCATAAAAGAGTGGACAGGGAGCAACTCATATACGAGTGGACAGGGAGCAACTCATATAAGAGTGGACACGCAGGAACTCATATAAGAGTGGACACGCAGGAACTCATATAAGAGTGGACAGGGAGGAACTCATATAAGAGTGGACAGGGAGGAACTCATATAAGAGTGGACAGAGAGGAACTCATATAAGAGTGGACAGGCAGGAACTCATATAAGAGTGAACAGGGAGGAACTCATATGCGAGTGGACATGCAGGAACTCATATTAGAGTGGACAGGGAGGAACTCATATTAGAGTGGACAGGGAGGAACTCATATAAGATGGACAGGGAGGAACTCATATTAGAGTGGACAGGAAGGAACTCATAAGAGTGGACAGGGAGGAACTCATATAAGAGTGGACAGGGAGGAACTCATATAAGAGTGGACAGGGAGGAACTCATATAAGAGTGGACAGGGAGGAACTCATATAAGAGTGGACAGGGAGGAACTCATATAAGAGTGAACAGGGAGGAACCCATATAAGAGTGGACAGGCAGGAACTCATATAAGAGTGGACAGGCAGGAACTCATATAAGAGTGGACTGGGAGGAACTCATATAAGAGTGGAAAATGAGGGACTCATATAAGAGTGGACAATGAGGAACTCAATTAAGAGTGGACTGTGAGGAACTCATATAAGAGTGAACAGGGAGGAACTAATATAAGAGTGGACAAGGATGAATTCATATAAGAGTGGACATGCAGCAACTCATATAAGAGTGGACAGGGAGGAACTCATATAAGAGTGGACAGACAGCAACTCATATAAGAGTGGACATGGATGAACTCATATACTAGTGGCAGGCAGCAACTCATATACTAGTGGACAGGGAGGAACTCATATAAGAGTGGACAGGAAGGAACTCATATAAGAGTGGACAGTCAGCAACTCATATAAGAGTGGACAGGGAGCAACTCATAAAAGAGTGGACAGGGAGCAACTCATAAAAGAGTGGACAGGGAGGAACTCATAAAAGAGTGGAAAGGGAGGAACTCATATAAGAGTGGACAGGGAGGAACTCATATAAGAGTGGACAGGGAGGAACTCATATAAGAGTGGACTGGGAGGAACTCATATAAGAGTGGACAGACAGCAACTCATATAAGAGTGGACATGGATGAACTCATATACTAGTGGACAGTCAGCAACTCATATACGAGTGGACAGTCAGCAACTCATATACGAGTGGACAGGGAGCAACTCATAAAAGAGTGGACAGGGAGCAACTCATAAAAGAGTGGACAGGGAGCAACTCATAAAAGAGTGGACAGGGAGGAACTCATATAAGAGTGGACAGGGAGGAACTCATAAGAGTGGACAGGGAGGAACTCATATAAGAGTGGACAGGGAGGAACTCATATAAGAGTGGACAGGCAACAACTCATATAAGAGTGGACTGGGAGGAACTCATATAAGAGTGGACAATGAGGGACTCATATAAGAGTGGACAATGAGGAACTCATATAAGAGTGGACTGTGAGGAACTCATATAAGAGTGGACAGGGAGGAACTAATATAAGAGTGGACAAGGATGAATTCATATAAGAGTGGACATGCAGCAACTCATATAAGAGTGGACAGGGAGGAACTCATATAAGAGTGGACAGACAGCAACTCATATAAGAGTGGACATGGATGAACTCATATACTAGTGGCAGGCAGCAACTCATATACTCGTGGACAGGGAGGAACTCATATTAGAGTGGACAGGCAGGAACTCATATAAGAGTGGACAGGGAGCAACTCATAAAAGAGTGGACAGGGAGCAACTCATAAAAGAGTGGACAGGGAGCAACTCATAAAAGAGTGGACAGGGAGCAACTCATATAAGAGTGGACAGGGAGCAACTCATATAAGAGTGGACACGCAGGAACTCATATAAGAGTGGACACGCAGGAACTCATATCAGAGTGGACAGGGAGGAACTCATATAAGAGTGGACAGGGAGGAACTCATATAAGAGTGGACAGGCAGGAACTCATATAAGAGTGAACAGGGAGGAACTCATATGCGAGTGGACATGCAGGAACTCATATTAGAGTGGACAGGGAGGAACAAATATTAGAGTGGACGGGGAGGATCTCATATAAGATGGACAGGGAGGAACTCATATTAGAGTGGACAGGGAGGAACTCATAAGAGTGGACAGGGAGGAACTCATATAAGAGTTGACAGGGAGGAACTCATATAATAGTGAACAGGGAGGAACCCATATAAGAGTGGACAGGCAGGAACTCATATAAGAGTGGAAAGGCAGGAACTCTTATAAGAGTGGACTGGGAGGAACTCATATAAGAGTGGAAAATGAGGGACTCATATAAGAGTGGACAATGAGGAACTCATATAAGAGTGGACTGTGAGGAACTCATATAAGAGTGGACAGGGAGGAACTAATATAAGAGTGGACAAGGATGAATTCATATAAGAGTGGACATGCAGCAACTCATATAAGAGTGGACAGGGAGAAACTCATATAAGAGTGGACAGACAGCAACTCATATAAGAGTGGACATGGATGAACTCATATACTAGTGGCAGGCAGCAACTCATATACTAGTGGACAGGGAGGAACTCATATAAGAGTGGACAGGCAGGAACTCATATAAGATTGGACAGTCAGCAACTCATATAAGAGTGGACAGGGAGCAACTCATAAAAGAGTGGACAGGGAGCAACTCATAAAAGAGTGGACAGGGAGCAACTCATAAAAGAGTGGACAGGGAGCAACTCATATACGAGTGGACAGGGAGCAACTCATATACGAGTGGACACGCAGGAACTCATATAAGAGTGGACACGCAGGAACTCATATAAGAGTGGACAGGGAGGAACTCATATAAGAGTGGACAGGGAGGAACTCATATAAGAGTGGACAGAGAGGAACTCATATAAGAGTGGACAGGCAGGAACTCATATAAGAGTGAACAGGGGGGAACTCATATGCGAGTGGACATGCAGGAACTCATATTAGAGTGGACAGGGAGGAACTCATATTAGAGTGGACAGGGAGGAACTCATATAAGATGGACAGGGAGGAACTCATATTAGAGTGGACAGGGAGGAACGCATAAGAGTTGACAGGGAGGAACTCATATAAGAGTGGACAGGGAGGAACTCATATAAAAGTGGACAGGGAGGAACTCATATAAGAGTGAACAGGGAGGAACCCATATAAGAGTGGACAGGCAGGAACTCATATAAGAGTGGACAGGCAGGAACTCATATCAGAGTGGACTGGGAGGAACTCATATGCGAGTGGACATGCAGGAACTCATATTAGAGTGGACAGGGAGGAACTAATATTAGAGTGGACAGGGAGGAACTCATATAAGATGGACAGGGAGGAACTCATATTAGAGTGGACAGGGAGGAACTCATAAGAGTGGACAGGGAGGAACTCATATAAGAGTTGACAGGGAGGAACTCATATAAGAGTGGACAGGGAGGAACTCATATAAGAGTGGACAGGGAGGAACTCATATAAGAGTGGACAGGGAGGAACTCATATAAGAGTGAACAGGGAGGAACCCATATAAGAGTGGACAGGCAGGAACTCATATAAGAGTGGACAGGCAGGAACTCATATAAGAGTGGACAGGCAGGAACTCATATAGCAGTGTACAGGGAGGAACTCATAAGAGTTGACAGGGAGGAACTCATATAAGAGTGGACAGGGAAGAACTCATATAAGAGTGGACATGCAGGAATTCATATAAGAGTGGACAGGGAGGAACTCATAAGAGTGGAAAAGGAGGAACTCATAAGAGTGGACAGGGAGGAACTCATAAGAGTGGACAGGGAAGAACTCATATAAGAGTGGACATGCAGGAATTCATATAAGAGTGGACAGGGAGGAACTCATAAGAGTGGACAGGGAGGAACTCATAAGAGTGGACAGGGAGGAACTCATAAGAGTCGACAGGGAGCAACTCATAAAAGAGTGGACAGGGAGCAACTCATAAAAGAGTGGACAGGGAGGAACTCATATAAGAGTGGACAGGGAGGAACTCATAAGAGTGGACAGGGAGGAACTCATATAAGAGTGGACAGGCAGGAACTCATATAAGAGTGGACAGGCTGGAACTCATATACGAGTGGACATGCTGAAACTCATATACGAGTGGACAGGGAGGAACTCATATAAGAGTTGACAGGGAGGAACTCATATAAGAGTGGACAGGGAGGAACTCATAAGAGTTGACAGGGAGGAACTCATATAAGAGTGGACAGGCTGGAACTAATATTAGAGTGGACAGGGAGGAACTAATAAGAGTGGACAGGCTGGAACTCATATTAGAGTGGACAGGGAGGAACTAATAAGAGTGGACAGGGAGGAACTCATATTAGAGTGGACAGGGAGGAACTCATAAGAGTGGACAGGGAGTAACTCATATAAGAGTTGACAGGGAGGAACTCATATAAGAGTGGACATGGAGGAACTCATAAGAGTGGACAGGGAGGAACTCATATAAGAGTGGACATGGAGGAACTCATAAGAGTGGACAGGCAGGAACTCATATAAGAGTGGACAGGCTGGAACTCATATACGAGTGGACAGGCAGCAACTCATATAATAGTGGACAGGGATGAACTCATAAGAGAGGACAGGGAGGAACTAATATATGAGTGTACATGGAGGAACTAATAAAAGAGTGGACAGGGAGGAACTAATATAAGAGTAAACAGGGAGGAACTCATATGCGAGTGGACATGCAGGAACTCATATTAGAGTGGACAGGGAGGAACTAATATTAGAGTGGACAGGGAGAAACTCATATAAGATGGACAGGGAGGAACTCATATTAGAGTGGACAGGGAGGAACTCATAAGAGTGGACAGGGAGGAACTCATATAAGAGTGGACATGGAGGAACTCATAAGAGTGGACAGGCAGGAACTCATATAAGAGTGGACAGGCTGGAACTCATATACGAGTGGACAGGCAGCAACTCATATACGAGTGGACAGGCAGCAACTCATATAATAGTGGACAGGGATGAACTCATAAGAGAGAACAGGGAGGAACTAATATATGAGTGTACATGGAGGAACAAATATATGAGTGTACATGGAGGAACTAATATAAGAGTGGACAGGGAGGAACTAATATAAGAGTGGACAGGGAGGAACTAATATAAGAGTGGACAGGGAGGAACTAATATAAGAGTGGACAGGGAGGAACTAATATAAGAGTGGACAGGATGGAACTCATAAGAGTGGACAGGCAGGAATTCATATAAGAGTGGACAGTCAGCAACTCATATAAGAGTGGACAGGGAGGAACTCATATAAGAGTGGACAGACAGCAACTCATATAAGAGTGGACATGGATGAACTCATATACTAGTGGCAGGCAGCAACTCATATACTAGTGGACAGGGAGGAACTCATATAAGAGTGGACAGGCAGGAACTCATATAAGAGTGGACAGTCAGCAACTCATATTAGAGTGGACAGGGAGGAACTCATAAGAGTGGACAGGGAGGAACTCATATAAGAGTGGACAGGCAGGAACTCATATAAGAGTGGACAAGCTGGAACTCATATACGAGTGGACATGCTGGAACTCATATACGAGTGGACAGGGAGGAACTCATATAAGAGTTGACAGGGAGGAACTCATATAAGAGTGGACAGGGAGGAACTCATAAGAGTGGACAGGCAGGAACTCATATAAGAGTGGACAGGCTGGAACTAATATTAGAGTGGACAGGGAGGAACTCATATACGAGTGGACAGGGAGGAACTAATATTAGAGTGGACAGGGAGGAACTCATATAAGATGGACAGGGAGGAACTCATATTAGAGTGGACAGGGAGGAACTCATAAGAGTGGACAGGGAGTAACTCATATAAGAGTTGACAGGGAGGAACTCATATAAGAGTGGACATGGAGGAACTCATAAGAGTGGACAGGCAGGAACTCATATAAGAGTGGACAGGCTGGAACTCATATAGGAGTGGACAGGCTGGAACTCATATACGAGTGGACAGGCAGCAACTCATATAATAGTGGACAGGGATGAACTCATAAGAGAGGACAGGGAGGAACTAATATATGAGTGTACATGGAGGAACTAATATAAGAGTGGACAGGGAGGAACTAATATAAGAGTGAACAGGGAGGAACTCATATGCGAGTGGACATGCAGGAACTCATATTAGAGTGGACAGTCAGCAACTCATATTAGAGTGGACAGGGAGGAACTCATAAGAGTGGACAGGGAGGAACTCATATAAGAGTGGACAGGGAGAAACTCATATAAGAGTGGACAAGCTGGAACTCATATAAAAGTGGACAGGGAGGATATCAAATAAGAGTGGACAGGGAGGAACTCATATAACAGTGGACAGGGAAGAACTCATATAAGAGTGGACATGCAGGAATTCATATAAGAGTGGACAGGCTGGGACTCATATAATAGTGGACAGGCAACAACTCATATAAGAGTGGACTGGGAGGAACTCATATAAGAGTGGAAAATGAGGGACTCATATAAGAGTGGACAATGAGGAACTCATATAAGAGTGGACTGTGAGTAACTCATATAAGAGTGGACAGGGAGGAACTAATATAAGAGTGGACAAGGATGAATTCATATAAGAGTGGACATGCAGCAACTCATATAAGAGTGGACAGGGAGGAACTCATATAAGAGTGGACAGACAGCAACTCATATAAGAGTGGACATGGATGAACTCATATACTAGTGGCAGGCAGCAACTCATATACTAGTGGACAGGGACGAACTCATATAAGAGTGGACAGGCAGGAACTCATATAAGATTGGACAGTCAGCAACTCATATAAGAGTGGACAGGGAGCAACTCATAAAAGAGTGGACAGGGAGCAACTCATAAAAAAGTGGACAGGGAGCAACTCATAAAAGAGTGGACAGGGAGCAACTCATATACGAGTGGACAGGGAGCAACTCATATACGAGTGGACGCGCAGGAACTCATATAAGAGTGGACACGCAGGAACTCATATAAGAGTGGACAGGGAGGAACTCATATAAGAGTGGACAGGGAGGAACTCATATAAGAGTGGACAGAGAGGAACTCATATAAGAGTGGACAGGCAGGAACTCATATAAGAGTGAACAGGGAGGAACTCATATGCGAGTGGACATGCAGGAACTCATATTAGAGTGGACAGGGAGGAACTCATATTAGAGTGGACAGGGAGGAACTCATATAAGATGGACAGAGAGGAACTCATATTAGAGTGGACAGGGAGGAACTCATAAGAGTGGACAGGGAGGAACTCATATAAGAGTGGACAGGGAGGAACTCATATAAGAGTGGACAGGGAGGAACTCATATAAGAGTGAACAGGGAGGAACCCATATTAGAGTGGACAGGCAGGAACTCATATAAGAGTGGACAGCAGGAACTCATATAAGAGTGGACTGGGAGGAACTCATATGCGAGTGGACATGCAGGAACTCATATTAGAGTGGACAGGGAGGAACTAATATTAGAGTGGACAGGGAGGAACTCATATAAGATGGACAGGGAGGAACTCATATTAGAGTGGACAGGGAGGAACTCATAAGAGTGGACAGGGAGGAACTCATATAAGAGTTGACAGGGAGGAACTCATATAAGAGTGGACAGGGAGGAACTCATATAAGAGTGGACAGGGAGGAACTCATATAAGAGTGGACAGGGAGGAACTCATATAAGAGTGAACAGGGAGGAACCCATATAAGAGTGGACAGGCAGGAACTCATATAAGAGTGGACAGGCAGGAACTCATATAAGAGTGGACAGGCAGGAACTCATATAGCAGTGTACAGGGAGGAACTCATAAGAGTTGACAGGGAGGAACTCATATAAGAGTGGACAGGGAAGAACTCATATAAGAGTGGACATGCAGGAATTCATATAAGAGTGGACAGGGAGGAACTCATAAGAGTGGACAAGGAGGAACTCATAAGAGTGGACAGGGAGGAACTCATAAGAGTGGACAGGGAAGAACTCATATAAGAGTGGACAGGGAGCAACTCATAAAAGAGTGGACAGGGAGGAACTCATATAAGAGTGGACAGGGAGGAACTCATAAGAGTGGACAGGGAGGAACTCATATAAGAGTGGACAGGCAGGAACTCATATAAGAGTGGACAGGCTGGAACTCATATACGAGTGGACATGCTGGAACTCATATACGAGTGGACAGGCAGCAACTCATATAATAGTGGACAGGGAGGAACTCATAAGAGAGGACAGGTAGGAACTAATGTATGAGTGTACATGGAGGAACTAATATAAGAGTGGACAGGGAGGAACTAATATAAGAGTGGACAGGGAGGAACTAATATAAGAGTGGACAGGGAGGAACTAATATAAGAGTGGACAGGGAGGAACTCATATAAGAGTGGACAGGCTGGAACTCATAAGAGTGGACAGGCAGGAATTCATATAAGAGTGGACAGTCAGCAACTCATATAAGAGTGGACAGGGAGGAACGCATATAAGAGTGGCCAGACAGCAACTCATATAAGAGTGGACATGGATGAACTCATATACTAGTGGCAGGCAGCAACTCATATACTAGTGGACAGGGAGGAACTCATATAAGAGTGGACAGTCAGGAACTCATATAAGAGTGGACAGTCAGCAACTCATATTAGAGAGGACAGGGAGGAACTCATAAGAGTGGACAGGGAGGAACTCATATAAGAGTGGACAGAGAGGAACTCATATAAGAGTGGACAGGCTGGAACTCATATAAGAGTGGACAGGGAGGATCTCAAATAAGAGTGGACAGGGAGGAACTCATATAACAGTGGACAGGGAAGAACTCATATAAGAGTGGACATGCAGGAATTCATATAAGAGTGGACAGGCTGGGACTCATATAATAGTGGACAGGCAACAACTCATATAAGAGTGGACTGGGAGGAACTCATATAAGAGTGGACAATGAGGGACTCATATAAGAGTGGACAATGAGGAACTCATATAAGAGTGGACTGTGAGGAACTCATATAAGAGTGGACAGGGAGGAACTAATATAAGAGTGGACAAGGATGAATTCATATAAGAGTGGACATGCAGCAACTCATATAAGAGTGGACAGGGAGGAACTCATATAAGAGTGGACAGACAGCAACTCATATAAGAGTGGACATGGATGAACTCATATACTAGTGGCAGGCAGCAACTCATATACTAGTGGACAGGGAGGAACTCATATAAGAGTGGACAGGCAGGAACTCATATAAGAGTGGACAGTCAGCAACTCATATAAGAGTGGACAGGGAGCAACTCATAAAATAGTGGACAGGGAGCAACTCATAAAAGAGTGGACAGGGAGCAACTCATATACGAGTGGACAGGGAGCAACTCATATAAGAGTGGACAGGGAGGAACTCATATATGAGTGGACAGAGAGGAACTCATATAAGAGTGAACAGGCAGGAACTCATATAAGAGTGAACAGGGAGGAACTCATATGCGAGTGGACATGCAGGAACTCATATTAGAGTGGACAGGGAGGAACTCATATTAGAGTGGACACGCAGGAACTCATATAAGAGTGGACACGCAGGAACTCATATAATAGTGGACAGGGAGGAACTCATATAAGAGTGGACAGGGAGGAACTCATATATGAGTGGACAGAGAGGAACTCATATAAGAGTGGACAGGCAGGAACTCATATAAGAGTGAACAGGGAGGAACTCATATGCGAGTGGACATGCAGGAACTCATATTAGAGTGGACAGGGAGGAACTCATATTAGAGTGGACAGGGAGGAACTCATATAAGATGGACAGGGAGGAACTCATATTAGAGTGGACAGGGAGGAACTCATAAGAGTGGACAGGGAGGAACTCACATAAGAGTGGACAGGGAGGAACTCATATAAGAGTGGACAGGGAGGAACTCATATAAGAGTGGACAGGGAGGAACCCATATAATAGTGGACAGGGAGGAACTCATATAAGAGTGAACAGGGAGGAACCCATATAAGAGTGGACAGGCAGGAACTCATATAAGAGTGGACAGGCAGGAACTCATATAAGAGTGGACTGGGAGGAACTCATATAAGAGTGGAAAATGAGGGACTCATATAAGAGTGGACAATGAGTAACTCATATAAGAGTGGACTGTGAGGAACTCATATAAGAGTGGACAGGGAGGAACTAATATAAGAGTGGACAAGGATGAATTCATATAAGAGTGGACATGCAGCAACTCATATAAGAGTGGACAGGGAGGAACTCATATAAGAGTGGACAGACAGCAACTCATATAAGAGTGGACATGGATGAACTCATATACTAGTGGCAGGCAGCAACTCATATACTAGTGGACAGGGAGGAACTCATATAAGAGTGGACAGGAAGGAACTCATATAAGAGTGGACAGTCAGCAACTCATATAAGAGTGGACAGGGAGCAACTCATAAAAGAGTGGACAGGGAGCGACTCATAAAAGAGTGGACAGGGAGCAACTCATAAAAGAGTGGACAGGGAGGAACTCATATAAGAGTGGACAGGGAGGAACTCATAAGAGTGGACAGGGAGGAACTCATATAAGAGTGGACAGGGAGGAACTCATATAAGAGTGGACTGGGAGGAACTCATATAAGAGTGGACAGACAGCAACTCATATAAGAGTGGACATGGATGAACTCATATACTAGTGGCAGGCAGCAACTCATATACTAGTGGACAGGGAGGAACTCATATAAGAGTGGACAGGCAGGAACTCATATAAGAGTGGACAGTCAGCAACTCATATAAGAGTGGACAGGGAGGAACTCATATAACAGTGGACAGGGAAGAACTCATATAAGAGTGGACATGCAGGAATTCATATAAGAGTGGACAGGCTGGGACTCATATAATAGTGGACAGGCAACAACTCATATAAGAGTGGACTGGGAGGAACTCATATAAGAGTGGACAATGAGGGACTCATATAAGAGTGGACAATGAGGAACTCATATAAGAGTGGACTGTGAGGAACTCATATAAGAGTGGACAGGGAGGACCTAATATAAGAGTGGACAAGGATGAATTCATATAAGAGTGGACATGCAGCAACTCATATAAGAGTGGACAGGGAGGAACTCATATAAGAGTGGACAGACTGCAACTCAAATAAGAGTGGACATGGATGAACTCATATACTAGTGGCAGGCAGCAACTCATATACTAGTGGACAGGGAGGAACTCATATAAGAGTGGACAGGCAGGAACTCATATAAGAGTGGACAGTCAGCAACTCATATAAGAGTGGACAGGGAGCAACTCATAAAAGAGTGGACAGGGAGCAACTCATAAAATAGTGGACAGGGAGCAACTCATAAAAGAGTGGACAGGGAGCAACTCATATACGAGTGGACAGGGAGCAACTCATATAAGAGTGGACACGCAGGAACTCATATAAGAGTGGACACGCAGGAACTCATATAAGAGTGGACAGGGAGGAACTCATATAAGAGTGGAGAGGGAGGAACTCATATAAGAGTGGACAGAGAGGAACTCATATAAGAGTGGACAGGCAGGAACTCATATAAGAGTGAACAGGGAGGAACTCATATGCGAGTGGACATGCAGGAACTCATATTAGAGTGGACAGGGAGGAACTCATATTAGAGTGGACAGGGAGGAACTCATATAAGATGGACAGGGAGGAACTCATATTAGAGTGGACAGGGAGGAACTCATAAGAGTGGACAGGGAGGAACTCACATAAGAGTGGACAGGGAGGAACTCATATAAGAGTGGACAGGGAGGAACTCATATAAGAGTGGACAGGGAGGAACTCATATAATAGTGGACAGGGAGGAACTCATATAAGAGTGAACAGGGAGGAACCCATATAAGAGTGGACAGGCAGGAACTCATATAAGAGTGGACAGGCAGGAACTCATATAAGAGTGGACTGGGAGGAACTCATATAAGAGTGGAAAATGAGGGACTCATATAAGAGTGGACAATGAGTAACTCATATAAGAGTGGACTGTGAGGAACTCATATAAGAGTGGACAGGGAGGAACTAATATAAGAGTGGACAAGGATGAATTCATATAAGAGTGGACATGCAGCAACTCATATAAGAGTGGACAGGGAGGAACTCATATAAGAGTGGACAGACAGCAACTCATATAAGAGTGGACATGGATGAACTCATATACTAGTGGCAGGCAGCAACTCATATACTAGTGGACAGGGAGGAACTCATATAAGAGTGGACAAGAAGGAACTCATATAAGAGTGGACAGTCAGCAACTCATATAAGAGTGGACAGGGAGCAACTCATAAAAGAGTGGACAGGGAGCGACTCATAAAAGAGTGGACAGGGAGCAACTCATAAAAGAGTGGACAGGGAGGAACTCATATAAGAGTGGACAGGGAGGAACTCATAAGAGTGGACAGGGAGGAACTCATATAAGAGTGGACAGGGAGGAACTCATATAAGAGTGGACTGGGAGGAACTCATATAAGAGTGGACAGACAGCAACTCATATAAGAGTGGACATGGTTGAACTCATATACTAGTGGCAGGCAGCAACTCATATACTAGTGGACAGGGAGGAACTCATATAAGAGTGGACAGGCAGGAACTCATATAAGAGTGGACAGTCAGCAACTCATATAAGAGTGGACAGGGAGGAACTCATATAACAGTGGACAGGGAAGAACTCATATAAGAGTGGACATGCAGGAATTCATATAAGAGTGGACAGGCTGGGACTCATATAATAGTGGACAGGCAACAACTCATATAAGAGTGGACTGGGAGGAACTCATATAAGAGTGGACAATGAGGGACTCATATAAGAGTGGACAATGAGGAACTCATATAAGAGTGGACTGTGAGGAACTCATATAAGAGTGGACAGGGAGGATCTAATATAAGAGTGGACAAGGATGAATTCATATAAGAGTGGACATGCAGCAACTCATATAAGAGTGGACAGGGAGGAACTCATATAAGAGTGGACAGACTGCAACTCAAATAAGAGTGGACATGGATGAACTCATATACTAGTGGCAGGCAGCAACTCATATACTAGTGGACAGGGAGGAACTCATATAAGAGTGGACAGGCAGGAACTCATATAAGAGTGGACAGTCAGCAACTCATATAAGAGTGGACAGGGAGCAACTCATAAAAGAGTGGACAGGGAGCAACTCATAAAATAGTGGACAGGGAGCAACTCATAAAAGAGTGGACAGGGAGCAACTCATATACGAGTGGACAGGGAGCAACTCATATAAGAGTGGACACGCAGGAACTCATATAAGAGTGGACACGCAGGAACTCATATAAGAGTGGACAGGGAGGAACTCATATAAGAGTGGAGAGGGAGGAACTCATATAAGAGTGGACAGAGAGGAACTCATATAAGAGTGGACAGGCAGGAACTCATATAAGAGTGAACAGGGAGGAACTCATACGCGAGAGGACATGCAGGAACTCATATTAGAGTGGACAGGGAGGAACTCATATTAGA
This sequence comes from Siphonodentalium dalli, assembly GCA_032622095.1. Taxonomy (NCBI): domain Eukaryota; kingdom Metazoa; phylum Mollusca; class Scaphopoda; order Gadilida; family Siphonodentaliidae; genus Siphonodentalium; species Siphonodentalium dalli. The sequence goes on from CP136068.1 coordinate 61,752,617, forward strand.
GTGGACAGGGAGGAACTCATATAAGATGGACAGGGAGGAACTCATATTAGAGTGGACAGGGAGGAACTCATAAGAGTGGACAGGGAGGAACTCATATAAGAGTGGACAGGGAGGAACTCATATAAGAGTGGACAGGGAGGAACTCATATAAGAGTGGACAGGGAGGAACTCATATAAGAGTGGACAGGGAGGAACTCATATAAGAGTGAACAGGGAGGAACCCATATAAGAGTGGACAGGCAGGAACTCATATAAGAGTGGACAGGCAGGAACTCATATAAGAGTGGACTGGGAGGAACTCATATAAGAGTGGAAAATGAGGGACTCATATAAGAGTGGACAATGAGGAACTCATATAAGAGTGGACTGTGAGGAACTCATATAAGAGTGGACAGGGAGGAACTAATATAAGAGTGGACAAGGATGAATTCATATAAGAGTGGACATGTAGCAACTCATATAAGAGTGGACAGGGAGGAACTCATATAAGAGTGGACAGACAGCCACTCATATAAGAGTGGACATGGATGAACTCATATACTAGTGGCAGGCAGCAACTCATATACTAGTGGACAGGGAGGAACTCATATAAGAGTGGACAGGAAGGAACTCATATAAGAGTGGACAGTCAGCAACTCATATAAGAGTGGACAGGGGGCAACTCATAAAAGAGTGGACAGGGAGCAACTCATAAAAGAGTGGACAGGGAGCAACTCATAAAAGAGTGGACAGGGAGGAACTCATATAAGAGTGGACAGGGAGGAACTCATAAGAGTGGACAGGGAGGAACTCATATAAGAGTGGACAGGGAGGAACTCATATAAGAGTGGACTGGGAGGAACTCATATAAGAGTGGACAGACAGCAACTCATATAAGAGTGGACATGGATGAACTCATATACTAGTGGCAGGCAGCAACTCATATACTGGTGGACAGGGAGGAACTCATATAGGAGTGGACAGGCAGGAACTCATATAAGAGTGGACAGTCAGCAACTCATATAAGAGTGGACAGGGAGCAACTCATAAAAGAGTGGACAGGGAGCAACTCATAAAAGAGTGGACAGGGAGCAACTCATAAAAGAGTGGACAGGGAGGAACTCATATAAGAGTGGACAGGGAGGAACTCATAAGAGTGGACAGGGAAGAACTCATATAAGAGTGGACATGGAGGAACTCATATAAGAGTGGACAGGCATCAACTCATATAAGAGTGGACTGGGAGGAACTCATATAAGAGTGGACAATGAGGGACTCATATAAGAGTGGACAATGAGGAACTCATATAAGAGTGGACTGTGAGGAACTCATATAAGAGTGGACAGGGAGGAACTAATATAAGAGTGGACAAGGATGAATTCATATAAGAGTGGACATGCAGCAACTCATATAAGAGTGGACAGGGAGGAACTCATATAAGAGTGGACAGACAGCAACTCATATAAGAGTGGACATGGATGAACTCATATACTAGTGGCAGGCAGCAACTCATATACTCGTGGACAGGGAGGAACTCATATAAGAGTGGACAGGCAGGAACTCATATAAGAGTGGACAGTCAGCAACTCATATAAGAGTGGACAGGGAGCAACTCATAAAAGAGTGGACAGGGAGCAACTCATAAAAGAGTGGACAGGGAGCAACTCATAAAAGAGTGGACAGGGAGCAACTCATATAAGAGTGGACAGGGAGCAACTCATATAAGAGTGGACAGGGAGCAACTCATATAAGAGTGGACACGCAGGAACTCATATAAGAGTGGACACGCAGGAACTCATATAAGAGTGGACAGGGAGGAACTCATATAAGAGTGGACAGGGAGGAACTCATATAAGAGTGGACAGAGAGGAACTCATATAAGAGTGGACAGGCAGGAACTCATATAAGAGTGAACAGGGAGGAACTCATATGCGAGTGGACATGCAGGAACTCATATTAGAGTGGACAGGGAGGAACTCATATTAGAGTGGACAGCGAGGAACTCATATAAGATGGACAGGGAGGAACTCATATTAGAGTGGACAGGGAGGAACTCATAAGAGTGGACAGGGAGGAACTCATATAAGAGTTGACAGGGAGGAACTCATATAAGAGTGGACAGGGAGGAACTCATATAAGAGTGGACAGGGAGGAACTCATATAAGAGTGGACAGGGATGAACTCATATAAGAGTGAACAGGGAGGAACCCATATAAGAGTGGACAGGCAGGAACTCATATAAGAGTGGACAGGCAGGAACTCATATAAGAGTGGACAGGCAGGAACTCATATAGCAGTGTACAGGGAGGAACTCATAAGAGTTGACAGGGAGGAACTCATATAAGAGTGGACAGGGAAGAACTCATGTAAGAGTGGACATGCAGGAATTCATATAAGAGTGGACAGGGAGGAACTCATAAGAGTGGACAAGGAGGAACTCATAAGAGTGGACAGGGAGGAACTCATAAGAGTGGACAGGGAAGAACTCATATAAGAGTGGACATGCAGGAATTCATATAAGAGTGGACAGGGAGGAACTCATAAGAGTGGACAGGGAGGAACTCATAAGAGTGGACAGGGAGGAACTCATAAGAGTGGACAGGGAGCAACTCATAAAAGAGTGGACAGGGAGCAACTCATAAAAGAGTGGACAGGGAGGAACTCATATAAGAGTGGACAGGGAGGAACTCATAAGAGTGGACAGGGAGGAACTCATATAAGAGTGGACAGGGAGGAACTCATATAAGAGTGGACTGGGAGGATATCATATAAGAGTGGACAGACAGCAACTCATATAAGAGTGGACATGGATGAACTCATATACTAGTGGCAGGCAGCAAATCATATACTAGTGGACAGGGAGGAACTCATATAAGAGTGGACAGTCAGCAACTCATATAAGAGTGGACAGGGAGCAACTCATAAAAGAGTGGACAGGGAGCAACTCATAAAAGAGTGGACAGGGAGCAACTCATAAAAGAGTGGACTGGGAGGAACTCATATAAGAGTGGATAGGGAGGAACTCATAAGAGTGGACAGGGAGGAACTCATATAAGAGTGGACAGGCAACAACTCATATAAGAGTGGACTGGGAGGAACTCATATAAGAGTGGACAATGAGGGACTCATATAAGAGTGGACAATGAGGAACTCATATAAGAGTGGACTGTGAAAAACTCATATAAGAGTGGACAGGGAGGAACTAATATAAGAGTGGACAAGGATGAATTCATATAAGAGTGGACATGCAGCAACTCATATAAGAGTGGACAGGGAGGAACTCATATAAGAGTGGACAGACAGCAACTCATATAAGAGTGGACATGGATGAACTCATATACTAGTGGCAGGCAGCAACTCATATACTCGTGGACAGGGAGGAACTCATATAAGAGTGGACAGGCATGAACTCATATAAGAGTGGACAGTCAGCAACTCATATAAGAGTGGACAGGTAGCAACTCATAAAAGAGTGGACAGGGAGCAACTCATAAAAGAGTGGACAGGGAGCAACTCATAAAAGAGTGGACAGGGAGCAACTCATATAAGAGTGGACACGCAGGAACTCATATAAGAGTGGACACGCAGGAACTCATATAAGAGTGGACAGGGAGGAACTCATATAAGAGTGGACAGGGAGGAACTCATATAAGAGTGGACAGACAGCAACTCATATAAGAGTGGACATGGATGAACTCATATACTAGTGGCAGGCAGCAACTCATATACTAGTGGACAGGGAGGAACTCATGTAAGAGTGGACAGGCAGGAACTCATATAAGAGTGGACAGTCAGCAACTCATATAAGAGTGGACAGGGAGGAACTCATATAACAGTGGACAGGGAAGAACTCATAAAAGAGTGGACAGGGAGCAACTCATAAAAGAGTGGACTGGGATGAACTCATATAAGAGTGGATAGGGAGGAACTCATAAGAGTGGACAGGGAGGAACTCATATAAGAGTGGACAGGGAGGAACTCATATAAGAGTGGACTGGGAGGAACTCATATAAGAGTGGACAGACAGCAACTCATATAAGAGTGGACATGGATGAACTCATATACTAGTGGCAGGCAGCAACTCATATACTAGTGGACAGGGAGGAACTCATATAAGAGTGGACAGGCAGGAACTCATATAAGAGTGGACAGTCAGCAACTCATATAAGAGTGGACAGGGAGGAACTCATATAACAGTGGACAGGGAAGAACTCATATAAGAGTGGACATGCAGGAATTCATATAAGAGTGGACAGGCTGGGACTCATATAATAGTGGACAGGCAACAACTCATATAAGAGTGGACTGGGAGGAACTCATATAAGAGTGGACAATGAGGGACTCATATAAGAGTGGACAATGAGGAACTCATATAAGAGTGGACTGTGAGGAACTCATATAAGAGTGGACAGGGAGGATCTAATATAAGAGTGGACAAGGATGAATTCATATAAGAGTGGACAATGAGGAACTCATATAAGAGTGGACTGTGAGGAACTCATATAAGAGTGGACAGGGAGGATCTAATATAAGAGTGGACAAGGATGAATTCATATAAGAGTGGACATGCAGCAACTCATATAAGAGTGGACAGGGAGGAACTCATATAAGAGTGGACAGACAGCAACTCAAATAAGAGTGGACATGGATGAACTCATATACTAGTGGCAGGCAGCAACTCATATACTAGTGGACAGGGAGGAACTCATATAAGAGTGGACAGGCAGGAACTCATATAAGCGTGGACAGTCAGCAACTCATATAAGAGTGGACAGGGAGCAACTCATAAAAGAGTGGACAGGGAGCAACTCATAAAATAGTGGACAGGGAGCAACTCATAAAAGAGTGGACAGGGAGCAACTCATATACGAGTGGACAGGGAGCAACTCATATAAGAGTGGACACGCAGGAACTCATATAAGAGTGGACACGCAGGAACTCATATAAGAGTGGACAGGGAGGAACTCATATAAGAGTGGACAGGGAGGAACTCATATAAGAGTGGACAGAGAGGAACTCATATAAGAGTGGACAGGCAGGAACTCATATAAGAGTGAACAGGGAGGAACTCATACGCGAGAGGACATGCAGGAACTCATATTAGAGTGGACAGGGAGGAACTCATATTAGAGTGGACAGGGAGGAACTCATATAAGATGGACAGGGAGGAACTCATATTAGAGTGGACAGGGAGGAACTCATAAGAGTGGACAGGGAGGAACTCATATAAGAGTGGACAGGGAGGAACTCATATAAGAGTGGACAGGGAGGAACTCATATAAGAGTGGACAGGGAGGAACTCATATAAGAGTGAACAGGGAGGAACTCATATAAGAGTGAACAGAGAGGAACCCATATAAGAGTGGACAGGCAGGAACTCATATAAGAGTGGACAGGCAGGAACTCATATAAGAGTGGACTGGGAGGAACTCATATAAGAGTGGAAAATGAGGGACTCATATAAGAGTGGACAATGAGGAACTCATATAAGAGTGGACTGTGAGGAACTCATATAAGAGTGGACAGGGAGGAACTAATATAAGAGTGGACAAGGATGAATTCATATAAGAGTGGACATGTAGCAACTCATATAAGAGTGGACAGGGAGGAACTCATATAAGAGTGGACAGACAGCCACTCATATAAGAGTGGACATGGATGAACTCATATACTAGTGGCAGGCAGCAACTCATATACTAGTGGACAGGGAGGAACTCATATAAGAGTGGACAGGAAGGAACTCATATAAGAGTGGACAGTCAGCAACTCATATAAGAGTGGACAGGGAGCAACTCATAAAAGAGTGGACAGGGAGCAACTCATAAAAGAGTGGACAGGGAGCAACTCATAAAAGAGTGGACAGGGAGGAACTCATATAAGAGTGGACAGGGAGGAACTCATAAGAGTGGACAGGGAGGAACTCATATAAGAGTGGACAGGGAGGAACTCATATAAGAGTGGACTGGGAGGAACTCATATAAGAGTGGACAGACAGCAACTCATATAAGAGTGGACATGGATGAACTCATATACTAGTGGCAGGCAGCAACTCATATACTAGTGGACAGGGAGGAACTCATATAGGAGTGGACAGGCAGGAACTCATATAAGAGTGGACAGTCAGCAACTCATATAAGAGTGGACAGGGAGCAACTCATAAAAGAGTGGACAGGGAGCAACTCATAAAAGAGTGGACAGGGAGCAACTCATAAAAGAGTGGACAGGGAGGAACTCATATAAGAGTGGACAGGGAAGAACTCATAAGAGTGGACAGGGAAGAACTCATATAAGAGTGGACAGGGAGGAACTCATATAAGAGTGGACAGGCAACAACTCATATAAGAGTGGACTGGGAGGAACTCATATAAGAGTGGACAATGAGGGACTCATATAAGAGTGGACAATGAGGAACTAATATAAGAGTGGACTGTGAGGAACTCATATAAGAGTGGACAGGGAGGCACTAATATAAGAGTGGACAAGGATGAATTCATATAAGAGTGGACATGCAGCAACTCATATAAGAGTGGACAGGGAGGAACTCATATAAGAGTGGACAGACAGCAACTCATATAAGAGTGGACATGGATGAACTCATTTACTAGTGGCAGGCAGCAACTCATATACTCGTGGACAGGGAGGAACTCATATAAGAGTGGACAGGCAGGAACCCATATAAGAGTGGACAGTCAGCAACTCATATAAGAGTGGACAGGGAGCAACTCATAAAAGAGTGGACAGGGAGCAACTCATAAAAGAGTGGACAGGGAGCAACTAATAAAAGAGTGGACAGGGAGCAACTCATATAAGAGTGGACAGGGAGCAACTCATATAAGAGTGGACAGGGAGCAACTCATATAAGAGTGGACACGCATGAACTCATATAAGAGTGGACACGCATGAACTCATATAAGAGTGGACAGGGAGGAACTCATATAAGAGTGGACAGGGAGGAACTCATATAAGAGTGGACAGAGAGGAACTCATATAAGAGTGGACAGGCAGGAACTCATATAAGAGTGAACAGGGAGGAACTCATATGCGAGTGGACATGCAGGAACTCATATTAGAGTGGACAGGGAGGAACTCATATTAGAGTGGACAGGGAGGAACTCATATAAGATGGACAGGGAGAAACTCATATTAGAGTGGACAGGGAGGAACTCATAAGATTGGACAGGGAGGAACTCATATAAGAGTTGACAGGGAGGAACTCATATAAGAGTGGACAGGGAGGAACTCATATAAGAGTGGACAGGGAGGAACTCATATAAGAGTGGACAGGGAGGAACTCATATAAGAGTGAACAGGGAGGAACCCATATAAGAGTGTACAGGCAGGAACTCATATAAGAGTGGACAGGCAGGAACTCATATAAGAGTGGACAGGCAGGAACTCATATAGCAGTGTACAGGGAGGAACTCATAAGAGTTGACAGGGAGGAACTCATATAAGAGTGGACAGGGAAGAACTCATGTAAGAGTGGACATGCAGGAATTCATATAAGAGTGGACAGGGAGGAACTCATAAGAGTGGACAAGGAGGAACTCATAAGAGTGGACAGGGAGGAACTCATAAGAGTGGACAGGGAAGAACTCATATAAGAGTGGACATGCAGGAATTCATATAAGAGTGGACAGGGAGGAACTCATAAGAGTGGACAGGGAGGAACTCATAAGAGTGGACAGGGAGGAACTCATAAGAGTGGACAGGGAGCAACTCATAAAAGAGTGGACAGGGAGCAACTCATAAAAGAGTGGACAGGGAGGAACTCATATAAGAGTGGACAGGGAGGAACTCATAAGAGTGGACAGGGAGGAACTCATATAAGAGTGGACAGGGAGGAACTCATATAAGAGTGGACTGGGAGGAACTCATATAAGAGTGGACAGACAGCAACTCATATAAGAGTGGACATGGATGAACTCATAAACTAGTGGCAGGCAGCAAATCATATACTAGTGGACAGGGAGGAACTCATATAAGAGTGTACAGGCAGGAACTCATATAAGAGTGGACAGTCAGCAACTCATATAAGAGTGGACAGGGAGCAACTCATAAAAGAGTGGACAGGGAGCAACTCATAAAAGAGTGGACAGGGAGCAACTCATAAAAGAGTGGACTGGGAGGAACTCATATAAGAGTGGATAGGGAGGAACTCATAAGAGTGGACAGGGAGGAACTCATATAAGAGTGGACAGGGAGGAACTCATATAAGAGTGGACAGGCAACAACTCATATAAGAGTGGACTGGGAGGAACTCATATAAGAGTGGACAATGAGGGACTCATATAAGAGTGGACAATGAGGAACTCATATAAGAGTGGACTGTGAAAAACTCATATAAGAGTGGAAAGGGAGGAACTAATATAAGAGTGGACAAGGATGAATTCATATAAGAGTGGACATGCAGCAACTCATATAAGAGTGGACAGGGAGGAACTCATATAAGAGTGGACAGACAGCAACTCATATAAGAGTGGACAGTCAGCAACTCATATAAGAGTGGACAGGTAGCAACTCATAAAAGAGTGGACAGGGAGCAACTCATAAAAGAGTGGACAGGGAGCAACTCATAAAAGAGTGGACAGGGAGCAACTCATATAAGAGTGGACACGCAGGAACTCATATAAGAGTGGACACGCAGGAACTCATATAAGAGTGGACAGGGAGGAACTCATATAAGAGTGGACAGGGAGGAACTCATATAAGAGTGGACAGAGAGGAACTCATATAAGAGTGGACAGGCAGGAACTCATATAAGAGTGAACAGGGAGGAACTCATATGCGAGTGGACATGCAGGAACTCATATTAGAGTGGACAGGGAGGAACTCATATTAGAGTGGACAGGGAGGAACTCATATAAGATGGACTGGGAGGAACTCATATTAGAGTGGACAGGGAGGAACTCATAAGAGTGGACAGGGAGGAACTCATATAAGAGTTGACAGGGAGGAACTCATATAAGAGTGGACAGGGAGGAACTCATATAAGAGTGGACAGGGAGGAACTCATATAAGAGTGGCCAGGGAGGAACTCATATAAGAGTGAACAGGGAGGAACCCATATAAGAGTGTACAGGCAGGAACTCATATAAGAGTGGACATGCAGGAACTCATATAAGAGTGGACAGGCAGGAACTCATATAGCAGTGTAAAGGGAGGAACTCATAAGAGTTGACAGGGAGGAACTCATATAAGAGTGGACAGGGAAGAACTCATATAAGAGTGGACATGCAGGAATTCATATAAGAGTGGACAGGGAGGAACTCATAAGAGTGGACAGGGAGAAACTCATAAGATTGGACAGGGAGGAACTCATAAGAGTGGACATGGAGGAACTCATAAGAGTGGACAGGCAGGAACTCATATAAGAGTGGACAGGCTGGAACTCATATACGAGTGGACAGGCTGGAACTCATATACGAGTGGACAGGCAGCAACTCATATAATAGTGGACAGGGAGGAACTCATAATAGAGGACAGGGAGGAACTAATATATGAGTGTACATGGAGGAACTAATATAAGAGTGGACAGGGAGGAACTAATATAAGAGTGGACAGGGAGGAACTAATATAAGAGTGGACAGGGAGGAACTAATATAAGAGTGGACAGGGAGGAACTAATATAAGATTGGACAGGGAGGAACTCATATAAGAGTGGACAGGCTGGAACTCATAAGAGTGGACAGGCAGGAATTCATATAAAAGTGGACAGTCAGCAACTCATATAAGAGTGGACAGGGAGGAACTCATATAAGAGTGGACAGACAGCAACTCATATAAGAGTGGACATGGATGAACTCATATACTAGTGGCAGGCAGCAACTCATATACTAGTGGACAGGGAGGAACTCATATAAGAGTGGACAGGCAGGAACTCATATAAGAGTGGACAGTCAGCAACTCATATTAGAGTGGACAGGGAGGAACTCATAAGAGTGGACAGGGAGGAACTCATATAAGAGTGGACAGGGAGGAACTCATATAAGAGTGGACAGGCTGGAACTCATATAAGAGTGGACAGGGAGGATCTCAAATAAGAGTGGACAGGGAGGAACTCATATAACAGTGGACAGGGAAGAACTCATATAAGAGTGGACAGGCTGGGACTCATATAATAGTGGACAGGCAACAACTTATATAAGAGTGGACTGGGAGGAACTCATATAAGAGTGGACAATGAGGGACTCATATAAGAGTGGACAATGAGGAACTCATATAAGAGTGGACTGTGAGGAACTCATATAAGAGTGGACAGGGAGGAACTAATATAAGAGTGGACAAGGATGAATTCATATAAGAGTGGACATGCAGCAACTCATATAAGAGTGGACAGGGAGGAACTCATGTAAGAGTGGACAGACAGCAACTCATATAAAAGTGGACATGGATGAACTCATATACTAGTGGCAGGCAGCAACTCATATACTAGTGGACAGGGAGGAACTCATATAAGAGTGGACAGGCAGGAACTCATATAAGAGTGGACAGTCAGCAACTCATATAAGAGTGGACAGGGAGCAACTCATAAAAGAGTGGACAGGGAGCAACTCATAAAAGAGTGGACAGTGAGCAACTCATAAAAGAGTGGACAGGGAGCAACTCATATACGAGTGGACAGGGAGCAACTCATATAAGAGTGGACACGCAGGAACTCATATAAGATTGGACACGCAGGAACTCATATAAGAGTGGACAGGGAGGAACTCATATAAGAGTGGACAGGGAGGAACTCATATAAGAGAGGACAGAGAGGAACTCATATAAGAGTGGACAGGCAGGAACTCATATAAGAGTGAACAGTGAGGAACTCATATGGGAGTGGACATGCAGGAACTCATATTAGAGTGGGCAGGGAGGAACTCATATTAGAGTGGACAGGGAGGAACTCATATAAGATGGACAGGGAGGAACTCATATTAGAGTGGACAGGGAGGAACTCATAAGAGTGGACAGGGAGGAACTCATATAAGAGTGGACAGGGAGGAACTCATATAAGAGTGGACAGGGAGGAACTCATATAAGAGTGGACAGGGAGGAACTCATATAAGAGTGGACAGGGAGGAACTCATATAAGAGTGAACAGGGAGGAACCCATATAACAGTGGACAGGCAGGAACTCATATAAGAGTGGACAGGCAGGAACTCATATAAGAGTGGACAGGCAGGAACTCATATAGCAGTTTACAGGGAGGAACTCATAAGAGTTGAAAAGGAGGAACTCATATAAGAGTGGACAGGGAAGAACTCATATAAGAGTGGACATGCAGGAATTCATATAAGAGTGGACAGGGAGGAACTCATAAGAGTGGACAGGGAGGAACTCATAAGAGTGGACAGGGAGAAACTCATAAGAGTGGACATGGAGGAACTCATAAGAGTGGACAGGCAGGAACTCATATAAGAGTGGACAGGCTGGAACTCATATACGAGTGGACAGGCTGGAACTCATATACGAGTGGACAGGCAGCAACTCATATAATAGTGGACAGGGATGAACTCATAAGAGAGGACAGGGAGGAACTAATATATGAGTGTACATGGAGGAACTAATATAAGAGTGGACAGGGAGGAACTAATATAAGAGTGGACAGGGAGGAACTAATATAAGAGTGGACAGGGAGGAACTAATATAAGAGTGGACAGGGAGGAACTAATATAAGAGTGGACAGGGAGGAACTCATATAAGAGTGGACAGGCTGGAACTCTTAAGAGTGGACAGGCAGGAATTCATATAAGAGTGGACAGTCAGCAACTCATATAAGAGTGGACAGGGAGGAACTCAAATAAGAGTGGACAGACAGCAACTCATATAAGAGTGGACATGGATGAACTCATATACTAGTGGCAGGCAGCAACTCATATACTAGTGGACAGGGAGGAACTCATATAAGAGTGGACAGGCAGGAACTCATATAAGAGTGGACAGTCAGCAACTCATATTAGAGTGGACAGGGAGGAACTCATAAGAGTGGACAGGGAGGAACTCATATAAGAGTGGACAGGGAGGAACTCATATAAGAGTGGACAAGCTGGAACTCATATAAAAGTGGACAGGGAGGATCTCAAATAAGAGTGGACAGGGAGGAACTCATATCACAGTGGACAGGGAAGAACTCATATAAGAGTGGACATGCAGGAATTCATATAAGAGTGGACAGGCTGGGACTCATATAATAGTGGACAGGCAACAACTCATATAAGAGTGGACTGGGAGGAACTCATATAAGAGTGGAAAATGAGGGACTCATATAAGAGTGGACAATGAGGAACTCATATAAGAGTGGACTGTGAGGAACTCATATAAGAGTGGACAGGGAGGAACTAATATAAGAGTGGACAAGTATGAATTCATATAAGAGTGGACATGCAGCAACTCATATAAGAGTGGACAGGGAGGAACTCATATAAGAGTGGACAGACAGCAACTCATATAAGAGTGGACATGGATGAACTCATATACTAGTGGCAGGCAGCAACTCATATACTAATGGACAGGGAGGAACTCATATAAGAGTGGACAGGCAGGAACTCATATAAGAGTGGACAGTCAGCAACTCATATAAGAGTGGACAGCGAGCAACTCATAAAAGAGTGGACAGGGAGCAACTCATAGTAGAGTGGACAGGGAGCAACTCATAAAAGAGTGGACAGGGAGCAACTCATATACGAGTGGACAGGGAGCAACTCATATAAGAGTGGACACGCAGGAACTCATATAAGAGTGGACACGCAGGAACTCATATAAGAGTGGACAGGGAGGAACTCATATAAGAGTGGACAGGGAGGAACTCATATAAGAGTGGACAGAGAGGAACTCATATAGGAGTGGACAGGCAGGAACTCATATAAGAGTGAACAGGGAGGAACTCATATGCGAGTGGACATGCAGGAACTCATATTAGAGTGGGCAGGGAGGAACTCATATTAGAGTGGACAGGGAGGAACTCATATAAGATGGACAGGGAGGAACTCATATTAGAGTGGACAGGGAGGAACTCATAAGAGTGGACAGGGAGGAACTCATATAAGAGTGGACAGCGAGGAACTCATATAAGAGTGGACAGGGAGGAACTCATATAAGAGTGGACAGGGAGGAACTCATATAAGAGTGGACAGGGAGGAACTCATATAAGAGTGAACAGGGAGGAACCCATATAAGAGTGGACAGGCAGGAACTCATATAAGAGTGGACAGGCAGGAACTCATATAAGAGTGGACAGGCAGGAACTCATATAGCAGTGTACAGGGAGGAACTCATAAGAGTTGACAGGGAGGAACTCATATAAGAGTGGACAGGGAAGAACTCATATAAGAGTGGACATGCAGGAATTCATATAAGAGTGGACAGGGAGGAACTCATAAGAGTGGACAGGTAGGAACTCATAAGAGTGGACAGGGAGGAACTCATAAGAGTGGACATGGAGGAACTCATAAGAGTGGACAGGCAGGAACTCATATAAGAGTGGACAGGCTGGAACTCATATACGAGTGGACAGGCTGGAACTCATGTACGAGTGGACAGGCAGCAACTCATATAATAGTGGACAGGGAGGAACTCATAAGAGAGGACAGGGAGGAACTAATATATGAGTGTACATGGAGGAACTAATATAAGAGTGGACAGGGAGGAACTAATATAAGAGTGGACAGGGAGGAACTAATATAAGAGTGGACAGGGAGGAACTAATATAACAGTGGACAGGGAGGAACTAATATAAGAGTGGACAGGGAGGAACTCATATAAGAGTGGACAGGCTGGAACTCATAAGAGTGGACAGGCAGGAATTCATATAAGAGTGGACAGTCAGCAACTCATATAAGAGTGGACAGGGAGGAACTCATATAAGAGTGGACAGACAGCAACTCATATAAGAGTGGACATGGATGAACTCATATACTAGTGGCAGGCAGCAACTCATATACTAGTGGACAGGGAGGAACTCATATAAGAGTGGACAGGCAGGAACTCATATAAGAGTGGACAGTCAGCAACTCATATTAGAGTGGACAGGGAGGAACTCATAAGAGTGGACAGGGAGGAACTCATATAAGAGTGGACAGGGAGGAACTCATATAAGAGTGGACAGAGAGGAACTCATATAGGAGTGGACAGGCAGGAACTCATATAAGAGTGAACAGGGAGGAACTCATATGCGAGTGGACATGCAGGAACTCATATTAGAGTGGGCAGGGAGGAACTCATATTAGAGTGGACAGGGAGGAACTCATATAAGATGGACAGGGAGGAACTCATATTAGAGTGGACAGGGAGGAACTCATAAGAGTGGACAGGGAGGAACTCATATAAGAGTGGACAGCGAGGAACTCATATAAGAGTGGACAGGGAGGAACTCATATAAGAGTGGACAGGGAGGAACTCATATAAGAGTGGACAGGGAGGAACTCATATAAGAGTGAACAGGGAGGAACCCATATAAGAGTGGACAGGCAGGAACTCATATAAGAGTGGACAGGCAGGAACTCATATAAGAGTGGACAGGCAGGAACTCATATAGCAGTGTACAGGGAGGAACTCATAAGAGTTGACAGGGAGGAACTCATATAAGAGTGGACAGGGAAGAACTCATATAAGAGTGGACATGCAGGAATTCATATAAGAGTGGACAGGGAGGAACTCATAAGAGTGGACAGGTAGGAACTCATAAGAGTGGACAGGGAGGAACTCATAAGAGTGGACATGGAGGAACTCATAAGAGTGGACAGGCAGGAACTCATATAAGAGTGGACAGGCTGGAACTCATATACGAGTGGACAGGCTGGAACTCATGTACGAGTGGACAGGCAGCAACTCATATAATAGTGGACAGGGAGGAACTCATAAGAGAGGACAGGGAGGAACTAATATATGAGTGTACATGGAGGAACTAATATAAGAGTGGACAGGGAGGAACTAATATAAGAGTGGACAGGGAGGAACTAATATAAGAGTGGACAGGGAGGAACTAATATAACAGTGGACAGGGAGGAACTAATATAAGAGTGGACAGGGAGGAACTCATATAAGAGTGGACAGGCTGGAACTCATAAGAGTGGACAGGCAGGAATTCATATAAGAGTGGACAGTCATCAACTCATATAAGAGTGGACAGGGAGGAACTCATATAAGAGTGGACAGACAGCAACTCATATAAGAGTGGACATGGATGAACTCATATACTAGTGGCAGGCAGCAACTCATATACTAGTGGACAGGGAGGAACTCATATAAGAGTGGACAGGCAGGAACTCATATAAGAGTGGACAGTCAGCAACTCATATTAGAGTGGACAGGGAGGAACTCATAAGAGTGGACAGGGAGGAACTCATATAAGAGTGGACAGGGAGGAACTCATATAAGAGTGGACAGGCTGGAACTCATATAAGAGTGGACAGGGAGGATCTTAAATAAGAGTGGACAGGGAGGAACTCATATAACAGTGGACAGGGAAGAACTCATATAAGAGTGGACATGCAGGAATTCATATAAGAGTGGACAGGCTGGGACTCATATAATAGTGGACAGGCAACAACTCATATAAGAGTGGACTGGGAGGAACTCATATAAGAGTGGACAATGAGGGACTCATATCAGAGTGGACAATGAGGAACTCATATAAGAGTGGACTGTGAGGAACACATATAAGAGTGGACAGGGAGGAACTAATATAAGAGTGGACAAGTATGAATTCATATAAGAGTGGACATGCAGCAACTCATATAAGAGTGGACAGGGAGGAACTCATATAAGAGTGGACAGACAGCAACTCATATAAGAGTGGACATGGATGAACTCATATACTAGTGGCAGGCAGCAACTCATATACTAGTGGACAGGGAGGAACTCATATAAGAGTGGACAGGCAGGAACTCATATAAGAGTGGACAGTCAGCAACTCATATAAGAGTGGACAGGGAGCAACTCATAAAAGAGTGGACAGGGAGCAACTCATAAAAGAGTGGACAGGGAGCAACTCATAAAAGAGTGGACAGGGAGCAACTCATATACGAGTGGACAGGGAGCATCTCATATAAGAGTGGACACGCAGGAACTCATATAAGAGTGGACACGCAGGAACTCATATAAGAGTGGACAGGGAGGAACTCATATAAGAGTGGACAGGGAGGAACTCATATAAGAGTGGACAGAGAGGAACTCATATAAGAGTGGACAGGCAGGAACTCATATAAGAGTGAACAGGGAGGAACTCATATGCGAGTGGACATGCAGGAACTCATATTAGAGTGGACAGGGAGGAACTCATATTAGAGTGGACAGGGCGGAACTCATATAAGATGGACAGGGAGGAACTCATATTAGAGTGGACAGGGAGGAACTCATAAGAGTGGACAGGGAGGAACTCATATAAGAGTGGACAGGGAGTAACTCATATAAGAGTGGACAGGGAGGAACTCATATAAGAGTGGACAGGGAGGAACTCATATAAGAGTGAACAGGGAGGAACCCATATAAGAGTGGACAGGCAGGAACTCATATAAGAGTGGACAGGCAGGAACTCATATAAGAGTGGACAGGGAGGAACTCATATAGCAGTGTACAGGGAGGAACTCATATAAGAGTGGACAGGGAGGAACTCATATAAGAGTGGACAGGGAAGAACTCATATAAGAGTGGACATGCAGGAATTCATATAAGAGTGGACAGGGAGGAACTCATAAGAGTGGACAGGGAGGAACTCATAAGAGTGGACAGGGAGGAACTCATAAGAGTGGACATGGAGGAACTCATAAGAGTGGACAGGCAGGAACTCATATAATAGTGGACAGGCTGGAACTCATATACGAGTGGACAGGCTGGAACTCATATACGAGTGGACAGGCAGGAACTCATATAATAGTGGACAGGGAGGAACTCATAAGAGAGGACAGGGAGGAACTAATATATGAGTGTACATGGAGGAACTAATATAAGAGTGGACAGGGAGGAACTAATATAAGAGTGGGCAGGGAGGAACTAATATAAGAGTGGACAGGGAGGAACTAATATAAGAGTGGACAGGGAGGAACTAATATAAGAGTGGACAGGGAGGAACTCATATAAGAGTGGACAGGCTGGAACTCATAAGAGTGGACAGGCAGGAATTCATATAAGAGTGGACAGTCAGCAACTCATATAAGAGTGGATAGGGAGGAACTCATATAAGAGTGGACAGACAGCAACTCATATAAGAGTGGACATGGATGAACTCATATACTAGTGGCAGGCAGCAACTCATATACTAGTGGACAGGGAGGAACTCATATAAGAGTGGACAGGCAGGAACTCATATAAGAGTGGACAGTCAGCAACTCATATTAGAGTGGACAGGGAGGAACTCATAAGAGTGGACAGGGAGGAACTCATATAAGAGTGGACAGGGAGGAACTCATATAAGAGTGGACAGGCTGGAACTCATATAAGAGTGGACAGGGAGGATCTCAAATAAGAGTGGACAGGGAGGAACTCATATAACAGTGGACAGGGAAGAACTCATATAAGAGTGGACATGCAGGAATTCATATAAGAGTGGACAGGCTGGGACTCATATAATAGTGGACAGGCAACAACTCATATAAGAGTGGACTGGGAGGAACTCATATAAGAGTGGACAATGAGGGACTCATATAAGAGTGGACAATGAGGAACTCATATAAGAGTGGACTGTGAGGAACTCATATAAGAGTGGACAGGGAGGAACTAATATAATAGTGGACAAGGATGAATTCATATAAGAGTGGACATGCAGCAACTCATATAAGAGTGGACAGGGAGGAACTCATATAAGAGTGGACAGACAGCAACTCATATAAGAGTGGACATGGATGAACTCATATACTAGTGGCAGGCAGCAACTCATATACTAGTGGACAGGGAGGAACTCATATAAGAGTGGACAGGCAGGAGCTCATATAAGAGTGGACAGTCAGCAACTCATATAAGAGTGGACAGGGAGCAACTCATAAAAGAGTGGACAGGGAGCAACTCATAAAATAGTGGACAGGGAGCAACTCATAAAAGAGTGGACAGGGAGCAACTCATATACGAGTGGACAGGGAGCAACTCATATAAGAGTGGACACGCAGGAACTCATATAAGAGTGGACACGCAGGAACTCATATAAGAGTGGACAGGGATGAACTCATATAAGAGTGGACAGAGAGGAACTCATATAAGAGTGGACAGAGAGGAACTCATATAAGAGTGGACAGGCAGGAACTCATATAAGAGTGAACAGGGAGGAACTCATATGCGAGTGGACATGCAGGAACTCATATTAGAGTGGACAGGGAGGAACTCATATTAGAGTGGACAGGGAGGAACTCATATAAGATGGACAGGGAGGAACTCATATTAGAGTGGACAGGGAGGAACTCATAAGAGTGGACAGGGAGGAACTCATATAAGAGTGGACAGGGAGGAACTCATATAAGAGTGGACAGGGAGGAACTCATATAAGAGTGGACAGGGAGGAACTCATATAAGAGTGGACAGGGAGGAACTCATATAAGAGTGGACAGGGAGGAACTCATATAAGAGTGAACAGGGAGGAACCCATATAAGAGTGGACAGGCAGGAACTCATATAAGAGTGTACAGGCAGGAACTCATATAAGAGTGGACAGGCAGGAACTCATATAGCAGTGTACAGGGAGGAACTCATAAGAGTTGACAGGGAGGAACTCATATAAGAGTGGACAGGGAAGAACTCATATAAGAGTGGACATGCAGGAATTCATATAAGAGTGGACAGGGAGGAACTCATAAGAGTGGACAGGGAGGAACTCATAAGAGTGGACAGGGAGGAACTCATAAGAGTGGACATGGAGGAACTCATAAGAGTGGACAGGCAGGAACTCATATAAGAGTGGACAGGCTGGAACTCATATACGAGCGGACAGACTGGAACTCATATACGAGTGGACAGGCAGCAACTCATATAATAGTGGACAGGGAGGAACTCATAAGAGAGGACAGGGAGGAACTAATATATGAGTGTACATGGAGGAACTAATATAAGAGTGGACAGGGAGGAACTAATATAAGAGTGGACAGGGAGGAACTAATATAAGAGTGGACAGGGAGGAACTCATATAAGTGTGGACAGGCTGGAATTCATAAGAGTGGACAGGCAGGAATTCATATAAGAGTGGACAGTCAGCAACTCATATAAGAGTGGACAGGGAGGAACTCATATAAGAGTGGACAGACAGCAACTCATATAAGAGTGGACATGGGTGAACTCATATACTAGTGGCAGGCAGCAACTCATATACTAGTGGACCGGGAGGAACTCATATAAGAGTGGACAGGCAGGAACTCATATAAGAGTGGACAGTCAGCAACTCATATTAGAGTGGACAGGGAGGAACTCATAAGAGTGGACAGGGAGGAACTCATATAAGAGTGGACAGGGAGGAACTCATATAAGAGTGGACAGGCTGGAACTCATATAAGAGTGGACAGGGAGGAACTCATAAGAGTGGACAGGGAGGAACTCATAAGAGTGGACATGGAGGAACTCATAAGAGTGGACAGGCAGGAACTCATATAAGAGTGGACAGGCTGGAACTCATATACGAGCGGACAGACTGGAACTCATATACGAGTGGACAGGCAGCAACTCATATAATAGTGGACAGGGAGGAACTCATAAGAGAGGACAGGGAGGAACTAATATATGAGTGTACATGGAGGAACTAATATAAGAGTGGACAGGGAGGAACTCATATAAGAGTGGACAGGGAGGAACTCATATAAGAGTGGACAGGGAGGAACTAATATAAGAGTGGACAGGGAGGAACTCATATAAGAGTGGACAGGGAGGAACTCATATAAGAGTGGACAGGCTGGAACTCATATAAGAGTGGACAGGGAGGATCTCAAATAAGAGTGGACAGGGAGGAACTCATATAATAGTGGACAGGCAACAACTCATATAAGAGTGGACTGGGAGGAACTCATATAAGAGTGGACAATGAGGGACTCATATAAGAGTGGACAATGAGGAACTCATATAAGAGTGGACTGTGAGGAACTCATATAAGAGTGGACAGGGAGGAACTCATATAAGAGTGGACAGGGAGGAACTCATATAAGAGTGGACAGAGAGGAACTCATATAAGAGTGGACATGCAGCAACTCATATAAGAGTGGACAGGGAGGAACTCATATAAGAGTGGACAGACATCAACTCATATAAGAGTGGACATGGATGAACTCATATACTAGTGGCAGGCAGCAACTCATATACTAGTGGACAGGGAGGAACTCATATAAGAGTGGACAGGCAGGAGCTCATATAAGAGTGGACAGTCAGCAACTCATATAAGAGTGGACAGGGAGCAACTCATAAAAGAGTAGACAGGGAGCAACTCATAAAATAGTGGACAGGGAGCAACTCATAAAAGAGTGGACAGGGAGCAACTCATATACGAGTGGACAGGGAGCAACTCATATAAGAGTGGACACGCAGGAACTCATATAAGAGTGGACACGCAGGAACTCATATAAGAGTGGACAGGGATGAACTCATATAAGAGTGGACAGAGAGGAACTCATATAAGAATGGACAGAGAGGAACTCATATAAGAGTGGACAGGCAGGAACTCATATAAGAGTGAACAGGGAGGAACTCATATGCGAGTGGACATGCAGGAACTCATATTAGAGTGGACAGGGAGGAACTCATATTAGAGTGGACAGGGAGGAACTCATATAAGATGGACAGGGAGGAACTCATATTAGAGTGGACAGGGAGGAACTCATAAGAGTGGACAGGGAGGAACTCATATAAGAGTGGACAGGGAGGAACTCATATAAGAGTGGACAGGGAGGAACTCATATAACAGTGGACAGGGAGG
Source organism: Siphonodentalium dalli (assembly GCA_032622095.1). Taxonomy (NCBI): domain Eukaryota; kingdom Metazoa; phylum Mollusca; class Scaphopoda; order Gadilida; family Siphonodentaliidae; genus Siphonodentalium; species Siphonodentalium dalli. The sequence continues at coordinate 61,773,460 of CP136068.1, forward strand.
AACTCATATAAGAGTGGACAGGGAGGAACTCATATAAGAGTGGACAGGGAGGAACTCATATAAGAGTGAACAGGGAGGAACCCATATAAGAGTGGATAGGCAGGAACTCATATAAGAGTGTACAGGCAGGAACTCATATAAGAGTGGACAGGCAGGAACTCATATAGCAGTGTACAGGGAGGAACTCATAAGAGTTGACAGGGAGGAACTCATATAAGAGTGGACAGGGAAGAACTCATATAAGAGTGGACATGCAGGAATTCATATAAGAGTGGACAGGGAGGAACTCATAAGAGTGGACAGGGAGGAACTCATAAGAGTGGACAGGGAGGAACTCATAAGAGTGGACATGGAGGAACTCATAAGAGTGGACAGGCAGGAACTCATATAAGAGTGGACAGGCTGGAACTCATATACGAGCGGACAGACTGGAACTCATATACGAGTGGACAGGCAGCAACTCATATAATAGTGGACAGGGAGGAACTCATAAGAGAGGACAGGGAGGAACTAATATATGAGTGTACATGGAGGAACTAATATAAGAGTGGACAGGGAGGAACTCATATAAGAGTGGACAGGGAGGAACTCATATAAGAGTGGACAGGGAGGAACTAATATAAGAGTGGACAGGGAGGAACTCATATAAGAGTGGACAGGGAGGAACTCATATAAGAGTGGACAGGCTGGAACTCATATAAGAGTGGACAGGGAGGATCTCAAATAAGAGTGGACAGGGAGGAACTCATATAATAGTGGACAGGCAACAACTCATATAAGAGTGGACTGGGAGGAACTCATATAAGAGTGGACAATGAGGGACTCATATAAGAGTGGACAATGAGGAACTCATATAAGAGTGGACTGTGAGGAACTCATATAAGAGTGGACAGGGAGGAACTAATATAAGAGTGGACAAGGATGAATTCATATAAGAGTGGACATGCAGCAACTCATATAAGAGTGGACAGGGAGGAAATCATATAAGAGTGGGCAGACAGCAACTCATATAAGAGTGGACATGGATGAACTCATATACTAGTGGCAGGCAGCAACTCATATACTCGTGGACAGGGAGGAACTCATATAAGAGTGGACAGGCAGGAACTCATATAAGAGTGGACAGTCAGCAACTCATATAAGAGTGGAGAGTGAGCAACTCATAAAAGAGTGGACAGGGAGCAACTCATAAAAGAGTGGACAGTGAGCAACTCATAAAAGAGTGGACAGGGAGCAACTCATATAAGAGTGGACAGGGAGCAACTCATATAAGAGTGGACACGCAGGAACTCATATAAGAGTGGACACGCAGGAACTCATATAAGAGTGGACAGGGAGGAACTCATATAAGAGTGGACAGGGAGGAACTCATATAAGAGTGGACAGAGAGGAACTCATATAAGAGTGGACAGGCAGGAACTCATATAAGAGTGAACAGGGAGGAACTCATATGCGAGTGGACATGCAGGAACTCATATTAGAGTGGACAGGGAGGAACTCATATTAGAGTGGACAGGGAGGAACTCATATAAGATGGACAGGGAGGAACTCATATTAGAGTGGACAGGGAGGAACTCATAAGAGTGGACAGGGAGGAACTCATATAAGAGTGGACAGGGAGGAACTCATATAAGAGTGGACAGGGAGGAACTCATATAAGAGTGGACAGGGAGGAACTCATATAAGAGTGGACATGGAGGAAATCATATAAGAGTGAACAGGGAGGAACCCATATAAGAGTGGACAGGCAGGAACTCATATAAGAGTGGACAGGCAGGAACTCATATAAGAGTGGACAGGCAGGAACTCATATAGCAGTGTACAGGGAGGAACTCATAAGAGTTGACAGGGAGGAACTCATATAAGAGTGGACAGGGAAGAACTCATATAAGAGTGGACATGCAGGAATTCATATAAGAGTGGACAGGGAGGAACTCATAAGAGTGGACAGGGAGGAACTCATAATAGTGGACAGGGAGGAACTCATAAGAGTGGACATGGAGGAACTCATAAGAGTGGACAGGCAGGAACTCATATAAGAGTGGACAGGCTGGAACTCATATACGAGTGGACAGGCTGGAACTCATATACGAGTGTACAGGCAGCAACTCATATAATAGTGGACAGGGAGGAACTCATAAGAGAGGACAGGGAGGAACTAATATATGAGTGTACATGGAGGAACTAATATAAGAGTGGACAGGGAGGAACTAATATAAGAGTGGACAGGGAGGAACTAATATAAGAGTGGACAGGGAGGAACTAATATAAGAGTGGACAGGGAGGAACTAATATAAGAGTGGACAGGGAGGAACTCATATAAGAGTGAACAGGCTGGAACTCATAAGAGTGGACAGGCAGGAATTCATATAAGAGTGGACAGTCAGCAACTCATATAAGAGTGGACAGGGAGGAACTCATATAAGAGTGGACAGACAGCAACTCATATAAGAGTGGACATGGATGAACTCATATACTAGTGGCAGGCAGCAACTCATATACTAGTGGACAGGGAGGAACTCATATAAGAGTGGACAGGCAGGAACTCATATAAGAGTGGACAGTCAGCAACTCATATTAGAGTGGACAGGGAGGAACTCATAAGAGTGGACAGGGAGGAACTCATATAAGAGTGGACAGGGAGGAACTCATATAAGAGTGGACAGGCTGGAACTCATATAAGAGTGGACAGGGAGGATCTCAAATAAGAGTGGACAGGGAGGAACTCATATAACAGTGGACAGGGAAGAACTCATATAAGAGTGGACATGCAGGAATTCATATAAGAGTGGACAGGCTGGGACTCATATAATAGTGGACAGGCAACAACTCATATAAGAGTGGACTGGGAGGAACTCATATAAGAGTGGACAATGAGGGACTCATATAAGAGTGGACAATGAGGAACTCATATAAGAGTGGACTGTGAGGAACTCATATAAGAGTGGACAGGGAGGAACTAATATAAGAGTGGACAAGGATGAATTCATATAAGAGTGGACATGCAGCAACTCATATAAGAGTGGACAGGGAGGAACTCATATAAGAGTGGACAGACAGCAACTCATATAAGAGTGGACATGGATGAACTCATATACTAGTGGCAGGCAGCAACTCATATACTAGTGGACAGGGAGGAACTCATATAAGAGTGGACAGGCAGGAACTCATATAAGAGTGGACAGTCAGCAACTCATATAAGAGTGGACAGGGAGCAACTCATAAAAGAGTGGACAGGGAGCAACTCATAAAATAGTGGACAGGGAGCAACTCATAAAAGAGTGGACAGGGAGCAACTCATATACGAGTGGACAGGGAGCAACTCATATAAGAGTGGACACGCAGGAACTCATATAAGAGTGGACACGCAGGAACTCATATAAGAGTGGACAGGGAGGAACTCATATAAGAGTGGACAGGGAGGAACTCATATAAGACTGGACAGAGAGGAACTCATATAAGAGTGGACAGGCAGGAACTCATATAAGAGTGAACAGGGAGGAACTCATATGCGAGTGGACATGCAGGAACTCATATTAGAGTGGACAGGGAGGAACTCATATTAGAGTAGACAGGGAGGAACTCATATAAGATGGACAGGGAGGAACTCATATTAGAGTGGACAGGGAGGAACTCATAAGAGTGGACAGGGAGGAACTCATATAAGAGTGGACAGGGAGGAACTCATATAAGAGTGGACAGGGAGGAACTCATATAAGAGTGGACAGGGAGGAACTCATATAAGAGTGGACAGGGAGGAACTCATATAAGAGTTAACAGGGAGGAACCCATATAAGAGTGGACAGGCAGGAATTCATATAAGAGTGGACAGGCAGGAACTCATATAAGAGTGGACTGGGAGGAACTCATATAAGAGTGGAAAATGAGGGACTCATATAAGAGTGGACAATGAGGAACTCATATAAGAGTGAACAGGGAGGAACCCATATAAGAGTGGACAGGCAGGAACTCATAAGAGTGGACAGGGAGGAACTCATATAAGAGTGGACAGGGAGGAACTCATATAAGAGTGGACAAGGATGAATTCATATAAGAGTGGACATGCAGCAACTCATATAAGAGTGGACAGGGAGGAACTCATATAAGAGTGGACAGACAGCAACTCATATAAGAGTGGACATGGATGAACTCATATACTAGTGGAAGGCAGCAACTCATATACTAGTGGACAGGGAGGAACTCATATAAGAGTGGACAGGAAGGAACTCATATAAGAGTGGACAGGGAGGAACTCATATAAGAGTGGACAGGGAGGAACTCATATAAGAGTGGACAGAGAGGAACTCATATAAGAGTGGACAGGCAGGAACTCATATAAGAGTGAACAGGGAGGAACTCATATGCGAGTGGACATGAAGGAACTCATATTAGAGTGGACAGGGAGGAACTCATATAAGAGTGGACAGGGAGGAACTCATATAAGATGGATAGGGAGGAACTCATATTAGAGTGGACAGGGAGGAACTCATAAGAGTGGACAGGGAGGAACTCATATAAGAGTGGACAGGGAGGAACTCATATAAGAGTGGACAGGGAGGAACTCATATAAGAGTGGACAGGGAGGAACTCATATAAGAGTGGACATGGAGGAACTCATATAAGAGTGAACAGAGAGGAACCCATATAAGAGTGGACAGGGAGGAACTCATATAAGAGTGGACAGGCAGGAACTCATATAAGAGTGGACAGGCAGGAACTCATATAGCAGTGTACAAGGAGGAACTCATAAGAGTTGACAGGGAGGAACTCATATAAGAGTGGACAGGGAAGAACTCATATAAGAGTGGACATGCAGGAATTCATATAAGAGTGGACAGGGAGGAACTCATATAAGAGTGGACAGACAGCAACTCATATAAGAGTGGACATGGATGAACTCATATACTAGTGGCAGGCAGCAACTCATATAATAGTGGACAGGGAGGAACTCTTATAAGAGTGGACAGGCAGGAACTCATATAAGAGTGGACAGTCAGCAACTCATATAAGAGTGGACAGGGAGCAACTCATAAAAGAGTGGACAGGGAGCAACTCATAAAATAGTGGACAGGGAGCAACTCATAAAAGAGTGGACAGGGAGCAACTCATATACGAGTGGACAGGGAGCAACTCATATAAGAGTGGACACGCAGGAACTCATATAAGAGTGGACACGCAGGAACTCATATAAGAGTGGACAGGGAGGAACTCATATAAGAGTGGACAGGGAGGAACTCATATAAGAGTGGACAGAGAGGAACTCATATAAGAGTGGACAGGCAGGAACTCATATAAGAGTGAACAGGGAGGAACTCATATGCGAGTGGACATGCAGGAACTCATATTAGAGTGGACAGGGAGGAACTCATATAAGATGGACAGGGAGGAACTCATATAAGATGGACAGGGAGGAACTCATATTAGAGTGGACAGGGAGGAACTCATAAGAGTGAACAGGGAGGAACTCATATAAGAGTGGACAGGGAGGAACTCATATAAGAGTGGACAGGGAGGAACTCATATAAGAGTGGACAGGGAGGAACTCATATAAGAGTGGACAGGGAGGAACTCATATAAGAGTGAACAGGGAGGAACCCATATAAGAGTGGACAGGCAGGAATTCATATAAGAGTGGACAGGCAGGAACTCATATAAGAGTGGACTGGGAGGAACTCATATAAGAGTGGAAAATGAGGGACTCATATAAGAGTGGAAAATGAGGGACTCATATAAGAGTGAACAGGGAGGAACCCATATAAGAGTGGACAGGCAGGAACTCATAAGAGTGGACAGGGAGGAACTCATATAAGAGTGGACAGGGAGGAACTCATATAAGAGTGGACAAGGATGAATTCATATAAGAGTGGACATGCAGCAACTCATATAAGAGTGGACAGGGAGGAACTCATATAAGAGTGGACAGTCAGCAACTCATATAAGAGTGGACATGGATGAACTCATATACTAGTGGCAGGCAGCAACTCATATACTAGTGGACAGGGAGGAACTCATATAAGAGTGGACAGGAAGGAACTCATATAAGAGTGGACAGGGAGGAACTCATATAAGAGTGGACAGGGAGGAACTCATATAAGAGTGGACAGAGAGGAACTCATATAAGAGTGGACAGGCAGGAACTCATATAAGAGTGAACAGGGAGGAACTCATATGCGAGTGGACATGCAGGAACTCATATTAGAGTGGACAGGGAGGAACTCATATAAGAGTGGACAGGGAGGAACTCATATAAGATGGATAGGGAGGAACTCATATTAGAGTGGACAGGGAGGAACTCATAAGAGTGGACAGGGAGGAACTCATATAAGAGTGGACAGGGAGGAACTCATATAAGAGTGGACAGGGAGGAACTCATATAAGAGTGGACAGGGAGGAACTCATATAAGAGTGGACATGGAGGAACTCATATAAGAGTGAACAGAGAGGAACCCATATAAGAGTGGACAGGCAGGAACTCATATAAGAGTGGACAGGCAGGAACTCATATAAGAGTGGACAGGCAGGAACTCATATAGCAGTGTACAGGGAGGAACTCATAAGAGTTGACAGGGAGGAACTCATATAAGAGTGGACAGGGAAGAACTCATATAAGAGTGGACATGCAGGAATTCATATAAGAGTGGACAGGGAGGAACTCATAAGAGTGGACAGGGAGGAACTCATAAGAGTGGACAGGGAGGAACTCATAAGAGTGGACATGGAGGAACTCATAAGAGTGGACAGGCAGGAACTCATATAAGAGTGGACAGGCTGGAACTCATATACGAGTGGACAGGCTGGAACTCATATACGAGTGGACAGGCAGCAACTCATATAATAGTGGACAGGGAGGAACTCATAAGAGAGGACAGGGAGGAACTAATATATGAGTGTACATGGAGGAACTAATATAAGAGTGGACAGAGAGGAACTAATATAAGAGTGGACAGGGAGGAACTAATATAAGAGTGGACAGGGAGGAACTAATATTAGAGTGGACAGGGAGGAACTAATATAAGAGTGGACAGGGAGGAACTCATATAAGAGTGGACAGGCTGGAACTCATAAGAGTGGACAGGCAGGAATTCATATAAGAGTGGACAGTCAGCAACTCATATAAGAGTGAACAGGGAGGAACTCATATAAGAGTGGACAGACAGCAACTCATATAAGAGTGGACATGGATGAACTCATATACTAGTGGCAGGCAGCAACTCATATACTAGTGGACAGGGAGGAACTCATATAAGAGTGGACAGGCAGGAACTCATATAAGAGTGGACAGTCAGCAACTCATATTAGAGTGGACAGGGAGGAACTCATAAGAGTGGACAGGGAGGAACTCATATAAGAGTGGACAGGGAGGAACTCATATAAGAGTGAACAGGCTGGAACTTATATAAGAGTGGACAGGGAGGATCTCAAATAAGAGTGGACAGGGAGGAACTCATATAACAGTGGACAGGGAAGAACTCATATAAGAGTGGACATGCAGGAATTCATATAAGCGTGGACAGGCTGGGACTCATATAATAGTGGACAGGCAACAACTCATATAAGAGTGGACTGGGAGGAACTCATATAAGAGTGGACAATGAGGGACTCATATAAGAGTGGACAATGAGGAACTCATATAAGAGTGGACTGTGAGGAACTCATATAAGAGTGGACAGGGAGGAACTAATATAAGAGTGGACAAGGATGAATTCATATAAGAGTGGACATGCAGCAACTCATATAAGAGTGGACAGGGAGGAACTCATATAAGAGTGGACAGACAGCAACTCATATAAGAGTGGACAGTCAGCAACTCATATAAGAGTGGACAGGGAGCAACTCATAAAAGAGTGGACAGGGAGCAACTCATATAATAGTGGACAGGGAGCAACTCATAAAAGAGTGGACAGGAAGCAACTCATATAAGAGTGGACACGCAGGAACTCATATAAGAGTGGACACGCAGGAACTCATATAAGAGTGGACAGGGAGGAACTCATATAAGAGTGGACATGGAGGAACTCATATAAGAGTGGACAGAGAGGAACTCATATAAGAGTGGACAGGCAGGAACTCATATAAGAGTGAACAGGGAGGAACTCATATGCGAGTGGACATGCAGGAACTCATATTAGAGTGGACAGGGAGGAACTCATATTAGAGTAGACAGGGAGGAACTCATATAAGATGGACAGGGAGGAACTCATATTAGAGTGGACAGGGAGGAACTCATAAGAGTGGACAGGGAGGAACTCATATAAGAGTGGACAGGGAGGAACTCATATAAGAGTGGACAGGGAGGAACTCATATAAGAGTGGACAGTGAGGAACTCATATAAGAGTGGACAGGGAGGAACTCATATAAGAGTGAACAGGGAGGAACCCATATAAGAGTGGACAGGCAGGAACTCATATAAGAGTGGACAGGCAGGAACTCATATAAGAGTGGACTGGGAGGAACTCATATAAGAGTGGAAAATGAGGGACTCATATAAGAGTGGACAATGAGGAACTCATATAAGAGTGGACTGTGAGGAACTCATATAAGAGTGGACAGGGAGGAACTAATATAAGAGTGGACAAGGATGAATTCATATAAGAGTGGACATGCAGCAACTCATATAAGAGTGGACAGGGAGGAAATCATATAAGAGTGGACAGACAGCAACTCAGATAAGAGTGGACATGGATGAACTCATATACTAGTGGCAGGCAGCAACTCATATACTAGTGGACAGGGAGGAACTCATATAAGAGTGGACAGGAAGGAACTCATATAAGAGTGGACAGGAAGGAACTCATATAAGAGTGGACAGGGAGCAACTCATAAAAGAGTGGACAGGGAGCAACTCATAAAAGAGTGGACAGGGAGCAACTCATAAAAGAGTGGACAGGGAGGAACTCATATAAGAGTGGACAGGGAGGAACTCATAAGAGTGGACAGGGAGGAACTCATATAAGAGTGGACAGGGAGGAACTCATATAAGAGTGGACTGGGAGGAACTCATATAAGAGTGGACAGACAGCAACTCATATAAGAGTGGACATGGATGAACTAATATACTAGTGGCAGGCAGCAACTCATATACTAGTGGACAGGGAGGAACTCATATAAGAGTGGACAGGCAGGAACTCATATAAGAGTGGACAGTCAGCAACTCATATACGAGTGGACATGGAGCAACTCATAAAAGAGTGGACAGGGAGCAACTCATAAAAGAGTGGACAGGGAGCAACTCATAAAAGAGTGGACAGGGAGGAACTCATATAAGAGTGGACAGGGAGGAACTCATAAGAGTGGACAGGGAGGAACTCATATAAGAGTGGACAGGGAGGAACTCATATAAGAGTGGACAGGCAACAACTCATATAAGAGTGGACTGGGAGGAACTCATATAAGAGTGGACAATGAGGGACTCATATAAGAGTGGACAATGAGGAACTCATATAAGAGTGGACTGTGAGGAACTCATATAAGAGTGGACAGGGAGGAACTAATATAAGAGTGGACAAGGATGAATTCATATAAGAGTGGTCATGCAGCAACTCATATAAGAGTGGACAGGGAGGAACTCATATAAGAGTGGACAGACAGCAACTCATATAAGAGTGGACATGGATGAACTCATATACTAGTGGCAGGCAGCAACTCATATACTCGTGGACAGGGAGGAACTCATATAAGAGTGGACGCCCCTGCGATATGATCATGAATTGTTCATGAATTGTCCATGAACCATTCTTGAACTTTGTTCGTGAAGTATTCACGAATGTTCATGAATCATTCATGAACTTAAAATTGGACAACAGAAAGGTTCATGAACAGGGTTCATGAAATATCTAGTTCATGAATATTTTGAGTTCATGAATATTCATGAAACTTTGATATTCATGAATAGTTTTAAGTTCATGAATTATTCATGAAACTTAAGGTTTATGAACATGTCCAATTTTAAGTTCATGAATTATTCATGAATACTTCTTGAATAAATTTTGTGAATAATTCATGAACATTCATGAACTCAAACTGAAGTTTCATGAACTGTTCATAAAGTCAAAAGTCAATTGAATAACATGAACTTTCGTAACAGACACACATTATACATTTGAAAACTATGATGAAATAACCTTAATTGAACTCCCTTTCAATCAGCTGGCAAGGAATACAAAAATATCTTGGTTGTTGTTTTCTGATAGAATTTATTGATATTTAACATACGGTACCGAATAACCATGTACTCTTGAGGTCCAAATAAGCATATGCTGCAGAATAAGAGTACAAGGTGAAAAGTTCTGCTAAATTCAATAAGAATACTGGGCGGATTAAGAGTACAGGGTGTCAATTTACAAAATGGAAGCAAATCTATATGAAATTCTATAAGGTTAACCATATATATTTCTCATTTTGTGCACTGTTTGTTCAATGTTGTCATAGGAGTTACCAAACAGACTCCCAGCAATAAGTTTGCACTATCTTTTCCTGATCTGATTAAATGCTCCAGCAAATCTGAGATAGGCAGATATTATAAATCTCTTGAAAATCCTGCTTAAAATAAACATTAGTGTTAACGGACACAAATAAGCACCATACAGGGTGGCAACTTTTCCAAAAATTAATAAACATGGGTATGCCTATTTGGATTCCAAGAGTACAGATTATTTACAGAACATCCAGAAAGTAAGAAAGGATACAATTTAAGACGACATCTTTTTAAATTTCATCCTTTCCACTTTCTGGATATTCTGAACCTTCTCGACCATTGTCTTTCGAGAAAACGATTCACCAAATCTGTCCCGAAGGACAGCACTCATCACGCGGACTTTGTCCTGGTCCATAGCGGGCCTCGGACCATCAGCCCCCGATTTGGCACAACATTTCCCACTCAGGGAAGAACCCCGGATCTCTTCCAGGGAAAACAGCTTTCTGAATAGCACTTCAACACCTTCGGTTATCCCCACTTTTTCAACAGATTGGCTGAGCTCTGACTTTCTAGATCCATTATAAAGAACTTCATCATCCTCTTTGGATTTCGAAACAGTTTCAACACGACGTTTGAAGCGCCGAAGCTCGTTCTTCAGCTCTTCAACCTCCTTCTCCAAGGCCATCATTCTTCTATCACTGAAAAGAATTATTCAACACTACTATTAGGTTTCTTCCATATTATTGATTCACATCAATTTAAAAGTTGGAAAGTCAGACTAAACTACAGTTGAACAAGATGTTCGCATCAAAGTTGTTGGGTCAAGTTTTTGATGGTTTAATCCACTGAATACTTAGTAATGAGCTCATAATCTTCTTCACTGGGTTAAATTTGCTAAAATTACAAAAAGGTCATACTAATATCTCGGGCAAAGACATGACTATTACCAATAAATGAAACTCCAGTGAAATTTGTAACTTCAGCTGAAGTTTGTTTGAGTTAATTACATATCAAGGTAAAATTGTGCATATTAATAGGGCCCTGCAAATCGGCTATTCAAGGCACACGCATTGAATCCAGTACCGGGTATGTTACCATTTTATTGAGGAACATTATAGTCAGTTAGTATTGTGACTGATTGTATGGACTTATTAGCGCAAGCAACAATCACACCATGACAAAGAATGAAATACCTTCATCTTTAAGATAAAGTATATACAGGTCCTGTAAAATGTAAATTACTTTTATACATCGTTTTTTTTAATAATCCACACTCAAGATATGTCATTTAATTGACTAGTAGAGACAACATATACATGTTTCACAGATATTATCCTGATACGAAAATATTTTATTCCAGTTCAATTATCAATCCTGAATTCTAGATCACCGATATCAAATGGGGGTCATAACTGATAACTCCACCAAGAAAAGTTTAACTCGACTGATTTGTTGATGTTTGTTTGAACCTTAATCTAGATCAAAATTGGGTTACATTTTTCTAAATGAACCTTTATCACGAGTCCAAGATAAGAATTTCACAACAAAACATTTCCCAAGATAAATGACAATTAGGTTGATTATGTACCTGTTTTTGTTGCTGGCCGTGCCCCTTTCTTTTGTCAACGATGATGGAATTTCTCTTTCCTCTGAAGAATCTGCAACATAGTAAAATTAACTAAATCAGTCGGAACCGAATAAAGTTGCATACATGTATGTATTATTCAAGAACAATGTCAACATCTGAAATTAAACCTTTAAATAGGTAACAAACTCACGGTTCTAAGGATATCTATAAACAAGAGTACAGGTGTACTTTAAATAGGTAACAAACTCACGGTTCTAAGGATATCTATAAACAAGAGCACAGGTGTAGAGTGGAAAAATATGCCCATTAGCCATTTGAATTGTGCTACCGCAAAATACAAATACATGTATATTAGGATAATAGGATTGAGATATTAAAAATTGACCTGTATGTTGGGCTGACACTGAGCAAAGTAAAAAAAAGGGTCACTAACTGACCACATAAAATACTCTGAATCATATTCGAACTTGACCTATATTTTGCGCTGATAAACTAGCATACAAATTTTGGTTCAGTTCATATAAACCAGTCTGGAGATTCCAAGTCATAAAATTTGAAAAGGGTCATAACTTGGTTAAAAAAAAAATGTTCAGAACGAACTCAGAATCAAACTTGATCTATATTTTGGGCTGATATTAATCGCAACGCAATTCAAAATTTTTGAATTCCACATATAAACCCAAACTAAAATTTAATCAGCCGCAAACCAAAAAATTTTAACAGGCGAACGGACACAAACAGAAGGACTGACTGGTTACAAAATACGAAAACAATTTAAAATGGCGTATGCAAAATAATCTCAGGACATAATTAACCTTGACCGGGTTGACTCTTCAGATTAACAATCACTTTCTGATAATTGGTCATACCTTCTGAAGATCCCAGCTCTTGAATACTATCCTTTGGTTTATTCAAATCTACATGTACAAGTTCTGGTTCTTTTGTTCGTTTTGGACTTGGTTCATTTCTGTTTGTTTCCGACTCTTGGTCGGCAGCTTTACGTTTTTTAACGTTCTCAGTATCTTCTGTGTCTATAACTGAAAAACAATATAATCTTATATATAATCATTCAGAATTTAGACAATAGATCGCAGACACAGGACCCCTGTAGAAAATTTGGTTTACATTTAATTGAGAAAGTTCTGAGAAAACGTCAGTAAATGGAGTGATATATATATATTTTACAACATGAGGATAGAATCAGTAGAATCGTATGGAATATGTTCTGTGGTATGACAGAAAGGGAAAAAATGGCTGGCGGGGGGGGGGATGGGACCTTTAAAGGGACATCTGCCCTACTGGCAGAAAGCCTGGGTATGCTAAAATTAAACTAGAGGTGTGACTGTCCCAATGGGACTAAGGATACCCCCGTGTTTTTAAAATACTAAGATGTTTCAAATGTCAGTAAACATTTAGTTAAAATAATAAAATAACAGTTCCCATTGCAGGTGCACAAACCTAACCATAATCTTAAACCTATAGACCGAAAAATGTAGGAATAAAAGCTCGACAAAATTATGCATTTGTAAATATGTTCCAAGTCGAAAAAGGGAAATAACTCCATAAAAAAAAATCAGACAGACATCATAATCGCAGGTGCACATGTTCTCATGGTACTAAATATCAGTGCCAAGATTAAAAAACATTGACCTAAAAATGTAGAAATAAAAGCTCGGACAAAATTACGCATGTTGCAAACAAATTTCTAAGTCGAAAAAGGGAGATAACTCCACCAAAAAATGCCAGACAGACGTCATAATCGCAGGTGCACAGGTTCCCATGGTGGTCGATGCCTTGCAAAGTTTCACGAATATTTATAAAAAAAACGACTGAGAAAAACTCCGGACAAAGTTGTGTCCATGGACGGACGGACGGATAAGCTGACTTCAGTATACCCCCCCTAACTTCGTTGTGGGCGTATAATTAACCAGACCAGGCAACAATCAAGATTGTGTATAAAACAGCTACAAGTTGGGCATTGATTAACCCCACCCTTGTTACTCGCATGGCCACTGAAGCATGCTGATTGGTCCAGAAATGAAGGAGCCTATAAAAATGGCCACCCGTCTTCCGATACAGACATTGCTTTTATATATTTATTCGATAACTTTTCAGATGTGTATTTGTCTTCATCATGCTAATATCATGCAGCAGTAGCATTCATAGAAATGAAACCTTTGCAGTATCCATCTTTACTACAACTTTTTAAAAGTTTTCTTGCATATTGTTTTTTTATCAATCAGAAGATCACAGAAATTTACTCACGGTTAATCAGATTGTCTGCAGGTGGTGAGTATCTATGATTAAGTTGTTTCTTCTTTTTTCTATCCTCAAGATATTTTCGATCATCTGGAAGTATAAAATATTCTTAATTCTATCAAATGTTAACACAATAATATTAATATAGGACAATGTTGAAATATTGGGCTGACTCCAATGTTGAAATATTGGGCTGACTTGTTTTAAATCGTGCATCCAAATATATGGTTACAACAGCCAAATGAAATATGGGAACTATTTTATTAAAAAACATGCCATCAGTATCACTATCAGACTTGATATTATTTGTCTTTGAAAGTATCACCATCAAATTCAAAGTCACTATTTTGTGCCACTGCAGACGCTACGATTAAAATCGTACATGTAATTGGGGGAAAATATATTTTTGAGAATTATTTTCTGGATTTACATCACTTGACCTAAATTTGAAAAATAAATATAAAATTCAAAAATAGATACACCAACATTATAATGGAACGAGTTCCAAGCAGACCCACCAGATTATGGCAGATAAAAATATCTTAAATACATGTTGTTTCCAACCACAGGCCTTCTAAACAGTGAGTGATAAATAATTTAAATATTTATTTTATCAATATTTACCTATAAGAAGACATACTCACATAGGTAAATATTAATTAAAAAAAATTAATTATTTATCACTCACTGTTTAGAAGGCCTATGTTTCCAACACCATACCAAGTCACACCATCTCCCTCTAAGTCTTAAGACTTGACGACCTCTCTCTAACTTACTTACTTAGTCTAAAGTCTTGACGAAGTAAAAACATACCTCGAAAATAGGGTATGCAAAAGTCTAAAACATCATGCTATTTTGATCAAATTCGTTACAACACAATACAACAGCTTTTAAAACTTAGCTTAATGAATCATCCTGTCATTAATTTATTACTTATTAATATTAGTTAGTATGATAAGTAACCGTAGCGGCTTTTGGTACAGACCGTACTGAGTCTGATATTAATTTCTACCATCGGGGGATTCCCCGGAGACTCGCGGAGTCTCTCATATTTACATGTGTGATGACGTCATATGATTTGTGCTATTTTAATTTTAACAAAATTGCAAGCACATAGCATGATTGGTTTCCATAAAAAAATTAATGAATTGTGTTTGTTGAATTGAAAATGAAATGAAAGGAAATTTAAAAAATAAAAACTTGAAAAGGACCAAATTGTGTGAGATATTCACTAATTCAGCATATAATTTAGAGGGAGGTGGGGCAGCGAGAAAAAAGAATATAAATTCAAGACTTACCACTCAATTCGCAGATGATGGCTTTATATGGTTTTCCTTTGTATTTGGCTTTGATGATTTCTCCGGCCTTGTATAAACTGACGTCTTTCCTGGGTTCCAATATTGTTACCACACTGATAACGTTTACCCACTGATCTTCCCATTCGAGCAATGCGTATGTTCCAGCCATAACGTTAGTTAGCGATACAAGTTAAAACTAGATTTGAACGAAGAATTGCGTGAAAATCTCGGACCCAATGATCGAATGTTATCAAATTCAAAATCGAACCCAAATTGCGCCAATTCCAATGTCCAATACAATTCCCCAAATTCCCAAGACTCGACAAGAGAACCAACCAGATCTACTCTTACGGAATTGTGATTCGGTTCCGCCGCAGAATTAGGTGAATTGAATTATGGGAAGGCATTCCTGGCAATCAAAACAGACATGGCTGACGCATCAACTTCAAGTTCCAAAGAAAATAATTTCTGTACTGTTATAATAGACGGAAAAAATCAGTTTGAGTGCAAATTGTGCCGGCGTTACTTCACGACTAAATTTAGCATTCTCTGCCATTTGAAATCGGCACATGACATGAGTACGTAATATTTAAATTGAGAATACTGAGTCAAGAACTTTCAGAACTTATACTAAGTTATAGAAGTTATAACTCGCTAGCACTGCACCGAAAATTGCGAAATTGATGATTGCAATGAATCGAATGATAGACCATGTCAGTATGTGATGTATGATGTCGGCTGGTAGTCTAGTCTGACGATAATACAATTGCCTTGAAATTTTATCATGGGCTAATAATATGGGAACTGTCTGAGAGGAGTCAGGAATGTTGTAAAAAATAAAACATTCATTGATTCAAAAACATGTTCAAAATTTCAAACTATTACTACTAGTACTTAGTGGTATTACTATTAGTACTACTACTAGTATAGTTAGTTCATATAGTTAGTCATGAATGTAGTGCGTATCCTTCTACATTACTATAGTATAGTAGGCCTAGTAATTGCCCCCCCCCCCCAGTTAACATCAGTGAGATGAATCCCGATCACCAAGTGTTGTGATAACACACTGTGATAATGAACCATTTGCATCAAATGTTTGTTTTGAAAGCACCCCTTTTAATTAGTCTTCACTTACCTTAAGTGCGTTCAGTTGTCAAAACATCGTGTCATTCTTTACTCCAGTCCACGCATTGACATAATTAATGAATAAACACATGTTTTGTTGGTCAAAATCTTTAATAATATATCATCAAAGAACATAAAAGAACATAATCACTATTAACAATTTCTGGACAACCCGCCCTTATTTATCGGGACAACCCGCCCCGAAAATAGCAGAGGGGCGGGTAGTCCCGTTCCCGGCCAATTTTTTTTTACTTTTTAGTATTGGGAGGAATAAATTTGCACCCCCCTTTGAGTCAAGTCAAACTTGTATACATACTTTTATAAGATGCAAAAGGTAAATGTAGCACATATTGATATACATCTCTGGCATTTGATTCAGTGAAATTAAGGTCCCAAAGAAAAGGATGACTTTTGAAAGTTTCAACCTTTAAATACAGTTTTGTTATTATTTTTTATTTTAGGTCCTGTGAAAAGAATGAAAAAAAGATATCTTGAAGACTCAAATATTCCTGTACCTCGAAGCACTGTATATTACAAAAAGAAAATAAACTCAATGGCTATGGCAGATGGTGGAGCTTCATTTTCCACAGACCATGTTCCACAGACAGATGATGTTTCGTACACAGGACATATTTCATACCAAGATCGTGTTCCAGCCACACACCACGACAATATCCAAAGAGGTATGCCTACTAGTGTTTGATCAAGACATGTGGGTCGTTCATATACAGGTTAAGTTTGAATTTGTGTTTGATCCAATTATTTTTCCCAGAGTTATGGGCCTTTCGACTTGAATTTTTTTTTTTTTATAATTTTCTGTACGAGGGTACCTTCATGGTGTTATCAACTCCTCCTGCAGGTTTGATCGTAGATATTTGAAACTTCAGAGTATTGTTACCCACATATTGGAGATGTGCAACATTTACGTATATAGATGACAGATATTTTTTTGTTTTTAATTGGTGTAAAAAAACTATTTATTTTTCATTTATCTTTGCTTTTCAGCTCATTTCTCGAAACAAATTTCTGTTCTTTTTTATATGTAGTTTGGAGCCTCCTCTTTTGAGTTTCTCTGCAGTACACAATGTTAATACTGCATTTTGATCAGTAATTTCATCGGATAAGTTACAGTGTCAATGACACTTTCATTCACGTCATACTTTCCATAGTATTATAAAAACACATGTGCAAAACCGATTTAAAATTATGACATAACCTCAAATATGGTCTATTGATTTTTAAGGGGAATAAGTGTGTAATAGCTCTAGTTGTCCATGCAGTAGGGACATTGTTGCATTTAAGTTTTTCTTTGTCAATACATATATATATATTCATGTTGTTACCTTGAGGGCTTTCATGTAATTTCATGAATATGCTTCTTTTTCAGATGATCACAGCTTTGAGGATGTTCAAGAAATTGGAGATGATTTCACAATGAGGAATGAACAAATTAGAATGGTTAACTTGAGTGATGACATTGAGATGTTGTCTTCTGATGGTAATTTGTCTTATTCAACAGATTCAACAACTGAGGATGAATTTCTAAGTTCCTATTCTTCCTCTGAATCTGATGAAGATTCCACTAAATCTGATGAAGATACAACAGTAGACTGTGGTAATGACTTATCGACTGAGAAGTTAATTCTTTCTTGTTTTCTAAGGAATCACCTGTCAGCCACCACCGGTAGAGATATTTTATCTACAATATATATATATCTATCTTTAATCCTCCGATAACGAAGAGTGGATAAACATACATATTAGTTTTTTTTACAAAGAACTCAAGAACAAAAAACAATACGACAGAAAGACAAGTTTGATCAACAACAAAGACTACCCTTCATGTTAATAACATATTTACATAGACCTAAGTGCACACATTCGGGCCATCATGCACGTATTACATACTTACATATTTGCAACATGTATGCATCCATTCATGCACGTAGCAACATTAACCCCTTACATACTGACGAACACACGCAACGGAACGCACAAGTACACCTGTCGTACATATATACTTACATGTGCATCAATCCATACATCCATACATACAAGCCTATTACATACCTACTTTCCTGGGTCCTGATATACAGCCACACAGACTCACGTACGTATACATGTATACGTGCATACGCACAGTCACCCATACCCACATATACTCGTTACACATATCCATACATATGCACATACTCAAGTACACGGTGACACAACAGTACCCTCGCACATTCATTCAACAACAAAAAATCAATAAGTCAATATAGAGGCCATTTATGGACCAATAGCTTGCAGCGAGTATATGAATTATAGGATGTAAGAGAAAGTGAAAGACGTTCAAGTAACGCGATGAGCGTTATCATTTTGGAATTGTCCCGACTCTGTTCGCGGGATATCAGCATTGCAATATTTTTTTTTTTTTTTAAATACTCGCTACATACCATCGGTCCACCCCCTCTATTTACCACAACATGGTGGCGACCAGAGCGTCCAGTCAACAGTACGTAATGATTAATCGTTTTCAGCACCGTGATGTCCCTCTGTTAGCCAAAAATTATTGCGTTAGTTTACTATAATTTGCCCATAATTTTGCTGTATTTCTAACGAAAAATGTGACAAATTTGTATTTATCAAGAAATGGTATCAAGTTGTCAGCAATGTCGGGTATGTGCCCTAAGAATATTGCCGCAAGATCTGGTGTGTTCAGATTGTCCAGCATAATGTAGAAATTGATCCCAAAGTGATCAATTATCTTGTACCATATAACATTTCGAATTTCGCAACCTGATGGGCAATCGAACAATATGTGCAGTACTTTGTGTGCATACGGATGCAGACACGCATCACAAACTCCCTTTTGGTCATATGTTGTTTGTGATATTATTCTTCCCACCTGAAGAAAGTCGTCTTTGAATTGAGGATGCGCACGGCATACGCGCCATAAAAATGACAGCGAAAATTCACTTTGAATTTGACTGAAAATATAGAGCCACGGATCACCAGAAATTGTTGTTTTCCAAATTTCACTATACTTTGTATCAATGGCTACCTTTACAAGATTCTTCCAACTATCTTTAGTTGGGAAGGTATTATCATCAGCAAAGTTCGTAATGAAATCAAGTAAACCATATCTTAATAAGATTATGATTAGCTCATTCAAAAATGATTTTGAGGGGCGTATTGTGTTAGTTAAGGATTCATGCATTCGTAAGAGAAATATCTCAGATGAAGATTTTTTGGGGTCTCCTCTGCATAGGGATCCCATAAGAGAAAGTTTTCTTTTGTCAATAAGTGTGGCAAGGGAGGGTATACCGACTGAGCCCTCTACAATGACAGTTCTTGCTCGCGTGGGCAATCCCTGAAAGTTCTTTAAACAAAATCGGTGTGTTTTCTCCAGGCGGTCTGTATCACTCTTGCCTAATTGCCACAAGAGTTCAGACCCATAAAGAGATCTGGGAAGGATGATAGATTTGTATATCTTACAGCAACTGACAGGGGTTGTTCCACCAGCATATAGGCCCGAATTTGAGAGCATAAAATATGTGTCTCTTTGTTTTTCTCTTATTGCTTCCACAAGGGAGTGATTGAAATTGTATTTGTCAAAGAGGATACCAAGGTGTGTAGCTTCTGTTTTTTCTGAAATTTCTTGACCTAGAAGATACATCTTCCTGTTTTGAATGCACCGCGCGAATTCAGCTTTTGGTTCATTAAACACTATTGTGACAGTTTTGCTTGGGTTATAGAGAAATCGCCATTTCCTACTGTACTGGGAACATATATTAAGAAGGTTCTGTAGCCCACGTTTTGACAATGAGAGTAAGACCATATCATCAGCCTGTGTGGGTGCAGCGCAACAAACTGAATAAACCATTAAACCGTAGTTTGAGTTGGCTAAGTCAGAAATGAGTGTGTCAACGTAGAGCATGTACATCAGAGGTGAGAGAATACTTCCCTGTCTGGCTCCTTGTTTCAGTAAGAAGTACTCAGAATATTTACATTTATACCTCACACAGCATTGAATATTTGTTAATAAACAACACAGTATGCGCCACATGGAACCAGTTATGCCCCGCTGGTGGAGTTTGTACAAGAGGCCATCGATCCAGACAGTATCGAAGGCCTTTTGTACATCAAGGAAGCAAGCAAATAGTTTGCTGCCTCTTTCAGCTGTGTAAGATATACATTCTTTCAGGAGGAAAGAAGTCGCTAGACAATTTGAATTTTTCTGAAACCCGTTTTGAAGTGGGTGAATATTTGTGAGATGTGGGGCATTGGTTTCCAACCGGGATTTTAAAAGTTTCTCAAACAATTTATACATTACTGGCAATATGGTGATAGCCCTATAATTGTTGAAACTATGTGCTGACTTGTTTCCTCCCTTAAAAAGTGAGATCATTATGCCTTTTTTTGCATCATCTGGAACATGAGTGAATTTTAACATACATGAAAATAAAAAAGCAATACATTTCAAAATAGTTTCACCACCATATATAATGTGTTCATAAACTAAACCGTCATAACCCTGTGACTTGTTCTTGTTCAAAGTGGGAATAAGAGAAGACAGTTCACTTATACTGACAGGGTAAGTAAGATGATCATCTAGACTCTTTGAAATTATATCATCTTTCAATCTTTTAACTGTGTCGGTAACGACCGAGTAGTGATTGTCATCGAACAATGAGTTATTCAATGGTGAGTATAATGTTTTGTAATAGGAAGACCAGGCACTTAATATGTCATTTGTATCTCGGATAATCGAGCCATCATGTTCGAAATATGAGGCACCCAGAGTGCCGTTATTTGCTCTTTTTGCGTTTAGTAATCTGAAGAAGTGATCATTATCTATCTCAGCGCAGCGATCAATTTCGTTCAGTTGTTCTCTCATAAAGTCGGATGAGATGGACCGATATAAGCTCCGAAAGTGTCTCTTTGAGTCTTTATACAGCTGGAAAGAGCTGTGTTCGTGACCACGCGGTCTACCCTCTTTAATCCAATCATTTCTAAGAATGGACATTTTTTTGTGAAGTTCTTTCAGATTTTCATTCCAAAATGGTTTTTTGTGACTTTTGAATTTACATGTTGGAATCGATTGTTGCGCTGCTTGTTTCATAGAAGCTACCAATGAATTGTAATACAAGTCCAAATTGATTGTATCGTGTACACGCGTTTCACTGTGTGGCAATAAGGAAGCTAATATATGTTGGTACTGTTTAACTAAATTTTCATCTTGTGCGAGCAAACGCCACTTCAATTTTGAGATATCCGCACTCGACCCATTGGAATCAGGTATGGTGCCCGCGTCACAGTTAAGTTCAACTTGCACCGGTCTGTGATTCGAAACATTGAGTGCAGAATCATCAATTATGCGAACGTTAGCTACGAAAGGTAAGTCAGAGTATTTTATTATCACATGGTCAATATTTGAGCAATCACTCCCATCATGATTAACATATGTTGAACAAATATCATCACAAAGACTATTCTCTATCAGTGATGTACATTCTGCCTTTTTCAACAAATTTTTTAGAAGTTTTTGTCGTCTACCTGGTTTACTGAGACTAGCATTGAAGTCACCCATCACAACAAGTGTGCCCAAATGTGAGTAGCTTTTAATGACATCTTTAACTTTCATAATATAGTCTTCATATGCAACAATTGGATAATTAGATGATGGTAAATATACCTGAAATATATATATATATTTATGCTTAGATAGTCTATATTGGAGACCAACAATTCTGTCATCATTAAATCATAGATTTGATACATGATCGTCATATTCTGTTTTCCAAAAGAGAGCGACCCCGCCTTTATAGCGACCCCGCTGTTGGGGAAGCCGTTGTGAAAAATCACAAACAGTATGGCATCGGTAATGTTTCGAAATTGAATTCATGAAGCTCGCACTCTTAGCTGGAAGCCAGTGTTCAGATATGCCACAGAAATCTATAGTCTGCCCATCCAATATTCTACTCAAATAAGGGCCGCTTGACATGATGCCAGTCGCGTTCCATGTACAGAAGAGCATTTTGCTGTGAAAATATAACAAAATGACGCACATAAGATGAAGTGCGTACATTTAAAAGGTTGTGCTTAATAGCGATTCAAATATTCATATAATATTTGGTGTGTTATAAAGACAAATGCATATCCAGCATAAGAAAATATAAAGCATGAAAACAAACAGTAAATATCCAACTATATTACTTTTAAAATATTCAGTTATAACCGATTTGCTTCAAGTTAAAGAAGCAACTCCTACGGACGTACATGATTACCACCGATCACGTTTTGAAGTGATATACTTGCTGTAAGCATACTCAGACAGCCAGGGACGACAGAATGACCCCTTTGGCCAAAAAAAAGAATCTGTGACCATATCGACATGCTCGTTGTATACGTTGACTCTTGCATACGACTTATTTTTCTGATCACTATAATACAAACGAACAATAGAGAACTTGACGCCTCTACGGCTAAGGTAGCGTTCAATAGTGCGTCGATCTAGATCATTACTGATGTTCCCTAAGTAAAATCGTTCTGTTTTTATGGGTTCTGCATTCCGTCGGCGATGTTGATTGCTTTGGTGTTCAAATTCATCATTTTTATGTTGACCATTGACGTCTCCTGTGAATGTGCTGTCTGTAGCGTTATCTCCGTTATAAGTTATGTTGGCATCGAACTGAGTAGCTGCATGTAATGAGTGTCTTGATTTCGGTATACGTTCATCTTCACAGTCAATACTATTCACACTTGTATCATCCTTGCTGGATCCACGAAAAGGTTGAATACACGTTACACTGTGTGGTGTGTCTAGTTGTGATTTAACTGGAGAGGGAGATTTGGATCTTGGTACAGTGTGGGTTGGGGTATACAAATTTGGAGAGTCATGCATAGTTTTGTTTGAAGAAATATTTTGGTTGAAGAATAGTTCATTACATTTTTGTTCAAAACCTCCCATGAAATCTTTAACTGCTTCTTGGAATAACTTACTTTCCCATACTTCATTTTTTGCGTCGGGCTGTTTTGCTTTGTTTTGGGTACCTTTTGATTTCAGTTTATGGATTTCACCCTTGACAGATGCAATTGCAGATGTGTTTGAGTTACTCTTCTTAAGTGATTCCTCAACACAATCGAGAACGTCACCAACATCTCGTTTCACAAGAACTAATTCAGATCGAAGTTTAGTTACACCACTATATTTGTCATCCTGAATCCTCTCTACCGTATCACGAATATCATTGGAGGCGATCTGAGTCACATCTACTTCCCCTTCGAGAGCATTCACACGAGCGCTGAGGTTGCTGATTTTCCCGTTAATGAGAGGGATATCTTCTGAGATAAGTTTGTCGAGTGCTGTATTTTTCGAGCGAAGAACTGACATTTCTTTCTTTAGTTCAATGAGACTAGATGACATCATTTTAACCAACGCGCCATGAGAACATGACATGTCATTTGTGCTTGAACCAGTTACTTGTGAGGCTGTGCTTGTCCGAATATTACGTTGACCACTTATCATGTCATTTAGTAAACATTGGTCCTCATCCACTGAGAATAAAAAGAGATCATATATGTCCCTAACTAATTTATGGCTTAGAAAATTTGCAGATTCGTTTCTCGGCTTGGTCCTGTTTTTCAGCACGGCAGAAGAATCTATTAGGAATGCCGGTGTTGCTTTTATTGCTGCAAATACAACTGACCGCATCAGTTTTAACCTACTGACATCATCGCACACTTTAAGAGTTATGAGCAGAAATGATTCTTTTGTGACACAGTGAATATAGTTTGATATCCATCCCACAAATGCTGAGCAGTCACTTTTTGCGTTTTCCGGCGTTTTTATAAAGTCGTCTAGTGAATTTACTGCCAAAAGAAGATCATCCTCTGGTGACTTAAACGATAATGGAACTTCATCTTCGTTCCTGGGTTCCAATATTGTTACCACACTGATAACGTTTACCCACTGATCTTCCCATTCGAGCAATGCGTATGTTCCAGCCATAACGTTAGTTAGCGATACAAGTTAAAACTAGATTTGAACGAAGAATTGCGTGAAAATCTCGGACCCAATGATCGAATGTTATCAAATTCAAAATCGAACCCAAATTGCGCCAATTCCAATGTCCAATACAATTCCCCAAATTCCCAAGACTCGACAAGAGAACCAACCAGATCTACTCTTACGGAATTGTGATTCGGTTCCGCCGCAGAATTAGGTGAATTGAATTATGGGAAGGCATTCCTGGCAATCAAAACAGACATGGCTGACGCATCAACTTCAAGTTCCAAAGAAAATAATTTCTGTACTGTTATAATAGACGGAAAAAATCAGTTTGAGTGCAAATTGTGCCGGCGTTACTTCACGACTAAATTTAGCATTCTCTGCCATTTGAAATCGGCACATGACATGAGTACGTAATATTTAAATTGAGAATACTGAGTCAAGAACTTTCAGAACTTATACTAAGTTATAGAAGTTGGTGTAAACAATATTTATTCCCAATACAAAACAAGTTGAATATTTTACAAAAATGCTAATGGATGAGTATGGGTGATTGGAAAGGGATGAGACAACAAGCCTATTGTGGCTTTTTTGTAAGTCCTCTCCCAGATCGCTTAAATTTTCCGAACTACATAAGGCCGTTCGAGCGTGTCAGACGGGAATTTTTCTGGTTTGTACTTTAAATAACTTATTGGTGATTTTGATATAGATCGCACTCAACAAAAGATAACAAGAGATAAGATAAGAACTGGAGTGGGGTGTGATTAAGGAATTAAAGGTAACCAATGGGACGAAAGGAGAGTAGATAGGTTTAAGAAAGGTCAGAAAGATAGGATGGTCAATGGGGGCGGGGTAGTTTAACATTCGGCTGTAGAATTATATGTCAATTGTGTATAACTTGGCGTACAGAGACTACATGAGTTAGCTGGGCAGTCAGGCTTTCCGAATTATGACATTATGTATGACTTTATATATGACTCAATGGCAGAAGACATGTGACATAGTATTACGTTTAGAATCGTTTTGTACTAATTATGTATCTTTGTGCGGCCTCGAAAATACTATGATTTTCCCTAATGGAACTTTCGGGTGAACCCTCGAGTAGGGTTCTTTCTGATAATATTATGTTTGGTAGAGATGATAGCAATTCCAATCTTGATGCCTGGTATAAATGGCATTCTAACAGGTAATGGTGGGCTGTTTCAACAGCACCGCATGCACAATATGGGTCGGGCCTAACAAAATTGGTCATGAGGTCGAAATTCAAATTACTACATAGAAGTTATAACTCGCTAGCACTGCACCGAAAATTGCGAAATTGATGATTGCAATGAATCGAATGATAGACCATGTCAGTATGTGATGTATGATGTCGGCTGGTAGTCTAGTCTGACGATAATACAATTGCCTTGAAATTTTATCATGGGCTAATAATATGGGAACTGTCTGAGAGGAGTCAGGAATGTTGTAAAAAATAAAACATTCATTGATTCAAAAACATGTTCAAAATTTCAAACTATTACTACTAGTACTTAGTGGTATTACTATTAGTACTACTACTAGTATAGTTAGTTCATATAGTTAGTCATGAATGTAGTGCGTATCCTTCTACATTACTATAGTATAGTAGGCCTAGTAATTGCCCCCCCCCCCCCCAGTTAACATCAGTGAGATGAATCCCGATCACCAAGTGTTGTGATAACACACTGTGATAATGAACCATTTGCATCAAATGTTTGTTTTGAAAGCACCCCTTTTAATTAGTCTTCACTTACCTTAAGTGCGTTCAGTTGTCAAAACATCGTGTCATTCTTTACTCCAGTCCACGCATTGACATAATTAATGAATAAACACATGTTTTGTTGGTCAAAATCTTTAATAATATATCATCAAAGAACATAAAAGAACATAATCACTATTAACAATTTCTGGACAACCCGCCCTTATTTATCGGGACAACCCGCCCCGAAAATAGCAGAGGGGCGGGTAGTCCCGTTCCCGGCCAATTTTTTTTAACTTTTTAGTATTGGGAGGAATAAATTTGCACCCCCCTTTGAGTCAAGTCAAACTTGTATACATACTTTTATAAGATGCAAAAGGTAAATGTAGCACATATTGATATACATCTCTGGCATTTGATTCAGTGAAATTAAGGTCCCAAAGAAAAGGATGACTTTTGAAAGTTTCAACCTTTAAATACAGTTTTGTTATTATTTTTTATTTTAGGTCCTGTGAAAAGAATGAAAAAAAGATATCTTGAAGACTCAAATATTCCTGTACCTCGAAGCACTGTATATTACAAAAAGAAAATAAACTCAATGGCTATGGCAGATGGTGGAGCTTCATTTTCCACAGACCATGTTCCACAGACAGATGATGTTTCGTACACAGGACATATTTCATACCAAGATCGTGTTCCAGCCACACACCACGACAATATCCAAAGAGGTATGCCTACTAGTGTTTGATCAAGACATGTGGGTCGTTCATATACAGGTTAAGTTTGAATTTGTGTTTGATCCAATTATTTTTCCCAGAGTTATGGGCCTTTCGACTTGAATTTTTTTTTTTTTATAATTTTCTGTACGAGGGTACCTTCATGGTGTTATCAACTCCTCCTGCAGGTTTGATCGTAGATATTTGAAACTTCAGAGTATTGTTACCCACATATTGGAGATGTGCAACATTTACGTATATAGATGACAGATATTTTTTTGTTTTTAATTGGTGTAAAAAAACTATTTATTTTTCATTTATCTTTGCTTTTCAGCTCATTTCTCGAAACAAATTTCTGTTCTTTTTTATATGTAGTTTGGAGCCTCCTCTTTTGAGTTTCTCTGCAGTACACAATGTTAATACTGCATTTTGATCAGTAATTTCATCGGATAAGTTACAGTGTCAATGACACTTTCATTCACGTCATACTTTCCATAGTATTATAAAAACACATGTGCAAAACCGATTTAAAATTATGACATAACCTCAAATATGGTCTATTGATTTTTAAGGGGAATAAGTGTGTAATAGCTCTAGTTGTCCATGCAGTAGGGACATTGTTGCATTTAAGTTTTTCTTTGTCAATATATATATATATTCATGTTGTTACCTTGAGGGCTTTCATGTAATTTCATGAATATGCTTCTTTTTCAGATGATCACAGCTTTGAGGATGTTCAAGAAATTGGAGATGATTTCACAATGAGGAATGAACAAATTAGAATGGTTAACTTGAGTGATGACATTGAGATGTTGTCTTCTGATGGTAATTTGTCTTATTCAACAGATTCAACAACTGAGGATGAATTTCTAAGTTCCTATTCTTCCTCTGAATCTGATGAAGATTCCACTAAATCTGATGAAGATACAACAGTAGACTGTGGTAATGACTTATCGACTGAGAAGTTAATTCTTTCTTGTTTTCTAAGGAATCACCTGTCAGCCACCACCGGTAGAGATATTTTATCTACAATGAAAAAAGCATTTCCAAGTTGCTTTTCTCTGCAACAGATAAAATATGAAAGTCTCTGGGAGTTTTCAGGCAATCAAGAGGACTATGCCAAGGAGATCCATTAATGTGACAAATGTAACACAATTTTCCCCAAAGATCCTGAAGTGAGATGGTGTGAGAGCTGCCAAAATCCTCGCTACAAAGAGACTGGATCCAAGCAACCACGGGGGAGTTTCGTGTTGGCCAACATCAAGAGACAGTTAGCCAATTTGATAAAATCTCCAGGTACTTATTAGTTGGTACTCATTCTAGGTCAATTTAACGGTAGCCCATTGTCTTCCCGGCCTCTGATGACTTGGTCCAGATATTTGTCATACAGAGACCGTGTTCCGTCCCTTAATAGTCTCAAGCACTTAGACCTCGGGAAGACGCGGGCTATTTGACAGTCAATGTAAGTTATTGTTGTCAGTTTAAATCTCTATAACACCATGTTTAGAACAGATGTTCGGTTAGGCATGAGTATAATTGAAAAAATGTCTCCTTTTTAAAAATGTTAAGAATTTATTTCAATCATGAAATTTGATATTCCATATCAGGTTAAGCATTCCTTTTCAACTAAAATTCTGAAAAACATTGAGTCTAATAATTGGTAATTCGCCGGGCATTCGTTGTTACTGAATGGCAATTGAGACTAGTACATGTTTCAAAGGGTCCTTATAAATAATGAGTAACAAGTTCTATTTAATCAATTATTTATGCAGACTGGTTACAAAGCACAAGATGCTCATTTAGTTTTTTCTATACTGAGAAATCCAATTGTTCCTAGAGGTGCTCTATGGGATACATACCCTCAGTTTAGCAAGGAGGGACTTTAGGGGTGGCTTCCCATACCACAACAACGACCGGTCTAATGAATACATCGTGCGCTTGCAGTCATCCCGTTTTGTGATGAAGAGGCAGTTACACCGTCTACTGAACAATATTTCAACATTTTTTATAAAACCACATTTGCTGGAGCTTTGACCGAAATTAAGCTTTTCTGACAATATACTCAGAAGTAACTATAATAGTGACAAGTACTGTAAGCAGTGCACCCGGCGACATTTATAACTTAATGGCGAAATGTTGCTGGGTGCTTATTTTTTAAATTTATTCCCCCCCCCCCCCTCCGTCTCACTGTTAAGTGGCCGATGAAAGTATTTTCTGGCAATTTCCAGTATTCAACTGAGATGTACAAACACAGACTTAATCATTATATGGATATAGCAAATTTTGGTACAGCAGTCTTAAATAAAGCAGTGTGTATTAAAAATGGTATGACACAAGTGTGTAAACTCTTATGTTATTACTAGTGCTGCCGCGGATATCCAGTTGTCATCTGATTACAGACACAATCGGTTGAAATGCCACAAAGCGGCCATCCGTACGCGAAGTATCACACGGTAAATTAGGTAACGTCATCTCGCAGTCGACATAAAGTCATAAACCTCTCTGTTATAATTGATTTCAATATTAAGTCAGGGTTTCCCCCAATATATTGACGTCATAATGCTTTTGCATACATTCCAAAATTTATTAGGAATAACTTCGTATTGAGGTATGGGGCTACTGGATTCGCGGTTCAAATATGCGAATAACTGGTTAAAACCGGTTGAACCCGACGGTTGACTGGTTGGTAAAACTGGCTAAATGCGGCAGCTCTAGTTATTACACTCATTTGTTATTTCAAACAATTGTGCCTCTCATCATACTCATGTCCTTTTTTTCAGGAGTATGGGAAGACATTACTAGAAATAAAAGGGAAATAAAATCAAGGCATCAAGACGACATTCATAATATAAAAGACATAACAGATGGATCATTATATAAGGACTTGGTTAAGGATGGTGGATTCTTGAATGGGGAGAATCACAATTTAACATGTATGATCAATACTGACGGCTTGAGTTTATATTCATCATCCAAGATTCAATTATGGCCAATTTTCCTGGCCATAAACGAACTCACTCCCCGCAAGCGGTTTGCAAGGGAAAACATAATCCTTGCTGGAATTTGGCAAGGTAGGGGTAAGCCCCCATTCAAACAGTTTTTTACATCATTTTGTTCTGAAATGAACGAATTGTACTTGAAGGGAACAACGATCCACATCGATGATGAAGAAATCACATTGAAAATGAAATTGATCTGCGGAACATATGACCTCCCTGCAAAGGCAGCGGTGATAAATATGACTCAGTACAATGGTGCTGAATCATGTATTTCCTGTGAGGACCCAGGGAAGTCAGTGAAACAAGGGAAAGGTACAAGCAGGTGTTTTCCATATAGACCTTTGAATGAGCGATATCAAATGCGCACCAACGCATCTGTTAGAACTTCCATGAAAAAGGCGACGGATAAAAAGCGTGTGAAAGGCTTCAGAGGCTCCTCTGCACTAACAGATCTGGAGTACTTTGATGTTGTAATTGGAACACCTCCCGATTATATGCACGCTGTATTGCTGGGCTCCACCAAGACACTACTATACAAATGGGTTTCTCCAACTGAAAGCAAAAAAGATTACTTCATTGGCGATAAGATAAAGACATTATCCAAGAGGCTCAGTTCTGTACAACCTCCACAATACATGGAAAGACTGCCGCGTGATTTGGAAAAGAACTACTCAAACTTCAAAGCCACAGAATTGCAGGCCTGGCTTCTGTATTATGCTGCACCAGTTCTGAAAGGAATTCTGAAGGACAAATATCTGCAGCATTTCATGTTGTTGTCCGAGGGAATATATCTCCTTCTTGGTGATAATATCACACAAACAGAGCTACAGAGAGCAGAGCAGCTACTGAATGAATTTTTCAAAGAGTTCAGTGCCTTATACTCCGAGGGTTCTTGTGGATTGAACATCCATAATATAGGACTCCATTTAGTTGAATATGTGCGATATTTGGGACCATTGTGGAACTGGAGCTGTTTCCCATTCGAGGACTGCAATGCAATGTTGAAAAAAACTGTCCATGGAACTGGCAATGTAACCAAACAGGTTATGAAACTCAGGGAAGCTCAAACTTCATTACGGAACAACACACCTTCAAGTTTGTGTGATAACGCCAGGAATTGGAAAACTATGAAAACTACAATGAATTGTAAAGTAGCAGGAGCCTTGTTGGAACTGCAGGAGGATGAATATATGCATGATATTCTTTGCAAGTTGAATGCAAATAAATCTGAAGTCAAGAAAGTCAATCGCATAACGGTGTATGGCAGAAAGTGTTTTTCCGAGAGCTATTCAAGAATGAAGAGACGTGTTTGTCATACATTTCTTACAACAAAGAAAACAGCTGTTGATGTGAAATATTTTGTTTTACACCAAGAGTCTCAACATGTGTATGCTGTTGCAATCCCCTTTCAAGTGTCTGATTGGGGCATTGGTGATTTATCAGCAGGTAGACATCTGGGTATTGCCAAACGGTGCAGTGCGTTCGAACTTATTCGTGCAGATGAACTGGTTGAAAGCCTATGGTTTATTGATGTGAAAGATGATACTAATGATATATTTATTTCCAGAATGCCAAATAATCTTGGACATTCTGTTTTCAAGTGAATTAACTTCATGAGACCTATTGTCACCTGTCAAATTGCTGTTTACACATGTCATATTAATCCGAGCTTCCTCGATGTAAAGCTACACCGCTCTGCTGACTTTACTTTACATCGAGGAAGCTCGGATTAATGTTATATGTACATGTCGATAGTATACCAGCTTAATTTGAATTTCTTCTAACTGTTGCATTTGAATTTTTTGCTGGGACAAGTCAGAACCAATTGTCCACATTTTCTAGAAAGTTATAGAATATGGGACACCTGTTCACTTCATGCTATGCTTTTTCGGCTGTTGGTTTCAACATATCACAAACCTCATACAAAATAATCACTGCACCAAGAATATCCTGTGGAAGTGCTTTGTTCAGATACCAGTAATTGTGGAAATGCTTTGTTATCTTTTGATACATTTGTATCATGTAATGGTTTGGCAACATCCCACTTTAAACAAATGCAATGGTTACGTTTTCCTTGATGATTTATGGAGTTGTCAAGATAGACATCAATCGGTACACGCACACTCTGCAGAAAATATGCCATTTGCCACAGCTGATTTGCCATAGTTAATTTTGAGTGCTGATAATTGGCACTGACTTAGTCACAGTTAAGAAATTAAAGGAAGACAAGTTTGAAGCAATCTGGATTAATTGCACCTTTATGAACACATACGGTTCGAATGCATATCGCATGACTACTTTTACTTAGATTTTTTTTTAAAAGATACTTCTCACCGGAAATTGATCGTAACAAGTTGTTTTGTCCAATTTCATTATGGGTGAATATTCGAAAAATGAATTTGATTTCATTTTGAATTGTGTGTACATATTAGAAACAATGTTTGTTTCCCAAAATGAGTGCATTATGAACATGTGGTCGGTGTCACATTTTTTGTAGTGAACTGTGAAAATGACAGCAATGTCGCATTCATAATGCATGATTACGTTAAATAATTGCTGAAGAAAACTGATTGTTTATTGAAATAAAATTGACAATTTCCATACATTAGTAGTTGCAATATATATCTGTATGACCTGATAAATCAGAATTGATTCATGAAATTCACAAGAGGTTCATGAAAATTTCATAATCAGAATATTATCATTGATTCATGAAATTCATGAACATTTCATCATCAGAATTGATTCATGGAAATTTTGTCATCCGAATTGATTCATCAAAATTTCATCAAATTTCATCAAACCCGTTCATGAGAAATTCATCATCACAATTGATTCATGAAATTCATGATAAGTTCATTAAACAAGTTCATGAATGTTCATGAACCAAGTTCATGAACAGTTCATGAATTAAGTTCATGAACATATTTCATGAACCGATTGTGAACATTCATGAACTGTTCATGAACATTCATGAACGTTCATGAAAGTTCATCACTTCATGAATTCCATCTCGCTGGGGCTGAGGCAGGAACTCATATAAGAGTGGACAGGGAGCAACTCATAAAAGAGTGGACAGGGAGCAACTCATAAAAGAGTGGACAGGGAGCAACTCATAAAAGAGTGGACAGGGAGCAACTCATATAAGAGTGGACAGGGAGCAACTCATATAAGAGTGGACACGCAGGAACTCATATAAGAGTGGACACGCAGGAACTCATATAAGAGTGGACAGGGAGGAACTCATATAAGAGTGGACAGGGAGGAACTCATATAAGAGTGGACAGAGAGGAACTCATATAAGAGTGGACAGGCAGGAACTCATATAAGAGTGAACAGGGAGGAACTCATATGCGAGTGGACATGCAGGAACTCATATTAGAGTGGACAGGGAGGAACTAATATTAGAGTGGACGGGGAGGAACTCATATAAGATGGACAGGGAGGAACTCATATTAGAGTGGACAGGGAGGAACTCATAAGAGTGGACAGGGAGGAACTCATATAAGAGTTGACAGGGAGAAACTCACATAAGAGTGAACAGGGAGGAACCCATATAAGAGTGGACAGGCAGGAACTCATATAACAGTGGACAGGCAGGAACTCATATAAGAGTGGACTGGGAGGAACTCATATAAGAGTGGAAAATGAGGGACTCATATAAGAGTGGACAATGAGGAACTCATATAAGAGTGGACTGTGAGGAACTCATATAAGAGTGGACAGGGAGGAACTAATATAAGAGTGGACAGGGAGGAACTCATAAGAGTGGACAGGGAGGAACACATATAAGAGTGGACAGGGAGGAACTCATATAAGAGTGGACAGGGAGGAACTCATATAAGAGTGGACAGGCAACAACTCATATAAGAGTGGACTGGGAGGAACTCATATAAGAGTGGACAATGAGGAACTCATATAAGAGTCGACAATGAGGAACTCATATAAGAGTGGACTGTGAGGAACTCATTTAAGAGTGGACAGGGAGGAACTAATATAAGAGTGGACAAGGATGAATTCATGTAAGAGTGGACATGCAGCAACTCATATAAGAGTGGACAGGGAGGAACTCATATAAGAGTGGACAGACAGCAACTCATATAAGAGTGGACATGGATGAACTCATATACTAGTGGCAGGCAGCAACTCATATACTCGTGGACAGGGAGGAACTCATATAAGAGTGGACAGGCAGGAACTCATATAAGAGTGGACAGTCAGCAACTCATATAAGAGTGGACAGGGAGCAACTCATAAAAGAGTGGACAGGGAGCAACTCATAAAAGAGTGGACAGGGAGCAACTCATAAAAGAGTGGACAGGGAGCAACTCATATAAGAGTGGACAGGGAGCAACTCATATAAGAGTGGACACGCAGGAACTCATATAAGAGTGGACACGCAGGAACTCATATAAGAGTGGACAGGGAGGAACTCATATAAGAGTGGACAGGGAGGAACTCATATAAAAGTGGACAGAGAGGAACTCATATAAGAGTGGACAGGCAGGAACTCATATAAGAGTGAACAGGGAGGAACTCATATGCGAGTGGACATGCAGGAACTCATATTAGAGTGGACAGGGAGGAACTAATATTAGAGTGGACAGGGAGGAACTCATATAAGATGGACAGGGAGGAACTCATATTAGAGTGGACAGGGAGGAACTCATATAAGAGTTGACAGGGAGGAACTCATATAAGAGTGGACAGGGAGGAACTCATAAGAGTGGACAGGCAGGAACTCATATAAGAGTGGACAGGCTGGAACTAATATTAGAGTGGACAGGGAGGAACTCATAAGAGTGGACAGGGAGGAACTCATATACGAGTGGACAGGGAAGAACTAATAATAGAGTGGACAGGGAGGAACTCATATAAGATGGACAGGGAGGAACTCATATTAGAGTGGACAGGGAGGAACTCATAAGAGTGGACAGGGAGGAACTCATATAAGAGTTGACAGGGAGGAACTCATATAAGAGTGGACATGGAGGAACTCATAAGAGTGGACAGGCAGGAACTCATATAAGAGTGGACAGGCTGGAACTCATATACGAGTGGACAGGCTGGAACTCATATACGAGTGGACAGGCAGCAACTCATATAATAGTGGACAGGGATGAACTCATAAGAGAGGACAGGGAGGAACTGATATATGAGTGTACATGGAGGAACTAATATAAGAGTGGACAGGGAGGAACTAATATAAGAGTGAACAGGGAGGAACTCATATGCGAGTGGACATGCAGGAACTCATATTAGAGTGGACAGGGAGGAACTAATATTAGAGTGGACAGGGAGGAACTAATATAAGATGGACAGGGAGGAACTCATATTAGAGTGGACAGGGAGGAACTCATATAAGAGTGGACATGGAGGAACTCATAAGAGTGGACAGGCAGGAACTCATATAAGAGTGGACAGGCTGGAACTCATATACGAGTGGACAGGCTGGAACTCATATACGAGTGGACAGGCAGCAACTCATATAATAGTGGATAGGGATGAACTCATAAGAGAGGACAGGGAGGAACTAATATATGAGTGTACATGGAGGAACTAATATAAGAGTGGACAGGGAGGAACTAATATAAGAGTGGACAGGGAGGAACTAATATAAGAGTGGACAGGGAGGAACTAATATAAGAGTGGACTGGTAGGAACTAATATAAGAGTGGACAGGGAGGAACTCATATAAGAGTGGACAGGCTGGAACTCATAAGAGTGGACAGGCAGGAATTCATTTAAGAGTGGATAGTCAGCAACTCATATAAGAGTGGACAGGGAGGAACTCATATAAGAGTGGACAGACAGCAACTCATATAAGAGTGGACATGGATGAACTCTTATACTAGTGGCAGGCAGCAACTCATATACTAGTGGACAGGGAGGAACTCATATAAGAGTGGACAGGCAGGAACTCATATAAGAGTGGACAGTCAGCAACTCATATTAGAGTGGACAGGGAGGAACTCATAAGAGTGGACAGGGAGGAACTCATATAAGAGTGGACAGGGAGGAACTCATATAAGAGTGGACAAGCTGGAACTCATATAAAAGTGGACAGGGAGGATCTCAAATAAGAGTGGACAGGGAGAAACTCATATAACAGTGGACAGGGAAGAACTCATATAAGAGTGGACATGCAGGAATTCATATATGAGTGGACAGGCTGGGACTCATATAATAGTGGACAGGCAACAACTCATATAAGAGTGGACTGGGAGGAACTCATATAAGAGTGGAAAATGAGGGACTCATATAAGAGTGGACAATGAGGAACTCATATAAGAGTGTACTGTGAGTAACTCATATAAGAGTGGACAGGGAGGAACTAATATAAGAGTGGACAAGGATGAATTCATACAAGAGTGGACATGCAGCAACTCATATAAGAGTGGACAGGGAGGAACTCATATAAGAGTGGACATGGAGGAACTCATATACTAGTGGCAGGCAGCAACTCATATACTAGTGGACAGGGAGGAACTCATATAAGAGTGGACAGGCAGGAACTCATATAAGAGTGGACAGTCAGCAACTCATATAAGAGTGGACAGGGAGCAACTCATAAAAGAGTGGACAGGGAGCAACTCATAAAAGAGTGGACAGGGAGCAACTCATAAAAGAGTGGTCAGGGAGCAACTCATATACGAGTGGACGGGGAGCAACTCATATACGAGTGGACACGCAGGAACTCACATAAGAGTGGACACGCAGGAACTCATATAAGAGTGGACAGGGAGGAACTCATATAAGAGTGGACAGGGAGGAACTCATATAAGAGTGGACAGAGAGGAACTCATATAAGAGTGGACAGGCAGGAACTCATATAAGAGTGAACAGGGAGGAACTCATATGCGAGTGGACATGCAGGAACTCATATTAGAGTGGACAGGGAGGAACTCATATTAGAGTGGACAGGGAGGAACTCATAAGAGTGGACAGGGAGGAACTCATATAAGAGTGAACAGGGAGGAACTCATATAAGAGTGGACAGGGAAGAACTCATATAAGAGTGAACAGGGAGGAACCCATATAAGAGTGGACAGGCTGGAACTCATATACGAGTGGACAGGCTGGAACTCATATACGAGTGGACAGGCAGCAACTCATATAATATTGGACAGGGAGAAACTCATAAGAGAGGACAGGGAGGAACTAATATATGAGTGTACATGGAGGAACTAATATAAGAGTGGACAGGGAGGAACTCATAAAAGATTGGACAGGGAGCAACTCATAAAATAGTGGACAGGGAGCAACTCATATAAGAGTGGACAGGGAGCAACTCATATAAGAGTGGACAGGCAGGAACTCATATAAGAGTGAACAGGGAGGAACTCATATGCGAGTGGACAGGGAGGAACTCATATAAGAGTGGACAGGGAGCAACTCATATAAGAGTGGACAGAGAGGAACTCATATAAGAGTGGACAGGCAGGAACTCATATAAGAGTGAACAGGGAGGAACTCATATGCGAGTGGACAGGCAGGAACTCATATTAGAGTGGACAGGGAGGAACTCATATTAGAGTGGACAGGGAGGAACTCATATTAGAGTGGACAGGGAGGAACTAATATAAGAGTGGACAGGGAGGAACTCATATAAGAGTGGACAGGTTGGAACTCATAAGAGTGGACAGGCAGGAATTCATATAAGAGTGGACAGTCAGCAACTCATATAAGAGTGGACAGGGAGGAACTCATATAAGAGTGGACAGACAGCAACTCATATAAGAGTGGACATGGATGAACTCATATACTAGTGGCAGGCAGCAACTCATATACTAGTGGACAGGGAGGAACTCATATAAGAGTGGACAGGCAGGAACTCATATAAGAGTGGACAGTCAGCAACTCTTATTAGAGTGGACAGGGAGGAACTCATAAGAGTGGACAGGGAGGAACTCATATAAGAGTGGACAGGGAGGAACTCATATAAGAGTGGACAGGCTG
Source organism: Siphonodentalium dalli (assembly GCA_032622095.1). NCBI lineage: Eukaryota > Metazoa > Mollusca > Scaphopoda > Gadilida > Siphonodentaliidae > Siphonodentalium > Siphonodentalium dalli. The sequence continues at coordinate 61,811,535 of CP136068.1, forward strand.
GATCTCATATAAGAGTGGACAGGGAGGATCTCAAATAAGAGTGGACAGGGAGGAACTCATATAACAGTGGACAGGGAAGAACTCATATAAGAGTGGACAGGCTGGGACTCATATAATAGTGGACAGGCAACAACTCATATAAGAGTGGACTGGGAGGAACTCATATAAGAGTGGACAATGAGGGACTCATATAAGAGTGGACAATGAGGAACTCATATAAGAGTGGACTGTGAGGAACTCATATAAGAGTGGACAGGGAGGAACTAATATAAGAGTGGACAAGGATGAATTCATATAAGAGTGGACATGCAGCAACTCATATAAGAGTGGACAGGGAGGAACTCATGTAAGAGTGGACAGACAGCAACTCATATAAGAGTGGACATGGATGAACTCATATACTAGTGGCAGGCAGCAACTCATATACTAGTGGACAGGGAGGAACTCATATAAGAGTGGACAGGCAGGAACTCATATAAGAGTGGACAGTCAGCAACTCATATAAGAGTGGACAGGGAGCAACTCATAAAAGAGTGGACAGGGAGCAACTCATAAAAGAGTGGACAGGGAGCAACTCATAAAAGAGTGGACAGGGAGCAACTCATATACGAGTGGACAGGGAGCAACTCATATAAGAGTGGACACGCAGGAACTCATATAAGAGTGGACACGCAGGAACTCATATAAGAGTGGACAGGGAGGAACTCATATAAGAGTGGACAGGGAGGAACTCATATAAGAGTGGACAGAGAGGAACTCATATAAGAGTGGACAGGGAGGAACTCATATAAGAGTGGACAGGGAGGAACTCATATAAGAGTGGACAGGGAGGAACTCATATAAGAGTGAACAGGGAGGAACCCATATAAGAGTGGACAGGCAGGAACTCATATAAGAGTGGACAGGCAGGAACTCATATAAGAGTGGACATGCAGGAACTCATATAGCAGTGTACAGGGAGGAACTCATAAGAGTTGACAGGGAGGAACTCATATAAGAGTGGACAGGGAAGAACTCATATAAGAGTGGACATGCAGGAATTCATATAAGAGTGGACAGGGAGGAACTAATAAGAGTGGACAGGGAGGAACTCATAAGAGTGGACAGGGAGGAACTCATAAGAGTGGACATGGAGGAACTCATAAGAGTGGACATGCAGGAACTCATATAAGAGTGGACAGGCTGGAACTCATATACGAGTGGACAGGCTGGAACTCATATACGAGTGGACAGGCAGCAACTCATATAATAGAGGACAGGGATGAACTCATAAGAGAGGACAGGGAGGAACTAATATATGAGTGTACATGGAGGAACTAATATAAGAGTGGACAGGGAGAAACTAATATAAGAGTGGACAGGGAGGAACTAATATAAGAGTGGACAGGGAGGAACTAATATAAGAGTGGACAGGGAGGAACTAATATAAGAGTGGACAGGGAGGAACTCATATAAGAGTGGACAGGCTGGAACTCATAAGAGTGGACAGGCAGGAATTCATATAAGAGTGGACAGTCAGCAATACATATAAGAGTGGACAGGGAGGAACTCATATAAGAGTGGACAGACAGCAACTCATATAAGAGTGGACATGGATGAACTCATATACTAGTGGCAGGCAGCAACTCATATACTAGTGGACAGGGAGGAACTCATATAAGAGTGGACAGGCAGGAACTCATATAAGAGTGGACAGTCAGCAACTCATATTAGAGTGGACAGGGATGAACTCATAAGAGTGGACAGGGAGAAACTCATATAAGAGTGGACAGGGAGGAACTCATATAAGAGTGGACAGGCTGGAACTCATATAAAAGTGGACAGGGAGGATCTCAAATAAGAGTGGACAGGCTGGAACTCATATAACAGTGGACAGGGAAGAACTCATATAAGAGTGGACATGCAGGAATTCATATAAGAGTGGACAGGCTGGGACTCATATAATAGTGGACAGGCAACAACTCATATAAGAGTGGACTGGGAGGAACTCATATAAGAGTGGAAAATGAGGGACTCATATAAGAGTGGACAATGAGGAACTCATATAAGAGTGGACTGTGAGGAACTCATATAAGAGTGGACAGGGAGGAACTAATATAAGAGTGGACAAGGATGAATTCATATAAGAGTGGACATGCAGCAACTCATATAAGAGTGGACAGGGAGGAACTCATATAAGAGTGGACAGACAGCAACTCATATAAGAGTGGACATGGATGAACTCATATACTAGTGGCAGGCAGCAACTCATATACTAGTGGACAGGGAGGAACTCATATAAGAGTGGACAGGCAGGAACTCATATAAGAGTGGACAGTCAGCAACTCATATAAGAGTGGGAGCAACTCATAAAAGATTGGACAGGGAGCAACTCATAAAAGAGTGGACAGGGAGCAACTCATAAAAGAGTGGACAGGGAGCAACTCATATAAGAGTGGACACGCAGGAACTCATATAAGAGTGGACACGCAGGAACTCATATAAGAGTGGACAGGGAGGAACTCATATAAGAGTGGACAGGGAGGAACTCATATAAGAGTGGACAGAGAGGAACTCATATAAGAGTGGACAGGCAGGAACTCATATAATTGTGAACAGTGAGGAACTCATATGCGAGTGGACATGCAGGAACTCATATTAGAGTGGACAGGGAGGAACTCATATTAGAGTGGACAGGGAGGAACTCATAAGAGTGGACAGGGAGGAACTCATATAAGAGTGGACAGGGAGGATCTCATATAAGAGTAGACAGGGAGGAACTCATATAAGAGTGGACAGGGAGGAACTCATATAAGAGTGGACAGGGAGGAACTCATATAAGAGTGGACAGGGAGGAACTCATATAAGAGTGAACAGGGAGGAACCCATATAAGAGTGGACAGGCAGGAACTCATATAAGAGTGGACAGGCAGGAACTCATATAAGAGTGGACAGGCAGGAACTCATATAGCAGTGTACAGGGAGGAACTCATAAGAGTTGACAGGGAGGAACTCATATAAGAGTGGACAGGGAAGAAATCATATAAGAGTGGACATGCAGGAATTCATATAAGAGTGGACACGGAGGAACTCATATAAGAGTGGACAGGGAGGAACTCATAAGAGTGGACAGGGAGGAACTCATCAGAGTGGACATGGAGGAACTCATAAGAGTGGTCAGGCAGGAACTCATATAAGAGTGGACAGGCTGGAACTCATATACGAGTGGACAGGCTGGAACTCATATACGAGTGGACAGGCAGCAACTCATATAATAGTGGACAGCGAGGAACTCATAAGAGAGGACAGGGAGGAACCAATATATGAGTGTACATGGAGGAACTAATATAAGAGTGGACAGGGAGGAACTAATATAAGAGTGGACAGGGAGGAACTAATATAAGAGTGGACAGGGAGGAACTAATATAAGAGTGGACTGGGAGCAACTAATATAAGAGTGGACAGGGAGGAACTCATATAAGAGTGGACAGGCTGGAACTCATAAGAGTGGACAGGCTGGAACTCTTAAGAGTGGACAGGCAGGAACTCATAAGAGTGGACATGGAGGAACTCATAAGAGTGGACAGGCTGGAACTCATATATGAGTGGACAGGCAGCAACTCATATAAGAGTGGACAGGGAGGAACTCATATAAGAGAGGACAGGGAGGAATTAATATATTAGTGTACAGGGAGGAACTAATATAAGAGTGGACAGGGAGGAACTAATATAAGAGTGAACAGGGAGGAACTCATATAAGAGTGGACAGGGAGGAACTCATATAAGAGTGGACAGGCAGCAACTCATATAAGAGTGGACAGGCAGGAACTCATATAACAGTGTACAGGGAGGAACTCATAAGAGTTGACAGGGAGGAACTCATATAAGAGTGGACAGGGAAGAACTCATATAAGAGTGGACATGCAGGAATTCATATAAGAGTGACAGGCTGGGACTCAAATAAGAGTGGACATGCATGAACTCATATAAGAGTGGACAGGGAAGAACTCATATAAGAGTATACAGGTCCAACTCATATAAGAGTGGACAGGGAGGAACTCATAAAAGAGTGGACAGGGAGCAACTCATAAAAGAGTGGACAGGGAGCAACTCATAAAATAGTGGACAGGGAGCAACTCATATAAGAGTGGACAGGGAGCAACTCATATAAGAGTGGACACGCAGGAACTCATATAAGAGTGGACACGCAGGAACTCATATAAGAGTGGACAGGGAGGAACTCATATAAGAGTGGACAGGGAGCAACTCATATAAGAGTGGACAGAGAGGAACTCATATAAGAGTGGACAGGCAGGAACTCATATAAGAGTGAACAGGGAGGAACTCATATGCGAGTGGACAGGCAGGAACTCATATTAGAGTGGACAGGGAGGAACTCATATTAGAGGAGACAGGGAGGAACTCATATTAGAGTGGACAGGGAGGAACTCATATTAGAGGTGACAGGGAGGAACTCATATAAGATGGACAGGGAGGAACTCATATTAGAGTGGACAGGGAGGAACTCATAAGAGTGGACAGGGAGGAACTCATATAAGAGTGAACAGGGAGGAACCCATATAAGAGTGGACAGGCAGGAACTCATATAAGAGTGGACAGGCAGGAACTCATATAAGAGTGGACAGGCAGGAACTCATATAGCAGTGTACAGGGAGGAACTCATAAGAGTTGACAGGGAGGAACTCATATAAGAGTGTACAGGGAAGAACTCATATAAGAGTGGACATGCAGGAATTCATATAAGAGTGGACAGGGAGGAACTAATAAGAGTGGACAGGGAGGAACTCATAAGAGTGGACAGGGAGGAACTCATAAGAGTGGACATGGAGGAACTCATAAGAGTGGACATGCAGGAACTCATATAAGAGTGGACAGGCTGGAACACATATACGAGTGGACAGGCTGGAACTCATATACGAGTGGACAGGCAGCAACTCATATAATAGTGGACAGGGATGAACTCATAAGAGAGGACAGGGAGGAACTAATATATGAGTGTACATGGAGGAACTAATATAAGAGTGGACAGGGAGGAACTAATATAAGAGTGGACAGGGAGGAACTAATATAAGAGTGGACAGGGAGGAACTAATATAAGAGTGGACAGGGAGGAACTAATATAAGAGTGGACAGGGAGGAACTCATATAAGAGTGGACAGGCTGGAACTCATAAGAGTGGACAGGCAGGAATTCATATAAGAGTGGACAGTCAGCAACTCATATAAGAGTGCACAGGGAGGAACTCATATAAGAGTGGACAGACAGCAACTCATATAAGAGTGGACATGGAGGAACTCATATAAGAGTGGACAGGCTGGAACACATATACGAGTGGACAGGCTGGAACTCATATACGAGTGGACAGGCAGCAACTCATATAATAGTGGACAGGGATGAACTCATAAGAGAGGACAGGGAGGAACTAATATATGAGTGTACATGGAGGAACTAATATAAGAGTGGACAGGGAGGAACTAATATAAGAGTGGACAGGGAGGAACTAATATAAGAGTGAACAGGGAGGAACTCATATAAGAGTGGACAGGGAGGAACTCATATAAGAGTGGACAGGCAGCAACTCATATAAGAGTGGACAGGCAGGAACTCATATAACAGTGTACAGGGAGGAACTCATAAGAGTTGACAGGGAGGAACTCATATAAGAGTGGACAGGGAAGAACTCATATAAGAGTGGACATGCAGGAATTCATATAAGAGTGACAGGCTGGGACTCAAATAAGAGTGGACATGCATGAACTCATATAAGAGTGGACAGGGAAGAACTCATATAAGAGTATACAGGTCCAACTCATATAAGAGTGGACAGGGAGGAACTCATAAAAGAGTGGACAGGGAGCAACTCATAAAAGAGTGGACAGGGAGCAACTCATAAAATAGTGGACAGGGAGCAACTCATATAAGAGTGGACAGGGAGCAACTCATATAAGAGTGGACACGCAGGAACTCATATAAGAGTGGACACGCAGGAACTCATATAAGAGTGGACAGGGAGGAACTCATATAAGAGTGGACAGGGAGCAACTCATATAAGAGTGGACAGAGAGGAACTCATATAAGAGTGGACAGGCAGGAACTCATATAAGAGTGAACCGGGAGGAACTCATATGCGAGTGGACAGGCAGGAACTCATATTAGAGTGGACAGGGAGGAACTCATATTAGAGGAGACAGGGAGGAACTCATATTAGAGTGGACAGGGAGGAACTCATATTAGAGGTGACAGGGAGGAACTCATATAAGATGGACAGGGAGGAACTCATATTAGAGTGGACAGGGAGGAACTCATAAGAGTGGACAGGGAGGAACTCATATAAGAGTGGACAGGGAGGAATTCATATTAGAGTGGACAGGGAGGAACTCATATTAGAGTGGACAGGGAGGAACTCATATAAGATGGACAGGGATGAACTCATATGCGAGTGGACATGCAGGAACTCATATTAGAGTGGACAGGGAGGAACTCATATTAGAGTGGACAGGGAGGAACTCATATAAGATGGACAGGGAGGAACTCATATTAGAGTGGACAGGGAGGAACTCATAAGAGTGGACAGGGAGGAACTCATATAAGAGTGGACAGGGAGGAACTCATATAAGAGTGGACAGGGAGGAACTCATATAAGAGTGGACAGGGAGGAACTCATATAAGAGTGGACAGGGAGGAACTCATATAAGAGTGAACAGGGAGGAACCCATATAAGAGTGGACAGGCAGGAACTCATATAAGAGTGGACAAGGAGGAACTCATATAAGAGTGGACAGGCAGGAACTCATATAGCAGTGTACAGGGAGGAACTCATAAGAGTTGACAGGGAGGAACTCATATAAGAGTGTACAGGGAAGAACTCATATAAGAGTGGACATGCAGGAATTCATATAAGAGTGGACAGGGAGGAACTAATAAGAGTGGACAGGGAGGAACTCATAAGAGTGGACAGGGAGGAACTCATAAGAGTGGACATGGAGGAACTCATAAGAGTGGACATGCAGGAACTCATATAAGAGTGGACAGGCTGGAACACATATACGAGTGGACAGGCTGGAACTCATATACGAGTGGACAGGCAGCAACTCATATAATAGTGGACAGGGATGAACTCATAAGAGAGGACAGGGAGGAACTAATATATGAGTGTACATGGAGGAACTAATATAAGAGTGGACAGGGAGGAACTAATATAAGAGTGGACAGGGAGGAACTAATATAAGAGTGGACAGGGAGGAACTAATATAAGAGTGGACAGGGAGGAACTAATATAAGAGTGGACAGGGAGGAACTCATATAAGAGTGGACAGGCTGGAACTCATAAGAGTGGACAGGCAGGAATTCATATAAGAGTGGACAGTCAGCAACTCATATAAGAGTGCACAGGGAGGAACTCATATAAGAGTGGACAGACAGCAACTCATATAAGAGTGGACATGGATGAACTCATATACTAGTGGCAGGCAGCAACTCATATACTAGTGGACAGGGAGGAACTCATATAAGAGTGGACAGGCAGGAACTCATATAAGAGTGGACAGTCAGCAACTCATATTAGAGTGGACAGGGATGAACTCATAAGAGTGGACAGGGAGGAACTCATATAAGAGTGGACAGGGAGGAACTCATATAAGAGTGGACAGGCTGGAACTCATATAAAAGTGGACAGGGAGGATCTCAAATAAGAGTGGACAGGCTGGAACTCATATAACAGTGGACAGGGAAGAACTCATATAAGAGTGGACATGCAGGAATTCATATAAGAGTGGACAGGCTGGGACTCATATAATAGTGGACAGGCAACAACTCATATAAGAGTGGACTGGGAGGAACTCATATAAGAGTGGAAAATGAGGGACTCATATAAGAGTGGACAATGAGGAACTCATATAAGAGTGGACTGTGAGGAACTCATATAAGAGTGGACACGGAGGAACTCATATAAGAGTGGACAGGGAGGAACTCATAAGAGTGGACAGGGAGGAACTCATCAGAGTGGACATGGAGGAACTCATAAGAGTGGTCAGGCAGGAACTCATATAAGAGTGGACAGGCTGGAACTCATATACGAGTGGACAGGCTGGAACTCATATACGAGTGGACAGGCAGCAACTCATATAATAGTGGACAGCGAGGAACTCATAAGAGAGGACAGGGAGGAACCAATATATGAGTGTACATGGAGGAACTAATATAAGAGTGGACAGGGAGGAACTAATATAAGAGTGGACAGGGAGGAACTAATATAAGAGTGGACAGGGAGGAACTAATATAAGAGTGGACAGGGAGGAACTAATATATGAGTGGACAGGGAGGAACTCATATAAGAGTGGACAGGCTGGAACTCTTAAGAGTGGACAGGCTGGAACTCTTAAGAGTGGACAGGCAGGAACTCATATAAGAGTGGACAGGGAGGAACTCATAAGAGTGGACATGGAGGAACTCATAAGAGTGGACAGGCTGGAACTCATATACGAGTGGACAGGCAGCAACTCATATAAGAGTGGACAGGCAGCAACTCATATAAGAGAGGACAGGGAGGAATTAATATATTAGTGTACAGGGAGGAACTAACATAAGAGTGGACAGGGAGGAACTAATATAAGAGTGAACAGGGAGGAACTCATATAAGAGTGGACAGGGAGGAACTCATATAAGAGTGGACAGGCAGCAACTCATATAAGAGTGGACAGGCAGGAACTCATATAACAGTGTACAGGGAGGAACTCATAAGAGTTGACAGGGAGGAACTCATATAAGAGTGGACAGGGAAGAACTCATATAAGAGTGGACATGCAGGAATTCATATAAGAGTGACAGGCTGGGACTCAAATAAGAGTGGACATGCATGAACTCATATAAGAGTGGACAGGGAGGAACTCATATAAGAGTATACAGGTCCAACTCATATAAGAGTGGACAGGGAGGAACTCATAAAAGAGTGGACAGGGAGCAACTCATAAAAGAGTGGACAGGGAGCAACTCATAAAATAGTGGACAGGGAGCAACTCATATAAGAGTGGACAGGGAGCAACTCATATAAGAGTGGACACGCAGGAACTCATATAAGAGTGGACACGCAGGAACTCATATAAGAGTGGACAGGGAGGAACTCATATAAGAGTGGACAGGGAGCAACTCATATAAGAGTGGACAGAGAGGAACTCATAAAAGAGTGGACAGGCAGGAACTCATATAAGAGTGAACAGGGAGGAACTCATATGCGAGTGGACAGGCAGGAACTCATATTAGAGTGGACAGGGAGGAACTCATATTAGAGGAGACAGGGAGGAACTCATATTAGAGTGGACAGGGAGGAACTCATATTAGAGGGGACAGGGAGGAACTCATATAAGATGGACAGGGAGGAACTCATATTAGAGTGGACAGGGAGGAACTCATAAGAGTGGTCAGGGAGGAACTCATATAAGAGTGGTCAGGGAGGAACTCATATTTGAGTGGACAGGGAGAAACTCATAAAAGAATGGACAGGGAGCAACTGATATAAGAGTGGACAGGCAGGAACACATATAAGAGTGGTCAGGGAGGAACTCATATTTGAGTGGACAGGGATAAACTCATAAAAGAATGGACAGGGAGCAACACATATAAGAGTGGACAAGGAGGAACTCATATAAGAGTGGACAGGCAGGAACTCATAAGAGTGGACAGGCAGGAACTCATATAAGAGTGGACAGGCTGGAACTCATATACGAGTGGACAGGCTGGAACTCATATACGAGTGGACAGGCAGCAACTCATATAATATTGGACAGGGAGGAACTCATAAGAGAGGACAGGGAGGAACTAATATATGAGTGTACATGGAGGAACTAATATAAGAGTGGACAGGGAGGAACTCATTAAAGAGTGGACAGGGAGCAACTCATAAAATAGTGGACAGGGAGCAACTCATATAAGAGTGGACAGGGAGCAACTCATATAAGAGTGGACACGCAGGAACTCATATAAGAGTGGACACGCAGGAACTCATATAAGAGTGGACAGGGAGGAACTCATATAAGAGTGGACAGGGAGCAACTCATATAAGAGTGGACAGAGAGGAACTCATATAAGAGTGGACAGGGAGGAACTCATATCAGAATGGACAGGGAAGAACTCATATAAGAGTGGACATGCAGGAATTCATATAAGAGTGGACACGGAGGAACTCATATAAGAGTGGACAGGGAGGAACTCATAAGAGTGGACAGGGAGGAACTCATCAGAGTGGACATGGAGGAACTCATAAGAGTGGTCAGGCAGGAACTCATATAAGAGTGGACAGGCTGGAACTCATATACGAGTGGACAGGCAGGAACTCATATACGAGTGGACAGGCAGCAACTCATACAATAGTGGACAGCGAGGAACTCATAAGAGTGTACAGGGAGGAACCAATATATGAGTGTACATGCAGGAACTAATATAAGAGTGGACAGGGAGGAACTAATATAAGAGTGGACAGGGAGGAACTAATATAAGAGTGGACAGGGAGGAACTAATATAAGAGTGGACAGGGAGGAACTAATATAAGAGTGGACAGGGAGGAACTCATATAAGAGTGGACAGGCTGGAACTCATAAGAGTGTACAGGCTGGAACTCATAAGAGTGGACAGGCAGGAACTCATATAAGAGTGGACAGGGAGGAACTAATAAGAGTGGACATGGAGGAACTCATAAGAGTGGACAGGCTGGAACTCATATACGAGTGGACAGGCAGCAACTCATATAAGAGTGGACAGGGATGAACTCATATAAGAGAGGACAGGGAGGAATTAATATATGAGTGTACATGGAGGAACTAATATAAGAGTGGACAGGGAGGAACTCATATAAGAGTGGACAGGCAGCAACTCATATAAGAGTGGATAGGCAGGAACTCATATAACAGTGTACAGGGAGGAACTCATAACAGTTGACAGGGAGGAACTCATATAAGAGTGGACAGGGAAGAACTCATATAAGAGTGGACATGCAGGAATTCATATAAGAGTGACAGGCTGGGACTCAAATAAGAGTGGACATGCAGGACCTCATATAAGAGTGGACAGGGAGGAACTCATATAAGAGTATACAGGTCCAACTCATATAAGAGTGGACAGGGAGGAACTCATAAAAGAGTGGACAGGGAGCAACTCATAAAAGAGTGGACAGGGAGCAACTCATAAAATAGTGGACAGGGAGGAACTCATATACGAGTGGACAGGGAGCAACTCATATAAGAGTGGACACGCAGGAACTCATATAAGAGTGGACAGGGAGCAACTCATAAAATAGTGGACAGAGAGGAACTCATATAAGAGTGGACAGACAGGAACTCATATAAGAGTGAACAGGGAGGAACTCATATGCGAGTGGACAGGCAGGAACTCATATTAGAGTGGACAGGGAGGAACTCATATTAGAGGAGACAGGGAGGAACTCATATTAGAGTGGACAGGGAGGAACTCATATTAGAGGGGACAGGGAGGAACTCATATAAGATGGACAGGGAGGAACTCATATTAGAGTGGACAGGGAGGAACTCATAAGAGTGGTCAGGGAGGAACTCATATAAGAGTGGTCAGGGAGGAACTCATATTTGAGTGGACAGGGAGAAACTCATAAAAGAATGGACAGGGAGCAACTGATATAAGAGTGGACAGGCAGGAACACATATAAGAGTGGTCAGGGAGGAACTCATATTTGAGTGGACAGGGATAAACTCATAAAAGAATGGACAGGGAGCAACACATATAAGAGTGGACAAGGAGGAACTCATATAAGAGTGGACAGGCAGGAACTCATAAGAGTGGACAGGCAGGAACTCATATAAGAGTGGACAGGCTGGAACTCATATACGAGTGGACAGGCTGGAACTCATATACGAGTGGACAGGCAGCAACTCATATAATATTGGACAGGGAGGAACTCATAAGAGAGGACAGGGAGGAACTAATATATGAGTGTACATGGAGGAACTAATATAAGAGTGGACAGGGAGGAACTCATTAAAGAGTGGACAGGGAGCAACTCATAAAATAGTGGACAGGGAGGAGCTCATAAGAGTGGACAGGGAGGAACTCATATAAGAGTGGACACGCAGGAACTCATATAAGAGTGGACACGCAGGAACTCATATAAGAGTGGACAGGGAGGAACTCATATAAGAGTGGACAGGGAGCAACTCATATAAGAGTGGACAGAGAGGAACTCATATAAGAGTGGACAGGGAGGAACTCATATCAGAATGGACAGGGAAGAACTCATATAAGAGTGGACATGCAGGAATTCATATAAGAGTGGACACGGAGGAACTCATATAAGAGTGGACAGGGAGGAACTCATAAGAGTGGACAGGGAGGAACTCATCAGAGTGGACATGGAGGAACTCAAAAGAGTGGTCAGGCAGGAACTCATATAAGAGTGGACAGGCTGGAACTCATATACGAGTGGACAGGCAGGAACTCATATACGAGTGGACAGGCAGCAACTCATACAATAGTGGACAGCGAGGAACTCATAAGAGTGTACAGGGAGGAACCAATATATGAGTGTACATGCAGGAACTAATATAAGAGTGGACAGGGAGGAACTAATATAAGAGTGGACAGGGAGGAACTAATATAAGAGTGGACAGGGAGGAACTAATATAAGAGTGGACAGGGAGGAACTAATATAAGAGTGGACAGGGAGGAACTCATATAAGAGTGGACAGGCTGGAACTCATAAGAGTGTACAGGCTGGAACTCATAAGAGTGGACAGGCAGGAACTCATATAAGAGTGGACAGGGAGGAACTCATAAGAGTGGACATGGAGGAACTCATAAGAGTGGACAGGCTGGAACTCATATACGAGTGGACAGGCAGCAACTCATATAAGAGTGGACAGGGATGAACTCATATAAGAGAGGACAGGGAGGAATTAATATATGAGTGTACATGGAGGAACTAATATAAGAGTGGACAGGGAGGAACTAATATAAGAGTGGACAGGGAGGAACTCATATAAGAGTGGACAGGCAGCAACTCATATAAGAGTGGATAGGCAGGAACTCATATAACAGTGTACAGGGAGGAACTCATAAGAGTTGACAGGGAGGAACTCATATAAGAGTGGACAGGGAAGAATTCATATAAGAGTGGACATGCAGGAATTCATATAAGAGTGACAGGCTGGGACTCAAATAAGAGTGGACATGCAGGAACTCATATAAGAGTGGACAGGGAGGAACTCATATAAGAGTAAACAGGTCCAACTCATATAAGAGTGGACAGGGAGGAACTCATAAAAGAGTGGACAGGGAGCAACTCATAAAAGAGTGGACAGGGAGCAACTCATAAAATAGTGGACAGGGAGGAACTCATATACGAGTGGACAGGGAGCAACTCATATAAGAGTGGACACGCAGGAACTCATATAAGAGTGGACAGGGAGCAACTCATAAAATAGTGGACAGAGAGGAACTCATATAAGAGTGGACAGACAGGAACTCATATAAGAGTGAACAGGGAGGAACTCATATGCGAGTGGACAGGCAGGAACTCATATTAGAGTGGACAGGGAGGAACTCATATTAGAGGAGACAGGGAGGAACTCATATTAGATTGGACAGGGAGGAACTCATATTAGAGGGGACAGGGAGGAACTCATATAAGATGGACAGGGAGGAACTCATATTAGAGTGGACAGGGAGGAGCTCATAAGAGTGGACAGGGAGGAACTCATATAAGAGTGGACAGGGAGGAACTCATATAAGAGTGGACAGGGAGGAACTCATATAAGAGTGGACAGGGAGGAACTCATATAAGAGTGGACAGGGAGGAACTCATATAAGAGTGAACAGGGAGGAACGCATATAAGAGTGGTCAGGCAGGAACTCATATACGAGTGGACAGGCAGGAACTCATATAAGAGTGGACAGGCAGGAGCACATATAAGAGTGGTCAGGGAGGAACTCATATAAGAGTGGTCAGGGAGGAACTCATATTTTAGTGGACAGGGAGAAACTCATAAAAGAATGGACAGGGAGCAACTCATATAAGAGTGGACAGGCAGGAACACATATAAGAGTGGTCAGGGAGGAACTCATATTTGAGTGGACAGGGATAAACTCATAAAAGAATGGACAGGGAGCAACTCATATAAGAGTGGACAAGGAGGAACTCATATAAGAGTGGACAGGCAGGAACTCAAAAGAGTGGACAGGCAGGAACTCATATAAGAGTGGACAGGCTGGAACTCATATACGAGTGGACAGGCTGGAACTCATATACGAGTGGACAGGCAGCAACTCATATAATATTGGACAGGGAGGAACTCATAAGAGAGGACAGGGAGGAACTAATATATGAGAGTACATGGAGGAACTAATATAAGAGTGGACAGGGAGGAACTCATAAAAGAGTGGACAGGGAGCAACTCATAAAATAGTGGACAGGGAGCAACTCATATAAGAGTGGACAGGGAGCAACTCATATAAGAGTGGACACGCAGGAACTCATATAAGAGTGGACACGCAGGAACTCATATAAGAGTGGACAGGGAGGAACTCATATAAGAGTGGACAGGGAGCAACTCATATAAGAGTGGACAGAGAGGAACTCATATAAGAGTGGACAGGCAGGAACTCATATAAGAGTGAACAGGGAGGAACTCATATGCGAGTGGACAGGCAGGAACTCATATTAGAGTGGACAGGGAGGAACTCATATTAGAGTGGACAGGGAGGAACTCATATTAGAGTGGACAGGGAGGAACTCATATTAGAGGAGACAGGGAGGAACTCATATAAGATGGACAGGGAGGAACTCATATTAGAGTGGACAGGGAGGAACTCATAAGAGTGGACAGGGAGGAACTCATATAAGAGTGGACAGGGAGGAACTCGTATAAGAGTGGACAGGGAGGAACTAATATAAGAGTGGACAGGGAGGAACTCATATAAGAGTGGACAGGGAGGAACTCATATAAGAGTGAACAGGGAGGAACGCATATAAGAGTGGTCAGGCAGGAACTCATATACGAGTGGACAGGCAGGAACTCATATAAGAGTGGACAGGCAGGAACACATATAAGAGTGGACTGTGAGGAACTCATATAAGAGTGGACAGGGAGGAACTAATATAAGAGTGGACAAGGATGAATTCATATAAGAGTGGACATGCAGCAACTCATATAAGAGTGAACAGGGAGGAACTCATATAAGAGATGACAGACAGCAACTCATATAAGAGTGGACATGGATGAACTCATATACTAGTGGCAGGCAGCAACTCATATACTACTGGACAGGGAGGAACTCGTATAAGAGTGGACAGGCAGGAACTCATATAAGAGTGGACAGTCAGCAACTCATATAAGAGTGGACAGTCAGCAACTCATATAAGAGTGGACAGGGAGCAACTCATAAAAGAGTGGACAGGGAGCAACTCATAAAAGAGTGGACAGGGAGCAACTCATATAAGAGTGGACAGGGAGGAACTCATATAAGAGTGGACAGGGAGGAACTCATATAAGAGTGAACAGGGAGGAACGCATATAAGAGTGGTCAGGCAGGAACTCATATACGAGTGGACAGGCAGGAACTCATATAAGAGTGGACAGGCAGGAACTCATATAAGAGTGGACAGGGAGGAACTCATAAGAGTGGACATGGAGGAACTCATAAGAGTGGACAGGCTGGAACTCATATACGAGTGGACAGGCAGCAACTCATATAAGAGTGGACAGGGAGGAACTCATATAGGAGAGGACAGGGAGGAATTAATATATGAGTGTACAGGGAGGAATTTAATATAAGAGTGGACAGGGAGGAACTAATATAAGAGTGGACAGGGAGGAACTCATATAAGAGTGGACAGGCAGCAACTCATATAAGAGTGGATAGGCAGGAACTCATATAACAGTGTACAGGGAGGAACGCATAAGAGTTGACAGGGAGGAACTCATATAAGAGTGGACAGGGAAGAACTCATATAAGAGTGGACATGCAGGAATTCATATAAGAGTGACAGGCTGGGACTCAAATAAGAGTGGACATGCAGGAACTCATATAAGAGTGGACAGGGAGTAACTCATATAAGAGTATACAGGTCCAACTCATATAAGAGTGGACAGGGAGGAACTCATAAAAGAGTGGACAGGGAGCAACTCATAAAAGAGTGGACAGGGAGCAACTCATAAAATAGTGGACAGGGAGCAACTCATATAAGAGTGGACAGGGAGCAACTCATATAAGAGTGGACACGCAGGAACTCATATAAGAGTGGACAGGGAGCAACTCATAAAATAGTGGACAGAGAGGAACTCATATAAGAGTGGACAGACAGGAACTCATATAAGAGTGAACAGGGAGGAACTCATATGCGAGTGGACAGGCAGGATCTCATATTAGAGTGGACAGGGAGGAACTCATATTAGAGGAGACAGGGAGGAACTCATATTAGATTGGACAGGGAGGAACTCATATTAGAGGGGACAGGGAGGAACTCATATAAGATGGACAGGGAGGAACTCATATTAGAGTGGACAGGGAGGAGCTCATAAGAGTGGACAGGGAGGAACTCATATAAGAGTGGACAGGGAGGAACTCATATAAGAGTGGACAGGGAGGAACTCATATAAGAGTGGACAGGGAGGAACTCATATAAGAGTGGACAGGGAGGAACTCATATAAGAGTGAACAGGGAGGAACGCATATAAGAGTGGTCAGGCAGGAACTCATATACGAGTGGACAGGCAGGAACTCATATAAGAGTGGACAGGCAGGAGCACATATAAGAGTGGTCAGGGAGGAACTCATATAAGAGTGGTCAGGGAGGAACTCATATTTTAGTGGACAGGGAGAAACTCATAAAAGAATGGACAGGGAGCAACTCATATAAGAGTGGACAGGCAGGAACACATATAAGAGTGGTCAGGGAGGAACTCATATTTGAGTGGACAGGGATAAACTCATAAAAGAATGGACAGGGAGCAACTCATATAAGAGTGGACAAGGAGGAACTCATATAAGAGTGGACAGGCAGGAACTCATAAGAGTGGACAGGCAGGAACTCATATAAGAGTGGACACGCTGGAACTCATATACGAGTGGACAGGCTGGAACTCATATACGAGTGGACAGGCAGCAACTCATATAATATTGGACAGGGAGGAACTCATAAGAGAGGACAGGGAGGAACTAATATATGAGTGTACATGGAGGAACTAATATAAGAGTGGACAGGGAGGAACTCATAAAAGAGTGGACAGGGAGCAACTCATAAAATAGTGGACAGGGAGCAACTCATATAAGAGTGGACAGGGAGCAACTCATATAAGAGTGGACACGCAGGAACTCATATAAGAGTGGACACGCAGGAACTCATATAAGAGTGGACAGGGAGGAACTCATATAAGAGTGGACAGGGAGCAACTCATATAAGAGTGGACAGAGAGGAACTCATATAAGAGTGGACAGGCAGGAACTCATATAAGAGTGAACAGGGAGGAACTCATATGCGAGTGGACAGGCAGGAACTCATATTAGAGTGGACAGGGAGGAACTCATATTAGAGTGGACAGGGAGGAACTCATATTAGAGTGGACAGGGAGGATCTCATATTAGAGGAGACAGGGAGGAACTCATATAAGATGGACAGGGAGGAACTCATATTAGAGTGGACAGGGAGGAACTCATAAGAGTGGACAGGGAGGAACTCATATAAGAGTGGACAGGGAGGAACTCGTATAAGAGTGGACAGGGAGGAACTAATATAAGAGTGGACAGGGAGGAACTCATATAAGAGTGAACAGGGAGGAACTCATATAAGAGTGAACAGGGAGGAACGCATATAAGAGTGGTCAGGCAGGAACTCATATACGAGTGGACAGGCAGGAACTCATATAAGAGTTGACAGGCAGGAACACATATAAGAGTGGACTGTGAGGAACTCATATAAGAGTGGACAGGGAGGAACTAATATAAGAGTGGACAAGGATGAATTCATATAAGAGTGGACATGCAGCAACTCATATAAGAGTGGACAGGGAGGAACTCATATAAGAGTGGACAGACAGCAACTCATATAAGAGTGGACATGGATGAACTCATATACTAGTGGCAGGCAGCAACTCATATACTACTGGACAGGGAGGAACTCGTATAAGAGTGGACAGGCAGGAACTCATATAAGAGTGGACAGTCAGCAACTCATATAAGAGTGGACAGTCACCAACTCATATAAGAGTGGACAGGGAGCAACTCATAAAAGAGTGGACAGGGAGCAACTCATAAAAGAGTGGACAGGGAGCAACTCATATAAGAGTGGACAGGGAGGAACTCATATAAGAGTGGACAGGGAGGAACTCATATAAGAGTGAACAGGGAGGAACGCATATAAGAGTGGTCAGGCAGGAACTCATATACGAGTGGACAGGCAGGAACTCATATAAGAGTGGACAGGCAGGAACTCATATAAGAGTGGACAGGGAGGAACTCATAAGAGTGGACATGGAGGAACTCATAAGAGTGGACAGGCTGGAACTCATATACGAGTGGACAGGCAGCAACTCATATAAGAGTGGACAGGACGGAACTCATATAAGAGAGGACAGGGAGGAATTAATATATGAGTGTACAGGGAGGAATTAATATATGAGTGTACAGGGAGGAACTAATATAAGAGTGGACAGGGAGGAACTCATATAAGAGTTGACAGGCAGCAACTCATATAAGAGTGGATAGGCAGGAACTCATATAACAGTGTACAGGGAGGAACTCATAAGAGTTGACAGGGAGGAACTCATATAAGAGTGGACAGGGAAGAACTCATATAAGAGTGGACATGCAGGAATTCATATAAGAGTGACAGGCTGGGATTCAAATAAGAGTGGACATGCAGGAACTCATATAAGAGTGGACAGGGAGGAACTCATATAAGAGTATACAGGTCCAACTCATATAAGAGTGGACAGGGAGGAACTCATAAAAGAGTGGACAGGGAGCAACTCATAAAAGAGTGGACAGGGAGCAACTCATAAAATAGTGGACAGGGAGCAACTCATATAAGAGTGGACAGGGAGCAACTCATATAAGAGTGGACACGCAGGAACTCATATAAGAGTGGACAGGGAGCAACTCATAAAATAGTGGACAGAGAGGAACTCATATAAGAGTGGACAGACAGGAACTCATATAAGAGTGAACAGGGAGGAACTCATATGCGAGTGGACAGGCAGGAACTCATATTAGAGTGGACAGGGAGGAACTCATATTAGAGGAGATAGGGAGGAACTCATATTAGATTGGACAGGGAGGAACTCATATTAGAGGGGACAGAGAGGAACTCATATAAGATGGACAGGGAGGAACTCATATTAGAGTGGACAGGGAGGAGCTCATAAGAGTGGACAGGGAGGAACTCATATAAGAGTGGACAGGGAGGAACTCATATAAGAGTGGACAGGGAGGAACTCATATAAGAGTGGACAGGGAGGAACTCATATAAGAGTGGACAGGAGGAACTCATATAAGAGTGAACAGGGAGGAACGCATATAAGAGTGGTCAGGCAGGAACTCATATACGAGTGGACAGGCAGGAACTCATATAAGAGTGGACAGGCAGGAGCACATATAAGAGTGGTCAGGGAGGAACGCATATAAGAGTGGTCAGGGAGGAACTCATATTTTAGTGGACAGGGAGAAACTCATAAAAGAATGGACAGGGAGCAACTCATATAAGAGTGGACAGGCAGGAACACATATAAGAGTGGTCAGGGAGGAACTCATATTTGAGTGGACAGGGATAAACTCATAAAAGAATGGACAGGGAGCAACTCATATAAGAGTGGACAAGGAGGAACTCATATAAGAGTGGACAGGCAGGAACTCATAAGAGTGGACAGGCAGGAACTCATATAAGAGTGGACAGGCTGGAACTCATATACGAGTGGACAGGCTGGAACTCATATACGAGTGGACAGGCAGCAACTCATATAATATTGGACAGGGAGGAACTCATAAGAGAGGACAGGGAGGAACTAATATATGAGTGTACATGGAGGAACTAATATAAGAGTGGACAGGGAGGAACTCATAAAAGAGTGGACAGGGAGCAACTCATAAAATAGTGGACAGGGAGCAACTCATATAAGAGTGGACAGGGAGGAACTCGTATAAGAGTGGACAGGGAGGAACTAATATAAGAGTGGTCAGGCAGGAACTCATATACGAGTGGACAGGCAGGAACTCATATAAGAGTGGACAGACAGGAACACATATAAGAGTGGACTGTGAGGAACTCATATAAGAGTGGACAGGGAGGAACAAATATAAGAGTGGACAAGGATGAATTCATATAAGAGTGGACATGCAGCAACTCATATAAGAGTGGACAGGGAGGAACTCATATAAGAGTGGACAGACAGCAACTCATATAAGAGTGGACATGGATGAACTCATATACTAGTGGCAGGCAGCAACTCATATACTACTGGACAGGGAGGAACTCGAATAAGAGTGGACAGGCAGGAACTCATATAAGAGTGGACAGTCAGCAACTCATATAAGAGTGGACAGTCAGCAACTCATATAAGAGTGGACAGGGAGCAACTCATAAAAGAGTGGACAGGGAGCAACTCATAAAAGAGTGGACAGGGAGCAACTCATATAAGAGTGGACAGGGAGGAACTCATATAAGAGTGGACAGGGAGGAACTCATATAAGAGTGAACAGGGAGGAACGCATATAAGAGTGGTCAGGCAGGAACTCATATACGAGTGGACAGGCAGGAACTCATATAAGAGTGGACAGGCAGGAACACATATAAGAGTGTTCAGGGAGGAACTCATATAAGAGTGGTCTGGGAGGAACTCATATTTGAGTGGACAGGGAGAAACTCATAAAAGAATGGACAGGGAGCAACTCATATAAGAGTGGACAGGCAGGAACACATATAAGAGTGGTCAGGGAGGAACTCATATTTGAGTGGACAGGGATAAACTCATAAAAGAATGGACAGGGAGCAACTCATATAAGAGTGGACAAGGAGGAACTCATATAAGAGTGGACAGGCAGGAACTCATAAGAGTGGACAGGCAGGAACTCATATAAGAGTGGACACGCTGGAACTCATATACGAGTGGACAGGCTGGAACTCATATACGAGTGGACAGGCAGCAACTCATATAATATTGGACAGGGAGGAACTCATAAGAGAGGACAGGGAGGAACTAATATATGAGTGTACATGGAGGAACTAATATAAGGGTGGACAGGGAGGAACTCATAAAAGAGTGGACAGGGAGCAACTCATAAAATAGTGGACAGGGAGCAACTCATATAAGAGTGGACAGGGAGCAACTCATATAAGAGTGGACACGCAGGAACTCATATAAGAGTGGACACGCAGGAACTCATATAAGAGTGGACAGGGAGGAACTCATATAAGAGTGGACAGGGAGCAACTCATATAAGAGTGGACAGAGAGGAACTCATATAAGAGTGGACAGGCAGGAACTCATATAAGAGTGAACAGGGAGGAACTCATATGCGAGTGGACAGGCAGGAACTCATATTAGAGTGGACAGGGAGGAACTCATATTAGAGTGGACAGGGAGGAACTCATATTAGAGTGGACAGGGAGGATCTCATATTAGAGGAGACAGGGAGGAACTCATATAAGATGGACAGGGAGGAACTCATATTAGAGTGGACAGGGAGGAACTCATAAGAGTGGACAGGGAGGAACTCATATAAGAGTGGACAGGGAGGAACTCGTATAAGAGTGGACAGGGAGGAACTAATATAAGAGTGGACAGGGAGGAACTCATATAAGAGTGAACAGGGAGGAACTCATATAAGAGTGAACAGGGAGGAACGCATATACGAGTGTTCAGGCAGGAACTCATATACGAGTGGACAGGCAGGAACTCATATAAGAGTGGACAGGCAGGAACACATATAAGAGTGGACTGTGAGGAACTCATATAAGAGTGGACAGGGAGGAACTAATATAAGAGTGGACAAGGTTGAATTCATATAAGAGTGGACATGCAGCAACTCATATAAGAGTGGACAGGGAGGAACTCATATAAGAGTGGACAGACAGCAACTCATATAAGAGTTGACATGGATGAACTCATATACTAGTGGCAGGCAGCAACTCATATACTACTGGACAGGGAGGAACTCGTATAAGAGTGGACAGGCAGGAACTCATATAAGAGTGGACAGTCAGCAACTCATATAAGAGTGGACAGTCAGCAACTCATATAAGAGTGGACAGGGAGCAAGTCATAAAAGAGTGGACAGGGAGCAACTCATAAAAGAGTGGACAGGGAGCAACTCATATAAGAGTGGACAGGGAGGAACTCATATAAGAGTGGACAGGGAGGAACTCATATAAGAGTGAACAGGGAGGAACGCATATAAGAGTGGTCAGGCAGGAACTCATATACGAGTGGACAGGCAGGAACTCATATAAGAGTGGACAGGCAGGAACTCATATAAGATTGGACAGGGAGGAACTCATAAGAGTGGACATGGAGGAACTCATAAGAGTGGACAGGCTGGAACTCATATACGAGTGGACAGGCAGCAACTCATATAAGAGTGGACAGGGAGGAACTCATATAAGAGAGGACAGGGAGGAATTAATATATGAGTGTACAGGGAGGAACTAATATAAGAGTGGACAGGGAGGAACTAATATAAGAGTGGACAGGGAGGAACTCATATAAGAGTGGACAGGCAGCAACTCATATAAGAGTGGATAGGCAGGAACTCATATAACAGTGTACAGGGAGGAACTCATAAGAGTTGACAGGGAGGAACTCATATAAGAGTGGACAGGGAAGAACTCATATAAGAGTGGACATGCAGGAATTCATATAAGAGTGACAGGCTGGGATTCAAATAAGAGTGGACATGCAGGAACTCATATAAGAGTGGACAGGGAGGAACTCATATAAGAGTATACAGGTCCAACTCATATAAGAGTGGACAGGGAGGAACTCATATAAGAGTGGACACGCAGGAACTCATATAAGAGTGGACAGGGAGCAACTCATAAAATAGTGGACAGAGAGGAACTCATATAAGAGTGGACAGACAGGAACTCATATAAGAGTGAACAGGGAGGAACTCATATGCGAGTGGACAGGCAGGAACTCATATTAGAGTGGACAGGGAGGAACTCATATTAGAGGAGATAGGGAGGAACTCATATTAGATTGGACAGGGAGGAACTCATATTAGAGGGGACAGGGAGGAACTCATATAAGATGGACAGGGAGGAACTCATATTAGAGTGGACAGGGAGGAGCTCATAAGAGTGGACAGGGAGGAACTCATATAAGAGTGGACAGGGAGGAAATCATATAAGAGTGGACAGGGAGGAACTCATATAAGAGTGGACAGGGAGGAACTCATATAAGAGTGGACAGGAGGAACTCATATAAGAGTGAACAGGGAGGAACGCATATAAGAGTGGTCAGGCAGGAACTCATATACGAGTGGACAGGCAGGAACTCATATAAGAGTGGACAGGCAGGAGCACATATAAGAGTGGTCAGGGAGGAACGCATAAAAGAGTGGTCAGGGAGGAACTCATATTTTAGTGGACAGGGAGAAACTCATAAAAGAATGGACAGGGAGCAACTCATATAAGAGTGGACAGGCAGGAACACATATAAGAGTGGTCAGGGAGGAACTCATATTTGAGTGGACAGGGATAAACTCATAAAAGAATGGACAGGGAGCAACTCATATAAGAGTGGACAAGGAGGAACTCATATAAGAGTGGACAGGCAGGAACTCATAAGAGTGGACAGGCAGGAACTCATATAAGAGTGGACAGGCTGGAACTCATATACGAGTGGACAGGCTGGAACTCATATACGAGTGGACAGGCAGCAACTCATATAATATTGGACAGGGAGGAACTCATAAGAGAGGACAGGGAGGAACTAATATATGAGTGTACATGGAGGAACTAATATAAGAGTGGACAGGGAGGAACTCATAAAAGAGTGGACAGGGAGCAACTCATAAAATAGTGGACAGGGAGCAACTCATATAAGAGTGGACAGGGAGGAACTCGTATAAGAGTGGACAGGGAGGAACTAATATAAGAGTGGTCAGGCAGGAACTCAAATACAGTGGACAGGCAGGAACTCATATAAGAGTGGACAGGCAGGAACACATATAAGAGTGGACTGTGAGGAACTCATATAAGAGTGGACAGGGAGGAACAAATATAAGAGTGGACAAGGATGAATTCATATAAGAGTGGACATGCAGTAACTCATATAAGAGTGGACAGGGAGGAACTCATATAAGAGTGGACAGACAGCAACTCATATAAGAGTGGACATGGATGAACTCATATACTAGTGGCAGGCAGCAACTCATATACTACTGGACAGGGAGGAACTCGAATAAGAGTGGACAGGCAGGAACTCATATAAGAGTGGACAGTCAGCAACTCATATAAGAGTGGACAGGGAGCAACTCATAAAAGATTGGACAGGGAGCAACTCATAAAAGAGTGGACAGGGAGCAACTCATATAAGAGTGGACAGGGAGGAACTCATATAAGAGTGGACAGGGAGGAACTCATATAAGAGTGAACAGGGAGGAACGCATATAAGAGTGGTCAGGCAGGAACTCATATACGAGTGGACAGGCAGGAACTCATATAAGAGTGGACAGGCAGGAACACATATAAGAGTGTTCAGGGAGGAACTCATATAAGAGTGGTCTGGGAGGAACTCATATTTGAGTGGACAGGGAGAAACTCATAAAAGAATGGACAGGGAGCAACTCATATAAGAGTGGACAGGCAGGAACACATATAAGAGTGGTCAGGGAGGAACTCATATTTGAGTGGACAGGGAGAAACTCATAAAAGAATGTACAGGGAGCAACTCATATAAGAGTGGACAAGGAGGAACTCATATAAGAGTGGACAGGCAGGAACTCATAAGAGTGGACAGGCAGGAACTCATATAAGAGTGGACAGGCTGGAACTCATATACGAGTGGACAGGCTGGAACTCATATACGAGTGGACAGGCAGCAACTCATATAATAGTGGACAGGGAGGAACTCAAGAGAGGACAGGGAGGAACTAATATATGAGGGTACATGGAGGAACTAATATAAGAGTGGACAGGGAGGAACTAATATAAGAGTGGACAGGGAGGAACTAATATAAGAGTGGACAGGGAGGAACTAATATAAGAGTGGACAGGGAGGAACTAACATAAGAGTGGACAGGGAGGAACTCATATAAGAGTGGACAGGCTGGAACTCATAAGAGTGGACAGGCAGGAATTCATATAAGAGTGGACAGTCAGCAACTCATATAAGAGTGGACAGGGAGGAACTCATATAAGAGTGGACTGACAGCAACTCATATAAGAGTGGACATGGATGAACTCATATACTAGTGGCAGGCAGCAACTCATATACTAGTGGACAGGGAGGAACTCATACAAGAGTGGACAGGCAGGAACTCATATAAGAGTGGACAGTCAGCAACTCATATTAGAGTGGACAGGGAGGAACTCATAAGAGTGGACAGGGAGGAACTCATATAAGAGTGGACAGGGAGGAACTCATATAAGAGTGGACAGGCTGGAACTCATATAAGAGTGGACAGGGAGGATCTTAAATAAGAGTGGACAGGGAGGAACTCATATAACAGTGGACAGGGAAGAACTCATATAAGAGTGGACTTGCAGGAATTCATATAAGAGTGAACAGGCTGGGACTCATATAATACTGGACAGGCAACAACTCATATAAGAGTGGACTGGGAGGAACTCATATAATACTGGACAGGCATCAACTCATATAAGAGTGGACTGTGAGGAACTCATATAAGAGTGGACAGGGAGGAACTAATATAAGAGTGGACAAGGATGAATTCATATAAGAGTGGACATGCAGCAACTCATATAAGAGTGGACAGGGAGGAACTCATATAAGAGTGGACAGACAGCAACTCATATAAGAGTGGACATGGATGAACTCATATACTAGTGGCAGGCAGCAACTCATATACTAGTGGACAGGGAGGAACTCATATAAGAGTGGACAGGCAGGAACTCATATAAGAGTGGACAGTCAGCAACTCATATAAGAGTGGACAGGGAGCAACTCATAAAAGAGTGGACAGGGAGCAACTCATAAAAGAGTGGACAGGGAGGAACTCATATAAGAGTGGACAGGGAGGAACTCATATAAGAGTGGACAGGGAGGAACTCATATAAGAGTGAACAGGGAGGAACGCATATAATAGTGGTCAGGCAGGAACTCATATACGAGTGGACAGGCAGGAACTCATATAAGAGTGGACAGGCAGGAACACATATAAGAGTGTTCAGGAAGGAACTCATATAAGAGTGGTCAGGGAGGAACTCATATTTGAGTGGACAGGGAGAAACTCATAAAAGAATGGACAGGGAGCAACTCATATAAGAGTGGACAGGCAGGAACACATATAAGAGTGGTCAGGGAGGAACTCATATTTGAGTGGACAGGGAGAAACTCATAAAAGAATGTACAGGGAGCAACTCATATAAGAGTGGACAAGGAGGAACTCATATAAGAGTGGACAGGCAGGAACTCATAAGAGTGGACAGGCAGGAACTCATATAAGAGTGGACAGGCTGGAACTCATATACGAGTGGACAGGCTGGAACTCATATACGAGTGGACAGGCAGCAACTCATATAATAGTGGACAGGGAGGAACTCATAAGAGAGGACAGGGAGGAACTAATATATGAGGGTACATGAAGGAACTAATATAAGAGTGGACAGGGAGGAACTAATATAAGAGTGGACAGGGAGGAACTAATATAAGAGTGGACAGGGAGGAACTAATATAAGAGTGGACAGGGAGGAACTAACATAAGAGTGGACAGGGAGGAACTCGTATAAGAGTGGACAGGCTGGAACTCATAAGAGTGGACAGGCAGGAATTCATATAAGAGTGGACAGTCAGCAACTCATATAAGAGTGGACAGGGAGGAACTCATATAAGAGTGGACTGACAGCAACTCATATAAGAGTGGACATGGATGAACTCATATACTAGTGGCAGGCAGCAACTCATATACTAGTGGACAGGGAGGAACTCATATAAGAGTGGACAGGCAGGAACTCATATAAGAGTGGATAGTCAGCAACTCATATTAGAGTGGACAGGGAGGAACTCATAAGAGTGGACAGGGAGGAACTCATATAAGAGTGGACAGGGAGGAACTCATATAAGAGTGGACAGGCTGGAACTCATATAAGAGTGGACAGGGAGGATCTCAAATAAGAGTGGACAGGGAGGAACTCATATAACAGTGGACAGGGAAGAACTCATATAAGAGTGGACATGCAGGAATTCATATAAGAGTGGACAGGCTGGGACTCATATAATACTGGACAGGCAACAACTCATATAAGAGTGGACTGGGAGGAACTCATATAAGAGTGGACAATGAGGGACTCATATAAGAGTGGACAATGAGGAACTCATATAAGAGTGGACTGTGAGGAACTCATATAAGAGTGGACACGGAGGAACTAATATAAGAGTGGACAAGGATGAATTCATATAAGAGTGGACATGCAGCAACTCATATAAGAGTGGACAGGGAGGAACTCATATAAGAGTGGACAGACAGCAACTCATATAAGAGTGGACATGGATGAACTCATATACTAGTGGCAGGCAGCAACTCATATACTAGTGGACAGGGAGGAACTCATATAAGAGTGGACAGGCAGGAACTCATATAAGAGTGGACAGTCAGCAACTCATATAAGAGTGGACAGGGAGCAACTCATAAAAGAGTGGACAGGGAGCAACTCATAAAAGAGTGGACAGGGAGGAACTCATATAAGAGTGGACAGGGAGGAACTCATATTTGAGTGGACAGGGAGAAACTCATAAAAGAATGGACAGGGAGCAACTCATATAAGAGTGGACAGGCAGGAACACATATAAGAGTGGTCAGGGAGGAACTCATATTTGAGTGGACAGGGAGAAACTCATAAAAGAATGTACAGGGAGCAACTCATATAAGAGTGGACAAGGAGGAACTCATATAAGAGTCGACAGGGAGGATCTCAAATAAGAGTGGACAGGGAGGAACTCATATAACAGTGGACAGGGAAGAACTCATATAAGAGTGGACATGCAGGAATTCATATAAGAGTGGACAGGCTGGGACTCATATAATACTAGACAGGCAACAACTCATATAAGAGTGGACTGGGAGGAACTCATATAAGAGTGGACAATGAGGGACTCATATAAGAGTGGACAATGAGGAACTCATATAAGAGTGGACTGTGAGGAACTCATATAAGAGTGGACAGGGAGGAACTAATATAAGAGTGGACAAGGATGAATTCATATAAGAGTGGACATGCAGCAACTCATATAAGAGTGGACAGGGAGGAACTCATATAAGAGTGGACAGACAGCAACTCATATAAGAGTGGACATGGATGAACTCATATACTAGTGGCAGGCAGCAACTCATATACTAGTGGACAGGGAGGAACTCATATAAGAGTGGACAGGCAGGAACTCATATAAGAGTGGACAGTCAGCAACTCATATAAGAGTGGACAGGGAGCAACTCATAAACGAGTGGACAGGGAGCAACTCATAAAAGAGTGGACAGGGAGCAACTCATAAAAGAGTTGACAGGGAGGAACTCATATAAGAGTGGACAGGGAGGAACTCATAAGAGTGGACAGGGAGGAACTCATATAAGAGTGGACAGGGAGGAACTCATATAAGAGTGGACAGGCAACAACTCATATAAGAGTGGACTGGGAGGAACTCATATAAGAGTGGACAATGAGGGACTCATATAAGAGTGGAAAATGGGGAACTCATATAAGATGGACAGGGAGGAACTCATAAAAGAGTGGACAGGGAGCAACTCATATAAGAGTGGACAGGGAGCAACTCATATAAGAGTGGACACGCAGGAACTCATATAAGAGTGGACATGCAGGAACTCATATTAGAGTGGACAGGGAGGAACTCATATAAGAGTGGACAGGCAACAACTCATATAAGAGTGGACTGGGAGGAACTCATATAAGAGTGGACAATGAGGGACTCAATTAAGAGTGGAAAATGGGGAACTCATATAAGATGGACAGGGAGGAACTCATAAAAGAGTGGACAGGGAGCAACTCATAAAAGAGTGGACAGGGAGCAACTCATAAAAGAGTGGACAGGGAGGAACTCATATAAGAGTGGACAGGGAGGAACTCATAAGAGTGGACAGGGAGGAACTCATATAAGAGTGGACAGGGAGGAACTCATATAAGAGTGGACAGGGAGGAACTCATATAAGAGTGGACAGACAGCAACTCATATAAGAGTGGACATGGATGAACTCATATACTAGTGGCAGGCAGCAACTCATATACTAGTGGACAGGGAGGAACTCATACAAGAGTGGACAGGCAGGAACTCATATAAGAGTGGACAGTCAGCAACTCATATAAGAGTGGACAGGGGGCAACTCATAAAAGAGTGGACAGGGAGCAACTCATAAAAGAGTCGACAGGGAGCAACTCATAAAAGAGTGGACAGGGAGGAACTCATATAAGAGTGGACAGGGAGGAACTCATAAGAGTGGACAGGGAGGAACTCATATAAGAGTGGACAGGCAACAACTCATATAAGAGTGGACTGGGAGGAACTCATACAAGAGTGGACAATGAGGGACTCATATAAGAGTGGACAGGGAGGAACTCATATAAGATGGACAGGGAGGAACTCTTATTAGAGTGGACAGGGAGGAACTCATAAGAGTGGACAGGGAGGAACTCATATAAGAGTTGACAGGGAGGAACTCATATAAGAGTGGACAGGGAGGAACTCATATAAGCGTGGACAGGGAGGAACTCATATAAGAGTGGACAGGTAGGAACTCATATAAGAGTGAACAGGGAGGAACCCATATAAGAGTGGACAGGCAGGAACTCATATAAGAGTGGACAGGCAGGAACTCATATAAGAGTGGACAGGCAGGAAATCATATAGCAGTGTACAGGGAGGAACTCATAAGAGTTGACAGGGAGGAACTCATTTAAGAGTGGACAGGGAAGAACTCATATAAGAGTGGACATGAAGGAATTCATATAAGAGTGGACAGGGAGGAACTCATAAGAGTGGACAAAGAGGAACTCATAAGAGTGGACAGGGAGGAACTCATAAGAGTGGACAGGGAAGAACTCATAAGAGTGAACAGGGAGGAACTCATAAGAGTGGACAGGGAGCAACTCATAAAAGAGTGGACAGGGAGCAACTCATAAAAGAGTGGACAGGGAGCAACTCATATAAGAGTGGACAGGGAGGAACTCATAAGAGTGGACAGGGAGGAACTCATATAAGAGTGGACTGGGAGGAACTCATATAAGAGTGGACAGACAGCAACTCATATAAGAGTGGACATGGATGAACTCATATACTAGTGGCAGGCAGCAACTCATATACTAGTGGACAGGGAAGAACTCATATAAGAGTGGACAGGCAGGAACTCATATAAGAGTGGACAGTCAGCAACTCATATAAGAGTGGACAGGGGGCAACTCATAAAAGAGTGGACAGGGAGCAACTCATAAAAGAGTGGACAGGGAGCAACTCATAAAAGAGTGGACAGGGAGGAACTCATATAAGAGTGGACAGGGAGGAACTCATAAGAGTGGACAGGGAGGAACTCATATAAAAGTGGACAGGGAGGAACTCATATAAGAGTGGACAGGCAACAACTCATATAAGAGTGGACTGGGAGGAACTCATATAAGAGTGGACAATGAGGGACTCATATAAGAGTGGACAATTAGGAACTCATATAAGAGTGGACTGTGAGGAACTCATATAAGAGTGGACAGGGAGGAACTAATATAAGAGTGGACAAGGATGAATTCATATAAGAGTGGACAAGGATGAATTCATATAAGAGTGGACATGCAGCAACTCATATAAGAGTGGACAGGGAGGAACTCATATAAGAGTGGACAGACAGCAACTCATATAAGAGTGGACATGGATGAACTCATATACTAGTGGCAGGCAGCAACTCATATACTCGTGGACAGGGAGGAACTCATATAAGAGTGGACAGGCAGGAACACATATAAGAGTGGTCAGGGAGGAACTCATATAAGAGTGGTCAGGGAGGAACTCATATTTGAGTGGACAGGGAGAAACTCATAAAAGAATGGATAGGGAGCAACTCATATAAGAGTGGACAGGCAGGAACACATATAAGAGTGGTCAGGGAGGAACTCATATTTGAGTGGACAGGGATAAACTCATAAAAGAATGGACAGGGAGCAACTCATATAAGAGTGGACAAGGAGGAACTCATATAAGAGTGGACAGGCAGGAACTCATATAAGAGTGGACAGGCAGGAACTCATAAGAGTGGACAGGCAGGAACTCATATAAGAGTGGACAGGCTGGAACTCATATACGAGTGGACAGGCTGGAACTCATATACGAGTGGACAGGCAGCAACTCATATAATATTGGACAGGGAGGAACTCATAAGAGAGGACAGGGAGGAACTAATATATGAGTGTACATGGAGGAACTAATATAAGAGTGGACAGGGGGGAACTCATAAAAGAGTGGACAGGGAGCAACTCATAAAATTAGTGGACAGGGGGCAACTCATATAAGAGTGGACAGGGAGCAACTCATATAAGAGTGGACACGCAGGAACTCATATAAGAGTGGACACGCAGGAATTCATATAAGAGTGGACAGGGAGGAACTCATATAAGAGTGGACAGGGAGCAACTCATATAAGAGTGGACAGAGAGGAACTCATATAAGAGTGGACAGGCAGGAACTCATATAAGAGTGAACAGGGAGGAACTCATATGCGAGTGGACAGGCAGGAACTCATATTAGAGTGGACAGGGAGGAACTCTTATTAGAGTGGACAGGGAGGAACTCATATTAGAGTGGACAGGGAGGAACTCATATTAGAGGAGACAGGGAGGAACTCATATAAGATGGACAGGGATGAACTCATATTAGAGTTGACAGGGAGGAACTCATAAGAGTGGACAGGGAGGAACTCATATAAGAGTGGACAGGGAGGAACTCATATAAGAGTGGACAGGGAGGAACTCATATAAGAGTGGACAGGGAGGAACTCATATAAGAGTGGACAGGGAGGAACTCATATAAGAGTGAACAGGGAGGAACGCATATAAGAGTGGTCAGGCAGGAACTCATATACGAGTGGACAGGCAGGAACTCATATAAGAGTGGATAGACAGGAACACATATAAGAGTGTTCAGGGAGGAACTCATATAAGAGTGGTCAGGGAGGAACTCATATTTGAGTGGACAGGGAGAAACTCATAAAAGAATGGACAGGGAGCAACTGATATAAGAGTGGACAGGCAGGAACACATATAAGAGTGGTCAGGGAGGAACTCATATTTGAGTGGACAGGGAGAAACTCATAAAAGAATGTACAGGGAGCAACTCATATAAGAGTGGACAAGGAGGAACTCATATAAGAGTGGACAGGCAGGAACTCATAAGAGTGGACAGGCAGGAACTCATATAAGAGTGGACAGGCTGGAACTCATATACGAGTGGACAGGCTGGAACTCATATACGAGTGGACAGGCAGCAACTCATATAATAGTGGACAGGGAGGAACTCATAAGAGAGGACAGGGAGGAACTAATATATGAGTGTACATGGAGGAACTAATATAAGAGTGGACAGGGAGGAACTAATATAAGAGTGGACAGGGAGGAACTAATATAAGAGTGGACAGGGAGGAACTAATATAAGAGTGGACAGGGAGGAACTAACATAAGAGTGGACAGGGAGGAACTCATATAAGAGTGGACAGGCTGGAACTCATAAGAGTGGACAGGCAGGAATTCATATAAGAGTGGACAGTCAGCAACTCATATAAGAGTGGACAGGGAGGAACTCATATAAGAGTGGACTGACAGCAACTCATATAAGAGTGGACATGGATGAACTCATATACTAGTGGACAGGGAGGAACTCATATACTAGTGGACAGGGAGGAACTCATATAAGAGTGGACAGGCAGGAACTCATATAAGAGTGGACAGTCAGCAACTCATATTAGAGTGGACAGGGAGGAACTCATAAGAGTGGACAGGGAGGAACTCATATAAGAGTGGACAGGGAGGAACTCATATAAGAGTCGACAGGCTGGAACTCATATAAGAGTGGACAGGGAGGATCTCAAATAAGAGTGGACAGGGAGGAACTCATATAACAGTGGACAGGGAAGAACTCATATCAGAGTGGACATGCAGGAATTCATATAAGAGTGGACAGGCTGGGACTCATATAATAGTGGACAGGCAACAACTCATATAAGAGCGGACTGGGAGGAACT
Organism: Siphonodentalium dalli; assembly: GCA_032622095.1. NCBI lineage: Eukaryota > Metazoa > Mollusca > Scaphopoda > Gadilida > Siphonodentaliidae > Siphonodentalium > Siphonodentalium dalli. Next base: position 61,844,952 of record CP136068.1, read on the forward strand.
CATATAAGAGTGGACAATGAGGGACTCATATAAGAGTGGACAATGAGGAACTCATATAAGAGTGGACTGTGTGGAACTCATATAAGAGTGGACAGGGAGGAACTAATATAAGAGTGGACATGGATGAATTCATATAAGAGTGGACATGCAGCAACTCATATAAGAGTGGACAGGGAGGAACTCATATAAGAGTGGACAGACAGCAACTCATATAAGAGTGGACATGGATGAACTCATATACTAGTCGCAGGCAGCAACTCATATACTAGTGGACAGGGGGGAACTCATACAAGAGTGGACAGGCAGGAACTCATATAAGAGTGGACAGTCAGCAACTCATATAAGAGTGGACAGGGAGCAACTCATAAAAGAGTGGACAGGGAGCAACTCATAAAAGAGTGGACAGGGAGCAACTCATAAAAGAGTGGACAGGGAGCAACTCATAAAAGAGTGGACTGGCAGGAACTCATATAAGAGTGGACAGGCTGGAACTCATATACGAGTGGACAGGCTGGAACTCATATACGAGGGGACAGGCAGCAACTCATATAATAGTGGACAGGGAGGAACTCATAAGAGAGGACAGGGAGCAACTAATATATGAGTGTACATGGAGGAACTAATATAAGAGTGGACAGGGAGGAACTAATATAAGAGTGGACAGGGAGGAACTAATATAAGAGTGGACAGGGAGGAACTAATATAAGAGTGGACAGGGAGGAACTAACATAAGAGTGGACAGGCTGGAACTCATAATAGTGGACAGGCAGGAATTCATATAAGAGTGGACAGTCAGCAACTCATATAAGAGTGGACAGGGAGGAACTCATATAAGAGTGGACTGACAGCAACTCATATAAGAGTGGACATGGATGAACTCATATACTAGTGGCAGCCAGCAACTCATATACTAGTGGACAGGGAGGAACTCATATAAGAGTGGACAGGCAGGAACTCATATTAGAGTGGACAGGGAGGAACTCATAAGAGTGGACAGGGAGGAACTCATATAAGAGTGGACAGGGAGGAACTCATATAAGAGTGGACAGGCTGGAACTCATATAAGAGTGGACAGGGAGGATCTCAAATAAGAGTGGACAGGGAGGAACTCATATAACAGTGGACAGGGAAGAACTCATATAAGAGTGGACATGCAGGAATTCATATAAGAGTGGACAGGCTGGGACTCATATAATAGTGGACAGGCAACAACTCATATAAGAGTGGACTGGGAGGAACTCATATAAGAGTGGACAATGAGGGACTCATATAAGAGTGGACAATGAGGAACTCATATAAGAGTGGACTGTGAGGAACTCATATAAGAGTGGACAGGGAGGAACTAATATAAGAGTGGACAAGGATGAATTCATATAAGAGTGGACATGCAGCAACTCATATAAGAGTGGACAGGGAGGAACTCATATAAGAGTGGACAGACAGCAACTCATATAAGAGTGGACATGGATGAACTCATATACTAGTGGCAGGCAGCAACTCATATACTAGTGGACAAGGAGGAACTCATACAAGAGTGGACAGGCAGGAACTCATATAAGAGTGGACAGTCAGCAACTCATATAAGAGTGGACAGGGAGCAACTCATAAAAGAGTGGACAGGGAGCAACTCATAAAAGAGTGGACAGGGAGCAACTCATAAAAGAGTGGACAGGGAGCAACTCATAAAAGAGTGGACAGGGAGGAACTCATATAAGAGTGGACAGGGAGGAACTCATAAGAGTGGACAGGGAGGAACTCATATAAGAGTGGACAGGGAGGAACTCATATAAGAGTGGACAGGCAACAACTCATATAAGAGTGGACTGGGAGGAACTCATATAAGAGTGGACAATGAGGGACTCATATAAGAGTGGACAATGAGGAACTCATATAAGAGTGGACAGGGAGGAACTCATAAAAGAGTGGACAGGGAGCAACTCATATAAGAGTGGACAGGGAGCAACTCATATAAGAGTGGACACGCAGGAACTCATATAAGAGTGGACATGCAGGAACTCATATTAGAGTGGACAGGGAGGAACTCATATAAGAGTGGACAGGCAACAACTCATATAAGAGTGGACTGGGAGGAACTCATATAAGAGTGGACAATGAGGGACTCATATAAGAGTGGACAGGGAGGAACTCATATAAGATGGACAGGGAGGAACTCATATTAGAGTGGACAGGGAGGAACTCATAAGAGTGGACAGGGAGGAACTCATATAAGAGTTGACAGGGAGGAACTCATATAAGAGTGGACAGGGAGGAACTCATATAAGAGTGGACAGGGAGGAACTCATATAAGAGTGGACAGGGAGGAACTCATATAAGAGTGACCAGGGAGGAACCCATATAAGAGTGGACAGGCAGGAACTCATATAAGAGTGGACAGGCAGGAACTCATATAAGAGTGGACAGGCGGGAACTCATATAGCAGTGTACAGGGAGGAACTCATAAGAGTTGACAGGGAGGAACTCATATAAGAGTGGACAGGGAAGAACTCATATAAGAGTGGACATGCAGGAATTCATATAAGAGTGGACAGGGAGGAACTCATAAGAGTGGACAAAGAGGAACTCATAAGAGTGGACAGGGAGGAACTCATAAGAGTGGACAGGGAAGAACTCATATAAGAGTGGACATGCAGGAATTCATATAAGAGTGGACAGGGAGGAACTCATAAGAGTGGACAGGGAGGAACTCATAAGAGTGGACAGGGAGGAACTCATAAGAGTGGACAGGGAGCAACTCATAAAAGAGTGGACAGGGAGCAACTCATAAAAGAGTGGACAGGGAGGAACTCATATAAGAGTGGACAGGGAGGAACTCATAAGAGTGGACAGGGAGGAACTCATATAAGAGTGGACAGGGAGGAACTCATATAAGAGTGGACTGGGAGGAACTCATATAAGAGTGGACAGACAGCAACTCATATAAGAGTGGACATGGATGAACTCATATACTAGTGGCAGGCAGCAACTCATATACTAGTGGACAGGGAGGAACTCATATAAGAGTGGACAGGGAGGAACTCATATAAGCGTGGACAGGGAGGAACTCATATAAGAGTGGACAGGTAGGGACTCATATAAGAGTGAACAGGGAGGAACCCATATAAGAGTGGACAGGCAGGAACTCATATAAGAGTGGACAGGCAGGAACTCATATAAGAGTGGACAGGCAGGAACTCATATAGCAGTGTACAGGGAGGAACTCATAAGAGTTGACAGGGAGGAACTCATTTAAGAGTGGACAGGGAAGAACACATATAAGAGTGGACATGAAGGAATTCATATAAGAGTGGACAGGGAGGAACTCATAAGAGTGGACAAAGAGGAACTAATAAGAGTGGACAGGGAGGAACTCATAAGAGTGGACAGGGAAGAACTCATATAAGAGTGGACATGCAGGAATTCATATAAGAGTGGACAGGGAGGAACTCATAAGAGTGGACAGGGAGGAACTCATAAGAGTGAACAGGGAGGAACTCATAAGAGTGGACAGGGAGCAACTCATAAAAGAGTGGACAGGGAGCAACTCATAAAAGAGTGGACAGGGAGGAACTCATATAAGAGTGGACAGGGAGGAACTCATAAGAGTGGACAGGGAGGAACTCATATAAGAGTGGACAGGGAGGAACTCATATAAGAGTGGACTGGGAGGAACTCATATAAGAGTGGACAGACAGCAACTCATATAAGAGTGGACATGGATGAACTCATATACTAGTGGCAGGCAGCAACTCATATACTAGTGGACAGGGAGGAACTCATATAAGAGTGGACAGGCAGGAACTCATATAAGAGTGGACAGTCAGCAACTCATATAAGAGTGGACAGGGGGCAACTCATAAGAGTGGACAGGGAGCAACTCATAAAAGAGTGGACAGGGAGCAACTCATAAAAGAATGGACAGGGAGTAACTCATATAAGAGTGGACAGGGAGGAACTCATAAGAGTGGACAGGGAGGAACTAATATAAGAGTGGACAGGGAGGAACTCATATAAGAGTGGACAGGCAACAACTCATATAAGAGTGGACTGGGAGGAACTCATATAAGAGTGGACAATGAGGGACTCATATAAGAGTGGACAATGAGGAACTCATATAAGAGTGGACTGTGAGGAACTCATATAAGAGTGGACAGGGAGGAACTAATATAAGAGTGGACAAGGATGAATTCATATAAGAGTGGACATGCAGCAACTCATATAAGAGTGGACAGGGAGGAACTCATATAAGAGTGGACAGACAGCAACTCATATAAGAGTGGACATGGATGAACTCATATACTAGTGGCAGACAGCAACTCATATACTCGTGGACAGGGAGGAACTCATATAAGAGTGGACAGGCAGGAACACATATAAGAGTGGTCAGGGAGGAACTCATATAACAGTGGTCAGGGAGGAACTCATATTTGATTGGACAGGGAGAAACTCATAAAAGAATGGACAGGGATCAACTCATATAAGAGTGGACAGGCAGGAACACATATAAGAGTGGTCAGGGAGGAACTCATATTTGAGTGGACAGGGATAAACTCATAAAAGAATGGACAGGGAGCAACTCATATAAGAGTGGAAAAGGAGGAACTCATATAAGAGTGGACAGGCAGGAACTCATAAGAGTGGACAGGCAGGAACTCATATAAGAGTGGACAGGCTGGAACTCATATACGAGTGGACAGGCTGGAACTCATATACGAGTGGACAGGCAGCAACTCATATAATATTGGACAGGGAGGAACTCATAAGAGAGGACAGGGAGGAACTAATATATGAGTGTACATGGAGGAACTAATATAAGAGTGGACAGGGAGGAACTCATAAAAGAGTGGACAGGGAGGAACTCATAAAATAGTGGACAGGGAGCAACTCATATAAGAGTGGACAGGGAGCAACTCATATAAGAGTGGACACGCAGGAACTCATATAAGAGTGGACACGCAGGAACTCATATAAGAGTGGACAGGGAGGAACTCATATAAGAGTGGACAGGGAGCAACTCATATAAGAGTGGACAGAGAGGAACTCATATAAGAGTGGACAGGCAGGAACTCATATAAGAGTGAACAGGGAGGAACTCATATGCGAGTGGACAGGCAGGAACTCATATTAGAGTGGACAGGGAGGAACTCATATTAGAGTGGACAGGGATGAACTCATATTAGAGTGGACAGGGAGGAACTCATATTAGAGGGGACAGGGAGGAACTCATATAAGATGGACAGGGAGGAACTCATATTAGAGTGGACAGGGAGGAACTCATAAGAGTGGACAGGGAGGAACTCATATAAGAGTGGACAGGGAGGAACTCATATAAGAGTGGACAGGGAGGAACTCATATAAGAGTGGACAGGGAGGAACTCATATAAGAGGGGACAGGGAGGAACTCATATAAGAGTGAACAGGGAGGAACTCATATAAGAGTGGACAGACAGGAACACATATAAGAGTGTTCAGGGAGGAACTCATATAAGAGTGGTCAGGGAGGAACTCATATTTGAGTGGACAGGGAGAAACTCATAAAAGAATGGACAGGGAGCAACTGATATAAGAGTGGACAGGCAGGAACACATATAAGAGTGGTCAGGGAGGAACTCATATTTGAGTGGACAGGGAGAAACTCATAAAAGAATGTACAGGGAGCAACTCATATAAGAGTGGACAAGGAGGAACTCATATAAGAGTGGACAGGCAGGAACTCATAAGAGTGGACAGGCAGGAACTCATATAAGAGTTGACAGGCTGGAACTCATATACGAGTGGACAGGCTGGAACTCATATACGAGTGGACAGGCAGCAACTCATATAATAGTGGACAGGGAGGAATTCATAAGAGAGGACAGGGAGGAACTAATATATGAGTGTACATGGAGGAACTAATATAAGAGTGGACAGGGAGCAACTAATATAAGAGTGGACAGGGAGGAACTAACATAAGAGTGGACAGGGAGGAACTCATAAGAGTGGACAGGCAGGAATTCATATAAGAGTGGACAGTCAGCAACTCATATAAGAGTGGACAGGGAGGAACTCATATAAGAGTGGACTGACAGCAACTCATATAAGAGTGGACATGGATGAACTCATATACTAGTGGCAGCCAGCAACTCATATACTAGTGGACAGGGAGGAACTCATATAAGAATGGACAGGCAGGAACTCATATAAGAGTGGACAGTCAGCAACTCATATTAGAGTGGACAGGGAGGAACTCATAAGAGTGGACAGGGAGGAACTCATATAAGAGTGGACAGGGAGGAACTCATATAAGAGTAGACAGGCTGGAACTCATATAAGAGTGGACAGGGAGGATCTCAAATAAGAGTGGACAAGGAGGAACTCATGTAACAGTGGACAGGGAAGAACTCATATAAGAGTGGACATGCAGGAATTCATATAAGAGTGGACAGGCTGGGACTCATATAATAGTGGACAGGCAACAACTCATATAAGAGTGGACTGGGAGGAACTCATATAAGAGTGGACAATGAGGGACTCATATAAGAGTGGACAATGAGGAACTCATATAAGAGTGGACTGTGAGGAACTCATATAAGAGTGGACAGGGAGGAACTAATATAAGAGTGGACAAGGATGAATTCATATAAGAGTGGACATGCAGCAACTCATATAAGAGTGGACAGGGAGGAACTCATATAAGAGTGGACAGACAGCAACTCATATAAGAGTGGACATGGATGAACTCATATACTAGTCGCAGGCAGCAACTCATATACTAGTGGACAGGGAGGAACTCATACAAGAGTGGACAGGCAGGAACTCATATAAGAGTGGACAGTCAGCAACTCATATAAGAGTGGACAGGGAGCAACTCATAAAAGAGTGGACAGGGAGCAACTCATAAAAGAGTGGACAGGGAGCAACTCATAAAAGAGTGGACAGGGAGCAACTCATAAAAGAGTGGACAGGCAGGAACTCATATAAGAGTGGACAGGCTGGAACACATATACGAGTGGACAGGCTGGAACTCATATACGAGTGGACAGGCAGCAACTCATATAATAGTGGACAGGGAGGAAATCATAAGAGAGGACAGGGAGGAACTAATATATGAGTGTACATGGAGGAACTAATATAAGAGTGGACAGGGAGGAACTAATATAAGAGTGGACAGGGAGGAACTAATATAAGAGTGGACAGGGAGGAACTAATATAAGAGTGGACAGGGAGGAACTAACATAAGAGTGGACAGGGAGGAACTCATATAAGAGTGGACAGGCTGGAACTCATAAGAGTGGACAGGCAGGAATTCATATAAGAGTGGACAGTCAGCAACTCATATAAGAGTGGACAGGGAGGAACTCATATAAGAGTGGACTGACAGCAACTCATATAAGAGTGGACATGGATGAACTCATATACTAGTGGCAGCCAGCATCTCATATACTAGTGGACAGGGAGGAACTCATATAAGAGTGGACAGGCAGGAACTCATATTAGAGTGGACAGGGAGGAACTCATAAGAGTGGACAGGGAGGAACTCATATAAGAGTGGACAGGTAGGAACTCATATAAGAGTGGACAGGCTGGAACTCATATAAGAGTGGACAGGGAGGATCTCAAATAAGAGTGGACAGGGAGGAACTCATATAACAGTGGACAGGGAAGAACTCATATAAGAGTGGACATGCACGAATTCATATAAGAGTGGACAGGCTGGGACTCATATAATAGTGGACAGGCAACAACTCATATAAGAGTGGACTGGGAGGAACTCATATAAGAGTGGACAATGAGGGACTCATATAAGAGTGGACAATGAGGAACTCATATAAGAGTGGACTGTGAGGAACTCATATAAGAGTGGACAGGGAGGAACTAATATAAGAGTGGACAAGGATGAATTCATATAAGAGTGGACATGCAGCAACTCATATAAGAGTGGACAGGGAGGAACTCATATAAGAGTGGACAGACAGCAACTCATATAAGAGTGGACATGGATGAACTCATATACTAGTGGCAGGCAGCAACTCATATACTAGTGGACAGGGAGGAACTCATACAAGAGTGGACAGGCAGGAACTCATATTAGAGTGGGCAGTCAGCAACTCATATAAGAGTGGACAGGGAGCAACTCATAAAAGAGTGGACAGGGAGCAACTCATAAAAGAGTGGACAGGGAGCAACTCATAAAAGAGTGGACAGGGAGCAACTCATAAAAGAGTGGACAGGGAGGAACTCATATAAGAGTGGACAGGGAGGAACTCATAAGAGTGGACAGGCAGGAACTCATATAAGAGTGGACAGGCTGGAACTCATATACGAGTGGACAGGCTGGAACTCATATACGAGTGGACAGGCAGCAACTCATATAATAGTGGACAGGGAGGAATTCATAAGAGAGGACAGGGAGGAACTAATATATGAGTGTACATGGAGGAACTAATATAAGAGTGGACAGGGAGCAACTAATATAAGAGTGGACAGGGAGGAACTAACATAAGAGTGGACAGGGAGGAACTCATAAGAGTGGACAGGCAGGAATTCATATAAGAGTGGACAGTCAGCAACTCATATAAGAGTGGACAGGGAGGAACTCATATAAGAGTGGACTGACAGCAACTCATATAAGAGTGGACATGGATGAACTCATATACTAGTGGCAGCCAGCAACTCATATACTAGTGGACAGGGAGGAACTCATATAAGAATGGACAGGCAGGAACTCATATAAGAGTGGACAGTCAGCAACTCATATTAGAGTGGACAGGGAGGAACTCATAAGAGTGGACAGGGAGGAACTCATATAAGAGTGGACAGGGAGGAACTCATATAAGAGTAGACAGGCTGGAACTCATATAAGAGTGGACAGGGAGGATCACAAATAAGAGTGGACAAGGAGGAACTCATGTAACAGTGGACAGGGAAGAACTCATATAAGAGTGGACATGCAGGAATTCATATAAGAGTAGACAGGCTGGGACTCATATAATAGTGGACAGGCAACAACTCATATAAGAGTGGACTGGGAGGAACTCATATAAGAGTGGACAATGAGGGACTCATATAAGAGTGGACAATGAGGAACTCATATAAGAGTGGACTGTGAGGAACTCATATAAGAGTGGACAGGGAGGAACTAATATAAGAGTGGACAAGGATGAATTCATATAAGAGTGGACATGCAGCAACTCATATAAGAGTGGACAGGGAGGAACTCATATAAGAGTGGACAGACAGCAACTCATATAAGAGTGGACATGGATGAACTCATATACTAGTCGCAGGCAGCAACTCATATACTAGTGGACAGGGAGGAACTCATACAAGAGTGGACAGGCAGGAACTCATATAAGAGTGGACAGTCAGCAACTCATATAAGAGTGGACAGGGAGCAACTCATAAAAGAGTGGACAGGGAGCAACTCATAAAAGAGTGGACAGGGAGCAACTCATAAAAGAGTGGACAGGGAGCAACTCATAAAAGAGTGGACAGGCAGGAACTCATATAAGAGTGGACAGGCTGGAACACATATACGAGTGGACAGGCTGGAACTCATATACGAGTGGACAGGCAGCAACTCATATAATAGTGGACAGGGAGGAAATCATAAGAGAGGACAGGGAGGAACTAATATATGAGTGTACATGGAGGAACTAATATAAGAGTGGACAGGGAGGAACTAATATAAGAGTGGACAGGGAGGAACTAATATAAGAGTGGACAGGGAGGAACTAATATAAGAGTGGACAGGGAGGAACTAACATAAGAGTGGACAGGGAGGAACTCATATAAGAGTGGACAGGCTGGAACTCATAAGAGTGGACAGGCAGGAATTCATATAAGAGTGGACAGTCAGCAACTCATATAAGAGTGGACAGGGAGGAACTCATATAAGAGTGGACTGACAGCAACTCATATAAGAGTGGACATGGATGAACTCATATACTAGTGGCAGCCAGCATCTCATATACTAGTGGACAGGGAGGAACTCATATAAGAGTGGACAGGCAGGAACTCATATTAGAGTGGACAGGGAGGAACTCATAAGAGTGGACAGGGAGAAACTCATATAAGAGTGGACAGGTAGGAACTCATATAAGAGTGGACAGGCTGGAACTCATATAAGAGTGGACAGGGAGGATCTCAAATTAGAGTGGACAGGGATGAACTCATATACGAGTGGACAGGCAGGAACTCATATAAGAGTGGACAGACAGGAACACATATAAGAGTGTTCAGGGAGGAACTCATATAAGAGTGGTCAGGGAGGAACTCATATTTGAGTGGACAGGGAGAAACTCATAAAAGAATGGACAGGGAGCAACTGATATAAGAGTGGACAGGCAGGAACACATATAAGAGTGGTCAGGGAGGAACTCATATTTGAGTGGACAGGGAGAAACTCATAAAAGAATGTACAGGGAGCAACTCATATAAGAGTGGACAAGGAGGAACTCATATAAGAGTGGACAGGCAGGAACTCATAAGAGTGGACAGGCAGGAACTCATATAAGAGTGGACAGGCTGGAACTCATATACGAGTGGACAGGCTGGAACTCATATACGAGTGGACAGGCAGCAACTCATATAATAGTGGACAGGGAGGAATTCATAAGAGAGGACAGGGAGGAACTAATATATGAGTGTACATGGAGGAACTAATATAAGAGTGGACAGGGAGCAACTAATATAAGAGTGGACAGGGAGGAACTAACATAAGAGTGGACAGGGAGGAACTCATAAGAGTGGACAGGCAGGAATTCATATAAGAGTGGACAGTCAGCAACTCATATAAGAGTGGACAGGGAGGAACTCATATAAGAGTGGACTGACAGCAACTCATATAAGAGTGGACATGGATGAACTCATATACTAGTGGCAGCCAGCAACTCATATACTAGTGGACAGGGAGGAACTCATATAAGAATGGACAGGCAGGAACTCATATAAGAGTGGACAGTCAGCAACTCATATTAGAGTGGACAGGGAGGAACTCATAAGAGTGGACAGGGAGGAACTCATATAAGAGTGGACAGGGAGGAACTCATATAAGAGTAGACAGGCTGGAACTCATATAAGAGTGGACAGGGAGGATCTCAAATAAGAGTGGACAAGGAGGAACTCATGTAACAGTGGACAGGGAAGAACTCATATAAGAGTGGACATGCAGGAATTCATATAAGAGTGGACAGGCTGGGACTCATATAATAGTGGACAGGCAACAACTCATATAAGAGTGGACTGGGAGGAACTCATATAAGAGTGGACAATGAGGGACTCATATAAGAGTGGACAATGAGGAACTCATATAAGAGTGGACTGTGAGGAACTCATATAAGAGTGGACAGGGAGGAACTAATATAAGAGTGGACAAGGATGAATTCATATAAGAGTGGACATGCAGCAACTCATATAAGAGTGGACAGGGAGGAACTCATATAAGAGTGGACAGACAGCAACTCATATAAGAGTGGACATGGATGAACTCATATACTAGTCGCAGGCAGCAACTCATATACTAGTGGACAGGGAGGAACTCATACAAGAGTGGACAGGCAGGAACTCATATAAGAGTGGACAGTCAGCAACTCATATAAGAGTGGACAGGGAGCAACTCATAAAAGAGTGGACAGGGAGCAACTCATAAAAGAGTGGACAGGGAGCAACTCATAAAAGAGTGGACAGGGAGCAACTCATAAAAGAGTGGACAGGCAGGAACTCATATAAGAGTGGACAGGCTGGAACACATATACGAGTGGACAGGCTGGAACTCATATACGAGTGGACAGGCAGCAACTCATATAATAGTGGACAGGGAGGAAATCATAAGAGAGGACAGGGAGGAACTAATATATGAGTGTACATGGAGGAACTAATATAAGAGTGGACAGGGAGGAACTAATATAAGAGTGGACAGGGAGGAACTAATATAAGAGTGGACAGGGAGGAACTAATATAAGAGTGGACAGGGAGGAACTAACATAAGAGTGGACAGGGAGGAACTCATATAAGAGTGGACAGGCTGGAACTCATAAGAGTGGACAGGCAGGAATTCATATAAGAGTGGACAGTCAGCAACTCATATAAGAGTGGACAGGGAGGAACTCATATAAGAGTGGACTGACAGCAACTCATAAAAGAGTGGACAGGGAGCAACTCATATAAGAGTGGACAGGGAGCAACTCATATAAGAGTGGACACGCAGGAACTCATATAAGAGTGGACACGCAGGAACTCATATAAGAATGGACAGGGAGGAACTCATATAAGAGTGGACAGGGAGGAACTCATATAAGAGTGGACAGAGAGGAACTCATATAAGAGTGGACAGGCAGGAACTCATATAAGAGTGAACAGGGAGGAACTCATATGCGAGTGGACATGCAGGAACTCATATTAGAGTGGACAGGGAGGAACTCATATTATAGTGGACAGGGAGGAACTCATATAAGATGGACAGAGAGGAACTCATATTAGATTGGACAGCGAGGAACTCATAAGAGTGGACAGGGAGGAACTCATATAAGAGTTGACAGGGACGAACTCATATAAGAGTGGACAGGGAGGAACTCATATAAGAGTGGACAGGGAGGAACTCATATAAGAGTGGACAGGGAGGAACTCATATAAGAGTGGACAGGGAGGAACCCATATAAGAGTGGACAGGCAGGAACTCATATAAGAGTGGACAGGCAGGAACTCATATAAGAGTGGACAGGCAGGAAATCATATAGCAGTGTACAGGGAGGAACTCATAAGAGTTGACAGGGAGGAACTCATATAAGAGTGGACAGGGAAGAACTCATATAAGAGTGGACATGCAGGAATTCATATAAGAGTGGACAGGGAGGAACTCATAAGAGTGGACAGGGAGGAACTCATAAGAGTGGACAGGGAGGAACTCATAAGAGTGGACATGGAGGAACTCATAAGAGTTGACAGGCAGGAACTCATATAAGAGTGGACAGGCTGGAACTCATATACGAGCGGACAGGCTGGAACTCATATACGAGTGGACAGGCAGCAACTCATATAATAGTGGACAGGGAGGAACTCATAAGAGTGGACAGGGAGAAACTAATATAAGAGTGGACAGGGAGGAACTAATATAAGAGTGGACAGGGAGGAACTAATATAAGAGTGGACAGGGAGGAACTAATATACGAGTGGACAGGGAGGAACTCATATAAGAGTGGACAGGCTGGAACTCATAAGAGTGGACAGGCAGGAATTCATATAAGAGTGGACAGTCAGCAACTCATATAAGAGTGGACAGGGAGGAACTCATATAAGAGTGGACAGACAGCAACACATATAAGAGTGGACATGGATGAACTCATATACTAGTGGCAGGCAGCAACTCATATACTAGTGGACAGGGAGGAACTCATATAAGAGTGGACAGGCAGGAACTCATATAAGAGTGGACAGTCAGCAACTCATATTAGAGTGGACAGGGAGGAACTCATAAGAGTGGACAGGGAGGAACTCATATAAGAGTGGACAGGGAGGAACTCATATAAGAGTGGACAGGCTGGATCTCATATAAGAGTGGACAGGGAGGATCTCAAATAAGAGTGGACATGGAGGAACTCATATAACAGTGGACAGGGAAGAACTCATATAAGAGTGGACATGCAGGAATTTATATAAGAGTGGACAGGCTGGGATTCATATAATAGTGGACAGGCAACAACTCATATAAGAGTGGACTGGGAGGAACTCATATAAGAGTGGACAATGAGGGACTCATATAAGAGTGGACAATGAGGAACTCATATAAGAGTGGACTGTGGGGAACTCATATAAGAGTGGACAGGGAGGAACTAATATAAGAGTGGACAAGGATGAATTCATATAAGAGTGGACATGCAGCAACTCATATAAGAGTGGACAGGGAGGAACTCATGTAAGAGTGGACAGACTGCAACTCATATAAGAGTGGACATGGATGAACTCATATACTAGTGGCAGGCAGCAACTCATATACTAGTGGACAGGGAGGAACTCATATAAGAGTGGACAGGCAGGAACTCATATAAGAGTGGACAGTCAGCAACTCATATAAGAGTGGACAGGGAGCAACTCATAAAAGAGTGGACAGGGAGCAACTCATAAAAGAGTGGACAGGGAGCAACTCATAAAAGAGTGGACAGGGAGCAACTCATAAAAGAGTGGACAGGGAGCAACTCATATACGAGTGGACAGGGAGCAACTCATATTAGAGTGGACAGGGAGGAACTCATATTAGAGTGAACAGGAAGGAACTCATATGCGAGTGGACATGCAGGAACTCATATTAGAGTGGACAGGGAGGAACTCATATTAGAGTGGACAGGGAGGAACTCATATAAGATCGACAGGGAGGAACTCATATTAGAGTGGACAGGGAGGAACTCATAAGAGTGGACAGGGAGGAACTCATATAAGAGTGGACAGGGAGGAACTCATATAAGAGTGGACAGGGAGGAACTCATATAAGAGTGGACAGGGAGGAACTCATATAAGAGTGGACAGGGAGGAACTCATATAAGAGTGAACAGGGAGGAACCCATATAAGAGTGGACAGGCAGGAACTCATATAAGAGTGGACAGGCAGGAACTCATATAAGAGTGGACAGGCAGGAACTCATATAGCAGTGTACAGGGAGGAACTCATAAGAGTTGACAGGGAGGAACTCATATAAGAGTGGACAGGGAAGAACCCAAATAAGAGTGGACATGCAGGAATTCATATAAGAGTGGACAGGGAGGAACTCATAAGAGTGGACAGGGAGGAACTCATATGAGTGGACAGGGAGGAACTCATAAGAGTGGACATGGAGGAACTAATAAGAGCGGACAGGCAGGAACTCATATAAGAGTGGACAGGCTGGAACTAATATACGAGTGGACAGGCTGGAACTCATATACGAGTGGACAGGCAGCAACTCATATAAGAGTGGACAGGGATGAACTCATAAGAGAGGACAGGGAGAAACTAATATATGAGTGTACATGAAGGAACTAATATAAGAGTGGACAGGGAGGAACTAATATAAGAGTGGACAGGGAGGAACTAATATAAGAGTGGACAGGGAGGAACTAATATAAGAGTGGACAGGGAGGAACTAATATAAGAGTGGACAGGGAGGAACTCATATAAGAGTGGACAGGCTGGAACTCATAAGAGTGGACAGGCAGGAATTCATATAAGAGTGGACAGTCAGCAACTCATATAAGAGTGGACAGGGAGGAACTCATATAAGAGTGGACAGACAGCAACTCATATGAGAGTGGACATGGATGAACTCATATACTAGTGGCAGGCAGCAACTCATATACTAGTGGACAGGGAGGAACTCATATAAGAGTGGACAGGCAGGAACTCATATAAGAGTGGACAGTCAGCAACTCATATTAGAGTGGACAGGGAGGAACTCATAAGAGTGGACAAGGAGGAACTCATATAAGAGTGGACAGGGAGGAACTCATATAAGAGTGGACAGGCTGGAACTCATATAAAAGTGGACAGGGAGGATCTCAAATAAGAGTGGACAGGGAGGAACTCATATAACAGTGGACAGGGAAGAACTCATATAAGAGTGGACATGCAGGAATTGATATAAGAGTGGACAGGCTGGGACTCATATAATAGTGGACAGGCAACAACTCATATAAGAGTGGACTGGGAGGAACTCATATAAGAGTGGAAAATGAGGGACTCATATAAGAGTGGACAATGAGGAACTCATATAAGAGTGGACTGTGAGGAACTCATATAAGAGTGGACAGGGAGGAACTAATATAAGAGTGGACAAGGATGAATTCATATAAGAGTGGACATGCAGCAACTCATATAAGAGTGGACAGGGAGGAACTCATATAAGAGTGGACAGACAGCAACTCATATAAGAGTGGACATGGATGAACTCATATACTAGTGGCAGGCAGCAACTCATATACTAGTGGGCAGGGAGGAACTCATATAAGAGTGGACAGGCAGGAACTCATATAAGAGTGGACAGTCAGCAACTCATATAAGAGTGGACAGGGAGCAACTCATAAAAGAGTGGACAGGGAGCAACTCATAAAAGAGTGGACAGGGAGCAACTCATAAAAGAGTGGACAGGGAGCAACTCATAAAAGAGTGGACAGGGAGCAACTCATATACGAGTGGACAGAGAGCAACTCATATTAGAGTGGACAGGGAGGAACTCATATTAGAGTGAACAGGAAGGAACTCATATGCGAGTGGACATGCAGGAACTCATATTAGAGTGGACAGGGAGGAACTCATATTAGAGTGGACAGGGAGGAACTCATATAAGATCGACAGGGAGGAACTCATATTAGAGGGGACAGGGAGGAACTCATAAGAGTGGACAGGGAGGAACTCATATAAGAGTGGACAGGGAGGAACTCATATAAGAGTGGACAGGGAGGAAATCATATAAGAGTGGACAGGGAGGAACTCATATAAGAGTGGACAGGGAGGAACTCATATAAGAGTGAACAGGGAGGAACCCATATAAGAGTGGACAGGCAGGAACTCAAATAAGAGTGGACAGGCAGGAACTCATATAAGAGTGGACAGGCAGGAACTCATATAGCAGTGTACAGGGAGGAACTTATAAGAGTTGACAGGGAGGAACTCATATAAGAGTGGACAGGGAAGAATTCAAATAAGAGTGGACATGCAGGAATTCATATAAGAGTGGACAGGGAGGAACTCATAAGAGTGGACAGGGAGGAACTCATAAGAGTGGACAGGGAGGAACTCATAAGAGTGGACATGGAGGAACTAATAAGAGTGGACAGGCAGGAACTCATATAAGAGTGGACAGGCTGGAACTAATATACGAGTGGACAGGCTGGAACTCATATACGAGTGGACAGGCAGCAACTCATATAAGAGTGGACAGGGATGAACTCATAAGAGAGGACAGGGAGGAACTAATATATGAGTGTACATGAAGGAACTAATATAAGAGTGGACAGGGAGGAACTAATATAAGAGTGGACAGGGAGGAACTAATATAAGAGTGGACAGGGAGGAACTAATATAAGAGTGGACAGGGAGGAACTAATATAAGAGTGGACAGGGAGGAACTCATATAAGAGTGGACAGGGAGGAACTCATATAAGAGTGGACAGGCTGGAACTCATAAGAGTGGACAGGCAGGAATTCATATAAGAGTGGACAGTCAGCAACTCATATAAGAGTGGACAGGGAGGAACTCATATAAGAGTGGACAGACAGCAACTCATATGAGAGTGGACATGGATGAACTCATATACTAGTGGCAGGCAGCAACTCATATACTAGTGGACAGGGAGGAACTCATATAAGAGTGGACAGGCAGGAACTCATATAAGAGTGGACAGTCAGCAACTCATATTAGAGTGGACAGGGAGGAACTCATAAGAATGGACAAGGAGGAACTCATATAAGAGTGGACAGGGAGGAACTCATATAAGAGTGGACAGGCTGGAACTCATATAAAAGTGGACAGGGAGGATCTCAAATAAGAGTGGACAGGGAGGAACTCATATAACAGTGGACAGGGAAGAACTCATATAAGAGTGGACATGCAGGAATTGATATAAGAGTGGACAGGCTGGGACTCATATAATAGTGGACAGGCAACAACTCATATAAGAGTGGACTGGGAGGAACTCATATAAGAGTGGAAAATGAGGGACTCATATAAGAGTGGACAATGAGGAACTCATATAAGAGTGGACTGTGAGGAACTCATATAAGAGTGGACAGGGAGGAACTAATATAAGAGTGGACAAGGATGTATTCATATAAGAGTGGACATGCAGCAACTCATATAAGAGTGGACAGGGAGGAACTCATATAAGAGTGGACAGACAGCAACTCATATAAGAGTGGACATGGATGAACTCATATCTTAGTGGCAGGCAGCAACTCATATACTAGTGGGCAGGGAGGAACTCATATAAGAGGGGACAGGCAGGAACTCATATAAGAGTGGACAGTCAGCAACTCATATAAGAGTGGACAGGGAGCAACTCATAAAAGAGTGGACAGGGAGCAACTCATAAAAGAGTGGACAGGGAGCAACTCATAAAAGAGTGGGCAGGGAGCAACTCATATACGAGTGGACAGGGAGCAACTCATATAAGAGTGGACACGCAGGAACTCATATAAGAGTGGACACGCAGGAACTCATATAAGAGTGGACAGGGAGGAACTCATATAAGAGTGGACAGGGAGGAACTCATATACGAGTGGACAGAGAGGAACTCATATAAGAGTGGACAGACAGGAACTCATATAAGAGTGAACAGGGAGGAACTCATATGCGAGTGGACATGCAGGAACTCATATTAGAGTGGACAGGGAGGAACTCATATTAGAGTGGACAGGGAGGAACTCATAAGAGTGGACAGGGAGGAACTCTTATAAGAGTGGACAGGGAGGAACTCATATAAGATGGACAGGGAGGAACTCATATTATAGTGGACAGGGAGGAACTCATAAGAGTGGACAGGGAGGAACTCATATAAGAGTGGACAGGGAGGAACTCATATAAGAGTGGACAGGGAGGAACTCATATAAGAGTGGACAGGGAGGAACTCATATAAGAGTGGACAGGGAGGAACTCATATAAGAGTGAACAGGGAGGAACCCATATAAGAGTGGACAGGCAGGAACTCATATAAGAGTGGACAGGCAGGAACTCATATAAGAGTGGACAGGCAGGAACTCATATAGCAGTGTACAGGGAGGAACTCATAAGAGTTGACAGGGAGGAACTCATATAAGAGTGGACAGGGAAGAACTCATATAAGAGTGGACTGTGGGGAACTCATATAAGAGTGGACAGGGAGGAACTAATATAAGAGTGGACAAGGATGAATTCATATAAGAGTGGACATGCAGCAACTCATATAAGAGTGGACAGGGAGGAACTCATGTAAGAGTGGACAGACTGCAACTCATATAAGAGTGGACATGGATGAACTCATATACTAGTGGCAGGCAGCAACTCATATACTAGTGGACAGGGAGGAACTCATATAAGAGTGGACAGGCAGGAACTCATATAAGAGTGGACAGTCAGCAACTCATATAAGAGTGGACAGGGAGCAACTCATAAAAGAGTGGACAGGGAGCAACTCATAAAAGAGTGGACAGGGAGCAACTCATAAAAGAGTGGACAGGGAGCAACTCATATACGAGTGGACAGGGAGCAACTCATATTAGAGTGGACAGGGAGGAACTCATATTAGAGTGAACAGGAAGGAACTCATATGCGAGTGGACATGCAGGAACTCATATTAGAGTGGACAGGGAGGAACTCATATTAGAGTGGACAGGGAGGAACTCATATAAGATCGACAGGGAGGAACTCATATTAGAGTGGACAGGGAGGAACTCATAAGAGTGGACAGGGAGGAACTCATATAAGAGTGGACTGGGAGGAACTCATATAAGAGTGGACAGGGAGGAACTCATATAAGAGTGGACAGGGAGGAACTCATATAAGAGTGGACAGGGAGGAACTCATATAAGAGTGAACAGGGAGGAACCCATATAAGAGTGGACAGGCAGGAACTCATATAAGAGTGGACAGGCAGGAACTCATATAAGAGTGGACAGGCAGGAACTCATATAGCAGTGTACAGGGAGGAACTCATAACAGTTGACAGGGAGGAACTCATATAAGAGTGGACAGGGAAGAACTCAAATAAGAGTGGACATGCAGGAATTCATATAAGAGTGGACAGGGAGGAACTCATAAGAGTGGACAGGGAGGAACTCATAAGAGTGGACAGGGAGGAACTCATAAGAGTGGACATGGAGGAACTAATAAGAGTGGACAGGCAGGAACTCATATAAGAGTGGACAGGCTGGAACTAATATACGAGTGGACAGGCTGGAACTCATATACGAGTGGACAGGCAGCAACTCATATAAGAGTGGACAGGGATGAACTCATAAGAGAGGACAGGGAGGAACTAATATATGAGTGTACATGAAGGAACTAATATAAGAGTGGACAGGGAGGAACTAATATAAGAGTGGACAGGGAGGAACTAATATAAGAGTGGACAGGGAGGAACAAATATAAGAGTGGACAGGGAGGAACTAATATAAGAGTGGACAGGGAGGAACTCATATAAGAGTGGACAGGCTGGAACTCATAAGAGTGGACAGGCAGGAATTCATATAAGAGTGGACAGTCAGCAACTCATATAAGAGTGGACAGGGAGGAACTCATATAAGAGTGGACAGACAGCAACTCATATGAGAGTGGACATGGATGAACTCATATACTAGTGGCAGGCAGCAACTCATATACTAGTGGACAGGGAGGAACTCATATAAGAGTGGACAGGCAGGAACTCATATAAGAGTGGACAGTCAGCAACTCATATTAGAGTGGACAGGGAGGAACTCATAAGAGTGGACAAGGAGGAACTCATATAAGAGTGGACAGGGAGGAACTCATATAAGAGTGGACAGGCTGGAACTCATATAAAAGTGGACAGGGAGGATCTCAAATAAGAGTGGACAGGGAGGAACTCATATAACAGTGGACAGGGAAGAACTCATATAAGAGTGGACATGCAGGAATTGATATAAGAGTGGACAGGCTGGGACTCATATAATAGTGGACAGGCAACAACTCATATAAGAGTGGACTGGGAGGAACTCATATAAGAGTGGAAAATGAGGGACTCATATAAGAGTGGACAATGAGGAACTCATATAAGAGTGGACTGTGAGGAACTCATATAAGAGTGGACAGGGAGGAACTAATATAAGAGTGGACAAGGATGAATTCATATAAGAGTGGACATGCAGCAACTCATATAAGAGTGGACAGGGAGGAACTCATATAAGAGTGGACAGACAGCAACTCATATAAGAGTGGACATGGATGAACTCATATACTAGTGGCAGGCAGCAACTCATATACTAGTGGGCAGGGAGGAACTCATATAAGAGTGGACAGGCAGGAACTCATATAAGAGTGGACAGTCAGCAACTCATATAAGAGTGGACAGGGAGCAACTCATAAAAGAGTGGACAGGGAGCAACTCATAAAAGAGTGGACAGGGAGCAACTCATAAAAGAGTGGACAGTGAGCAACTCATAAAAGAGTGGACAGGGAGCAACTCATATACGAGTGGACAGAGAGCAACTCATATTAGAGTGGATAGGGAGGAACTCATATTAGAGTGAACAGGAAGGAACTCATATGCGAGTGGACATGCAGGAACTCATATTAGAGTGGACAGGGAGGAACTCATATTAGAGTGGACAGGGAGGAACTCATATAAGATCGACAGGGAGGAACTCATATTAGAGTGGACAGGGAGGAACTCATAAGAGTGGACAGGGAGGAACTCATATAAGAGTGGACAGGGAGGAACTCATATAAGAGTGGACAGGGAGGAAATCATATAAGAGTGGACCGGGAAGAACTCATATAAGAGTGGACAGGGAGGAACTCATATAAGAGTGAACAGGGAGGAACCCATATAAGAGTGGACAGGCAGGAACTCAAATAAGAGTTGACAGGCAGGAACTCATATAAGAGTGGACAGGCAGGAACTCATATAGCAGTGTACAGGGAGGAACTCATAAGAGTTGACAGGGAGGAACTCATATAAGAGTGGACAGGGAAGAACTCAAAGAAGAGTGGACATGCAGGAATTCATATAAGAGTGGACAGGGAGGAACTCATAAGAGTGGACAGGGAGGAACTCATAAGAGTGGACAGGGAGGAACTCATAAGAGTGGACATGGAGGAACTAATAAGAGTGGACAGGCAGGAACTCATATAAGAGTGGACAGGCTGGAACTAATATACGAGTGGACAGGCTGGAACTCATATACGAGTGGACAGGCAGCAACTCATATAAGAGTGGACAGGGATGAACTCATAAGAGAGGACAGGGAGGAACTAATATATGAGTGTACATGAAGGAACTAATATAAGAGTGGACAGGGAGGAACTAATATAAGAGTGGACAGGGAGGAACTAATATAAGAGTGGACAGGGAGGAACTAATATAAGAGTGGACAGGGAGGAACTCATATAAGAGTGGACAGGGAGGAACTCATATAAGAGTGGACAGGCTGGAACTCATAAGAGTGGACAGGCAGGAATTCATATAAGAGTGGACAGTCAGCAACTCATATAAGAGTGGACAGGGAGGAACTCATATAAGAGTGGACAGACAGCAACTCATATGAGAGTGGACATGGATGAACTCATATACTAGTGGCAGGCAGCAACTCATATACTAGTGGACAGGGAGGAAATCATATAAGAGTGGACAGGCAGGAACTCATATAAGAGTGGACAGTCAGCAACTCATATTAGAGTGGACAGGGAGGAACTCATAAGAGTGGACAAGGAGGAACTCATATAAGAGTGGACAGGGAGGAACTCACATAAGAGTGGACAGGCTGGAACTCATATAAAAGTGGACAGGGAGGATCTCAAATAAGAGTGGACAGGGAGGAACTCATATAACAGTGGACAGGGAAGAACTCATATAAGAGTGGACATGCAGGAATTGATATAAGAGTGGACAGGCTGGGACTCATATAATAGTGGACAGGCAACAACTCATATAAGAGTGGACTGGGAGGAACTCATATAAGAGTGGAAAATGAGGGACTCATATAAGAGTGGACAATGAGGAACTCATATAAGAGTGGACTGTGAGGAACTCATATAAGAGTGGACAGGGAGGAACTAATATAAGAGTGGACAAGGATGAATTCATATAAGAGTGGACATGCAGCAACTCATATAAGAGTGGACAGGGAGGAACTCATATAAGAGTGGACAGACAGCAACTCATATAAGAGTGGACATGGATGAACTCATATACTAGTGGCAGGCAGCAACTCATATACTAGTGGGCAGGGAGGAACTCATATAAGAGTGGACAGGCAGGATCTCATATAAGAGTGGACAGTCAGCAACTCATATAAGAGTGGACAGGGAGCAACTCATAAAAGAGTGGACAGGGAGCAACTCATAAAAGAGTGGACAGGGAGCAACTCATAAAAGAGTGGGCAGGGAGCAACTCATATACGAGTGGACAGGGAGCAACTCATATAAGAGTGGACACGCAGGAACTCATATAAGAGTGGACACGCAGGAACTCAAATAAGAGTGGACAGGGAGGAACTCATATAAGAGTGGACAGGGAGGAACTCATATACGAGTGGACAGAGAGGAACTCATATAAGAGTGGACAGACAGGAACTCATATAAGAGTGAACAGGGAGGAACTCATATGCGAGTGGACATGCAGGAACTCATATTAGAGAGGACAGGGAGGAACTCATATTAGAGTGGACAGGGAGGAACTCATAAGAGTGGACAGGGAGGAACTCTTATAAGAGTGGACAGGGAGGAACTCATATAAGATGGACAGGGAGGAACTCATATTAGAGTGGACAGGGAGGAACTCATAAGAGTGGACAGGGAGGAACTCATATAAGAGTGGACAGGGAGGAACTCATATAAGAGTGGACAGGGAGGAACTCATATAAGAGTGGACAGGGAGGAACTCATATAAGAGTGGACAGGGAGGAACTCATATAAGAGTGAACAGGGAGGAACCCATATAAGAGTGGACAGGCAGGAACTCATATAAGAGTGGACAGGCAGGAACTCATATAAGAGTGGACAGGCAGGAACTCATATAGCAGTGTACAGGGAGGAACTCATAAGAGTTGACAGGGAGGAACTCATATAAGAGTGGACAGGGAAGAACTCATATAAGAGTGGACATGCAGGAATTCATATAAGAGTGGACAGGGAGGAACTCATAAGAGTGGACAGGGAGGAACTCATAAGATTGGACAGGGAGGAACTCATAAGAGTGGACATGGAGGAACTCATAAGAGTGGACAGGCAGGAACTCATATAAGAGTGGACAGGCAGGAACTCATATAAGAGTGAACAGGGAGGAACTCATATGCGAGTGGACATGCAGGAACTCATATTAGAGTGGACAGGGAGGAACTCATATTAGAGTGGACAGGGAGGAACTCATATAAGATGGACAGGGAGGAACTCATATTAGAGTGGACAGGGAGGAACTCATAAGAGTGGACAGGGAGGAACTCATATAAGAGTGGACAGGGAGGAACTCATATAAGAGTGGACAGGGAGGAACTCATATAAGAGTGGACAGGGAGGAACTCATATAAGAGTGGACAGGGAAGAACTCATATAAGAGTGAACAGGGAGGAACCCATATAAGAGTGGACAGGCAGGAACTCATATAAGAGTGGACAGGCAGGAACTCATATAAGAGTGGACAGGCAGGAACTCATATAGCAGTGTACAGGGAGGAACTCATAAGAGTTGACAGAGAGGAACTCATATAAGAGTGGACAGGGAAGAACTCATATAAGAGTGGACATGCAGGAATTCATATAAGAGTGGACAGGGAGGAACTCATAAGAGTGGACAGGGAGGAACTCATAAGAGTGGACAGGGAGGAACTCATAAGAGTGGACATGGAGGAACTCATAAGAGTGGACAGGCTGGAACTCATATACGAGTGGACAGGCTGGAACTCATATAAGAGTAGACAGGCAGCGACTCATATAATAGTGGACAGGGATGAACTCATAAGAGAGGACAGGGAGGAACTAATATATGAGTGTACATGGAGGAACTAATATAAGAGTGGACAGGGAGGAACTAAAATAAGAGTGGACAGGGAGGAACTAATATAAGAGTGGACAGGGAGGAACTAATATAAGAGTGGACAGGGAGGAACTAATATAAGAGTGGACAGGGAGGAACTCATATAAGAGTGGACAGGCTGGAACTCATAAGAGTGGACAGGCAGGAATTCATATAAGAGTGGACAGTCAGCAACTCATATAAGAGTGGACAGGGAGGAACTCATAAGAGTGGACAGACAGCAACTCATATAAGAGTGGACATGGATGAACTCATATACTAGTGGCAGGCAGCAACTCATATACTAGTGGACAGGGAGGAACTCATATAAGAGTGGACAGGCAGGAACTCATATAAGAGTGGACAGTCAGCAACTCATATTAGAGTGGACAGGGAGGAACTCATAAGAGTGGACAGGGAGGAACTCATATAAGAGTGGACAGGGAGGAACTCATATAAGAGTGGACAGGCTGGAACTCATATAAAAGTGGACAGGGAGGATCTCAAATAAGAGTGGACAGGGAGGAACTCATATAACAGTGGACAGGGAAGAACTCATATAAGAGTGGACATGCAGGAATTCATATAAGAGTGGACAGGCTGGGACTCATATAATAGTGGACAGGCAACAACTCATATAAGAGTGGACTGGGAGGAACTCATATAATAGTGGAAAATGTGGGACTCATATAAGAGTGGACAATGAGGAACTCATATAAGAGTGGACTGTGAGGAACTCATATAAGAGTGGACAGGGAGGAACTAATATAAGAGTGGACAAGGATGAATTCATATAAGAGTGGACATGCAGCAACTCATATAAGAGTGGACAGGGAGGAACTCATATAAGAGTGGACAGACAGCAACTCATATAAGAGTGGACATGGATGAACTCATATACTAGTGGCAGGCAGCAACTCATATACTAGTGGACAGGGAGGAACTCATATAAGAGTGCACAGGCAGGAACTCATATGAGAGTGGACAGTCAGCAACTCATATAAGAGTGGACAGGGAGCAACTCATAAAAGAGTGGACAGGGAGCAACTCATAAAAGAGTGGACAGGGAGCAACTCATAAAAGAGTGGACAGGGAGCAACTCATATAAGAGTGGACAGGGAGCAACTCATATAAGAGTGGACACGCAGGAACTCATATAAGAGTGGACACGCAGGAACTCATATAAGAGTGGACAGGGAGGAACTCATATAAGAGTGGACAGGGAGGAACTCATATAAGAGTGGACAGAGAGGAACTCATATAAGAGTGGACAGGCAGGAACTCATATAAGTGTGAACAGTGAGGAACTCATATGCGAGTGGACATGCAGGAACTCATATTAGAGTGGACAGGGAGGAACTCATATTAGAGTGGACAGGGAGGAACTCATAAGAGTGGACAGGGAGGAACTCTTATAAGAGTGGACAGGGAGGAACTCATATAAGAGTGGACAGGGAGGATCTCATATAAGTGTGGACAGGGAGGAACTCATATAAGAGTGGACATGGAGGAACTCATATAAGAGTGGACAGGGAGGAACTCATATAAGAGTGGACAGGGAGGAACTCATATAAGAGTGAACAGGGAGGAACCCATATAAGAGTGGACAGGCAGGAACTCATATAAGAGTGGACAGGCAGGAACTCATATAAGAGTGGACAGGCAGGAACTCATATAGCAGTGTACAGGGAGGAACTCATAAGAGTTGACAGGGAGGAACTCATATAAGAGTGGACAGGGAAGAACTCATATAAGAGTGGACATGCAGGAATTCATATAAGAGTGGACACGGAGGAACTCATATAAAATTGGACAGGGAGGAACTCATAAGAGTGGACAGGGAGGAACTCATCAGAGTGGACATGGAGGAACTCATAAGAGTGGTCAGGCAGGAACTCATATAAGAGTGGAAAGGCTGGAACTCATATACGAGTGGACAGGCTGGAACTCATATACGAGTGGACAGGCAGCAACTCATATAATAGTGGACAGCGAGGAACTCATAAGAGAGGACAGGGAGGAACCAATATATGAGTGTACATGGAGGAACTAATATAAGAGTGGACAGGGAGGAACTAATATAAGAGTGGACAGGGAGGAACTAATATAAGAGTGGACAGGGAGGAACTAATATAAGAGTGGACAGGGAGGAACTAATATAAGAGTGGACAGGGAGGAACTCATATAAGAGTGGACAGGCTGGAACTCATAAGAGTGGACAGGCTGGAACTCATAAGAGTGGACAGGCAGGAACTCATATAAGAGTGGACAGGGAGGAACTCATAAGAGTGGACATGGAGGAACTCATAAGAGTGGACAGGCTGGAACTCATATACGAGTGGACAGGCAGGAACTCATATAAGAGTGGACAGGGAGGAACTCATATAAGAGAGGACAGGGAGGAATTAATATATGAGTGTACAGGGAGGAACTAATATAAGAGTGGACAGGGAGGAACTAATATAAGAGTGGACAGGGAGGAACTCATATAAGAGTGGACAGGGAGGAACTCATATAAGAGTGGACAGGCAGCAACTCATATAAGAGTGGACAGGCAGGAACTCATATAACAGTGTACAGGGAGGAACTCATAAGAGTTGACAGGGAGGAACTCATATAACAGTGGACAGGGAAGAACTCATACAAGAGTGGACAAGCAGGAATTCATATAAGAGTGACAGGCTGTGACTCAAATAAGAGTGGACATGCATGAACTCATATAAGAGTGGACAGGGAGGAACTCATATAAGAGTATACAGGTCCTACTCATATAAGAGTGGACAGGGAGGAACTCATAAAAGAGTGGACAGGGAGCAACTCATAAAAGAGTGGACAGGGAGTAACTCATAAAATAGTGGACAGGGAGCAACTCATATAAGAGTGGACAGGGAGCAACTCATATAAGAGTGGACACGCAGGAACTCATATAAGAGTGGACACGCAGGAACTCATAAAAGAGTGGACAGGGAGGAACTCATATAAGAGTGGACAGGGGGCAACTCATATAAGAGTGGAAAGAGAGGAACTCATATAAGAGTGGACAGGCAGGAACTCATATAAGAGTGAACAGGGAGGAACTCATATGCGAGTGGACAGGCAGGAACTCATATTAGAGTGGACAGGGAGGAACTCATATTAGAGGAGACAGGGAGGAACTCATATTAGAGTGGACAGGGAGGAAATCATATTAGAGGAGACAGGGAGGAACTCATATAAGATGGACAGGGAGGATCTCATATTAGAGTGGACAGGGAGGAACTCATAAGAGTGGACAGGGAGGAACTCATATAAGAGTGGACAGGGAGTAACTCATATAAGAGTGGACAGGGAGGAACTCATATAAGAGTGGACAGGGAGGAACTCATATAAGAGTGGACAGGGAGGAACTCATATAAGAGTGAACAGGGAGGAACGCATATAAGAGTGGTCAGGCAGGAACTCATATACGAGTGGACAGGCAGGAACTCATATAAGAGTGGACAGGCAGGAACACATATAAGATTGGTCAGGGAGGAACTCATATAAGAGTGGTCAGGGAGGAACTCATATTTGAGTGGACAGGGAGAAACTCATAAAAGAATGGACAGGGAGCAACTCATATAAGAGTGGACAGGCAGGAACACATATAAGAGTGGTCAGGGAGGAACTCATATTTGAGTGGACAGGGATAAACTCATAAAAGAATGGACAGGGAGCAACTCATATAAGAGTGGACAAGGATGAACTCATATAAGAGTGGACAGGCAGGAACTCATAAGAGTGGACAGGCAGGAACTCATATAAGAGTGGACAGGCTGGAACTCATATACGAGTGGACAGGCTGGAACTCATATACGAGTGGACAGGCAGCATCTCATATAATATTGGACAGGTAGGAACTCATAAGAGAGGACAGGGAGAAACTAATATATGAGTGTACATGGGGGAACTAATATAAGAGTGGACAGGGAGGAACTCATAAAAGAGTGGACAGGGAGCAACTCATAAAATAGTGGACAGGGAGCAACTCATATAAGAGTGGACAGGGAGCAACTCATATAAGAGTGGACACGCAGGAACTCATATAAGAGTGGACACGCAGGAACTCATATAAGAGTGGACAGGGAGGAACCCATATAAGAGTGGACAGGGAGCAACTCATATAAGAGTGGACAGAGAGGAACTCATATAAGAGTGGACAGGGAGGAACTCATATAAGAGTGGACAGGGAAGAACTCATATAAGAGTGGACATGCAGGAATTCATATAAGAGTGGACACGGAGGAACTCATATAAGAGTGGACAGGGAGGAACTCATAAGAGTGGACATGGAGGAACTCATCAGAGTGGACATGGAGGAACTCAAAAGAGTGGTCAGGCAGGAACTCATATAAGAGTGGACAGGCTGGAACTCATATACGAGTGGACAGGCTGGAACTCATATACGAGTGGACAGGCAGCAACTCATATAATAGTGGACAGCGAGGGACTCATAAGAGAGGACAGGGAGGAACCAATATATGAGTGGACAGGGAGGAACTAATATAAGAGTGTACAGGGAGGAACTAATATAAGAGTGGACAGGGAGGAACTCATATAAGAGTGGACAGGGAGGAACTCATATAAGAGTGGACAGGCAGCAACTCATATAAGAGTGGACAGGCAGGAACTCATATAACAGTGTACAGGGAGGAACTCATAAGAGTTGACAGGGAGGAACTCATATAAGATTGGACAGGGAAGAACTCATATAAGAGTGGACATGCAGGAATTCATATAAGAGTGACAGGCTGGGACTCAAATAAGAGTGGACATGCAGGAACTCATATAAGAGTGGACAGGGAGGAACTCATATAAGAGTGAACAGGGAGGAACCCATATAAGAGTGGACAGGCAGGAACTCATATAAGAGTGGACAGGCAGGAACTCATATAAGAGTGGACAGGCAGGAACTCATATAGCAGTGTACAGGGAGGAACTCATAAGAGTTGACAGGGAGGAACTCATATAAGAGTGGACAGGGAAGAACTCATATAAGAGTGGACATGCAGGAATTCATATAAAAGTGGACAGGGAGGAACTCATAAGAGTGGACAGGGAGGAACTCATAAGAGTGTACAGGGAGGAACTCATAAGAGTGGACATGGAGGAACTCATAAGAGTGGACAGGCAGGAACTCATATAAGAGTGGACAGGCAGGAACTCATATAAGAGTGAACAGGGAGGAACTCATATGCGAGTGGACATGCAGGAACTCATATTAGAGTGGACAGGGAGGAACTCATATTAGAGTGGACAGGGAGGAACTCATATAAGATGGACAGGGAGGAACTCATATTAGAGTGGACAGGGAGGAACTCATAAGAGTGGACAGGGAGGAACTCATATAAGAGTGGACAGGGAGGAACTCATATAAGAGTGGACAGGGAGGAACTCATATAAGAGTGGACAGGGAGGAACTCATATAAGAGTGGACAGGGAGGAACTCATATAAGAGTGAACAGGCAGGAACTCATATAAGAGTGGACAGGCAGGAACTCATATAGCAGTGTACAGGGAGGAACTCATAAGAGTTGACAGAGAGGAACTCATATAAGAGTGGACATGCAGGAATTCATATAAGAGTGGACAGGGAGGAACTCATAAGAGTGGACAGGGAGGAACTCATAAGAGTGGACAGGGAGGAACTCATAAGAGTGGACATGGAGGAACTCATAAGAGTGGACAGGCAGGAACTCATATAAGAGTGGACATGCAGCAACTCATATAAGAGTGGACAGGGAGGAACTCATATAAGAGTGGACAGACAGCAACTCATATAAGAGTGGACATGGATGAACTCATATACTAGTGGCAGGCAGCAACTCATATACTAGTGGACAGGGAGGAACTCATATAAGAGTGGACAGGCAGGAACTCATATAAGAGTGGACAGTCAGCAACTCATAATTGAGTGGACAGGGAGCAACTCATAAAAGAGTGGACAGGGAGCAACTCATAAAAGAGTGGACAGGGAGCAACTCATAAAAGAGTGGACAGGGAGCAACTCATATAAGAGTGGACAGGGGGCAACTCATATAAGAGTGGACACGCAGGAACTCATATAAGAGTGGACACGCAGGAACTCATATAAGAGTGGACAGGGAGGAACTCATATAAGAGTGGACAGGGAGGAACTCATATAAGAGTGGACAGAGAGGAACTCATATAAGAGTGGACAGGCAGGAACTCATATAAGTGTGAACAGTGAGGAACTCATATGCGAGTGGACATGCAGGAACTCATATTAGAGTGGACAGGGAGGAACTCATATTAGAGTGAACAGGGAGGAACTCATAAGAGTGGACAGGGAGGAACTCATATAAGAGTGGACAGGGAGGAACTCATATAAGAGTGGACAGGGAGGATCTCATATAAGTGTGGACAGGGAGGAACTCATATAAGAGTGGACATGGAGGAACTCATATAAGAGTGGACAGGGAGGAACTCATATAAGAGTGGACAGGGAGGAACTCATATAAGAGTGAACAGGGAGGAACCCATATAAGAGTGGACAGGCAGGAACTCATATAAGAGTGGACAGGCAGGAACTCATATAAGAGTGGACAGGGAAGAACTCATATAAGAGTGGACATGCAGGAATTCATATAAGAGTGGACACGGAGGAACTCATATAAAATTGGACAGGGAGGAACTCATAAGAGTGGACAGGGAGGAACTCATCAGAGTGGACATGGAGGAACTCATAAGAGTGGTCAGGCAGGAACTCATATAAGAGTGGACAGGCTGGAACTCATATAAGAGTGGACAGGGAGCAACTCATATAAGAGTGGACACGCAGGAACTCATATAAGAGTGGACACGCAGGAACTCATATAAGAGTGGACAGGGAGGAACTCATATAAGAGTGGACAGGGAGGATCTCATATAAGTGTGGACAGGGAGGAACTCATATAAGAGTGGACATGGAGGAACTCATATAAGAGTGGACAGGGAGGAACTCATATAAGAGTGGACAGGGAGGAACTCATATAAGAGTGAACAGGGAGGAACCCATATAAGAGTGGACAGGCAGGAACTCATATAAGAGTGGACAGGCAGGAACTCATATAAGAGTGGACAGGGAAGAACTCATATAAGAGTGGACATGCAGGAATTCATATAAGAGTGGACACGGAGGAACTCATATAAAATTGGACAGGGAGGAACTCATAAGAGTGGACAGGGAGGAACTCATCAGAGTGGACATGGAGAAACTCATAAGAGTGGTCAGGCAGGAACTCATATAAGAGTGGACAGGCTGGAACTAATATACGAGTGGACAGGCTGGAACTCATATACGAGTGGACAGGCAGCAACTCATATAAGAGTGGACAGGGATGAACTCATAAGAGAGGACAGGGAGGAACTAATATATGAGTGTACATGGAGGAACTAATATAAGAGTGGACAGGGAGGAACTAAAATAAGAGTGGACAGAGAGGAACTAATATAAGAGTGGACAGGGAGGAACTAATATAAGAGTGGACAGGGAGGAACTAATATAAGAGTGGACAGGGAGGAACTCATATAAGAGTGGACAGGCTGGAACTCATAAGAGTGGACAGGCAGGAATTCATATAAGAGTGGACAGTCAGCAACTCATATAAGAGTGGACAGGGAGGAACTCATAAGAGTGGACAGACAGCAACTCATATAAGAGTGGACATGGATGAACTCATATACTAGTGGCAGGCAGCAACTCATATACTAGTGGACAGGGAGGAATTCATATAAGAGTGGACAGGCAGGAACTCATATAAGAGTGGACAGTCAGCAACTCATATTAGAGTGGACAGGGAGGAACTCATAAGAGTGGACAAGGAGGAACTCATATAACAGTGGACAGGGAAGAACTCATATAAGAGTGGACATGCAGGAATTCATATAAGAGTGGACAGGCTGGGACTCATATAATAGTGGACAGGCAACAACTCATATAAGAGTGGACAGACAGCAACTCATATAAGAGTGGACATGGATGAACTCATATACTAGTGGCAGGCAGCAACTCATATACTAGTGGACAGGGAGGAACTCATATAAGAGTGGACAGGCAGGAACTCATATAAGAGTGGACAGTCAGCAACTCATATAAGAGTGGACAGGGAGCAACTCATAAAAGAGTGGACAGGGAGCAACTCATAAAAGAGTGGACAGGGAGCAACTCATAAAAGAGTGGACAGGGAGCAACTCATATACGAGTGGACCGGGAGCAACTCATATAAGAGTGGACACGCAGGAACTCATATAAGAGTGGACACGCAGGAACTCATATAAGAGTTGACAGGGAGGAACTCATATAAGAGTGGACAGGGAGGAACTCATATACGAGTGGACAGAGAGGAACTCATATAATGGTGGACAGGCAGGAACTCATATAAGAGTGAACAGGGAGGAACTCATATGCGAGGTGGACATGCAGGAACTCATATTAGAGTGGACAGGGAGGAACTCATATTAGAGTGGACAGGGAGGAACTCATATAAGATGGACAGGGAGGAACTCATATTAGAGTGGACAGGGAGGAACTCATAAGAGTGGACAGGGAGGAACTCATATAAGAGTGGACAGGGAGGAACTCATATAAGAGTGGACAGGGAGGAACTCATATAAGAGTGGACAGGGAGGAACTCATATAAGAGTGGACAGGGAGGAACTCATATAAGAGTGAACAGGGAGGAACCCATATAAGAGTGGACAGGCAGGAACTCATATAAGAGTGGACAGGCAGGAACTCATATAAGAGTGGACAGGCAGGAACTCATATAGCAGTGTACAGGGAGGAACTCATAAGAGTTGACAGGGAGGAACTCATATAAAAGTGGACAGGGAAGAACTCATATAAGAGTGGACATGCAGGAATTCATATAAGAGTGGACAGGGAGGAACTCATAAGAGTGGACAGGGAGGAACTCATAAGAGTGGACATGGAGGAACTCATAAGAGTGGACAGGCAGGAACTCATATAAGAGTGGACAGGCAGGAACTCATATAAGAGTGAACAGGGAGGAACTCATATGCGAGTGGACATGCAGGAACTCATATTAGAGTGGACAGGGAGGAACTCATATTAGAGTGGACAGGGAGGAACTCATATAAGATGGACAGGGAGGAACTCATATTAGAGTGGACAGGGAGGAACTCATAAGAGTGGACAGGGAGGAACTCATATAAGAGTGGACAGGGAGGAACTCATATAAGATGGACAGGGAGGAACTCATATTAGAGTGGACAGGGAGGAACTCATATAAGAGTGGACAGGGAGGAACTCATATAAGAGTGGACAGGGAGGAACTCATATAAGAGTGGACAGGGAGGAACTCATATAAGAGTGGACAGGGAGGAACTCATATAAGAGTGGACAGGCAGGAACTCATATAGCAGTGTACAGGGAGGAACTCATAAGAGTTGACAGAGAGGAACTCATATAAGAGTGGACAGGGAGGAACTCATAAGAGTGGACAGGGAGGAACTCATAAGAGTGGACATGGAGGAACTCATAAGAGTGGACAGGCAGGAACTCATATAAGAGTGGACAGGCAGGAACTCATATAAGAGTGAACAGGGAGGAACTCATATGCGAGTGGACATGCAGGAACTCATATTAGAGTGGACAGGGAGGAACTCATATTAGAGTGGACAGGGAGGAACTCATATAAGATGGACAGGGAGGAACTCATATTAGAGTGGACAGGGAGGAACTCATAAGAGTGGACAGGGAGGAACTCCTTTAAGAGTGGACAGGGAGGAACTCATATAAGAGTGGACAGGGAGGAACTCATATAAGAGTGGACAGGGAGGAACTCATATAAGAGTGGACAGGGAGGAACTCATATAAGAGTGAACAGGGAGGAACCCATATAAGAGTGGACAGGCAGGAACTCATATAAGAGTGGACAGGCAGGAACTCATATAAGAGTGGACAGGCAGGAACTCATATAGCAGTGTACAGGGAGGAACTCATAAGAGTTGACAGGGAGGAACTCATATAAGAGTGGACATGCAGGAATTCATATAAGAGTGGACAGGGAGGAACTCATAAGAGTGGACAGGGAGGAACTCATAAGAGTGGACAGGGAGGAACTCATAAGTGTGGACATGGAGGAACTCATAAGAGTGGACAGGCAGGAACTCATATAAGAGTGGACATGCAGCAACTCATATAAGAGTGGACAGGGAGGAACTCATATAAGAGTGGACAGACAGCAACTCATATAAGAGTGGACATGGATGAACTCATATACTAGTGGCAGGCAGCAACTCATATACTAGTGGACAGGGAGGAACTCATATAAGAGTGGACAGGCAGGAACTCATATAAGAGTGGACAGTCAGCAACTCATAATTGAGTGGACAGGGAGCAACTCATAAAAGAGTGGACAGGGAGCAACTCATAAAAGAGTGGACAGGGAGCAACTCATAAAAGAGTGGACAGGGAGCAACTCATATAAGAGTGGACAGGGAGCAACTCATATAAGAGTGGACACGCAGGAACTCATATAAGAGTGGACACGCAGGAACTCATATAAGAGTGGACAGGGAGGAACTCATATAAGAGTGGACAGGGAGGAACTCATATAAGAGTGGACAGAGAGGAACTCATATAAGAGTGGACAGGCAGGAACTCATATAAGTGTGAACAGTGAGGAACTCATATGCGAGTGGACATGCAGGAACTCATATTAGAGTGGACAGGGAGGAACTCATATTAGAGTGAACAGGGAGGAACTCAAAAGAGTGGACAGGGAGGAACTCATATAAGAGTGGACAGGGAGGAACTCATATAAGAGTGGACAGGGAGGATCTCATATAAGTGTGGACAGGGAGGAACTCATATAAGAGTGGACATGGAGGAACTCATATAAGAGTGGACAGGGAGGAACTCATATAAGAGTGGACAGGGAGGAACTCATATAAGAGTGAACAGGGAGGAACCCATATAAGAGTGGACAGGCAGGAACTCATATAAGAGTGGACAGGCAGGAACTCATATAAGAGTGGACAGGGAAGAACTCATATAAGAGTGGACATGCAGGAATTCATATAAGAGTGGACACGGAGGAACTCATATAAAATTGGACAGGGAGGAACTCATAAGAGTGGACAGGGAGGAACTCATCAGAGTGGACATGGAGGAACTCATAAGAGTTGTCAGGCAGGACTCATATAAGAGTGGACAGGCTGGAACTCATATAAGAGTGGACAGGGAGCAACTCATATAAGAGTGGACACGCAGGAACTCATATAAGAGTGGACACGCAGGAACTCATATAAGAGTGGACATGGAGGATCTCATATAAGAGTGGACAGGGAGGATCTCATATAAGTGTGGACAGGGAGGAACTCATATAAGAGTGGACATGGAGGAACTCATATAAGAGTAGACAGGAAGGAACTCATATAAGAGTGGACAGGGAGGAACTCATATAAGAGTGAACAGGGAGGAACCCATATAAGAGTGGACAGGCAGGAACTCATATAAGAGTGGACAGGCAGGAACTCATATAAGAGTGGACAGGGAAGAACTCATATAAGAGTGGACATGCAGGAATTCATATAAGAGTGGACACGGAGGAACTCATATAAAATTGAACAGGGAGGAACTCATAGAGTGGGACAGGGAGGAACTCATCAGAGTGGACATGGAGGAACTCATAAGAGAGGTCAGGCAGGAACTCATATAAGAGTGGACAGGCTGGAACTAATATACGAGTGGACAGGCTGGAACTCATATACGAGTGGACAGGCAGCAACTCATATAAGAGTGGACAAGGATGAACTCATAAGAGAGGACAGGGAGGAACTAATATATGAGTGTACATGGAGGAACTAATATAAGAGTGGACAGGGAGGAACTAAAATAAGAGTGGACAGAGAGGAACTAATATAAGAGTGGACAGGGAGGAACTAATATAAGAGTGGACAGGGAGGAACTAATATAAGAGTGGACAGGGAGGAACTCATATAAGAGTGGACAGGCTGGAACTCATAAGAGTGGACAGGCAGGAATTCATATAAGAGTGGACAGTCAGCAACTCATATAAGAGTGGACAGGGAGGAACTCATAAGAGTGGACAGACAGCAACTCATATAAGAGTGGACATGGATGAACTCATATACTAGTGGCAGGCAGCAACTCATATACTAGTGGACAGGGAGGAATTCATATAAGAGTGGACAGGCAGGAACTCATATAAGAGTGGACAGTCAGCAACTCATATTAGAGTGGACAGGGAGGAACTCATAAGAGTGGACAAGGAGGAACTCATATAACAGTGGACAGGGAAGAACTCATATAAGAGTGGACATGCAGGAATTCATATAAGAGTGGACAGGCTGGGACTCATATAATAGTGGACAGGCAACAACTCATATAAGAGTGGACAGACAGCAACTCATATAAGAGTGGACATGGATGAACTCATATACTAGTGGCAGGCAGCAACTCATATACTAGTGGACAGGGAGGAACTCATATAAGAGTGGACAGGCAGGAACTCATATAAGAGTGGACAGTCAGCAACTCATATAAGAGTGGACAGGGAGCAACTCATAAAAGAGTGGACAGGGAGCAACTCATAAAAGAGTGGACAGGGAGCAACTCATAAAAGAGTGGACAGGGAGCAACTCATATACGAGTGGACCGGGAGCAACTCATATAAGAGTGGACACGCAGGAACTCATATAAGAGTGGACACGCAGGAACTCATATAAGAGTTGACAGGGAGGAACTCATATAAGAGTGGACAGGGAGGAACTCATATACGAGTGGACAGAGAGGAACTCATATAATGGTGGACAGGCAGGAACTCATATAAGAGTGAACAGGGAGGAACTCATATGCGAGTGGACATGCAGGAACTCATATTAGAGTGGACAGGGAGGAACTCATATTAGAGTGGACAGGGAGGAACTCATATAAGATGGACAGGGAGGAACTCATATTAGAGTGGACAGGGAGGAACTCATATAAGAGTGGACAGGGAGGAACTCATATAAGAGTGGACAGGGAGGAACTCATATAAGAGTGGACAGGGAGGAACTCATATAAGAGTGGACAGGGAGGAACTCATATAAGAGTGAACAGGGAGGAACCCATATAAGAGTGGACAGGCAGGAACTCATATAAGAGTGGACAGGCAGGAACTCATATAAGAGTGGACAGGCAGGAACTCATATAGCAGTGTACAGGGAGGAACTCATAAGAGTTGACAGGGAGGAACTCATATAAAAGTGGACAGGGAAGAACTCATATAAGAGTGGACATGCAGGAATTCATATAAGAGTGGACAGGGAGGAACTCATAAGAGTGGACAGGGAGGAACTCATAAGAGTGGACAGGAAGGAACTCATATAAGAGTTGACAGGGAGGAACTCATATAAAAGTGGACAGGGAAGAACTCATATAAGAGTGGACAGGAAGGAACTCATAAGAGTGGACATGGAGGAACTCATAAGAGTGGACAGGCAGGAACTCATATAAGAGTGGACAGGCAGGAACTCATATAAGAGTGAACAGGGAGGAACTCATATGCGAGTGGACATGCAGGAACTCATATTAGAGTGGACAGGGAGGAACTCATATTAGAGTGGACAGGGAGGAACTCATATAAGATGGACAGGGAGGAACTCATATTAGAGTGGACAGGGAGGAACTCATAAGAGTGGACAGGGAGGAACTCATATAAGAGTGGACAGGGAGGAACTCATATAAGATGGACAGGGAGGAACTCATATTAGAGTGGACAGGGAGGAACTCATATAAGAGTGGACAGGGAGGAACTCATATAAGAGTGGACAGGGAGGAACTCATATAAGAGTGGACAGGGAGGAACTCATATAAGAGTGGACAGGGAGGAACTCATATAAGAGTGGACAGGCAGGAACTCATATAGCAGTGTACAGGGAGGAACTCATAAGAGTTGACAGAGAGGAACTCATATAAGAGTGGACAGGGAAGAACTCATATAAGAGTGGACATGCAGGAATTCATATAAGAGTGGACAGGGAGGAACTCATAAGAGTGGACAGGGAGGAACTCATAAGAGTGGACAGGGAGGAACTCATAAGAGTGGACATTGAGGAACTCATAAGAGTGGACAGGCAGGAACTCAT
Organism: Siphonodentalium dalli; assembly: GCA_032622095.1. Taxonomy (NCBI): domain Eukaryota; kingdom Metazoa; phylum Mollusca; class Scaphopoda; order Gadilida; family Siphonodentaliidae; genus Siphonodentalium; species Siphonodentalium dalli. Next base: position 61,883,753 of record CP136068.1, read on the forward strand.
ATAAGAGTGGACAGGCTGGAACTCATATACGAGTGGACAGGCTGGAACTCATATAAGAGTAGACAGGCAGCAACTCATATAATAGTGGACAGGGATGAACTCATAAGAGAGGACAGGGAGGAACTAATATATGAGTGTACATGGAGGAACTAATATAAGAGTGGACAGGGAGGAACTAAAATAAGAGTGGACAGGGAGGAACTAATATAAGAGTGGACAGGGAGGAACTAATATAAGAGTGAACAGGGAGGAACTAATATAAGAGTGGACAGGGATGAACTCATATAAGAGTGGACAGGCTGGAACTCATAAGAGTGGACAGGCAGGAATTCATATAAGAGTGGACAGTCAGCAACTCATATAAGAGTGGACAGGGAGGAACTCATAAGAGTGGACAGACAGCAACTCATATAAGAGTGGACATGGATGAACTCATATACTAGTGGCAGGCAGCAACTCATATACTAGTGGACAGGGAGGAACTCATATAAGAGTGGACAGGCAGGAACTCATATAAGAGTGGACAGTCAGCAACTCATATTAGAGTGGACAGGGAGGAACTCATAAGAGTGGACAGGGAGGAACTCATATAAGAGTGGACAGGGAGGAACTCATATAAGAGTGGACAGGCTGGAACTCATATAAAAGTGGACAGGGAGGATCTCAAATAAGAGTGGACAGGGAGGAACTCATATAACAGTGGACAGGGAAGAACTCATATAAGAGTGGACATGCAGGAATTCATATAAGAGTGGACAGGCTGGGACTCATATAATAGTGGACAGGCAACAACTCATATAAGAGTGGACTGGGAGGAACTCATATAAGAGTGGAAAATGTGGGACTCATATAAGAGTGGACAATGAGGAACTCATATAAGAGTGGACTGTGAGGAACTCATATAAGAGTGGACAGGGAGGAACTAATATAAGAGTGGACAAGGATGAATTCATACAAGAGTGGACATGCAGCAACTCATATAAGAGTGGACAGGGAGGAACTCATATAAGAGTGGACAGACAGCAACTCATATAAGAGTGGACATGGATGAACTCATATACTAGTGGCAGGCAGCAACTCATATACTAGTGGACAGGGAGGAACTCATAAAAGAGTGGACAGGGAGCAACTCATAAAAGAGTGGACAGGGAGCAACTCATAAAAGAGTGGACAGGGAGCAACTCATATAAGAGTGGACAGGGAGCAACTCATATAAGAGTGGACACGCAGGAACTCATATAAGAGTGGACACGCAGGAACTCATATAAGAGTGGACAGGGAGGAACTCATATAAGAGTGGACAGGGAGGAACTCATATAAGAGTGGACAGGCAGGAACTCATATAAGAGTGGACAGGCAGGAACTCATATAAGTGTGAACAGTGAGGAACTCATATGCGAGTGGACATGCAGGAACTCATATTAGAGTGGACGGGGAGGAACTCATATTAGAGTGGACAGGGAGGAACTCATAAGAGTGGACAGGGAGGAACTCATATAAGAGTGGACAGGGAGGAACTCATATAAGAGTGGACAGGGAGGATCTCATATAAGTGTGGACAGGGAGGAACTCATATAAGAGTGGATATGGAGGAACTCATATAAGAGTGGACAGGGAGGAACTCATATAAGAGTGGACAGGGAGGAACTCATATAAGAGTGAACAGGGAGGAACCCATATAAGAGTGGACAGGCAGGAACTCATATAAGAGTGGACAGGCAGGAACTCATATAAGAGTGGACAGGCAGGAACTCATATAGCAGTGTACAGGGAGGAACTCATAAGAGTTGACAGGGAGGAACTCATATAAGAGTGGACAGGGAAGAACACATATAAGAGTGGACATGCAGGAATTCATATAAGAGTGGACACGGAGGAACTCATATAAAATTGGACAGGGAGGAACTCATAAGAGTGGACAGGGAGGAACTCATCAGAGTGGACATGGAGGAACTCATAAGAGTGGTCAGGCAGGAACTCATATAAGAGTGGACAGGCTGGAACTCATATACGAGTGGACAGGCTGGAACTCATATACGAGTGGACAGGCAGCAACTCATATAATAGTGGACAGCGAGGAACTCATAAGAGAGGACAGGGAGGAACCAATATATGAGTGTACATGGAGGAACTAATATAAGAGTGGACAGGGAGGAACTAATATAAGAGTGGACAGGGAGGAACTAATATAAGAGTGGACAGGGAGGAACTAATATAAGAGTGGACAGGGAGGAACTAATATAAGAGTGGACAGGGAGGAACTCATATAAGAGTGGACAGGCTGGAACTCATAAGAGTGGACAGGCTGGAACTCATAAGAGTGGACAGGCAGGAACTCATATAAGAGTGGACAGGGAGGAACTCATACTAGTGGACATGGAGGAACTCATAAGAGTGGACAGGCTGGAACTCATATACGAGTGGACAGGCAGGAACTCATATAAGAGTGGACAGGGAGGAACTCATATAAGAGAGGACAGGGAGGAATAAATATATGAGTGTACAGGGAGGAACTAATATAAGAGTGGACAGGGAGGAACTAATATAAGAGTGGACAGGGAGGAACTCATATAAGAGTGGACAGGGAGGAACTCATATAAGAGAGGACAGGCAGCAACTCATATAAGAGTGGACAGGCAGGAACTCATATAACAGTGTACAGGGAGGAACTCATAAGAGTTGACAGGGAGGAACTCATATAACAGTGGACAGGGAAGAACTCATACAAGAGTGGACATGCAGGAATTCATATAAGAGTGACAGGCTGGGACTCAAATAAGAGTGGACATGCAGGAACTCATATAAGAGTGGACAGGGAGGAACTCATATAAGAGTATACAGGTCCAACTCATATAAGAGTGGACAGGGAGGAACTCATAAAAGAGTGGACAGGGAGCAACTCATAAAAGAGTGGACAGGGAGCAACTCATAAAATAGTGGACAGGGAGCAACTCATATAAGAGTGGACAGGGAGCAACTCATATAAGAGTGGACACGCAGGAACTCATATAAGAGTGGACACGCAGGAACTCATATAAGAGTGGACAGGGAGGAACTCATATAATAGTGGACAGGGGGCAACTCATATAAGAGTGGACAGAGAGGAACTCATATAAGAGTGGACAGGCAGGAACTCATATAAGAGTGAACAGGGAGGAACTCATATGCGAGTGGACAGGCAGGAACTCATATTAGAGTGGACAGGGAGGAACTCATATTAGAGGAGACAGGGAGGAACTCATATTAGAGTGGACAGGGAGGAACTCATATTAGAGGAGACAGGGAGGAACTCATATAAGATGGACAGGGAGGATCTCATATTAGAGTGGACAGGGAGGAACTCATAAGAGTGGACAGAGAGGAACTCATATAAGAGTGGACAGGGAGGAACTCATGTAAGAGTGGACAGGGAGGAACTCATATAAGAGTGGACAGGGAGGAACTCATATAAGAGTGGACAGGGAGGAACTCATATAAGAGTGAACAGGGAGGAACGCATATAAGAGTGGTCAGGCAGGAACTCATATACGAGTGGACAGGCAGGAACTCATATAAGAGTGGTCAGGGAGGAACTCATATTTGAGTGGACAGGGAGAAACTCATAAAAGAATGGACAGGGAGCAACTCATATAAGAGTGGACAGGCAGGAACACATATAAGAGTGGTCAGGGAGGAACTCATATTTGAGTGGACAGGGATAAACTCATAAAAGAATGGACAGAATATAAAAGTGGACAGAGAGGAACTCATATAAGAGTGGACAGGGAGGAACTCATATAAGAGTGGACAGGGAAGAACTCATATAAGAGTGGACATGCAGGAATTCATATAAGAGTGGACACGGAGGAACTCATATAAGAGTGGACAGGGAGGAACTCATAAGAGTGGACAGGGAGGAACTCATCAGAGTGGACATGGAGGAACTCATAAGAGTGGTCAGGCAGGAACTCATATAAGAGTGGACAGGCTGGAACTCATATACGAGTGGACAGGCTGGAACTCATATACGAGTGGACAGGCAGCAACTCATATAATAGTGGACAGCGAGGGACTCATAAGAGAGGACAGGGAGGAACCAATATATGAGTGGACAGGGAGGAACTAATATAAGAGTGTACAGGGAGGAACTAATATAAGAGTGGACAGGGAGGAACTCATATAAGAGTGGACAGGGAGGAACTCATATAAGAGTGGACAGGCAGCAACTCATATAAGAGTGGACAGGCAGGAACTCATATAACAGTGTACAGGGAGGAACTCATAAGAGTTGACAGGGAGGAACTCATATAAGAGTGGACAGGGAAGAACTCATAAAAGAGTGGACATGCAGGAATTCATATAAGAGTGACAGGCTGGGACTCAAATAAGAGTGGACATGCAGGAACTCATATAAGAGTGGACAGGGAGGAACTCATATAAGAGTATACAGGTCCAACTCATATAAGAGTGAACAGGGAGGAACCCATATAAGAGTGGACAGGCAGGAACTCATATAAGAGTGGACAGGCAGGAACTCATATAAGAGTGGACAGGCAGGAACTCATATAGCAGTGTACAGGGAGGAACTCATAAGAGTTGACAGGGAGGAACTCATATAAGAGTGGACAGGGAAGAACTCATATAAGAGTGGACATGCAGGAATTCATATAAGAGTGGACAGGGAGGAACTCATAAGAGTGGACAGGGAGGAACTCATAAGAGTGGACAGGGAGGAACTCATAAGAGTGGACATGGAGAAACTCATAAGAGTGGACAGGCAGGAACTCATATAAGAGTGGACAGGCTGGAACTCATATACGAGCGGACAGGCTGGAACTCATATACGAGTGGACAGGCAGCAACTCATATAATAGTGGACAGGGAGGAACTCATAAGAGAGGACAGGGAGGAACTAATATATGAGTGTACATGGAGGAACTAATATAAGAGTGGACAGGGAGAAACTAATATAAGAGTGGACAGGGAGGAACTAATATAAGAGTGGACAGGGAGGAACTAATATAAGAGTGGACAGGGAGGAACTAATATACGAGTGGACAGGGAGGAACTCATATAAGAGTGGACAGGCTGGAACTCATAAGAGTGGACAGGCAGGAATTCATATAAGAGTGGACAGTCAGCAACTCATATAAGAGTGGACAGGGAGGAACTCATATAAGAGTGGACAGACAGCAACTCATATAAGAGTGGACAGTCAGCAACTCATATTAGAGTGGACAGGGAGGAACTCATAAGAGTGGACAGGGAGGAACTCATATAAGAGTGGACAGGGAGGAACTCATATAAGAGTGGACAGGCTGGAACTCATATAAGAGTGAACAGGGAGGATCTCAAATAAGAGTGGACATGGAGGAACTCATATAACAGTGGACAGGGAAGAACTCATATAAGAGTGGACATGCAGGAATTTATATAAGAGTGGACAGGCTGGGATTCATATAATAGTGGACAGGCAACAACTCATATAAGAGTGGACTGGGAGGAACTCATATAAGAGTGGACAATGAGGGACTCATATAAGAGTGGACAATGAGGAACTCATATAAGAGTGGACTGTGAGGAACTCATATAAGAGTGGACAGGGAGGAACTAATATAAGAGTGGACAAGGATGAATTCATATAAGAGTGGACATGCAGCAACTCATATAAGAGTGGACAGGGAGGAACTCATGTAAGAGTGGACAGACTGCAACTCATATAAGAGTGGACATGGATGAACTCATATACTAGTGGCAGGCAGCAACTCATATACTAGTGGACAGGGAGGAACTCATATAAGAGTGGACAGGCAGGAACTCATATAAGAGTGGACAGTCAGCAACTCATATAAGAGTGGACAGGGAGCAACTCATAAAAGAGTGGACAGGGAGCAACTCATAAAAGAGTGGACAGGGAGCAACTCATAAAAGAGTGGACAGGGAGCAACTCATAAACGAGTGGACAGGGAGCAACTCATATACGAGTGGACAGGGAGCAACTCATATTAGAGTGGACAGGGAGGAACTCATATTAGAGTGAACAGGAAGGAACTCATATGCGAGTGGACATGCAGGAACTCATATTAGAGTGGACAGGGAGGAACTCATATTAGAGTGGACATGGAGGAACTCATATAAGATCGACAGGGAGGAACTCATATTAGAGTGGACAGGGAGGAACTCATAAGAGTGGACAGGGAGGAACTCATATAAGAATGGACAGGGAGGAACTCATATAAGAGTGGACAGGGAGGAACTCATATAAGAGTGGACAGGGAGGAACTCATATAAGAGTGGACAGGGAGGAACTCATATAAGAGTGAACAGGGAGGAACCCATATAAGAGTGGACAGGCAGGAACTCATATAAGAGTGGACAGGCAGGAACTCATATAAGAGTGGACAGGCAGGAACTCATATAGCAGTGTACAGGGAGGAACTCATAAGAGTTGATAGGGAGGAACTCATATAAGAGTGGACAGGGAAGAACTCAAATAAGAGTGGACATGCAGGAATTCATATAAGAGTGGACAGGGAGGAACTCATAAGAGTGGACAGGGAGGAACTCATAAGAGTGGACAGGGAGGAACTCATAAGAGTGGACATGGAGGAACTATTAAGAGTGGACAGGCAGGAACTCATATAAGAGTGGACAGGCTGGAACTAATATACGAGTGGACAGGCTGGAACTCATATACGAGTGGACAGGCAGGAACTCATATAAGAGTGGACAGTCAGCAACTCATATAAGAGTGGACAGGGAGCAACTCATAAAAGAGTGGACAGGGAGCAACTCATAAAAGAGTGGACAGGGAGCAACTCATATACGAGTGGACCGGGAGCAACTCATATAAGAGTGGACACGCAGGAACTCATATAAGAGTGGACACGCAGGAACTCATATAAGAGTTGACAGGGAGGAACTCATATAAGAGTGGACAGGGAGGAACTCATATACGAGTGGACAGAGAGGAACTCATATAATGGTGGACAGGCAGGAACTCATATAAGAGTGAACAGGGAGGAACTCATATGCGAGTGGACATGCAGGAACTCATATTAGAGTGGACAGGGAGGAACTCATATGCGAGTGGACATGCAGGAACTCATATTAGAGTGGACAGGGAGGAACTCATATTAGAGTGGACAGGGAGGAACTCATATAAGATGGACAGGGAGGAACTCATATTAGAGTGGACATGGAGGAACTCATATAAGAGTGGACAGGGAGGAACTCATATAAGAGTGGACAGGGAGGAACTCATATAAGAGTGAACAGGGAGGAACCCATATAAGAGTGGACAGGCAGGAACTCATATAAGAGTGGACAGGCAGGAACTCATATAAGAGTGGACAGGGAGGAACTCATATAAGAGTGGACAGGGAAGAACACATATAAGAGTGGACATGCAGGAATTCATATAAGAGTGGACAGGGAGGAACTCATCAGAGTGGACATGGAGGAACTCATAAGAGTGGACAGGGAGGAACTCATCAGAGTGGACATGGAGGAACTCATAAGAGTGGTCAGGCAGGAACTCATATAAGAGTGGACAGGCTGGAACTCATATACGAGTGGACAGGCTGGAACTCATATACGAGTGGACAGGCAGCAACTCATATAATAGTGGACAGCGAGGAACTCATAAGAGAGGACAGGGAGGAACCAATATATGAGTGTACATGGAGGAACTAATATAAGAGTGGACAGGGAGGAACTAATATAAGAGTGGACAGGGAGGAACTAATATAAGAGTGGACAGGGAGGAACTAATATAAGAGTGGACAGGGAGGAACTAATATAAGAGTGGACAGGGAGGAACTCATATAAGAGTGGACAGGCTGGAACTCATAAGAGTGGACAGGCTGGAACTCATAAGAGTGGACAGGCAGGAACTCATATAAGAGTGGACAGGGAGGAACTCATACTAGTGGACATGGAGGAACTCATAAGAGTGGACAGGCTGGAACTCATATACGAGTGGACAGGCAGGAACTCATATAAGAGTGGACAGGGAGGAACTCATATAAGAGAGGACAGGGAGGAATAAATATATGAGTGTACAGGGAGGAACTAATATAAGAGTGGACAGGGAGGAACTAATATAAGAGTGGACAGGGAGGAACTCATATAAGAGTGGACAGGCAGGAACTCATATAACAGTGTACAGGGAGGAACTCATAAGAGTTGACAGGGAGGAACTCATATAACAGTGGACAGGGAAGAACTCATACAAGAGTGGACATGCAGGAATTCATATAAGAGTGACAGGCTGGGACTCAAATAAGAGTGGACATGCAGGAACTCATATAAGAGTGGACAGGGAGGAACTCATATAAGAGTATACAGGTCCAACTCATATAAGAGTGGACAGGGAGGAACTCATAAAAGAGTGGACAGGGAGCAACTCATAAAAGAGTGGACAGGGAGCAACTCATAAAATAGTGGACAGGGAGCAACTCATATAAGAGTGGACAGGGAGCAACTCATATAAGAGTGGACACGCAGGAACTCATATAAGAGTGGACACGCAGGAACTCATATAAGAGTGGACAGGGAGGAACTCATATAATAGTGGACAGGGGGCAACTCATATAAGAGTGGACAGAGAGGAACTCATATAAGAGTGGACAGGCAGGAACTCATATAAGAGTGAACAGGGAGGAACTCATATGCGAGTGGACAGGCAGGAACTCATATTAGAGTGGACAGGGAGGAACTCATATTAGAGGAGACAGGGAGGAACTCATATTAGAGTGGACAGGGAGGAACTCATATTAGAGGAGACAGGGAGGAACTCATATAAGATGGACAGGGAGGATCTCATATTAGAGTGGACAGGGAGGAACTCATAAGAGTGGACAGAGAGGAACTCATATAAGAGTGGACAGGGAGGAACTCATATAAGAGTGGACAGGGAGGAACTCATATAAGAGTGGACAGGGAGGAACTCATATAAGAGTGGACAGGGAGGAACTCATATAAGAGTGAACAGGGAGGAACGCATATAAGAGTGGTCAGGCAGGAACTCATATACGAGTGGACAGGTAGGAACTCATATAAGAGTGGTCAGGGAGGAACTCATATTTGAGTGGACAGGGAGAAACTCATAAAAGAATGGACAGGGAGCAACTCATATAAGAGTGGACAGGCAGGAACACATATAAGAGTGGTCAGGGAGGAACTCATATTTGAGTGGACAGGGATAAACTCATAAAAGAATGGACAGAATATAAAAGTGGACAGAGAGGAACTCATATAAGAGTGGACAGGGAGGAACTCATATAAGAGTGGACAGGGAAGAACTCATATAAGAGTGGACATGCAGGAATTCATATAAGAGTGGACACGGAGGAACTCATATAAGAGTGGACAGGGAGGAACTCATAAGAGTGGACAGGGAGGAACTCATCAGAGTGGACATGGAGGAACTCAAAAGAGTGGTCAGGCAGGAACTCATATAAGAGTGGACAGGCTGGAACTCATATACGAGTGGACAGGCTGGAACTCATATACGAGTGGACAGGCAGCAACTCATATAATAGTGGACAGCGAGGGACTCATAAGAGAGGACAGGGAGGAACCTATATATGAGTGGACAGGGAGGAACTAATATAAGAGTGTACAGGGAGGAACTAATATAAGAGTGGACAGGGAGGAACTCATATAAGAGTGGACAGGGAGGAACTCATATAAGAGTGGACAGGCAGCAACTCATATAAGAGTGGACAGGCAGGAACTCATATAACAGTGTACAGGGAGGAACTCATAAGAGTTGACAGGGAGGAACTCATATAAGAGTGGACAGGGAAGAACTCATAAAAGAGTGGACATGCAGGAATTCAAATAAGAGTGACAGGCTGGGACTCAAATAAGAGTGGACATGCAGGAACTCATATAAGAGTGGACAGGGAGGAACTCATATAAGAGTATACAGGTCCAACTCATATAAGAGTGAACAGGGAGGAACCCATATAAGAGTGGACAGGCAGGAACTCATATAAGAGTGGACAGGCAGGAACTCATATAAGAGTGGACAGGCAGGAACTCATATAGCAGTGTACAGGGAGGAACTCATAAGAGTTGACAGGGAGGAACTCATATAAGAGTGGACAGGGAAGAACTCATATAAGAGTGGACATGCAGGAATTCATATAAGAGTGGACAGGGAGGAACTCATAAGAGTGGACAGGGAGGAACTCATAAGAGTGGACAGGGAGGAACTCATAAGAGTGGACATGGAGGAACTCATAAGAGTGGACAGGCAGGAACTCATATAAGAGTGGACAGGCTGGAACTCATATACGAGCGGACAGGCTGGAACTCATATACGAGTGGACAGGCAGCAACTCATATAATAGTGGACAGGGAGGAACTCATAAGAGAGGACAGGGAGGAACTAATATATGAGTGTACATGGAGGAACTAATATAAGAGTGGACAGGGTGAAACTAATATAAGAGTGGACAGGGAGGAACTAATATAAGAGTGGACAGGGAGGAACTAATATAAGAGTGGACAGGGAGGAACTAATATACGAGTGGACAGGGAGGAACTCATATAAGAGTGGACAGGCTGGAACTCATAAGAGTGGACAGGCAGGAATTCATATAAGAGTGGACAGTCAGCAACTGATATAAGAGTGGACAGGGAGGAACTCATATAAGAGTGGACAGACAGCAACTCATATAAGAGTGGACAGTCAGCAACTCATATTAGAGTGGACAGGGAGGAACTCATAAGAGTGGACAGGGAGGAACTCATATAAGAGTGGACAGGGAGGAACTCATATAAGAGTGGACAGGCTGGAACTCATATAAGAGTGAACAGGGAGGATCTCAAATAAGAGTGGACATGGAGGAACTCATATAACAGTGGACAGGGAAGAACTCATATAAGAGTGGACATGCAGGAATTTATATAAGAGTGGACAGGCTGGGATTCATATAATAGTGGACAGGCAACAACTCATATAAGAGTGGACTGGGAGGAACTCATATAAGAGTGGACAATGAGGGACTCATATAAGAGTGGACAATGAGGAACTCATATAAGAGTGGACTGTGAGGAACTCATATAAGAGTGGACAGGGAGGAACTAATATAAGAGTGGACAAGGATGAATTCATATAAGAGTGGACATGCAGCAACTCATATAAGAGTGGACAGGGAGGAACTCATGTAAGAGTGGACAGACTGCAACTCATATAAGAGTGGACATGGATGAACTCATATACTAGTGGCAGGCAGCAACTCATATACTAGTGGACAGGGAGGAACTCATATAAGAGTGGACAGGCAGGAACTCATATAAGAGTGGACAGTCAGCAACTCATATAAGAGTGGACAGGGAGCAACTCATAAAAGAGTGGACAGGGAGCAACTCATAAAAGAGTGGACAGGGAGCAACTCATAAAAGAGTGGACAGGGAGCAACTCATAAAAGAGTGGACAGGGAGCAACTCATATACGAGTGGACAGGGAGCAACTCATATTAGAGTGGACAGGGAGGAACTCATATTAGAGTGAACAGGAAGGAACTCATATGCGAGTGGACATGCAGGAACTCATATTAGAGTGGACAGGGAGGAACTCATATTAGAGTGGACATGGAGGAACTCATATAAGATCGACAGGGAGGAACTCATATTAGAGTGGACAGGGAGGAACTCATAAGAGTGGACAGGGAGGAACTCATATAAGAGTGGACAGGGAGGAACTCATATAAGAGTGGACAGGGAGGAACTCATATAAGAGTGGACAGGGAGGAACTCATATAAGAGTGGACAGGGAGGAACTCATATAAGAGTGAACAGGGAGGAACCCATATAAGAGTGGACAGGCAGGAACTCATATAAGAGTGGACAGGCAGGAACTCATATAAGAGTGGACAGGCAGGAACTCATATAGCAGTGTACAGGGAGGAACTCATAAGAGTTGATAGGGAGGAACTCATATAAGAGTGGACAGGGAAGAACTCAAATAAGAGTGGACATGCAGGAATTCATATAAGAGTGGACAGGGAGGAACTCATAAGAGTGGACAGGGAGGAACTCATAAGAGTGGACAGGGAGGAACTCATAAGAGTGGACATGGAGGAACTATTAAGAGTGGACAGGCAGGAACTCATATAAGAGTGGACAGGCTGGAACTAATATACGAGTGGACAGGCTGGAACTCATATACGAGTGGACAGGCAGGAACTCATATAAGAGTGGACAGTCAGCAACTCATATAAGAGTGGACAGGGAGCAACTCATAAAAGAGTGGACAGGGAGCAACTCATAGAAGAGTGGACAGGGAGCAACTCATAAAAGAGTGGACAGGGAGCAACTCATATACGAGTGGACCGGGAGCAACTCATATAAGAGTGGACACGCAGGAACTCATATAAGAGTGGACACGCAGGAACTCATATAAGAGTTGACAGGGAGGAACTCATATAAGAGTGGACAGGGAGGAACTCATATACGAGTGGACAGAGAGGAACTCATATAATGGTGGACAGGCAGGAACTCATATAAGAGTGAACAGGGAGGAACTCATATGCGAGTGGACATGCAGGAACTCATATTAGAGTGGACAGGGAGGAACTCATATTAGAGTGGACAGGGAGGAACTCATATAAGATGGACAGGGAGGAACTCATATTAGAGTGGACAGGGAGGAACTCATAAGAGTGGACAGGGAGGAACTCATATAAGAGTGGACAGGGAGGAACTCATATAAGAGTGGACAGGGAGGAACTCATATAAGAGTGGACAGGGAGGAACTCATATAAGAGTGGACAGGGAGTAACTCATATAAGAGTGAACAGGGAGGAACCCATATAAGAGTGGACAGGCAGGAACTCAAATAAGAGTGGACAGGCAGGAACTCATATAAGAGTGGACAGGCAGGAACTCATATAGCAGTGTACAGGGAGGAACTCATAAGAGTTGACAGGGAGGAACTCATATAAAAGTGGACAGGGAAGAACTCATATAAGAGTGGACATGCAGGAATTCATATAAGAGTGGACAGGGAGGAACTCATAAGAGTGGACAGGGAGGAACTCATAAGAGTGGACAGGGAGGAACTCATAAGAGTGGACATGGAGGAACTCATAAGAGTGGACAGGCAGGAACTCATATAAGAGTGGACAGGCAGGAACTCATATAAGAGTGAACAGGGAGGAACTCATATGCGAGTGGACATGCAGGAACTCATATTAGAGTGGACAGGGAGGAACTCATATTAGAGTGGACAGGGAGGAACTCATATAAGATGGACAGGGAGGAACTCATATTAGAGTGGACAGGGAGGAACTCATAAGAGTGGACAGGGAGGAACTCATATAAGAGTGGACAGGGAGGAACTCATATTAGAGTGGACAGGGAGGAACTCATATAAGAGTGGACAGGGAGGAACTCATATAAGAGTGGACAGGGAGGAACTCATATAAGAGTGAACAGGGAGGAACCCATATAAGAGTGGACAGGCAGGAACTCATATAAGAGTGGACAGGCAGGAACTCATATAAGAGTGGACAGGCAGGAACTCATATAGCAGTGTACAGGGAGGAACTCATAAGAGTTGACAGAGAGGAACTCATATAAGAGTGGACAGGGAAGAACTCATATAAGAGTGGACATGCAGGAATTCATATAAGAGTGGACAGGGAGGAACTCATATGAGTGGACAGGGAGGAAGTCATAAGAGTGGACAGGGAGGAACTCATAAGAGTGGACATGGAGGAACTCATAAGAGTGGACAGGCAGGAACTCATATAAGAGTGGACAGGCTGGAACTCATATACGAGTGGACAGGCTGGAACTCATATAAGAGTAGACAGGCAGCAACTCATATAATAGTGGACAGGGATGAACTCATAAGAGAGGACAGGGAGGAACTAATATATGAGTGTACATGGAGGAACTAATATAAGAGTGGACAGGGAGGAACTAAAATAAGAGTGGACAGGGAGGAACTAATATAAGAGTGGACAGGGAGGAACTAATATAAGAGTGGACAGGGAGGAACTAATATAAGAGTGGACAGGGAGGAACTCATATAAGAGTGGACAGGCTGGAACTCATAAGAGTGGACAGGCAGGAATTCATATAAGAGTGGACAGTCAGCAACTCATATAAGAGTGGACAGGGAGGAACTCATAAGAGTGGACAGACAGCAACTCATATAAGAGTGGACATGGATGAACTCATATACTAGTGGCAGGCAGCAACTCATATACTAGTGGACAGGGAGGAACTCATATAAGAGTGGACAGGCAGGAACTCATATAAGAGTGGACAGTCAGCAACTCATATTAGAGTGGACAGGGAGGAACTCATAAGAGTGGACAGGGAGGAACTCATATAAGAGTGGACAGGGAGGAACTCATATAAGAGTGGACAGGCTGGAACTCATATAAAAGTGGACAGGGAGGATCTCAAATAAGAGTGGACAGGGAGGAACTCATATAACAGTGGACAGGGAAGAACTCATATAAGAGTGGACATGCAGGAATTCATATAAGAGTGGACAGGCTGGGACTCATATAATAGTGGACAGGCAACAACTCATATAAGAGTGGACTGGGAGGAACTCATATAAGAGTGGAAAATGTGGGACTCATATAAGAGTGGACAACTCATATAGCAGTGTACAGGGAGGAACTCATAAGAGTTGACAGGGAGGAACTCATATAAGAGTGGACAGGGAAGAACACATATAAGAGTGGACATGCAGGAATTCATATAAGAGTGGACACGGAGGAACTCATATAAAATTGGACAGGGAGGAACTCATAAGAGTGGACAGGGAGGAACTCATCAGAGTGGACATGGAGGAACTCATAAGAGTGGTCAGGCAGGAACTCATATAAGAGTGGACAGGCTGGAACTCATATACGAGTGGACAGGCTGGAACTCATATACGAGTGGACAGGCAGCAACTCATATAATAGTGGACAGCGAGGAACTCATAAGAGAGGACAGGGAGGAACCAATATATGAGTGTACGTGGAGGAACTAATATAAGAGTGGACAGGGAGGAACTAATATAAGAGTGGACAGGGAGGAACTAATATAAGAGTGGACAGGGAGGAACTAATATAAGAGTGGACAGGGAGGAACTAATATAAGAGTGGACAGGGAGGAACTCATATAAGAGTGGACAGGCTGGAACTCATAAGAGTGGACAGGCTGGAACTCATAAGAGTGGACAGGCAGGAACTCATATAAGAGTGGACAGGGAGGAACTCATACTAGTGGACATGGAGGAACTCATAAGAGTGGACAGGCTGGAACTCATATACGAGTGGACAGGCAGGAACTCATATAAGAGTGGACAGGGAGGAACTCATATAAGAGAGGACAGGGAGGAATAAATATATGAGTGTACAGGGAGGAACTAATATAAGAGTGGACAGGGAGGAACTAATATAAGAGTGGACAGGGAGGAACTCATATAAGAGTGGACAGGGAGGAACTCATATAAGAGTGGACAGGCAGCAACTCATATAAGAGTGGACAGGCAGGAACTCATATAACAGTGTACAGGGAGGAACTCATAAGAGTTGACAGGGAGGAACTCATATAACAGTGGACAGGGAAGAACTCATACAAGAGTGGACATGCAGGAATTCATATAAGAGTGACAGGCTGGGACTCAAATAAGAGTGGACATGCAGGAACTCATATAAGAGTGGACAGGGAGGAACTCATATAAGAGTATACAGGTCCAACTCGTATAAGAGTGGACAGGGAGGAACTCATAAAAGAGTGGACAGGGAGCAACTCATAAAAGAGTGGACAGGGAGCAACTCATAAAATAGTGGACAGGGAGCAACTCATATAAGAGTGGACAGGGAGCAACTCATATAAGAGTGGACACGCAGGAACTCATATAAGAGTGGACACGCAGGAACTCATATAAGAGTGGACAGGGAGGAACTCATATAAGAGTGGACAGGGGGCAACTCATATAAGAGTGGACAGAGAGGAACTCATATAAGAGTGGACAGGCAGGAACTCATATAAGAGTGAACAGGGAGGAACTCATATGCGAGTGGACAGGCAGGAACTCATATTAGAGTGGACAGGGAGGAACTCATATTAGAGGAGACAGGGAGGAACTCATATTAGAGTGGACAGGGAGGAACTCATATTAGAGGAGACAGGGAGGAACTCATATAAGATGGACAGGGAGGATCTCATATTAGAGTGGACAGGGAGGAACTCATAAGAGTGGACAGGGAGGAACTCATATAAGAGTGGACAGGGAGGAACTCATATAAGAGTGGATAGGGAGGAACTCATATAAGAGTGGACAGGGAGGAACTCATATAAGAGTGGACAGGGAGGAACTCATATAAGAGTGAACAGGGAGGAACGCATATAAGAGTGGTCATGCAGGAACTCATATACGAGTGGACAGGCAGGAACTCATATAAGAGTGGACAGGCAGGAACACATATAAGAGTGGTCAGGGAGGAACTCATATAAGAGTGGACAGGGAGGAACTCATATTTGAGTTGACAGGGAGAAACTCATAAAAGAATGGACAGGGAGCAACTCATATAAGAGTGGACAGGCAGGAACACATATAAGAGTGGTCAGGGAGGAACTCATATTTGAGTGGATAGGGATAAACTCTTAAAAGAATGGACAGGGAGCAACTCATATAAGAGTGGACAAGGATGAACTCATATAAGAGTGGACAGGCAGGAACTCATAAGAGTGGACAGGCAGGAACTCATATAAGAGTGGACAGGCTGGAACTCATATACGAGTGGACAGGCTGGAACTCATATACGAGTGGACAGGCAGCAACTCATATAATATTGGACAGGGAGGATCTCATAAGAGAGGACAGGGAGGAACTAATATATGAGTGTACATGGAGGAACTAATATAAGAGTGGACAGGGAGGAACTCATAAAAGAGTGGACAGGGAGCAACTCATAAAATAGTGGACAGGGAGCAACTCATATAAGAGTGGACAGGGAGCAACTCATATAAGAGTGGACACGCAGGAACTCATATAAGAGTGGACACGCAGGAACTCATATAAGAGTGGACAGGGAGGAACCCAAATAAGAGTGGACAGGGAGCAACTCATATAAGAGTGGACAGAGAGGAACTCATATAA
This sequence comes from Siphonodentalium dalli, assembly GCA_032622095.1. Classification (NCBI taxonomy): domain Eukaryota; kingdom Metazoa; phylum Mollusca; class Scaphopoda; order Gadilida; family Siphonodentaliidae; genus Siphonodentalium; species Siphonodentalium dalli. The sequence goes on from CP136068.1 coordinate 61,900,863, forward strand.
GAGTGGACAGGGAGGAACTCATATAAGAGTGGACAGGGAAGAACTCATATAAGAGTGGACATGCAGGAATTCATATAAGAGTGGACACGGAGGAACTCATATAAGAGTGGACAGGGAGGAACTCATAAGAGTGGACAGGGAGGAACTCATCAGAGTGGACATGGAGGAACTCATAAGAGTGGTCAGGCAGGAACTCATATAAGAGTGGACAGGCTGGAACTCATATACGAGTGGACAGGCTGGAACTCATATACGAGTGGACAGGCAGCAACTCATATAATAGTGGACAGCGAGGGACTCATAAGAGAGGACAGGGAGGAACCAATATATGAGTGGACAGGGAGGAACTAATATAAGAGTGTACAGGGAGGAACTAATATAAGAGTGGACAGGGAGGAACTCATATAAGAGTGGACAGGGAGGAACTCATATAAGAGTGGACAGGCAGAAATTCATATAAGAGTGGACAGGCAGGAACTCATATAACAGTGTACAGGGCGGAACTCATAAGAGTTGACAGGGAGGAACTCATATAAGAGTGGACAGGGAAGAACTCATATAAGAGTGGACATGCAGGAATTCATATAAGAGTGACAGGCTGGGACTCAAATAAGAGTGGACATGCAGGAACTCATATAAGAGTGGACAGGGAGGAACTCATATAAGAGTGGACAGGGAGGAACTAATATAAGAGTGGACAGGGAGGAACTCATATAAGAGTGGACAGGCTGGAACTCATAAGAGTGGACAGGCTGGAACTCATAAGAGTGGACAGGCAGGAACTCATATAAGAGTGGACAGGGAGGAACTCATACTAGTGGACATGGAGGAACTCATAAGAGTGGACAGGCTGGAACTCATATACGAGTGGACAGGCAGGAACTCATATAAGAGTGGACAGGGAGGAACTCATATAAGAGAGGACAGGGAGGAATAAATATATGAGTGTACAGGGAGGAACTAATATAAGAGTGGACAGGGAGGAACTAATATAAGAGTGGACAGGGAGGAACTCATATAAGAGTGGACAGGGAGGAACTCATATAAGAGTGGACAGGCAGCAACTCATATAAGAGTGGACAGGCAGGAACTCATATAACAGTGTACAGGGAGGAACTCATAAGAGTTGACAGGGAGGAACTCATATAACAGTGGACAGGGAAGAACTCATACAAGAGTGGACATGCAGGAATTCATATAAGAGTGACAGGCTGGGACTCAAATAAGAGTGGACATGCAGGAACTCATATAAGAGTGGACAGGGAGGAACTCATATAAGAGTATACAGGTCCAACTCATATAAGAGTGGACAGGGAGGAACTCATAAAAGAGTGGACAGGGAGCAACTCATAAAAGAGTGGACAGGGAGCAACTCATAAAATAGTGGACAGGGAGCAACTCATATAAGAGTGGACAGGGAGCAACTCATATAAGAGTGGACACGCAGGAACTCATATAAGAGTGGACAGGGGGCAACTCATATAAGAGTGGACAGAGAGGAACTCATATAAGAGTGGACAGGCAGGAACTCATATAAGAGTGAACAGGGAGGAACTCATATAAGAGTGGACAGGCAGGAACTCATATAAGAGTGAACAGGGAGGAACTCATATGCGAGTGGACAGGCAGGAACTCATATTAGAGTGGACAGGGAGGAACTCATATTAGAGGAGACAGGGAGGAACTCATATTAGAGTGGACAGGGAGGAACTCATATTAGAGGAGACAGGGAGGAACTCATATAAGATGGACAGGGAGGATCTCATATTAGAGTGGACAGGGAGGAACTCATAAGAGTGGACAGGGAGGAACTCATATAAGAGTGGACAGGGAGGAACTCATATAAGAGTGGATAGGGAGGAACTCATATAAGAGTGGACAGGGAGGAACTCATATAAGAGTGGACAGGGAGGAACTCATATAAGAGTGAACAGGGAGGAACGCATATAAGAGTGGTCATGCAGGAACTCATATACGAGTGGACAGGCAGGAACTCATATAAGAGTGGACAGGCAGGAACACATATAAGAGTGGTCAGGGAGGAACTCATATAAGAGTGGACAGGGAGGAACTCATATTTGAGTTGACAGGGAGAAACTCATAAAAGAATGGACAGGGAGCAACTCATATAAGAGTGGACAGGCAGGAACACATATAAGAGTGGTCAGGGAGGAACTCATATTTGAGTGGATAGGGATAAACTCTTAAAAGAATGGACAGGGAGCAACTCATATAAGAGTGGACAAGGATGAACTAATATAAGAGTGGACAGGCAGGAACTCATAAGAGTGGACAGGCAGGAACTCATATAAGAGTGGACAGGCTGGAACTCATATACGAGTGGACAGGCTGGAACTCATATACGAGTGGACAGGCAGCAACTCATATAATATTGGACAGGGAGGATCTCATAAGAGAGGACAGGGAGGAACTAATATATGAGTGTACATGGAGGAACTAATATAAGAGTGGACAGGGAGGAACTCATAAAAGAGTGGACAGGGAGCAACTCATAAAATAGTGGACAGGGAGCAACTCATATAAGAGTGGACAGGGAGCAACTCATATAAGAGTGGACACGCAGGAACTCATATAAGAGTGGACACGCAGGAACTCATATAAGAGTGGACAGGGAGGAACCCAAATAAGAGTGGACAGGGAGCAACTCATATAAGAGTGGACAGAGAGGAACTCATATAAGAGTGGACAGGGAGGAACTCATATAAGAGTGGACAGGGAAGAACTCATATAAGAGTGGACATGCAGGAATTCATATAAGAGTGGACACGGAGGAACTCATATAAGAGTGGACAGGGAGGAACTCATAAGAGTGGACAGGGAGGAACTCATCAGAGTGGACATGGAGGAACTCATAAGAGTGGTCAGGCAGGAACTCATATAAGAGTGGACAGGCTGGAACTCATATACGAGTGGACAGGCTGGAACTCATATACGAGTGGACAGGCAGCAACTCATATAATAGTGGACAGCGAGGGACTCATAAGAGAGGACAGGGAGGAACCAATATATGAGTGGACAGGGAGGAACTAATATAAGAGTGTACAGGGAGGAACTAATATAAGAGTGGACAGGGAGGAACTCATATAAGAGTGGACAGGGAGGAACTCATATAAGAGTGGACAGGCAGAAATTCATATAAGAGTGGACAGGCAGGAACTCATATAACAGTGTACAGGGCGGAACTCATAAGAGTTGACAGGGAGGAACTCATATAAGAGTGGACAGGGAAGAACTCATATAAGAGTGGACATGCAGGAATTCATATAAGAGTGACAGGCTGGGACTCAAATAAGAGTGGACATGCAGGAACTCATATAAGAGTGGACAGGGAGGAACTCATATAAGAGTATACAGGTCCAACTCATATAAGAGTGGACAGGGAGGAACTCATAAAAGAGTGGACAGGGAGCAACTCATAAAAGAGTGGACAGGGAGCAACTCATAAAATAGAGGACAGGGAGCAACTCATATAAGAGTGGACAGGGAGCAACTCATATAAGAGTGGACACGCAGGAACTCATATAAGAGTGGACACGCAGGAACTCATATAAGACTGGACAGGGAGGAACTCATATAAGAGTGGACAGGGAGCAACTCATATAAGAGTGGACAGAGAGGAACTCATATAAGAGTTGACAGGCAGGAACTCATATAAGAGTGAACAGGTAGGAACTCATATGCGAGTGGACAGGCAGGAACTCATATTAGAGTGGACAGGGAGGAACTCATATTAGAGGAGACAGGGAGGAACTCATATTAGAGTGGACAGGGAGGAACTCATATTAGAGGGGACAGGGAGGAACTCATATAAGATGGACAGGGAGGAACTCATATTAGAGTGGACAGGGAGGAACTCATAAGAGTGGATAGGGAGGAACTCATATAAGAGTGGACAGGGAGGAACTCATATAAGAGTGAACAGGGAGGAACTCATATAAGAGTGGACAGGGAGGAACTCATATAAGAGTGGACAGGGAGGAACTCATATAAGAGTGAACCGGGAGGAACGCATATAAGATTGGTCAGGCAGGAACTCATATACGAGTGGACAGGCAGGAACTCATATAAGAGTGGACAGGCAGGAACTCATATAAGAGTGGTCGGGGAGGAACTCATATAAGAGTGGTCAGGGAGGAACTAATATTTGAGTGGATAGGGAGAAACTCATAAAAGAATGGACAGGGAGCAACTCATATAAGAGTGGACAGGCAGGAACACATATAAGAGTGTTCAGGGAGGAACTCATATTTGAGTGGACAGGGATAAACTCATAAAATAATGGACAGGGAGCAACTCATATAAGAGTGGACAAGGAGGAACTCATATAAGAGTGGACAGGCAGGAACTCATAAGAGTGGACAGGCAGGAACTCATATAAGAGTGGACAGGCTGGAACTCATATACGAGTGGACAGGCTGGAACTCATATACGAGTGGATAGGCAGCAACTCATATAATATTGGACAGGGAGGAACTCATAAGAGAGGACAGGGAGGAACTAATATATGAGTCTACATGGAGGAACTAATATAAGAGTGGACAGGGAGGAACTCATAAAAGAGTGGACAGGGAGCAACTCATAAAATAGTGGACAGGGAGCAACTCATATAAGAGTGGACAGGGAGCAACTCATATAAGAGTGGACACGCAGGAACTCATATAAGAGTGGACACGCAGGATCTCATATAAGAGTGGACAGGGAGGAACTCATATAAGAGTGGACAGGGAGCAACTCATATAAGAGTGGACAGAGAGGAACTCATATAAGAGTGGACAGAGAGGAACTCATATAAGAGTGGACAGGGAAGAACTCATATAAGAGTGGACATGCAGGAATTCATATAAGAGTGGACATGCAGGAATTCATATAAGAGTGGACAGGGAGGAACTCATCAGAGTGGACATGGAGGAACTCATAAGAGTGGACAGGCTGGAACTCATATACGAGTGGACAGGCTGGAACTCATTTACGAGTGGACAGGCAGCAACTCATATAATAGTGGACAGCGAGGAACTCATAAGAGAGGACAGGGAGGAACCAATATATGAGTGTACATGGAGGAACTAATATAAGAGTGGACAGGGAGGAACTAATATAAGAGTGGACAGGGAGGAACTAATATAAGAGTGGACAGGGATGAACTAATATAAGAGTGGACAGGGAGGAACTAATATAAGAGTGGACAGGGAGGAACTCATATAAGAGTGGACAGGCTGGAACTCATAAGAGTGGACAGGCTGGAACTCATAAGAGTGGACAGGCAGGAACTCATATAAGAGTGGACAGGGAGGAACTCATAAGAGTGGACATGGAGGAACTCATAAGAGTGGACAGGCTGGTACTCATATACGAGTGGACAGGCAGCAACTCATATAAGAGTGGACAGGGAGGAACTCATATAAGAGAGGACAGGGAGGAATTAATATATGAGTGTACAGGGAGGAACTAATATAAGAGTGGACAGGGAGGAACTAATATAAGAGTGGACAGGGAGGAACTCATATAAGAGTGGACAGGGAGGAACTCATATAAGAGTGGACAGGCAGCAACTCATAAAAGAGTGGACAGGCAGGAACTCATATAACAGTGTACAGGGAGGAACTCATAAGAGTTGACAGGGAGGAACTCATATAAGAGTGGACAGGGAAGAACTCATATAAGAGTGGACATGCAGGAATTCATATAAGAGTGACAGGCTGGGACTCAAATAAGAGTGGACATGCAGGAACTCATATAAGAGTGGACAGGGAGGAACTCATATAAAAGTATACAGGTCCAACTCATATAAGAGTGGACAGGGAGGAACTCATAAAAGAGTGGACAGGGAGCAACTCATAAAAGAGTGGACAGGGAGCAACTCATAAAATAGTGGACAGGGAGCAACTCATATAAGAGTGGACAGGGAGGAACTCATATAAGAGTGGACACGCAGGAACTCATATAAGAGTGGACACGCAGGAACTCATATAAGAGTGGACAGGGAGCAACTCATATAAGAGTGGACAGAGAGGAACTCATATAAGAGTGGACAGACAGGAACTCATATAAGAGTGAACAGGGAGGAACTCATATAAGAGTGGACAGGGAGGAACTCATATTAGAGGGGACAGGGAGGAACTCATATAAGATGGACAGGGAGGAACTCATATTAGAGTGGACAGGGAGGAACTCATAAGAGTGGATAGGGAGGAACTCATATAAGAGTGGACAGGGAGGAACTCATATAAGAGTGAACAGGGAGGAACTCATATAAGAGTGGACAGGGAGGAACTCATATAAGAGTGGACAGGGAGGAACTCATATAAGAGTGAACAGGGAGGAACGCATATAAGAGTGGTCTGGCAGGAACTCATATACGAGTGGACAGGCAGGAACTCATATAAGAGTGGACACGCAGGAACTCATATAAGAGTGGACAGGGAGGAACTCATATAAGAGTGGACAGGGAGCAACTCATATAAGAGTGGACAGAGAGGAACTCATATAAGAGTGGACAGAGAGGAACTCATATAAGAGTGGACAGGGAAGAACTCATATAAGAGTGGACATGCAGGAATTCATATAAGAGTGGACACGGAGGAACTCATATAAGAGTGGACAGGGAGGAACTCATAAGAGTGGACAGGGAGGAACTCATCAGAGTGGACATGGAGGAACTCATAAGAGTGGTCAGGCAGGAACTCATATAAGAGTGGACAGGCTGGAACTCATATACGAGTGGACAGGCTGGAACTCATATACGAGTGGACAGGCAGCAACTCATATAATAGTGGACAGCGAGGAACTCATAAGAGAGGACAGAGAGGAACCAATATATGAGTGTACATGGAGGAACTAATAGAAGAGTGGACAGGGAGGAACTAATATAAGAGTGGACAGGGAGGAACTAATATAAGAGTGGACAGGGAGGAACTAATATAAGAGTGGACAGGGAGGAACTAATATCTTATATGAGTTCCTCCCTGTCCCCTCTAATATGAGTTCCTCCCTGTCCACTCTTATATGAGTTCCTCCCTGTTCACTCTTATATGAGTTCCTGTCTGTCCACTCTTATATGAGTTCCTCTCTGTCCACTCTTATATGAGTTGCTCCCTGTCCACTCTTATATGAGTTCCTGTGTGTCCACTCTTATATGAGTTCCTGCGTGTCCACTCTTATATGAGTTGCTCCCTGTCCACCCTTATATGAGTTGCTCCCTATCCACTATTTTATGAGTTGCTCCCTGTCCACTCTTTTATGAGTTGCTCCTGTCCACTCTTTTATGAGTTCCTCCCTGTCCACTCTTATATGAGTTGGACCTGTATACTCTTATATGAGTTCCTCCCTGTCCACTCTTATATGAGTTCCTGCATGTCCACTCTTATTTGAGTCCCAGCCTGTCACTCTTATATGAATTCCTGCATGTCCACTCTTATATGAGTTCTTCCCTGTCCACTCTTATATGAGTTCCTCCCTGTCAACTCTTATGAGTTCCTCCCTGTACACTGTTATATGAGTTCCTGCATGTCCACTCTTATATGAGTTGCTGCCTGTCCACTCTTATATGAGTTCCTCCCTGTCCACTCTTATATGAGTTCCTCCCTGTCCACTCTTATATTAGTTCCTCCCTGTCCACTCTTATATTAGTTCCTCCCTGTACACTCATATATTAATTCCTCCCTGTCCTCTCTTATATGAGTTCCTCCCTGTCCACTCTTATATGAGTTGCTGCCTGTCCACTCGTATATGAGTTCCAGTCTGTCCACTCTTATGAGTTCCTCCATGTCCACTCTTATGAGTTCCTCCCTGTCCACTCTTATATGAGTTCCTGCCTGTCCACTCTTATGGGTTCCAGCCTGTCCACTCTTATGAGTTCCAGCCTGTCCACTCTTATATGAGTTCATCCCTGTCAACTCTTATATTAGTTCCTCCCTGTCCACTCTTATATTAGTTCCTCCCTGTCCACTCTTATATTAGTTCCTCCCTGTCCACTCTTATATTAGTTCCTCCCTGTCCACTCTTATATTAGTTCCTCCATGTACACTCATATATTGGTTCCTCCCTGTCCTCTCTTATGAGTTCCTCGCTGTCCACTATTATATGAGTTGCTGCCTGTCCACTCGTGTATGAGTTCCAGCCTGTCCACTCGTATATGAGTTCCAGCCTGTCCACTCTTATATGAGTTCCTGCCTGACCACTCTTATGAGTTCCTCCATGTCCACTCTGATGAGTTCCTCCCTGTCCACTCTTATGAGTTCCTCCCTGTCCACTCTTATATGAGTTCCTCCGTGTCCACTCTTATATGAATTCCTGCATGTCCACTCTTATATGAGTTCTTCCCTGTCCACTCTTATATGAGTTCCACTCTGTCCACTCTTATATGAGTTCCTCTCTGTCCACTCTTATATGAGTTGCTCCCTGTCCACTCTTATATGAGTTCCTCCCTGTCCACTCTTATATGAGTTCCTGCGTGTCCACTCTTATATGAGTTCCTGCGTGTCCACTCTTATATGAGTTGCTCCCTGTCCACTCTTATATGAGTTGCTCCCTGTCCACTATTTTATGAGTTGCTCCCTGTCCACTCTTTTATGAGTTCCTCCCTGTTCACTCTTATATTAGTTCCTCCATGTACACTCATATATTAGTTTCTCCCTGTCCTCTCTTATGAGTTCCTCCCTGTCCAATATTATATGAGTTGCTGTCTGTCCACTCGTATATGAGTTCCAGCCTGTCCACTCGTATATGAGTTCCAGCCTGTCCACTCTTATATGAGTTCCTGCCTGTCCACTCTTATGAGTTCCTGCCTGCCCACTCTTATATGAGTTCCTCCTTGTCCACTCTTATATGAGTTGCTCCCTGTCCATTATTTTATGAGTTTATCCCTGTCCACTCAAATATGAGTTCCTCCCTGACCACCCTTATATGTGTTCCTGCCTGTCCACTCTTATATGAGTTGCTCCCTGTCCATTCTTTTATGAGTTTCTCCCTGTCCACTCAAATATTAGTTCCTCCCTGACCACTCTTATATGAGTTCCTCCCCGACCACTCTTATATGTGTTCCTGCCTGTCCACTCTTATATGAGTTCCTGCCTGTCCACTCGTATATGAGTTCCTGCCTGACCACTCTTATATGCGTTCCTCCCTGTTCACTCTTATATGAGTTCCTCCCTGTCCACTCTTATATGAGTTCCTCCCTGTCCACTCTTATATGAGTTCCTCCCTGTTCACTCTTATATGAGTTCCTCCCTGTCCACTCTTATATGAGTTCCTCCCTATCCACTCTTATGAGTTCCTCCCTGTCCACTCTAATATGAGTTCCTCCCTGTCCATCTTATATGAGTTCCTCCCTGTCCCCTCTAATATGAGTTCCTCCCTGTCCACTCTAATATGAGTTCCTCCCTGTCTCCTCTAATATGAGTTTCTCCCTGTCCACTCTAATATGAGTTCCTGCCTGTCCACTCGCATATGAGTTCCTCCCTGTTCACTCTTATATGAGTTCCTGCCTGTCCACTCTTATATGAGTTCCTCTCTGTCCACTCTTATATGAGTTGCTCCCTGTCCACTCTTATATGAGTTCCTCCCTGTCCACTCTTATATGAGTTCCTGCGTGTCCACTCTTATATGAGTTTCTGCGTGTCCACTCTTATATGAGTTGCTCCCTGTCCACTCTTATATGAGTTGCTCCCTGTCCACTATTTTATGAGTTGCTCCCTGTCCACTCTTTTATGAGTTGCTCCCTGTCCACTCTTTTATGAGTTCCTCCCTGTCCACTCTTATATGAGTTGGACCTGTATACTCTTATATGAGTTCCTCCCTGTCCACTCTTATATGAGTTCCTGCATGTCCACTCTTATTTGAGTCCCAGCCTGTCACTCTTATATGAATTCCTGCATGTCCACTCTTATATGAGTTCTTCCCTGTCCACTCTTATATGAGTTCCTCCCTGTCAACTCTTATGAGTTCCTCCCTGTACACTGTTATATGAGTTCCTGCCTGTCCACTCTTATATGAGTTGCTGCCTGTCCACTCTTATATGAATTCCTCCCTGTCCACTCTTATATGAGTTCCTCCCTGTCCACTCTTATATTAGTTCCTCCCTGTGCACTCTTATATTAGTTCCTCCCTGTCCACTCTTATATTAGTTCCTCCTTGTCCACTCTTATATTAGTTCCTCCATGTACACTCATATATTGGTTCCTCCCTGTCCTCTCTTATGAGTCCCTCGCTGTCCACTATTATATGAGTTGCTGCCTGTCCACTCGTATATGAGTTCCAGCCTGTCCACTCGTATATGAGTTCCAGCCTGTCCACTCTTATATGAGTTCCTGCCTGACCACTCTTATGAGTTCCTCCATGTCCACTCTGATGAGTTCCTCCCTGTCCACTCTTATGAGTTCCTCCCTGTCCACTCTTATATGAGTTCCTCCGTGTCCACTCTTATATGAATTCCTGCATGTCCACTCTTATATGAGTTCTTCCCTGTCCACTCTTATATGAGTTCCTCCCTGTCCACTCTTATATGAGTTCCTCTCTGTCCACTCTTATATGAGTTGCTCCCTGTCCACTCTTATATGGGTTCCTCCCTGTCCACTCTTATATGAGTTCCTGCGTGTCCACTCTTCTATGAGTTCCTGCGTGTCCACTCTTATATGAGTTGCTCCCTGTCCACTCTTATATGAGTTGCTCCCTGTCCACTATTTTATGAGTTGCTCCCTGTCCACTCTTTTATGAGTTCCTCCCTGTCCACTCTTATATTAGTTCCTCCATGTACACTCATATATTAGTTCCTCCCTGTCCTCTCTTATGAGTTCCTCCCTGTCCAATATTATATGAGTTGCTGCCTGTCCACTCGTATATGAGTTCCAGCCTGTCCACTCGTATATGAGTTCCAGCCTGTCCACTCTTATATGAGTTCCAGCCTGTCCACTCTTATATGAGTTCCAGCCTGTCCACTCTTATGAGTTCCTCCCTGTCCACTCTAATATGAGTTCCTCCCTGTCCACTCTAATATGAGTTCCTGCATGTCCACTCGCATATGAGTTCCTCAATGTTCACACTTATATGAGTTCCTCCCTGTCCTCTCTTATGAGTTCCTCCCTGTCCACTATTATATGAGTTGCTGCCTGTCCACTCGTATATGAGTTCCAGCCTGTCCACTCGTATATGAGTTCCAGCCTGTCCACTCTTATATGAGTTCCTGCCTGTCCACTCTTATGAGTTCCTGCCTGTCCACTCTTATATGAGTTCATCCTTGTCCACTCTTATATGAGTTGCTCCCTGTCCATTCTTTTATGAGTTTATCCCTGTCCACTCAAATATGAGTTCCTCCCTGACCACTCTTATATGTGTTCCTGCCTGTCCACTCTTATATGTGTTCCTGCCTGTCCACTCTTATATGAGTTGCTCCCTGTCCACTCAAATATGAGTTCCTCCCTGACCACTCTTAAATGAGTTCCTCCCTGACCACTCTTATATGTGTTCCTGCCTGTCCACTCTTATATGAGTTCCTGCCTGTCCACTCGTATATGAGTTCCTGCCTGACCACTCTTATATGCGTTCCTCCCTGTTCACTCTTATATGAGTTCCTCCCTGTCCACTCTTATATGAGTTCCTCCCTGTCCACTCTTATATGAGTTCCTCCCTGTCCACTCTTATATGAGTTCCTCCCTGTCCACTCTTATATGAGTTCCTCCCTGTCCACTCTTATGAGTTCCTCCCTGTCCACTCTAATATGAGATCCTCCCTGTCCATCTTATATGAGTTCCTCCCTGTCCCCTCTAATATGAGTTCCTCCCTGTCCACTCTAATATGAGTTCCTCCCTGTCCACTCTTATATGAGTTCCTCCCTGTCCACTCTTATATGAGTTCCTCCCTGTCCACTCTTATATGAGTTCCTCCATGTCCACTCTTATGAGTTCCTCCCTGTCCACTCTAATATGAGATCCTCCCTGTCCATCTTATATGAGTTCCTCCCTGTCCCCTCTAATATGAGTTCCTGCCTGTCCACTCGCATATGAGTTCCTCCCTGTTCACTCTTATATGAGTTCCTGCCTGTCCACTCTTATATGAGTTCCTCTCTGTCCACTCTTATATGAGTTGCCCCCTGTCCACTCTTATATGAGTTCCTCCCTGTCCACTCTTATATGAGTTCCTGCGTGTCCACACTTATATGAGTTCCTGCGTGTCCACTTTTATATGAGTTGCTCCCTGTCCACTCTTATATGAGTTGCTCCCTGTCCACTATTTTATGAGTTGCTCCCTGTCCACTCTTTTATGAGTTGCTCCCTGTCCACTCATTTATGAGTTCCTCCCTGTCCACTCTTATATGAGTTGGACCTGTATACTCTTATATGAGTTCCTCCCTGTCCACTCTTATATGAGTTCCTGCATGTCCACTCTTATTTGAGTCCCAGCCTGTCACTCTTATATGAATTCCTGCATGTCCACTCTTGTATGAGTTCTTCCCTGTCCACTGTTATATGAGTTCCTCCCTGTCAACTCTTATGAGTTCCTCCCTGTACACTGTTATATGAGTTCCTGCCTGTCCACTCTTATATGAGTTGCTGCCTGTCCACTCTTATATGAGTTCCTCCCTGTCCACTCTTATATGAGTTCCTCCCTGTCCACTCTTATATTAGTTCCTCCCTGTCCACTCTTATATTAGTTCCTCCCTGTACACTCATATATTAATTCCTCCCTGTCCTCTCTTATATGAGTTCCTCCCTGTCCACTCTTATATGAGTTGCTGCCTGTCCACTCGTATATGAGTTCCAGCCTGTCCACTCTTATGAGTTCCTCCATGTCCACTCTTATGAGTTCCTCCCTGTCCACTCTTATATGAGTTCCTGCCTGTCCACTCTTATGAGTTCCAGCCTGTTCACTCTTATATGAGTTCCTCCCTGTCCACTCTTATATGAGTTCCTCCCTATCCACTCTTATGAGTTCCTCCCTGTCCACTCTAATATGAGTTCCTCCCTGTCCATCTTATATGAGTTCCTCCCTGTCCCCTCTAATATGAGTTCCTCCCTGTCCACTCTAATATGAGTTCCCCCCTGTCTCCTCTAATATGAGTTCCTCCCTGTCCACTCTAATATGAGTTCCTGCCTGTCCACTCGCATATGAGTTCCTCCCTGTTCACTCTTATATGAGTTCCTGCCTGTCCACTCTTATATGAGTTCCTATCTGTCCACTCTTATATGAGTTGCTCCCTGTCCACTCTTATATGAGTTCCTCCCTGTCCACTCTTATATGAGTTCCTGCGTGTCCACTCTTATATGAGTTCCTGCGTGTCCACTCTTATATGAGTTGCTCCCTGTCCACTATTTTATGAGTTGCTCCCTGTCCACTCTTATATGAGTTCCTGCGTGTCCACTCTTATATGAGTTGCTCCCTGTCCACTCGTATATGAGTTGCTCCCTGTCCACTATTTTATGAGTTGCTCCCTGTCCACTCTTTTATGAGTAGCTCCCTGTCCACTCTTTTATGAGTTCCTCCCTGTCCACTCTTATATGAGTTGGACCTGTATACTCTTATATGATTTCCTCCCTGTCCACTCTTATATGAGTTCCTGCATGTCCACTCTTATTTGAGTCCCAGCCTGTCACTCTTATATGAATTCCTGCATGTCCACTCTTATATGAGTTCTTCCCTGTCCACTCTTATATGAGTTCCTCCCTGTCAACTCTTATATGAGTTCTTCCCTGTCCACTCTTATATGAGTTCCTCCCTGTCCACTCTTATATGAGTTGCTGCCTGTCCACTCTTATATGAGTTCCTCCCTGTCCACTCTTATATGAGTTCCTCCCTGTCCACTCTTATATTAGTTCCTCCCTGTACACTCTTATATTAGTTCCTCCCTGTCCACTCTTATATTAGTTCCTCCCTGTCCACTCTTATATTAGTTCCTCCATGTACACTCATATATTGGTTCCTCCCTGTCCTCTCTTATGAGTCCCTCGCTGTCCACTATTATATGAGTTGCTGCCTGTCCACTCGTATATGAGTTCCAGCCTGTCCACTCGTATATGAGTTCCAGCCTGTCCACTCGTATATGAGTTCCAGCATGTCCACTCTTATATGAGTTCCTGCCTGACCACTCTTATGAGTTCCACCATGTCCACTCTGATGAGTTCCTCCCTGTCCACTCTTATATGAGTTCCTCCGTGTCCACTCTTATATGAATTCCTGCATGTCCACTCTTATATGAGTTTTTCCCTGTCCACTCTTATATGAGTTCCTCCCTGTCCACTCTTATGAGTTCATCCCTGTCCAATATTATATGAGTTGCTGCCTGTCCACTCGTATATGAGTTCCAGCCTGTCCACTCGTATATGAGTTCCAGCCTGTCCACTCTTATATGAGTTCCAGCCTGTCCACTCTTATATGAGTTCCTGCCTGTCCACTCTTATGAGTTCCTGCCTGTCCACTCTTATATGAGTTCATCCTTGTCCACTCTTATATGAGTTGCTCCCTGTCCATTCTTTTATGAGTTTATCCCTGTCCACTCAAATATGAGTTCCTCCCTGACCACTCTTATATGTGTTCCTGCCTGTCCACTCTTATATGTGTTCCTGCCTGTCCACTCTTATATGAGTTGCTCCCTGTCCACTCAAATATGAGTTCCTCCCTGACCACTCTTAAATGAGTTCCTCCCTGACCACTCTTATATGTGTTCCTGCCTGTCCACTCTTATATGAGTTCCTGCCTGTCCACTCGTATATGAGTTCCTGCCTGACCACTCTTATATGCGTTCCTCCCTGTTCACTCTTATATGAGTTCCTCCCTGTCCACTCTTATATGAGTTCCTCCCTGTCCACTCTTATATGAGTTCCTCCCTGTCCACTCTTATATGAGTTCCTCCATGTCCACTCTTATATGAGTTCCTCCCTGTCCACTCTTATGAGTTCCTCCCTGTCCTCTCTAATATGAGATCCTCACTGTCCATCTTATATGAGTTCCTCCCTGTCCCCTCTAATATGAGTTCCTCCCTGTCCACTCTAATATGAGTTCCTCCCTGTCCACTCTTATATGGGTTCCTCCCTGTCCACTCTTATATGAGTTCCTCCCTGTCCACTCTTATATGAGTTCCTCCCTGTCCACTCTTATGAGTTCCTCCCTGTCCACTCTAATATGAGATCCTCCCTGTCCATCTTATATGAGTTCCTCCCTGTCCCCTCTAATATGAGTTCCTGCCTGTCCACTCGCATATGAGTTCCTCCCTGTTCACTCTTATATGAGTTCCTGCCTGTCCACTCTTATATGAGTTCCTCTCTGTCCACTCTTATATGAGTTGCCCCCTGTCCACTCTTATATGAGTTCCTCCCTGTCCACTCTTATATGAGTTCCTGCGTGTCCACACTTATATGAGTTCCTGCGTGTCCACTCTTATATGAGTTGCTCCCTGTCCACTCTTATATGAGTTGCTCCCTGTCCACTATTTTATGAGTTGCTCCCTGTCCACTCTTTTATGAGTTGCTCCCTGTCCACTCATTTATGAGTTCCTCCCTGTCCACTCTTATATGAGTTGGACCTGTATACTCTTATATGAGTTCCTCCCTGTCCACTCTTATATGAGTTCCTGCATGTCCACTCTTATTTGAGTCCCAGCCTGTCACTCTTATATGAATTCCTGCATGTCCACTCTTGTATGAGTTCTTCCCTGTCCACTGTTATATGAGTTCCTCCCTGTCAACTCTTATGAGTTCCTCCCTGTACACTGTTATATGAGTTCCTGCCTGTCCACTCTTATATGAGTTGCTGCCTGTCCACTCTTATATGAGTTCCTCCCTGTCCACTCTTATATGAGTTCCTCCCTGTCCACTCTTATATTAGTTCCTCCCTGTCCACTCTTATATTAGTTCCTCCCTGTACACTCATATATTAATTCCTCCCTGTCCTCTCTTATATGAGTTCCTCCCTGTCCACTCTTATAAGAGTTGCTGCCTGTCCACTCGTATATGAGTTCCAGCCTGTCCACTCTTATGAGTTCCTCCATGTCCACTCTTATGAGTTCCTCCCTGTCCACTCTTATATGAGTTCCTGCCTGTCCACTCTTATGAGTTCCAGCCTGTTCACTCTTATATGAGTTCCTCCCTGTCCACTCTTATATGAGTTCCTCCCTATCCACTCTTATGAGTTCCTCCCTGTCCATCTTATATGAGTTCCTCCCTGTCCCCTCTAATATGAGTTCCTCCCTGTCCACTCTAATATGAGTTCCTCCCTGTCTTCTCTAATATGAGTTCCTCCCTGTCTTCTCTAATATGAGTTCCTCCCTGTCCACTCTAATATGAGTTCCTGCCTCTCCACTCGCATATGAGTTCCTCCCTGTTCACTCTTGTATGAGTTCCTGCCTGTCCACTCTTATATGAGTTCCTCTCTGTCCACTCTTATATGAGTTGCTCCCTGTCCACTCTTATATGAGTTCCTCCCTGTCCACTCTAATATGAGTTCCTGCGTGTCCACTCTTATATGAGTTCCTGCGTGTCCACTCTTATATGAGTTGCTCCCTGTCCACTCTTATATGAGTTGCTCCCTGTCCACTATTTTATGAGTTGCTCCCTGTCCACTCTTTTATGAGTTGCTCCCTGTCCACTCTTTTATGAGTTCCTCCCTGTCCACTCTTATATGAGTTGGACCTGTATACTCTTATATGATTTCCTCCCTGTCCACTCTTATATGAGTTCCTGCATGTCCGCTCTTATTTGAGTCCCAGCCTGTCACTCTTATATGAATTCCTGCATGTCCACTCTTATATGAGTTCTTCCCTGTCCACTCTTATATGAGTTCCTCCCTGTCAACTCTTATATGAGTTCTTCCCTGTCCACTCTTATATGAGTTCCTCCCTGTCCACTCTTATATGAGTTGCTGCCTGTCCACTCTTATATGAGTTCCTCCCTGTCCACTCTTATATGAGTTCCTCCCTGTCCACTCTTATATTAGTTCCTCCCTGTACACTCTTATATTAGTTCCTCCCTGTCCACTCTTATATTAGTTCCTCCCTGTCCACTCTTATATTAGTTCCTCCATGTACACTCATATATTGGTTCCTCCCTGTCCTCTCTTATGAGTCCCTCGCTGTCCACTATTATATGAGTTGCTGCCTGTCCACTCGTATATGAGTTCCAGCCTGTCCACTCGTATATGAGTTCCAGCCTGTCCACTCTTATATGAGTTCCTGCCTGACCACTCTTATGAGTTCCTCCATGTCCACTCTGATGAGTTCCTCCTTGTCCACTCTTATGAGTTCCTCCCTGTCCACTCTTATATGAGTTCCTCCGTGTCCACTCTTATATGAATTCCTGCATGTCCACTCTTATATGAGTTTTTCCCTGTCCACTCTTATATGAGTTCCTCCCTGTCCACTCTTATATGAGTTCCTCTCTGTCCACTCTTATATGAGTTGCTCCCTGTCCACTCTTATATGGGTTCCTCCCTGTCCACTCTTATATGAGTTCCTGCGTGTCCACTCTTATATGAGTTCCTGTGTGTCCACTCTTATATGAGTTGCTCCCTGTCCACTCTTTTATGAGTTGCTCCCTGTCCACTATTCTATGAGTTGCTCCCTGTCCACTCTTTTATGAGTTCCTCCCTGTCCTCTCTTATGAGTTCCTCCATGTACACTCATATATTAGTTCCTCCCTGTCCTCTCTTATGAGTTCCTCCCTGTCCAACATTATATGAGTTGCTGCCTGTCCACTCGTATATGAGTTCCAGCCTGTCCACTCGTATATGAGTTCCAGCCTGTCCACTCTTATATGAGTTCCTGCCTGTCCACTCTTATGAGTTCCTGCCTGTCCACTCTTATATGAGTTGCTCCCTGTCCATTCTTTTATGAGTTTATCCCTGTCCACTCAAATATGAGTTCCTCCCTGACCACTCTTATATGTGTTCCTGCCTGTCCACTCTTATATGAGTTGCTCCCTGTCCATTCTTTTATGAGTTTCTCCCTGTCCACTCAAATATGAGTTCCTCCCTGACCACTCTTAAATGAGTTCCTCCCTGACCACTCTTATATGTGTTCCTGCCTGTCCACTCTTATATGAGTTCCTGCCTGTCCACTCGTATATGAGTTCCTGCCTGACCACTCTTATATGCGTTCCTCCCTGTTCACTCTTATATGAGTTCCTCCCTGTCCACTCTTATATGAGTTCCATCCTGTCCACTCTTATATGAGTTCCTCCCTGTCCACTCTTATATGAGTTCCTCCCTGTCCACTCTTATATGAGTTCCTCCCTGTCCACTCTTATGAGTTCCTCCCTGTCCACTCTAATATGAGATCCTCCCTGTCCATCTTATATGAGTTCCTCCCTGTCCCCTCTAATATGAGTTCCTCCCTGTCCACTCTAATATGAGTTCCTCCCTGTCTCCTCTAATATGAGTTCCTCCCTGTCCACTCTAATATGAGTTCCTGCCTGTCCACTCTTATATGAGTTCCTCCCTGTTCACTCTTATATGAGTTCCTGCCTGTCCACTCTTATGAGTTCCTCTCTGTCCACTCTTATATGAGTTGCCCCCTGTCCACTCTTATATGAGTTCCTCCCTGTCCACTCTTATATGAGTTCCTGCGTGTCCACTCTTATATGAGTTCCTGCGTGTCCACTCTTATATGAGTTGCTCCCTGTCCACTCTTATATGAGTTGCTCCCTGTCCACTATTTTATGAGTTGCTCCCTGTCCACTCTTTTATGAGTTGCTCCCTGTCCACTCATTTATGAGTTCCTCCCTGTCCACTCTTATATGAGTTGGACCTGTATACTCTTATATGAGTTCCTCCCTGTCCACTCTTATATCAGTTCCTGCATGTCCACTCTTATTTGAGTCCCAGCCTGTCACTCTTATATGAATTCCTGCATGTCCACTCTTGTATGAGTTCCTCCCTGTCAACTCTTATGAGTTCCTCCTTGTACACTGTTATATGAGTTCCTGCCTGTCCACTCTTATATGAGTTGCTGCCTGTCCACTCTTATATGAGTTCCTCCCTGTCCACTCTTATATGAGTTCCTCCCTGTCCACTCTTATATTAGTTCCTCCCTGTCCACTCTTATATTAGTTCCTCCCTGTACACTCATATATTAATTCCTCCCTGTCCTCTCTTATATGAGTTCCTCCCTGTCCACTCTTATATGAGTTGCTGCCTGTCCACTCGTATATGAGTTCCAGCCTGTCCACTCTTATGAGTTCCTCCATGTCCACTCTTATGAGTTCCTCCCTGTCCACTCTTATATGAGTTCCTGCCTGTCCACTCTTATGAGTTCCAGCCTGTCCACTCTTATGAGTTCCAGCCTGTCCACTCTTATATGAGGTTCTCCCTGTCCACTCTTATATTAGTTCCTCCCTGTCCACTCTTATATTAGTTCCTCCCTGTCCACTCTTATATTAGTTCCTCCCTGTCCACTCTTATATTAGTTCCTCCCTGTCCACTCTTATATTAGTTCCTCCATGTACACTCATATATTGGTTCCTCCCTGTCCTCTCTAATATGAGTTCCTCGCTGTCCACTATTATATGAGTTGCTGCCTGTCCACTCGTATATGAGTTCCAGCCTGTCCACTCGTATATGAGTTCCAGCCTGTCCACTCTTATATGAGTTCCTGCCTGACCACTCTTATGAGTTCCTCCATGTCCACTCTGATGAGTTCCTCCCTATCCACTCTTATGAGTTCCTCCCTGTCCACTCTTATATGAGTTCCTCCGTGTCCACTCTTATATGAATTCCTGCATGTCCACTCTTATATGAGTTCTTCCCTGTCCACTCTTATATGAGTTCCTCCCTGTCAACTCTTATGAGTTCCTCCCTGTACACTGCTATATGAGTTCCTGCCTGTCCACTCTTATATGAGTTCCTGCCAGTCCACTCTTATATGAGTTCCTGCCTGTCCACTCTTATATGGGTTCCTCCCTGTTCACTCTTATATGAGTTCCTCCCTGTCCACTCTTATATGAGTTCCTCCCTGTCCACTCTTATATGAGTTCCTCCATGTCCACTCTTATATGAGTTCCTCCCTGTCCACACTTATATGAGATCCTCCCTGTCCACTCTTATATGAGTTCCTCCCTGTCCACTCTTATATGAGTTCCTCCCTGTCCACTCTTATGAGTTCCTCCCTGTCCACTCTAATATGAGTTCCTCCCTGTCCACTCTAATATGAGTTCCTGCATGTCCACTCGCATATGAGTTCCTCACTGTTCACAATTATATGAGTTCCTGCCTGTCCACTCTTATATGAGTTCCTCTCTGTCCACTCTTATATGAGTTCCTCCCTGTCCACTCTTATATGAGTTCCTCCCTGTCCACTCTTATATGAGTTCCTGCGTGTCCACTCTTATATGAGTTCCTGCGTGTCCACTCTTATATGAGTTGCTCCCTGTCCACTCTTATATGAGTTGCTCCCTGTCCACTCTTTTATGAGTTGCTCCCTGTCCACTCTTTTATGAGTTGCTCCCTGTCCACTCTTATATGAGTTGCTGACTGTCCACTCTTATATGAGTTCCTGCCTGTCCACTCTTATATGAGTTCCTCCCTGTCCACTAGTATATGAGTTGCTGCCTGCCACTAGTATATGAGTTCATCCATGTCCACTCTTATATGAGTTGCTGTCTGTCCACTCTTATATGAGTTCCTCCCTGTCCACTCTTATATGAGTTGCTGCATTTCCACTCTTATATGAATTCATCCTTGTCCACTCTTATATTAGTTCCTCCCTGTCCACTCTTATATGAGTTCCTCACAGTCCACTCTTATATGAGTTCCTCATTGTCCACTCTTATATGAGTCCCACATTTTCCACTCTTATATGAGTTCCTCCCAGTCCACTCTTATATGAGTTGTTGCATGTCCACTATTATATGAGTCCCAGCCTGTCCACTCTTATATGAATTCCTGCATGTCCACTCTTATATGAGTTCTTCCCTGTCCACTGTTATATGAGTTCCTCCCTGTCCACTCTTATTTGAGATCCTCCCTGTCCACTTTTATATGAGTTCCAGCCTGTCCACTCTTATATGAGTTCCTCCCTGTCCACTCTTATATGAGTTCCTCCCTGTCCACTCTTATGAGTTCCTCCCTGTCCACTCTAATATGAGTTGCTGACTGTCCACTCTTATATGAGTTCCTGCCTGTCCACTCTTATATGAGTTCCTCCCTGTCCACTAGTATATGAGTTGCTGCCTGCCACTAGTATATGAGTTCATCCATGTCCACTCTTATATGAGTTGCTGTCTGTCCACTCTTATGAGTTCCTCCCTGTCCACTCTTATATGAGTTGCTGACTGTCCACTCTTATATGAATTCCTGCCTGTCCACTCTTATGAGTTCCAGCCTGTCCACTCTTATATGAGTTCCTCCCTGTCCACTCTTATATTAGTTCCTCCCTGTCCACTCTTATATTAGTTCCTCCCTGTCCACTCTTATATTAGTTCCTCCCTGTCCACTCTTATTTTAGTTCCTCCCTGTCCACTCTTATATTAGTTCCTCCATGTACACTCATATATTAGTTCCTCCCTGTCCTCTCTTATGAGTTCATCCCTGTCCACTATTATATGAGTTGCTGCCTGTCTACTCGTATATGAGTTCCTGCCTGTCCACTCTTATATGAGTTCCTGCCTGTCCACTCTTATATGAGTTCCTGCCTGTCCACTCTTATATGGGTTCCTCCCTGTTCACTCTTATATGAGTTCCTCCCTGTCCACTCTTATATGAGTTCCTCCCTGTCCACTCTTATATGAGTTCCTCCATGTCCACTCTTATATGAGTTCCTGCCTGTCCACACTTATATGAGATCCTCCCTGTCCACTCTTATATGAGTTCCTCCCTGTCCACTCTTATATGAGTTCCTCCCTGTCCACTCTTATGAGTTCCTGCCTGTCCACTCTAATATGAGTTCCTCCCTGTCCACTCTAATATGAGTTCCTGCATGTCCACTCGCATATGAGTTCCTCACTGTTCACACTTATATGAGTTCCTGCCTGTCCACTCTTATATGAGTTCCTCTCTGTCCACTCTTATATGAGTTCCTCCCTGTCCACTCTTATATGAGTTCCTCCCTGTCCACTCTTATATGAGTTCCTGCGTGTCCACTCTTATATGAGTTCCTGCGTGTCCACTCTTATATGAGTTGCTCCCTGTCCACTCTTATATGAGTTGCTCCCTGTCCACTCTTTTATGAGTTGCTCCCTGTCCACTCTTTTATGAGTTGCTCCCTGTCCACTCTTATATGAGTTGCTGACTGTCCACTCTTATATGAGTTCCTGCCTGTCCACTCTTATATGAGTTCCTCCCTGTCCACTAGTATATGAGTTGCTGCCTGCCACTAGTATATGAGTTCATCCATGTCCACTCTTATATGAGTTGCTGTCTGTCCACTCTTATATGAGTTCCTCCCTGTCCACTCTTATATGAGTTGCTGCATGTCCACTCTTATATGAATTCATCCTTGTCCACTCTTATATTAGTTCCTCCCTGTCCACTCTTATATGAGTTCCTCACAGTCCACTCTTATATGAGTTCCTCATTGTCCACTCTTATATGAGTCCCACATTTTCCACTCTTATATGAGTTCCTCCCAGTCCACTCTTATATGAGTTGTTGCATGTCCACTATTATATGAGTCCCAGCCTGTCCACTCTTATATGAATTCCTGCATGTCCACTCTTATATGAGTTCTTCCCTGTCCACTGTTATATGAGTTCCTCCCTGTCCACTCTTATTTGAGATCCTCCCTGTCCACTTTTATATGAGTTCCAGCCTGTCCACTCTTATATGAGTTCCTCCCTGTCCACTCTTATATGAGTTCCTCCCTGTCCACTCTTATGAGTTCCTCCCTGTCCACTCTAATATGAGTTGCTGACTGTCCACTCTTATATGAGTTCCTGCCTGTCCACTCTTATATGAGTTCCTCCCTGTCCACTAGTATATGAGTTGCTGCCTGCCACTAGTATATGAGTTCATCCATGTCCACTCTTATATGAGTTGCTGTCTGTCCACTCTTATGAGTTCCTCCCTGTCCACTCTTATATGAGTTGCTGACTGTCCACTCTTATATGAATTCCTGCCTGTCCACTCTTATGAGTTCCAGCATGTCCACTCTTATATGAGTTCCTCCCTGTCCACTCTTATATTAGTTCCTCCCTGTCCACTCTTATATTAGTTCCTCCCTGTCCACTCTTATATTAGTTCCTCCCTGTCCACTCTTATTTTAGTTCCTCCCTGTCCACTCTTATATTAGTTCCTCCATGTACACTCATATATTAGTTCCTCCCTGTCCTCTCTTATGAGTTCATCCCTGTCCACTATTATATGAGTTGCTGCCTGTCTACTCGTATATGAGTTCCAGCCTGTCCACTCGTATATGAGTTCCAGCCTGTCCACTCTTATATGAGTTCCTGCCTGTCCACTCTTATGAGTTCCTCCATGTCCACTCTTATGAGTTCCTCCCTGTCCACTCTTATGAGTTCCTCCCTGTCCACTCTTATGAGTTCCTCCCTGTCCACTCTTATATGAATTCCTGCATGTCCACTCTTATATGAGTTCTTCCCTGTCCACTCTTATATGAGTTCCTCCCTGTCAACTCTTATGAGTTCCTCCCTGTACACTGCTATATGAGTTCCTGCCTGTCCACTCTTATATGAGTTCCTGCCTGTCCACTCTTATATGAGTTCCTGCCTGTCCACTCTTATATGGGTTCCTCCCTGTTCACACTTATATGAGTTCCTCCCTGTCCACTCTTATATGAGTTCCTCCCTGTCCACTCTTATATGAGTTCCTCCCTGTCCACTCTTATATGAGTTCCTCCCTGTCCACTCTTATATGAGTTCCTCCCTGTCCACTCTTATGAGTTCCTCCCTGTCCACTCTAATATGAGTTCCTCCCTGTCCATCTTATATGAGTTCCTCCCTGTCCACTCTAATATGAGTTCCTCCCTGTCCACTCTAATATGAGTTCCTGCATGTCCACTCGCATATGAGTTCCTCCCTGTTCACTCTTATATGAGTTCCTGCCTGTCCACTCATATATGAGTTCCTCTCTGTCCACTCGTATATGAGTTCCTCCCTGTCCACTCTTATATGAGTTCCTCCCTGTCCACTCTTATATGAGTTCCTGCGTGTCCACTCTTATATGAGTTCCTGCGTGTCCACTCTTATATGAGTTGCTCCCTGTCCACTCGTATATGAGTTGCTCCCTGTCCACTCTTTTATGAGTTGCTCCCTGTCCACTCTATTATGAGTTGCTCCCTGTCCACTCTTTTATGAGTTGCTCCCTGTCCACTCTTATATGAGTTGCTGACTGTCCACTCTTATATAAGTTCCTGCCTGTCCACTCTTATATGAGTTCCTCCCTGTCCACTAGTATATGAGTTGCTGCCTGCCACTAGTATATGAGTTCATCCATGTCCACTCTTATATGAGTTGCTGTCTGTCCACTCTTATATGAGTTCCTCCCTGTCCACTCTTATATGAGTTGCTGCATGTCCACTATTATATGAATTCATCCTTGTCCACTCTTATATTAGTTCCTCCCTGTCCACTCTTATATGAGTTCCTCACAGTCCACTCTTATATGAGTTCCTCATTGTCCACTCTTATATGAGTCCCTCATTTTCCACTCTTATATGAGTTCCTCCCAGTCCACTCTTATATGAGTTGTTGCCTGTCCACTATTATATGAGTCCCAGCCTGTCCACTCTTATATCAATTCCTGCATGTCCACTCTTATATGAGTTCTTCCCTGTCCACTGTTATATGAGTTCCTCCCTGTCCACTCTTATTTGAGATCCTCCCTGTCCACTTTTATATGAGTTCCAGCCTGTCCACTCTTATATGAGTTCCTCCCTGTCCACTCTTATATGAGTTCCTCCTTGTCCACTCTTATGAGTTCCTCCCTGTCCACTCTAATATGAGTTGCTGACTGTCCACTCTTATATGAGTTCCTGCCTGTCCACTCTTATATGAGTTCCTCCCTGTCCACTAGTATATGAGTTGCTGCCTGCCACTAGTATATGAGTTCATCCATGTCCACTCTCATATGAGTTGCTGTCTGTCCACTCTTATATGAGTTCCTCCCTGTCCACTCTTATACGAGTTGCTGACTGTCCACTCTTATATGAATTCCTGCCTGTCCACTCTTATGAGTTCCAGCCTGTCCACTCTTATATGAGTTCCTCCCTGTCCACTCTTATATTAGTTCCTCCCTGTCCACTCTTATATTAGTTCCTCCCTGTCCACTCTTATATTAGTTCCTCCCTGTCCACTCTTATATTAGTTCCTCCATGTACACTCATATATTAGTTCCTCCCTGTCCTCTCTTATGAGTTCATCCCTGTCCACTCTTATATGAGTTGCTGCCTGTCCACTCGTATATGAGTTCCAGCCTGTCCACTCGTATATTAGTTCCAGCCTGTCCACTCTTATATGAGTTCCTGCCTGTCCACACTTATGAGTTCCTCCATGTCCACTCTTATGAGTTCCTCCCTGTCCACTCTTATGAGTTCCTCCCTGTCCACTCTTATGAGTTCCTCCCTGTCCACTCTTATATGAATTCCTGCATGTCCACTCTTATATGAGTTCTTCCCTGTCCACTCTTATATGAGTTCCTCCCTGTCAACTCTTATGAGTTCCTCCCTGTACACTGCTATATGAGTTCCTGCCTGTCCACTCTTATATGAGTTCCTGCCTGTCCACTCTTATATGAGTTCCTGCCTGTCCACTCTTATATGGGTTCCTCCCTGTTCACTCTTATATGAGTTCCTCCCTGTCCACTCTTATATGAGTTCCTCCCTGTCCACTCTTATATGAGTTCCTCCCTGTCCACTCTTATATGAGTTCCTCCCTGTCCACTCTTATATGAGTTCCTCCCTGTCCACTCTTATGAGTTCCTCCCTGTCCACTCTAATATGAGTTCCTCCCTGTCGATCTTATATGAGTTCCTGCATGTCCACTCTAATATGAGTTCCTCCCTGTCCACTCTAATATGAGTTCCTGCATGTCCACTCGCATATGAGTTCCTCCCTGTTCACTCTTATATGAGTTCCTGCCTGTCCACTCTTATATGAGTTCCTCTCTGTCCACTCTTATATGAGTTCCTCCCTGTCCACTCTTATATGAGTTCCTCCCTGTCCACTCTTATATGAGTTCCTGCGTGTCCACTCTTATATGAGTTCCTGCGTGTCCACTCTTATATGAGTTGCTCCCTGTCCACTCGTATATGAGTTGCTCCCTGTCCACTCTTTTATGAGTTGCTCCCTGTCCACTCTTTTATGAGTTGCTCCCTGTCCACTCTTTTATGAGTTGCTCCCTGTCCACTCTTTTATGAGTTGCTCCCTGTCCACTCTTATATGAGTTGCTGACTGTCCACTCTTATATGAGTTCCTGCCTGTCGACTCTTATATGAGTTCCTCCCTGTCCACTAGTATATGAGTTGCTGCCTGCCACTAGTATATGAGTTCATCCATGTCCACTCTTATATGAGTTGCAGTCTGTCCACTCTTACATGAGTTCCTCCCTGTCCACTCTTATTTGAGTTGCTGCATGTCCACTCTTATATGAATTCATCCTTGTCCACTCTTATATTAGTTCCTCCCTTTCCACTCTTATATGAGTTCCTCACAGTCCACTCTTATATGAGTTCCTCATTGTCCACTCTTATATGAGTCCCTCATTGTCCACTCTTATATGAGTTTCTCCCAGTCCACTCTTATATGAGTTGTTGCCTGTCCACTATTATATGAATCCCAGCCTGTCCACTCTTATATGAATTCCTGCATGTCCACTCTTATATGAGTTCTTCCCTGTCCACTGTTATATGAGTTCCTCCCTGTCCACTCTTATTTGAGATCCTCCCTGTCCACTCTTATATGAGTTCCAGCCTGTCCACTCTTATATGAGTTCCTCCCTGTCCACTCTTATATGAGTTCCTCCCTGTCCACTCTTATGAGTTCCTCCCTGTCCACTCTAATATGAGTTGCTGACTGTCCACTCTTATATGAGTTCCTGCCTGTCCACTCTTATATGAGTTCCTCCCTGTCCACTAGTATATGAGTTGCTGCCTGCCACTAGTATATGAGTTCATCCATGTCCTCTCTTATATGAGTTGCTGTCTGTCCACTCTTATATGAGTTCCTCCCTGTCCACTCTTATATGAGTTGCTGACTGTCCACTCTTATATGAATTCCTGCCTGTCCACTCTTATGAGTTCCAGCCTGTCCACTCTTATATGAGTTCCTCCCTGTCCACTCGTATATTAGTTCCTCCCTGTCCACTCTTATATTAGTTCCTCCCTGTCCACTCTTATATTAGTTCCTCCCTGTCCACTCTTATATAAGTTTCTCCCTGTCCACTCTTATATTAGTTCCTCCATGTACACTCATATATTAGTTCCTCCCTGTCCTCTCTTATGAGTTCCTCCCTGTCCACTATTATATGAGTTGCTGCCTGTCCACTCGTATATGAGTTCCAGCCTGTCCGCTCGTATATGAGTTCCAGCCTGTCCACTCTTATATGAGTTCCTGCCTGTCCACTCTTATGAGTTCCTCCATGTCCACTCTTATGAGTTCCTCCCTGTCCACTCTTATGAGTTCCTCCCTGTCCACTCTTATGAGTTCCTCCCTGTCCACTCTTATATGAATTCCTGCATGTCCACTCTTATATGAGTTCTTCCCTGTCCACTCTTATATGAGTTCCTCCATGTCAACTCTTATGAGTTCCTCCCTGTACACTGCTATATGAGTTCCTGCCTGTCCACTCTTATATGAGTTCCTGCCTGTCCACTCTTATATGAGTTCCTGCCTGTCCACTCTTATATGGGTTCCTCCCTGTTCACTCTTATATGAGTTCCTCCCTGTCCACTCTTATATGAGTTCCTCCCTGTCCACTCTTATATGAGTTCCTCCCTGTCCACTCTTATATGAGTTCCTCACTGTCAACTCTTATATGAGTTCCTCCCTGTCCTCTCTTATGAGTTCCTCCCTGTCCACTCTAATATGAGTTCCTCCCTGTCCATCTTATATGAGTTCCTCCCTGTCCACTATAATATGAGTTCCTCCCTGTCCACTCTAATATGAGTTCCTGCATGTCCACTCGCATATGAGTTCCTCCCTGTTCAATCTTATATGAGTTCCTGCCTGTCCACTCTTATATGATTTCCTCTCTGTCCACTCTTATATGAGTTCCTCCCTGTCCACTCTTATATGAGTTCCTCCCTGTCCACTCTTATATGAGTTCCTGCGTGTCCACTCTTATATGAGTTCCTGCGTGTCCACTCTTATATGAGTTGCTCCCTGTCCACTCTTATATGAGTTGCTCCCTGTCCACTCTTTTATGAGTTGCTCCCTGTCCACTCTTTTATGAGTTGCTCCCTGTCCACTCTTTTATGAGTTGCTCCCTGTCCACTCTTATATGAGTTGCTGACTGTCCACTCTTATATGAGTTCCTGCCTGTCCACTCTTATATGAGTTCCTCCCTGTCCACGAGTATATGAGTTGCTGCCTGCCACTAGTATATGAGTTCATCCATGTCCACTCTTATATGAGTTGCTGTCTGTCCACTCTTATATGAGTTCCTCCCTGTCCACTCTTATATGAGTTGCTGCATGTCCACTCTTATATGAATTCATCCTTGTCCAGTCTTATATTAGTTCCTCCCTGTCCACTCTTATATGAGTTCCTCAGTGTCCACTCTTATATGAGTTCCTCATTGTCCACTCTTATATGAGTCCCTCATTGTCCACTCTTATATGAGTTCCTCCCAGTCCACTCTTATATGAGTTGTTGCCTGTCCACTCTTATATGAGTTCCTCCCTGTCCACTCTTATACGAGTTCCTCCCTGTCCACTCTTATGAGTTCCTCCCTGTCCACTCTAATTTGAGTTCCTCCCTGTCCACTCTTTTATGAGTTGCTCCCTGTCCACTCTTTTATGAGTTGCTCCCTGTCCACTCTTTTATGAGTTGCTCCCTGTCCACTCTTATATGAGTTGCTGACTGTCCACTTTTATATGAGTTCCTGCCTGTCCACTCTTATATGAGTTCCTCCCTGTCCACTAGTATATGAGTTGCTGCCTGCCACTAGTATATGAGTTCATCCATGTCCACTCTTATATGAGTTGCTGTCTGTCCACTCTTATATGAGTTCCTCCCAGTCCACTCTTATATGAGTTCCTCCCTGTCCACTCTTATATGAGTTGCTGTCTGTCCACTCTTATATGAGTTCCTCCCTGTCCACTCTTATATGAGTTGCTGCATGTCCACTCTTATATGAATTCATCCTTGTCCACTCTTATATTAGTTCCTCCCTGTCCACTCTTATATGAGTTCCTCACAGTCCACTCTTATATGAGTTCCTCCCTGTCCACTCTTATGAGTTCCTCCCTGTCCACTCTTATATGAATTCCTGCATGTCCACTCTTATATGAGTTCTTCCCTGACCACTCTTATGAGTTCCTCCCTGTCCACTCTTATGAGTTCCTCTTTGTCCACTCTTATGAGTTCCTCCCTGTCCACTCTTATATGAATTCCTGCATGTCCACTCTTATATGAGTTCTTCCCTGTCCACTCTTATATGAGTTCCTCCCTGTCAACTCTTATATGGGTTCCTCCCTGGTCACTCTTATGAGTTCCTCCCTGTCCACTCTTATATGAATTCCTGCATGTCCACTCTTATATGAGTTCCTCCCTGTACACTGCTATATGAGTTCCTGCCTGTCCACTCTTATATGAGTTCCTGCCTGTCCACTCTTATATGAGTTCCTGCCTGTCCACTCTTATATGGGTTCCTCCCTGGTCACTCTTATATGAGTTCCTCCCTGTCCACTCTTATATGAGTTCCTCCCTGTCCACTCGTATATGAGTTCCTCCCTGTCCACTCTTATATGAGTTCCTCCCTGTCAACTCTTATATGAGTTCCTCCCTGTCCACTCTTATGAGTTCCTCCCTGTCCACTCTAATATGAGTTCCTCCCTGTCCATCTTATATGAGTTCCTCCCTGTCCACTCTTATATGAGTCCCTCATTGTCCACTCTTATATGAGTTCCTCCCAGTCCACTCTTATATGAGTTGTTGCCTGTCCACTCTTATATGAGTTCCTCCCTGTCCACTCTAATATGAGTTCCTGTATGTCCACTCTTATATGAGTTCCTGCGTGTCCACTCTTATATGAGTTGCTCCCTGTCCACTCTTATATGAGTTGCTCCCTGTCCACTCTTTTTTGAGTTCCTCCCTGTCCACTCTTATATGAGTTCCTCATTGTCCACTCTTATATGAGTCCCTCATTGTCCACTCTTATATGAGTTCCTCCCAGTCCACTCTTATATGAGTTGTTGCCTGTCCACTCTTATATGAGTTCCTCCCTGTCCACTCTTATATGAGTTCCTCCCTGTCCACTCTTATGAGTTCCTCCCTGTCCACTCTTATATGAGTTCCTCCCTGTCCACTCTTTTATGAGTTGCTCCCTGTCCACTCTTTTATGAGTTGCTCCCTGTCCACTCTTTTATGAGTTGCTCCCTGTCCACTCTTATATGAGTTGCTGACTGTCCACTCTTATATGAGTTCCTGCCTGCCCACTCTTGTATGAGTTCCTCCCTGTCCACTAGTATATGAGTTGCTGCCTGCCACTAGTATATGAGTTCATCCATGTCCACTCTTATATGAGTTGCTGTCTGTCCACTCTTATATGAGTTCCTCCCTGTCCACTCTTATATGAGTTGCTGCATGTCCACTCTTATATGAATTCATCCTTGTCCACTCTTATATTAGATCCTCCCTGTCCACTCTTATATGAGTTCCTCACAGTCCACTCTTATATGAGTTCCTCATTGTCCACTCTTATATGAGTCCCTCATTGTCCACTCTTATATGATTTCCTCCCAGTCCACTCTTATATGAGTTGTTGCCTGTCCACTATTATATGAGTCCCAGCCTGTCCACTCTTATATGAATTCCTGCATGTCCACTGTTATATGAGTTCTTCCCTGTCCACTGTTATATGAGTTCCTCCCTGTCCACTCTTATTTGAGATCCTCCCTGTCCACTATTATATGAGTTCCAGCCTGTCCACTCTTATATGAGTTCCTCCCTGTCCACTCTTATATGAGTTCCTCCCTGTCCACTCTTATGAGTTCCTCCCTGTCCACTCTAATATGAGTTGCTGACTATCCACTCTTATATGAGTTCCTGCCTGTCCACTCTTATATGAGTTCCTCCCTGTCCACTAGTATATGAGTTGCTGGCTGCCACTAGTATATGAGTTCATCCATGTCCACTCTTATATGAGTTGCTGTCAGTCCACTCTTATATGAGTTCCTCCCTGTCCACTCTTATATGAGTTGCTGACTGTCCACTCTTATATGAATTCCTGCCTGTCCACTCTTATGAGTTCCAGCCTGTCCACTCTTATATGAGTTCCTCCCTGTCCACTCTTATGTTAGTTCCTCCCTGTCCACTCTTATATTAGTTCCTCCCTGTCCACTCTTATATTAGTTCCTCCCTGTCCACTCTTATATTAGTTCCTCCATGTACACTCATATATTAGTTCCTCCCTGTCCTCTCTTATGAGTTCCTCCCTGTCCACTATTATATGAGTTGCTGCCTGTCCACTCGTATATGAGTTCCAGCCTGTCCACTCGTATATGAGTTCCAGCCTGTCCACTCTTATATGAGTTCCTGCCTGTCCACTCTTATGAGTTCCTGCCTGTCCACTCTTATATGAGTTCCTCCTTGTCCACTCTTATATGAGTTGCTCCCTGTACATTCTTTTATGAGTTTCGCCCTGTCCACTCAAATATGAGTTCCTCCCTGACCACTCTTATATGTGTTCCTGCCTGTCCACTCTTATATCAGTTGCTCCCTGTCCATTCTTTTATGAGTTTCTCCCTGTCCACTCAAATATGAGTTCCTCCCTGACCACTCTTATATGAGTTCCTCCCTGAACACTCTTATATGTGTTCCTGTCTGTCCACTCTTATATGAGTTCCTGCCTGTCCACTCGTATATGAGTTCCTGCCTGACCACTCTTATATGCGTTCCTCCCTGTCCACTCTTATATGAGTTCCTCCCTGTCCACTCTTATATGAGCTCCTCCCTGTCCACTCTTATATGAGTTCCTCCCTGTCCACTCTTATATGAGTTCCTTTTTGTCCACTCTTATGAGCTCCTCCCTGTCCACTCTAATATGAGTTCCTCCCTGTCCATCTTATATGAGTTCCTCCCTGTCCCCTCTAATATGAGTTCCTCCCTGTCAACTCTAATATGAGTTCCTCCCTGTCCACTCTAATATGAGTTCCTCCCTGTCCACTCTAATATGAGTTCCTGCCTGTCCACTCGCATATGAGTTCCTCCCTGTTCACTCTTATATGAGTTCCTGCCTGTCCACTCTTATATGAGTTCCTGCCTGTCCACTCTTATATGAGTTCCTCTCTGTCCACTCTTATATGAGTTCCTCCCTGTCCACTCTTATATGAGTTGCTGCATGTCCACTCTTATATGAATTCATCCTTGTCCAGTCTTATATTAGTTCCTCCCTGTCCACTCTTATATGAGTTCCTCACAGTCCACTCTTATATGAGTTCCTCATTGTCCACTCTTATATGAGTCCCTCATTGTCCACTCTTATATGAGTTCCTCCCAGTCCACTCTTATATGAGTTTTTGCCTGTCCACTCTTATATGAGTTCCTCCCTGTCCACTCTTATACGAGTTCCTCCCTGTCCACTCTTATGAGTTCCTCCCTGTCCACTCTTATATGAGTTCCTCCCTGTCCACTCTTTTATGAGTTGCTCCCTGTCCACTCTTTTATGAGTTGCTCCCTGTCCACTCTTTTATGAGTTGCTCCCTGTCCACTCTTATATGAGTTGCTGACTGTCCACTCGTATATGAGTTCCTGCCTGTCCACTCTTATATGAGTTCCTCCCTGTCCACTAGTATATGAGTTGCTGCCTGCCACTAGTATATGAGTTCATCCATGTCCACTCTTATATGAGTTGCTGTCTGTCCACTCTTATATGAGTTCCTCCCAGTCCACTCTTATATGAGTTCCTCCCTGTCCACTCTTATATGAGTTCCTCCCGGTCCACTCTTATGAGTTCCTCCCTGTCCACTCTTATATGAGTTCCTCCCTGTCCACTCTTTTATGAGTTGCTCCCTGTCCACTCTTTTATGAGTTGCTCCCTGTCCACTCTTATGAGTTCCTCCCTGTCCACTCTTATGAGTTCCTCCCTGTCCACTCTTATGAGTTCCTCCCTGTCCACTCTTATATGAATTCCTGCATGTCCACTCTAATATGAGTTCCTCCCTGTCCATCTTATATGAGTTCCTCCCTGTCCCCTCTAATATGAGTTCCTCCCTGTCCACTCTAATATGAGTTGCTCCCTGTCCACTCTTATATGAGTTGCTCCCTGTCCACTATTTTATGAGTTGCTCCCTGTCCACTCTTTTATGAGTTGCTCCCTGTCCACTCTTTTATGAGTTCCTCCCTGTCCACTCTTATATGAGTTGGACCTGTATACTCTTATATGAGTTCCTCCCTGTCCACTCTTATATGAGTTCCTGCATGTCCACTCTTATTTGATTCCCAGCCTGTCCATCTTATATGAGTTCCTCCCTGTCCCCTCTAATATGAGTCCCTCATTGTCCACTCTTAAATGATTTCCTCCCAGTCCACTCTTATATGAGTTGTTGCCTGTCCACTATTATATGAGTCCCAGCCTGTCCACTCTTATATGAATTCCTGCATGTCCACTGTTATATGAGTTCTTCCCTGTCCACTGTTATATGAGTTCCTCCCTGTCCACTCTTATTTGAGATCCTCCCTGTCCACTATTATATGAGTTCCAGCCTGTCCACTCTTATATGAGTTCCTCCCTGTCCACTCTTATATGAGTTCCTCCCTGTCCACTCTTATGAGTTCCTCCCTGTCCACTCTAATATGAGTTGCTGACTATCCACTCTTATATGAGTTCCTGCCTGTCCACTCTTATATGAGTTCCTCCCTGTCCACTAGTATATGAGTTGCTGGCTGCCACTAGTATATGAGTTCATCCATGTCCACTCTTATATGAGTTGCTGTCAGTCCACTCTTATATGAGTTCCTCCCTGTCCACTCTTATATGAGTTGCTGACTGTCCACTCTTATATGAATTCCTGCCTGTCCACTCTTATGAGTTCCAGCCTGTCCACTCTTATATGAGTTCCTCCCTGTCCACTCTTATGTTAGTTCCTCCCTGTCCACTCTTATATTAGTTCCTCCCTGTCCACTCTTATATTAGTTCCTCCCTGTCCACTCTTATATTAGTTCCTCCATGTACACTCATATATTAGTTCCTCCCTGTCCTCTCTTATGAGTTCCTCCCTGTCCACTATTATATGAGTTGCTGCCTGTCCACTCGTATATGAGTTCCAGCCTGTCCACTCGTATATGAGTTCCAGCCTGTCCACTCTTATATGAGTTCCTGCCTGTCCACTCTTATGAGTTCCTGCCTGTCCACTCTTATATGAGTTCCTCCTTGTCCACTCTTATATGAGTTGCTCCCTGTACATTCTTTTATGAGTTTCGCCCTGTCCACTCAAATATGAGTTCCTCCCTGACCACTCTTATATGTGTTCCTGCCTGTCCACTCTTATATCAGTTGCTCCCTGTCCATTCTTTTATGAGTTTCTCCCTGTCCACTCAAATATGAGTTCCTCCCTGACCACTCTTATATGAGTTCCTCCCTGAACACTCTTATATGTGTTCCTGTCTGTCCACTCTTATATGAGTTCCTGCCTGTCCACTCGTATATGAGTTCCTGCCTGACCACTCTTATATGCGTTCCTCCCTGTCCACTCTTATATGAGTTCCTCCCTGTCCACTCTTATATGAGCTCCTCCCTGTCCACTCTTATATGAGTTCCTCCCTGTCCACTCTTATATGAGTTCCTTTTTGTCCACTCTTATGAGCTCCTCCCTGTCCACTCTAATATGAGTTCCTCCCTGTCCATCTTATATGAGTTCCTCCCTGTCCCCTCTAATATGAGTTCCTCCCTGTCAACTCTAATATGAGTTCCTCCCTGTCCACTCTAATATGAGTTCCTCCCTGTCCACTCTAATATGAGTTCCTGCCTGTCCACTCGCATATGAGTTCCTCCCTGTTCACTCTTATATGAGTTCCTGCCTGTCCACTCTTATATGAGTTCCTGCCTGTCCACTCTTATATGAGTTCCTCTCTGTCCACTCTTATATGAGTTCCTCCCTGTCCACTCTTATATGAGTTGCTGCATGTCCACTCTTATATGAATTCATCCTTGTCCAGTCTTATATTAGTTCCTCCCTGTCCACTCTTATATGAGTTCCTCACAGTCCACTCTTATATGAGTTCCTCATTGTCCACTCTTATATGAGTCCCTCATTGTCCACTCTTATATGAGTTCCTCCCAGTCCACTCTTATATGAGTTGTTGCCTGTCCACTCTTATATGAGTTCCTCCCTGTCCACTCTTATACGAGTTCCTCCCTGTCCACTCTTATGAGTTCCTCCCTGTCCACTCTTATATGAGTTCCTCCCTGTCCACTCTTTTATGAGTTGCTCCCTGTCCACTCTTTTATGAGTTGCTCCCTGTCCACTCTTTTATGAGTTGCTCCCTGTCCACTCTTATATGAGTTGCTGACTGTCCACTCGTATATGAGTTCCTGCCTGTCCACTCTTATATGAGTTCCTCCCTGTCCACTAGTATATGAGTTGCTGCCTGCCACTAGTATATGAGTTCATCCATGTCCACTCTTATATGAGTTGCTGTCTGTCCACTCTTATATGAGTTCCTCCCAGTCCACTCTTATATGAGTTCCTCCCTGTCCACTCTTATATGAGTTCCTCCCGGTCCACTCTTATGAGTTCCTCCCTGTCCACTCTTATATGAGTTCCTCCCTGTCCACTCTTTTATGAGTTGCTCCCTGTCCACTCTTTTATGAGTTGCTCCCTGTCCACTCTTATGAGTTCCTCCCTGTCCACTCTTATGAGTTCCTCCCTGTCCACTCTTATGAGTTCCTCCCTGTCCACTCTTATATGAATTCCTGCATGTCCACTCTAATATGAGTTCCTCCCTGTCCATCTTATATGAGTTCCTCCCTGTCCCCTCTAATATGAGTTCCTCCCTGTCCACTCTAATATGAGTTTCTCCCTGTCCACTCTAATATGAGTTCCTCCCTGTCCACTCTAATATGAGTTCCTGCCTGTCCACTCGCATATGAGTTCCTCCCTGTTCACTCTTATATGAGTTCCTGTCTGTCCACTCTTATATGAGTTCCTCTCTGTCCACTATTTTATGAGTTGCTCCCTGTCCACTCTTATATGAGTTCCTGCGTGTCCACTCTTATATGAGTTGCTCCCTGTCCACTCTTATATGAGTTGCTCCCTGTCCACTATTTTATGAGTTGCTCCCTGTCCACTCTTTTATGAGTTGCTCCCTGTCCACTCTTTTATGAGTTCCTCCCTGTCCACTCTTATATGAGTTGGACCTGTATACTCTTATATGAGTTCCTCCCTGTCCACTCTTATATGAGTTCCTGCATGTCCACTCTTATTTGATTCCCAGCCTGTCCATCTTATATGAGTTCCTCCCTGTCCCCTCTAATATGAGTTCCTCCCTGTCCACTCTAATATGAGTTCCTCCCTGTCCACTCTAATATGAGTTCCTCCCTGTCCACTCTAATATGAGTTCCTGCCTGTCCACTCGCATATGAGTTCCTCCCTGTTCACTCTTATATGAGTTCCTGCCTGTCCACTCTTATATGAGTTCCTCTCTGTCCACTCTTATATGAGTTGCTCCCTGTCCACTCTTATATGAGTTCCTCCCTGTCCACTCTTATATGAGTTCCTGCGTGTCCACTCTTATATGAGTTCCGGCGTGTCCACTCTTATATGAGTTGCTCCCTGTCCACTCTTATATGAGTTGCTCCCTGTCCACTATTTTATGAGTTGCTCCCTGTCCACACTTTTATGAGTTCCTCCCTGTCCACTCTTATATTAGTTCCTCCATGTACACTCATATATTAGTTCCTCCCTGTCCTCTCTTATGAGTTCCTCCCTGTCCAATATTATATGAGTTGCTGCCTGTCCACTCGTATATAAGTTCCAGCCTGTCCACTCGTATATGAGTTCCAGCCTGTCCACTCTTATATGAGTTCCTGCCTGTCCACTCTTATGAGTTCCTGCCTGTCCACTCTTATATGAGTTCCTCCTTGTCCACTCTTATATGAGTTGCTCCCTGTCCATTCTTTTATGAGTTTATCCCTGTCCACTCAAATATGAGTTCCTCCCTGACCACTCTTATATGTGTTCCTGCCTGTCCACTCTTATATGAGTTGCTCCCTGTCCATTCTTTTATGAGTTTCTCCCTGTCCACTCAAATATGAGTTCCTCCCTGACCACTCTTATATGAGTTCCTCCCTGACCACTCTTATATGTGTTCCTGCCTGTCCACTCTTATATGAGTTCCTCCCTGTCCACGAGTATATGAGTTGCTGCCTGCCACTAGTATATGAGTTCATCCATGTCCACTCTTATATGAGTTGCTGTCTGTCCACTCCTATATGAGTTACTCCATGTCCACTCTTATATGAGTTGCTGCATGTCCACTCTTATATGAATTCATCCTTGTCCACTCTTATATTAGTTCCTCCCTGTCCACTCTTATATGAGTTCCTCACAGTCCACTCTTATATGAGTTCCTCATTGTCCACTCTTATATGAGTCCCTCATTGTC
Organism: Siphonodentalium dalli; assembly: GCA_032622095.1. NCBI lineage: Eukaryota > Metazoa > Mollusca > Scaphopoda > Gadilida > Siphonodentaliidae > Siphonodentalium > Siphonodentalium dalli. The sequence continues at coordinate 61,938,574 of CP136068.1, forward strand.
CACTCTTATATGAGTTCCACCCAGTCCACTCTTATATGAGTTGTTGCCTGTCCACTCTTATATGAGTTCCTCCCTGTCCACTCTTATATGAGTTCCTCCCTGTCCACTCTTATAAGTTCCTCCCTGTCCACTCTTATATGAGTTCCTCCCTGTCCACTCTTTTATGAGTTGCTCCCTGTCCACTCTTTTATGAGTTGCTCCCTGTCCACTCTTTTATGAGTTGCCCCCTGTCCACTCTTATATGAGTTGCTGACTGTCCACTCTTATGAGTTCCTGCCTGTCCACTCTTATATGAGTTCCTCCCTGTCCACTAGTATATGAGTTGCTGCTTGCCACTAGTATATGAGTTCATCCATGTCCACTCTTATATGAGTTGCTGTCTGTCCACTCTTATATGAGGTCCTCTCTGTCCACTCTTATATGAGTTGCTCCCTGTCCACTCTTATATGAGTTCCTCCCTGTCCACTCTTATATGAGTTCCTCCCTGTCCACTCTTATATGAGTTCCTGCGTGTCCACTCTTATATGAGTTCCTGCGTGTCCACTCTTATATGAGTTGCTCCCTGTCCACTCTTATATGAGTTGCTCCCTGTCCACTATTTTATGAGTTGCTCCCTGTCCACTCTTTTATGAGTTCCTCCCTGTCCACTCTTATATTAGTTCCTCCATGTACACTCATATATTAGTTCCTCCCTGTCCTCTCTTATGAGTTCCTCCCTGTCCAATATTATATGAGTTGCTGCCTGTCCACTCGTATATGAGTTCCAGCCTGTCCACTCGTATATGAGTTCCAGCCTGTCCACTCTTATATGAGTTCCTGCCTGTCCACTCTTATGAGTTCCTGCCTGTCCACTCTTATATGAGTTCCTCCTTGTCCACTCTTATATGAGTTGCTCCCTGTCCATTCTTTTATGAGTTTATCCCTGTCCACTCAAATATGAGTTCCTCCCTGACCACTCTTATATGAGTTCCTCCCTGACCACTCTTATATGTGTTCCTGCCTGTCCACTCTTATATGAGTTCCTCCCTGTCCACGAGTATATGAGTTGCTGCCTGCCACTAGTATATGAGTTCATCCATGTCCACTCTTATATGAGTTGCTGTCTGTCCACTCTTATATGAGTTCCTCCCTGTCCACTCTTATATGAGTTGCTGCATGTCCACTCTTATATGAATTCATCCTTGTCCACTCTTATATTAGTTCCTCCCTGTCCACTCTTATATGAGTTCCTCACAGTCCACTCTTATATGAGTTCCTCATTGTCCACTCTTATATGAGTCCCTCATTGTCCACTCTTATATGAGTTCCTCCCAGTCCACTCTTATATGAGTTGTTGCCTGTCCACTCTTATATGAGTTCCTCCCTGTCCACTCTTATATGAGTTCCTCCCTGTCCACTCTTATAAGTTCCTCCCTGTCCACTCTTATATGAGTTCCTCCCTGTCCACTCTTTTATGAGTTGCTCCCTGTCCACTCTTTTATGAGTTGCTCCCTGTCCACTCTTTTATGAGTTGCCCCCTGTCCACTCTTATATGAGTTGCTGACTGTCCACTCTTATATGAGTTCCTGCCTGTCCACTCTTATATGAGTTCCTCCCTGTCCACTAGTATATGAGTTGCTGCCTGCCACTAGTATATGAGTTCATCCATGTCCACTCTTATATGAGTTGCTGTCTGTCCACTCTTATATGAGTTCCTCCCAGTCCACTCTTATATGAGTTCCTCCCTGTCCACTCTTATATGAGTTCCTCCCTGTCCACTCTTATGAGTTCCTCCCTGTCCACTCTTATATGAGTTCCTCCCTGTCCACTCTTTTATGAGTTGCTCCCTGTCCACTCTTTTATGAGTTGCTCCCTGTCCACACTTATGAGTTCCTCCCTGTTCACTCTTATGAGTTCCTCCCTGTCCACTCTTATGAGTTCCTCCCTGTCCACTCTTATATGAATTCCTGCATGTCCACTCTTATATGAGTTCTTCCCTGTCCACTCTTATGAGTTCCTCCCTGTCCACTCTTATGAGTTCCTCTTTGTCCACTCTTATGAGTTCCTCCCTGTCCACTCTTATATGAATTCCTTCATGTCCACTCTTATATGAGTTCTTCCCTGTCCACTCTTAAATGAGTTCCTCCCTGTCAACTCTTATGAGTTCCTCCCTGTAAACTGCTATATGAGTTCCTGCCTGTCCACTCTTATATGAGTTCCTGCCTGTCCACTCTTATATGAGTTCCTGCCTGTCCACTCTTATATGGGTTCCTCCCTGTTCACTCTTATATGAGTTCCTACCTGTCCACTCTTATATGAGTTCCTCCCTGTCCACGCTTATATGAGTTCCTCCCTGTCCACTCTTATATGAGTTCCTCCCTGTCAACTCTTATATGAGTTCCTCCCTGTCCACTCTTATGAGTTCCTCCCTGTCCACTCTAATATGAGTTCCTCCCTGTCCATCTTATATGAGTTCCTCCCTGTCCACTCTTATATGAGTCCCTCATTGTCCACTCTTATATGAGTTCCTCCCAGTCCACTCTTATATGAGTTGTTGCCTGTCCACTCTTATATGAGTTCCTCCCTGTCCACTCTAATATGAGTTCCTGCATGTCCACTCTGATATGAGTTCCTGCGTGTCCACTCTTATATGAGTTGCTCCCTGTCCACTCTTATATGAGTTGCTCCCTGTCCACTCTTTTATGAGTTCCTCCCTGTCCATCTTATATGAGTTCCCCATTTTCCACTCTTATATGAGTCCCTCATTGTCCACTCTTATATGAGTTCCTCCCAGTCCACTCTTATATGAGTTGTTGCCTATCCACTCTTATATGAGTTCCTCCCTGTCCACTCTTATATGAGTTCCTCCCTGTCCACTCTTACGAGTTCCTCCCTGTCCACTCTTATATGAGTTCCTCCCTGTCCACTCTTTTATGAGTTGCTCCCTGTCCACTCTTTTATGAGTTGCTCCCTGTCCACTCTTTTATGAGTTGCTCCCTGTCCACTCTTATATGAGTTGCTGACTGTCCACTCTTATATGAGTTCCTGCCTGTCCACTCTTATATGAGTTCCTCCCTGTCCACTAGTATATGAGTTGCTGCCTGCCACTAGTATATGAGTTCATCCATGTCCACTCTTATATGAGTTGCTGTCTGTCCACTCTTATATGAGTTCCTCCCTGTCCACTCTTATATGAGTTGCTGCATGTCCACTCTTATATGAATTCATCCTTGTCCACTCTTATATTAGTTCCTCCCTGTCCACTCTTATATGAGTTCCTCACAGTCCACTCTTATATGAGTTCCTCATTGTCCACTCTTATATGAGTCCCTCATTGTCCACTCTTATATGAGTTCCTCCCAGTCCACTCTTATATGAGTTGTTGCCTGTCCAGTATTATATGAGTCCCAGCCTGTCCACTCTTATATGAATTCCTGCATGTCCACTCTTATATGAGTTCTTCCCTGTCCACTGTTATATGAGTTCCTCCCTGTCCACTCTTATTTGAGATCCTCCCTGTCCACTCTTATATGAGTTCCTCCCTGTCCACTCTTATATTAGTTCCTCCATGTACACTCATATATTAGTTCCTCCCTGTCCTCTCTTATGAGTTCCTCCCTGTCCACTATTATATGAGTTGCTGCCTGTCCACTCGTATATGAGTTCCAGCCTGTCCACTCGTATATGAGTTCCAGCCTGTCCACTCTTATATGAGTTCCTGCCTGTCCACTCTTATGAGTTCCTGCCTGTCCACTCTTATATGAGTTCCTCCCTGTCCACGAGTATATGAGTTGCTGCCTGCCACTAGTATATGAGTTCATCCATGTCCACTCTTATATGAGTTGCTGTCTGTCCACTCCTATATGAGTTACTCCCTGTCCACTCTTATATGAGTTGCTGCATGTCCACTCTTATATGAATTCATCCTTGTCCACTCTTATATTAGTTCCTCCCTGTCCACTCTTATATGAGTTCCTCACAGTCCACTCTTATATGAGTTCCTCATTGTCCACTCTTATATGAGTCCCTCATTGTCCACTCTTATATGAGTTCCACCCAGTCCACTCTTATATGAGTTGTTGCCTGTCCACTCTTATATGAGTTCCTCCCTGTCCACTCTTATATGAGTTCCTCCCTGTCCACTCTTATAAGTTCCTCCCTGTCCACTCTTATATGAGTTCCTCCCTGTCCACTCTTTTATGAGTTGCTCCCTGTCCACTCTTTTATGAGTTGCTCCCTGTCCACTCTTTTATGAGTTGCCCCCTGTCCACTCTTATATGAGTTGCTGACTGTCCACTCTTATATGAGTTCCTGCCTGTCCACTCTTATATGAGTTCCTCCCTGTCCACTAGTATATGAGTTGCTGCTTGCCACTAGTATATGAGTTCATCCATGTCCACTCTTATATGAGTTGCTGTCTGTCCACTCTTATATGAGGTCCTCTCTGTCCACTCTTATATGAGTTGCTCCCTGTCCACTCTTATATGAGTTCCTCCCTGTCCACTCTTATATGAGTTCCTCCCTGTCCACTCTTATATGAGTTCCTGCGTGTCCACTCTTATATGAGTTCCTGCGTGTCCACTCTTATATGAGTTGCTCCCTGTCCATTCTTATATGAGTTGCTCCCTGTCCACTATTTTATGAGTTGCTCCCTGTCCACTCTTTTATGAGTTCCTCCCTGTCCACTCTTATATTAGTTCCTCCATGTACACTCATATATTAGTTCCTCCCTGTCCTCTCTTATGAGTTCCTCCCTGTCCAATATTATATGAGTTGCTGCCTGTCCACTCGTATATGAGTTCCAGCCTGTCCACTCGTATATGAGTTCCAGCCTGTCCACTCTTATATGAGTTCCTGCCTGTCCACTCTTATGAGTTCCTGCCTGTCCACTCTTATATGAGTTCCTCCTTGTCCACTCTTATATGAGTTGCTCCCTGTCCATTCTTTTATGAGTTTATCCCTGTCCACTCAAATATGAGTTCCTCCCTGACCACTCTTATATGTGTTCCTGCCTGTCCACTCTTATATGAGTTGCTCCCTGTCCATTCTTTTATGAGTTTCTCCCTGTCCACTCAAATATGAGTTCCTCCCTGACCACTCTTATATGAGTTCCTCCCTGACCACTCTTATATGTGTTCCTGCCTGTCCACTCTTATATGAGTTCCTCCCTGTCCACGAGTATATGAGTTGCTGCCTGCCACTAGTATATGAGTTCATCCATGTCCACTCTTATATGAGTTGCTGTCTGTCCACTCTTATATGAGTTCCTCCATGTCCACTCTTATATGAGTTGCTGCATGTCCACTCTTATATGAATTCATCCTTGTCCACTCTTATATTAGTTCCTCCCTGTCCACTCTTATATGAGTTCCTCACAGTCCACTCTTATATGAGTTCCTCATTGTCCACTCTTATATGAGTCCCTCATTGTCCACTCTTATATGAGTTCCTCCCAGTCCACTCTTATATGAGTTGTTGCCTGTCCACTCTTATATGAGTTCCTCCCTGTCCACTCTTATATGAGTTCCTCCCTGTCCACTCTTATAAGTTCCTCCCTGTCCACTCTTATATGAGTTCCTCCCTGTCCACTCTTTTATGAGTTGCTCCCTGTCCACTCTTTTATGAGTTGCTCCCTGTCCACTCTTTTATGAGTTGCCCCCTGTCCACTCTTATATGAGTTGCTGACTGTCCACTCTTATATGAGTTCCTGCCTGTCCACTCTTATATGAGTTCCTCCCTGTCCACTAGTATATGAGTTGCTGCCTGCCACTAGTATATGAGTTCATCCATGTCCACTCTTATATGAGTTGCTGTCTGTCCACTCTTATATGAGTTCCTCCCAGTCCACTCTTATATGAGTTCCTCCCTGTCCACTCTTATATGAGTTCCTCCCTGTCCACTCTTATGAGTTCCTCCCTGTCCACTCTTATATGAGTTCCTCCCTGTCCAATCTTTTATGAGTTGCTCCCTGTCCACTTTTTTATGAGTTGCTCCCTGTCCACACTTATGAGTTCCTCCCTGTTCACTCTTATGAGTTCCTCCCTGTCCACTCTTATGAGTTCCTCCCTGTCCACTCTTATATGAATTCCTGCATGTCCACTCTTATATGAGTTCTTCCCTGTCCACTCTTATGAGTTCCTCCCTGTCCACTCTTATGAGTTCCTCTTTGTCCACTCTTATGAGTTCCTCCCTGTCCACTCTTATATGAATTCCTTCATGTCCACTCTTATATGAGTTCTTCCCTGTCCACTCTTAAATGAGTTCCTCCCTGTCAACTCTTATGAGTTCCTCCCTGTAAACTGCTATATGAGTTCCTGCCTGTCCACTCTTATATGAGTTCCTGCCTGTCCACTCTTATATGAGTTCCTGCCTGTCCACTCTTATATGGGTTCCTCCCTGTTCACTCTTATATGAGTTCCTACCTGTCCACTCTTATATGAGTTCCTCCCTGTCCACGCTTATATGAGTTCCTCCCTGTCCACTCTTATATGAGTTCCTCCCTGTCAACTCTTATATGAGTTCCTCCCTGTCCACTCTTATGAGTTCCTCCCTGTCCACTCTAATATGAGTTCCTCCCTGTCCATCTTATATTACTTCCTCCCTGTCCACTCTTATATGAGTCCCTCATTGTCCACTCTTATATGAGTTCCTCCCAGTCCACTCTTATATGAGTTGTTGCCTGTCCACTCTTATATGAGTTCCTCCCTGTCCACTCTAATATGAGTTCCTGCATGTCCACTCTGATATGAGTTCCTGCGTGTCCACTCTTATATGAGTTGCTCCCTGTCCACTCTTATATGAGTTGCTCCCTGTCCACTCTTTTATGAGTTCCTCCCTGTCCATCTTATATGAGTTCCCCATTTTCCACTCTTATATGAGTCCCTCATTGTCCACTCTTATATGAGTTCCTCCCAGTCCACTCTTATATGAGTTGTTGCCTATCCACTCTTATATGAGTTCCTCCCTGTCCACTCTTATATGAGTTCCTCCCTGTCCACTCTTATGAGTTCCTCCCTGTCCACTCTTATATGAGTTCCTCCCTGTCCACTCTTTTATGAGTTGCTCCCTGTCCACTCTTTTATGAGTTGCTCCCTGTCCACTCTTTTATGAGTTGCTCCCTGTCCACTCTTATATGAGTTGCTGACTGTCCACTCTTATATGAGTTCCTGCCTGTCCACTCTTATATGAGTTCCTCCCTGTCCACTAGTATATGAGTTGCTGCCTGCCACTAGTATATGAGTTCATCCATGTCCACTCTTATATGAGTTGCTGTCTGTCCACTCTTATATGAGTTCCTCCCTGTCCACTCTTATATGAGTTGCTGCATGTCCACTCTTATAAGAATTCATCCTTGTCCACTCTTATATTAGTTCCTCCCTGTCCACTCTTATATGAGTTCCTCACAGTCCACTCTTATATGAGTTCCTCATTGTCCACTCTTATATGAGTCCCTCATTGTCCACTCTTATATGAGTTCCTCCCAGTCCACTCTTATATGAGTTGTTGCCTGTCCAGTATTATATGAGTCCCAGCCTGTCCACTCTTATATGAATTCCTGCATGTCCACTCTTATATGAGTTCTTCCCTGTCCACTGTTATATGAGTTCCTCCCTGTCCACTCTTATTTGAGATCCTCCCTGTCCACTCTTATATGAGTTCCTCCCTGTCCACTCTTATATTAGTTCCTCCATGTACACTCATATATTAGTTCCTCCCTGTCCTCTCTTATGAGTTCCTCCCTGTCCACTATTATATGAGTTGCTGCCTGTCCACTCGTATATGAGTTCCAGCCTGTCCACTCGTATATGAGTTCCAGCCTGTCCACTCTTATATGAGTTCCTGCCTGTCCACTCTTATGAGTTCCTGCCTGTCCACTCTTATATGAGTTCCTCCTTGTCCACTCTTATATGAGTTGCTCCCTGTACATTCTTTTATGAGTTTCTCCCTGTCCACTCAAATATGAGTTCCTCCCTGACCACTCTTATATGTGTTCCTGCCTGTCCACTCTTATATCAGTTGCTCCCTGTCCATTCTTTTATGAGTTTCTCCCTGTCCACTCAAATATGAGTTCCTCCCTGACCACTCTTATATGAGTTCCTCCCTGAACACTCTTATATGTGTTCCTGTCTGTCCACTCTTATATGAGTTCCTGCCTGTCCACTCGTATATGAGTTCCTGCCTGACCACTCTTATATGCGTTCCTCCCTGTTCACTCTTATATGAGTTCCCCCCTGTCCACTCTTATATGAGTTCCTCCCTGTCCACTCTTATATGAGTTCCTCCCTGTCCACTCTTATATGAGTTCCTCCCTGTCCACTCTTATATGAGTTCCTCCCTGTCCACTCTTATGAGCTCCTCCCTGTCCACTCTAATATGAGTTCCTCCCTGTCCATCTTATATGAGTTCCTCCCTGTCCCCTCTAATATGAGTTCCTCCCTGTCCACTCTAATATGAGTTCCTCCCTGTCCACTCTAATATGAGTTCCTCCCTGTCCACTCTAATATGAGTTCCTGCCTGTCCACTCGCATATGAGTTCCTCCCTGTTCACTCTTATATGAGTTCCTGCCTGTCCACTCTTATATGAGTTCCTCTCTGTCCACTCTTATATGAGTTGCTCCCTGTCCACTCTTATATGAGTTCCTCCCTGTCCACTCTTATATGAGTTGCTCCCTGTCCACTCTTATATGAGTTCCTGCGTGTCCACTCTTATATGAGTTGCTCCCTGTCCACTCTTATATGAGTTGCTCCCTGTCAACTATTTTATGAGTTGCTCCCTGTCCACTCTTTTATGAGTTCCTCCCTGTCCACTCTTATATTAGTTCCTCCATGTACACTCATATATTAGTTCCTCCCTGTCCTCTCTTATGAGTTCGTCCCTGTCCAATATTATATGAGTTGCTGCCTGTCCACTCGTATATGAGTTCCAGCCTGTCCACTCGTATATGAGTTCCAGCCTGTCCACTCTTATATGAGTTCCTGCTTGTCCACTCTTATGAGTTCCTGCCTGTCCACTCTTATATGAGTTCCTCCTTGTCCACTCTTATATGAGTTGCTCCCTGTCCATTCTTTTATGAGTTTATCCCTGTCCACTCAAATATGAGTTCCTCCCTGACCACTCTTATATGTGTTCCTGCCTGTCCACTCTTATATGAGTTGCTCCCTGTCCATTCTTTTATGAGTTTCTCCCTGTCCACTCAAATATGAGTTCCTCCCTGACCACTCTTATATGAGTTCCTCCCTGACCACTCTTATATGTGTTCCTGCCTGTCCACTCTTATATGAGTTCCTCCCTGTCCACGAGTATATGAGTTGCTGCCTGCCACTAGTATATGAGTTCATCCATGTCCACTCTTATATGAGTTGCTGTCTGTCCACTCTTATATGAGTTCCTCCCTGTCCACTCTTATATGAGTTGCTGCATGTCCACTCTTATATGAATTCATCCTTGTCCACTCTTATATTAGTTCCTCCCTGTCCACTCTTATATGAGTTCCTCACAGTCCACTCTTATATGAGTTCCTCATTGTCCACTCTTATATGAGTCCCTCATTGTCCACTCTTATATGAGTTCCTCCCAGTCCACTCTTATATGAGTTGTTGCCTGTCCACTCTTATATGAGTTCCTCCCTGTCCACTCTTATATGAGTTCCTCCCTGTCCACTCTTATGAGTTCCTCCCTGTCCACTCTTATATGAGTTCCTCCCTGTCCACTCTTTTATGAGTTCCTCCCTGTCCACTCTTTTATGAGTTGCTCCCTGTCCACTCTTTTATGAGTTGCCCCCTGTCCACTCTTATATGAGTTGCTGACTGTCCACTCTTATATGAGTTCCTGCCTGTCCACTCTTATATGAGTTCCTCCCTGTCCACTAGTATATGAGTTGCTGCCTGCCACTAGTATATGAGTTCATCCATGTCCACTCTTATATGAGTTGCTGTCTGTCCACTCTTATATGAGTTCCTCCCAGTCCACTCTTATATGAGTTCCTCCCTGTCCACTCTTATATGAGTTCCTCCCTGTCCACTCTTATGAGTTCCTCCCTGTCCACTCTTATATGAGTTCCTCCCTGTCCACTCTTTTATGAGTTGCTCCCTGTCCACTCTTTTATGAGTTGCTCCCTGTCCACTCTTATGAGTTCCTCCCTGTTCACTCTTATGAGTTCCTCCCTGTCCACTCTTATGAGTTCCTCCCTGTCCACTCTTATATGAATTCCTGCATGTCCACTCTTATATGAGTTCTTCCCTGTCCACTCTTATGAGTTCCTCCCTGTCCACTCTTATGTGTTCCTCTTTGTCCACTCTTATGAGTTCCTCCCTGTCCACTCTTATATGAATTCCTTCATGTCCACTCTTATATGAGTTCTTCCCTGTCCACTCTTAAATGAGTTCCTCCCTGTCAACTCTTATGAGTTCCTCCCTGTAAACTGCTATATGAGTTCCTGCCTGTCCACTCTTATATGAGTTCCTGCCTGTCCACTCTTATATGAGTTCCTGCCTGTCCACTCTTATATGGGTTCCTCCCTGTTCACTCTTATATGAGTTGCTCCCTGTCCACTCTTATATGAGTTCCTCCCTGTCCACTCTTATATGAGTTGCTCCCTGTCCACTCTTATATGAGTTCCTGCGTGTCCACTCTTATATGAGTTGCTCCCTGTCCACTCTTATATGAGTTGCTCCCTGTCAACTATTTTATGAGTTGCTCCCTGTCCACTCTTTTATGAGTTCCTCCCTGTCCACTCTTATATTAGTTCCTCCATGTACACTCATATATTAGTTCCTCCCTGTCCTCTCTTATGAGTTCCTCCCTGTCCAATATTATATGAGTTGCTGCCTGTCCACTCGTATATGAGTTCCAGCCTGTCCACTCGTATATGAGTTCCAGCCTGTCGACTCTTATATGAGTTCCTGCTTGTCCACTCTTATGAGTTCCTGCCTGTCCACTCTTATATGAGTTCCTCCTTGTCCACTCTTATATGAGTTGCTCCCTGTCCATTCTTTTATGAGTTTATCCCTGTCCACTCAAATATGAGTTCCTACCTGACCACTCTTATATGTGTTCCTGCCTGTCCACTCTTATATGAGTTGCTCCCTGTCCATTCTTTTATGAGTTTCTCCCTGTCCACTCAAATATGAGTTCCTCCCTGACCACTCTTATATGAGTTCCTCCCTGACCACTCTTATATGTGTTCCTGCCTGTCCACTCTTATATGAGTTCCTCCCTGTCCACGAGTATATGAGTTGCTGCCTGCCACTAGTATATGAGTTCATCCATGTCCACTCTTATATGAGTTGCTGTCTGTCCACTCTTATATGAGTTCCTCCCTGTCCACTCTTATATGAGTTGCTGCATGTCCACTCTTATATGAATTCATCCTTGTCCACTCTTATATTAGTTCCTCCCTGTCCACTCTTATATGAGTTCCTCACAGTCCACTCTTATATGAGTTCCTCATTGTCCACTCTTATATGAGTCCCTCATTGTCCACTCTTATATGAGTTCCTCCCAGTCCACTCTTATATGAGTTGTTGCCTGTCCACTCTTATATGAGTTCCTCCCTGTCCACTCTTATATGAGTTCCTCCCTGTCCACTCTTATGAGTTCCTCCCTGTCCACTCTTATATGAGTTCCTCCCTGTCCACTCTTTTATGAGTTGCTCCCTGTCCACTCTTTTATGAGTTGCTCTCTGTCCACTCTTTTATGAGTTGCCCCCTGTCCACTCTTATATGAGTTGCTGACTGTCCACTCTTATATGAGTTCCTGCCTGTCCACTCTTATATGAGTTCCTCCCTGTCCACTAGTATATGAGTTGCTGCCTGCCACTAGTATATGAGTTCATCCATGTCCACTCTTATATGAGTTGCTGTCTGTCCACTCTTATATGAGTTCCTCCCAGTCCACTCTTATATGAGTTCCTCCCTGTCCACTCTTATATGAGTTCCTCCCTGTCCACTCTTATGAGTTCCTCCCTGTCCACTCTTATATGAGTTCCTCCCTGTCCACTCTTTTATGAGTTGCTCCCTGTCCACTCTTTTATGAGTTGCTCCCTGTCCACTCTTATGAGTTCCTCCCTGTTCACTCTTATGAGTTCCTCCCTGTCCACTCTTATGAGTTCCTCCCTGTCCACTCTTATATGAATTCCTGCATGTCCACTCTTATATGAGTTCTTCCCTGTCCACTCTTATGAGTTCCTCCCTGTCCACTCTTATGTGTTCCTCTTTGTCCACTCTTATGAGTTCCTCCCTGTCCACTCTTATATGAATTCCTTCATGTCCACTCTTATATGAGTTCTTCCCTGTCCACTCTTAAATGAGTTCCTCCCTGTCAACTCTTATGAGTTCCTCCCTGTAAACTGCTATATGAGTTCCTGCCTGTCCACTCTTATATGAGTTCCTGCCTGTCCACTCTTATATGAGTTCCTGCCTGTCCACTCTTATATGGGTTCCTCCCTGTTCACTCTTATATGAGTTCCTACCTGTCCACTCTTATATGAGTTCCTCCCTGTCCACGCTTATATGAGTTCCTCCCTGTCCACTCTTATATGAGTTCCTCCCTGTCAACTCTTATATGAGTTCCTCCCTGTCCACTCTTATGAGTTCCTCCCTGTCCACTCTAATATGAGTTCCTCCCTGTCCATCTTATATGAGTTCCTCCCTGTCCACTCTTATATGAGTCCCTCATTGTCCACTCTTATATGAGTTCCTCCCAGTCCACTCTTATATGAGTTGTTGCCTGTCCACTCTTATATGAGTTCCTCCCTGTCCACTCTAATATGAGTTCCTGCATGTCCACTCTGATATGAGTTCCTGCGTGTCCACTCTTATATGAGTTGCTCCCTGTCCACTCTTATATGAGTTGCTCCCTGTCCACTCTTTTATGAGTTCCTCCCTGTCCATCTTATATGAGTTCCCCATTTTCCACTCTTATATGAGTCCCTCATTGTCCACTCTTATATGAGTTCCTCCCAGTCCACTCTTATATGAGTTGTTGCCTGTCCACTCTTATATGAGTTCCTCCCTGTCCACTCTTATATGAGTTCCTCCCTGTCCACTCTTATGAGTTCCTCCCTGTCCACTCTTATATGAGTTCCTCCCTGTCCACTCTTTTATGAGTTGCTCCCTGTCCACTCTTTTATGAGTTGCTCCCTGTCCACTCTTTTATGAGTTGCTCCCTGTCCACTCTTATATGAGTTGCTGACTGTCCACTCTTATATGAGTTCCTGCCTGTCCACTCTTATATGAGTTCCTCCCTGTCCACTAGTATATGAGTTGCTGCCTGCCACTAGCATATGAGTTCATCCATGTCCACTCTTATATGAGTTGCTGTCTGTCCACTCTTATATGAGTTCCTCCCTGTCCACTCTTATATGAGTTGCTGCATGTCCACTCTTATATGAATTCATCCTTGTCCACTCTTATATTAGTTCCTCCCTGTCCACTCTTATATGAGTTCCTCACAGTCCACTCTTATATGAGTTCCTCATTGTCCACTCTTATATGAGTCCCTCATTGTCCACTCTTATATGAGTTCCTCCCAGTCCACTCTTATATGAGTTGTTGCCTGTCCAGTATTATATGAGTCCCAGCCTGTCCACTCTTATATGAATTCCTGCATGTCCACTCTTATATGAGTTCTTCCCTGTCCACTGTTATATGAGTTCCTCTCTGTCCACTCTTATTTGAGATCCTCCCTGTCCACTCTTATATGAGTTCCTCCTTGTCCACTCTTATATGAGTTGCTCCCTGTACATTCTTTTATGAGTTTCTCCCTGTCCACTCAAATATGAGTTCCTCCCTGACCACTCTTATATGTGTTCCTGCCTGTCCACTCTTATATGAGTTGCTCCCTGTCCATTCTTTTATGAGTTTCTCCCTGTCCACTCAAATATGAGTTCCTCCCTGACCACTCTTATATGAGTTCCTCCCTGAACACTCTTATATGTGTTCCTGCCTGTCCACTCTTATATGAGTTCCTGCCTGTCCACTCGTATATGAGTTCCTGCGTGACCACTCTTATATGCGTTCCTCCCTGTTCACTCTTATATGAGTTCCTCCCTGTCCACTCTTATATGAGTTCCTCCCTGTCCACTCTTATATGAGTTGCTCCCTGTCCACTCTTTTATGAGTTGCTCCCTGTCCACTCTTTTATGAGTTGCTCCCTGTCCACTCTTATATGAGTTGCTGACTGTCCACTCTTATATGAGTTCCTGCCTGTCCACTCTTATATGAGTTCCTCCCTGTCCACTAGTATATGAGTTGCTGCCTGCCACTAGTATATGAGTTCATCCATGTCCACTCTTATATGAGTTGCTGTCTGTCCACTCTTATATGAGTTCCTCCCTGTCCACTCTTATATGAGTTGCTGCATGTCCACTCTTATATGAATTCATCCTTGTCCACTCTTATATTAGTTCCTCCCTGTCCACTCTTATATGAGTTCCTCACAGTCCACTCTTATATGAGTTCCTCATTGTCCACTCTTATATGAGTCCCTCATTGTCCACTCTTATATGAGTTCCTCCCAGTCCACTCTTATATGAGTTGTTGCCTGTCCAGTATTATATGAGTCCCAGCCTGTCCACTCTTATATGAATTCCTGCATGTCCACTCTTATATGAGTTCTTCCCTGTCCACTCTTATATGAGTTCCTCCCTGTCCACTCTTATTTGAGATCCTCCCTGTCCACTCTTATATGAGTTCCAGCCTGTCCACTCTTATATGAGTTCCTCCATGTCCACTCTTATATGAGTTCCTCCCTGTCCACTCTTATGAGTTCCTCCCTGTCCACTCTAATATGAGTTGCTGACTATCCACTCTTATATGAGTTCCTGCCTGTCCACTCTTATATTAGTTCCTCCCTGTCCACTAGTATATGAGTTGCTGCCTGCCACTAGTATATGAGTTCATCCATGTCCACTCTTATATGAGTTGCTGTCAGTCCACTCTTATATGAGTTCCTCCCTGTCCACTCTTATATGAGTTGCTGACTGTCCACTCTTATATGAATTCCTGCCTGTCCACTCTTATGAGTTCCAGCCTGTCCACTCTTATATGAGTTCCTCCCTGTCCACTCTTATGTTAGTTCCTCCCTGTCCACTCTTATATTAGTTCCTCCCTGTCCACTCTTATATTAGTTCCTCCCTGTCCACTCTTATATTAGTTCCTCCCTGTCCACTCTTATATTAGTTCCTCCATGTACCCTCATATATTAGTTCCTCCCTGTCGTCTCTTATGAGTTCCTCCCTGTCCACTATTATATGAGTTGCTGCCTGTCCACTCGTATATGAGTTCCAGCCTGTCCACTCGTATATGAGTTCCAGCCTGTCCACTCTTATATGAGTTCCTGCCTGTCCACTCTTATGAGTTCCTGCCTGTCCACTCTTATATGAGTTCCTCCTTGTCCACTCTTATATGAGTTGCTCCCTGTACATTCTTTTATGAGTTTCTCCCTGTCCACTCAAATATGAGTTCCTCCCTGACCACTCTTATATGTGTTCCTGCCTGTCCACTCTTATATGAGTTGCTCCCTGTCCATTCTTTTATGAGTTTCTCCCTGTCCACTCAAATATGAGTTCCTCCCTGACCACTCTTATATGAGTTCCTCCCTGAACACTCTTATATGTGTTCCTGCCTGTCCACTCTTATATGAGTTCCTGCCTGTCCACTCGTATATGAGTTCCTGCCTGACCACTCTTATATGCGTTCCTCCCTGTTCACTCTTATATGAGTTCCTCCCTGTCCACTCTTATATGAGTTCCTCCCTGTCCACTCTTATATGAGTTGCTCCCTGCCCACTCTTTTATGAGTTGCTCCCTGTCCACTCTTTTATGAGTTGCTCCCTGTCCACTCTTATATGAGTTGCTGACTGTCCACTCTTATATGAGTTCCTGCCTGTCCACTCTTATATGAGTTCCTCCCTGTCCACTAGTATATGAGTTGCTGCCTGCCACTAGTATATGAGTTCATCCATGTCCACTCTTATATGAGTTGCTGTCTGTCCACTCTTATATGAGTTCCTCCCTGTCCACTCTTATATGAGTTGCTGCATGTCCACTCTTATATGAATTCATCCTTGTCCACTCTTATATTAGTTCCTCCCTGTCCACTCTTATATGAGTTCCTCACAGTCCACTCTTATATGAGTTCCTCATTGTCCACTCTTATATGAGTCCCTCATTGTCCACACTTATATGAGTTCCTCCCAGTCCTCTCTTATATGAGTTGTTGCCTGTCCAGTATTATATGAGTCCCAGCCTGTCCACTCTTATATGAATTCCTGCATGTCCACTCTTATATGAGTTCTTCCCTGTCCACTGTTATATGAGTTCCTCCCTGTCCACTCTTATTTGAGATCCTCCCTGTCCACTCTTATATGAGTTCCAGCCTGTCCACTCTTATATGAGTTCCTCCCTGTCCACTCTTATATGAGTTCCTCCCTGTCCACTCTTATGAGTTCCTCCCTGTCCACTCTAATATGAGTTGCTGACTATCCACTCTTATATGAGTTCCTGCCTGTCCACTCTTATATGAGTTCCTCCCTGTCCACTAGTATATGAGTTGCTGCCTGCCACTAGTATATGAGTTCATCCATGTCCACTCTTATATGAGTTGCTGTCAGTCCACTATTATATGAGTTCCTCCCTGTCCACTCTTATATGAGTTGCTGACTGTCCACTCTTATATGAATTCCTGCCTGTCCACTCTTATGAGTTCCAGCCTGTCCACTCTTATATGAGTTCCTCCCTGTCCACTCTTATGTTAGTTCCTCCCTGTCCACTCTTATATTAGTTCCTCCCTGTCCACTCTTATATTAGTTCCTCCCTGTCCACTATTTTATTAGTTCCTCCCTGTCCACTCTTATATTAGTTCCTCCATGTACCCTCATATATTAGTTCCTCCCTGTCCTCTCTTATGAGTTCCTCCCTGTCCACTATTATATGAGTTGCTGCCTGTCCACTCGTATATGAGTTCCAGCCTGTCCACTCGTATATGAGTTCCAGCCTGTCCACTCTTATATGAGTTCCTGCCTGTCCACTCTTATGAGTTCCTGCCTGTCCACTCTTATATGAGTTCCTCCTTGTCCACTCTTATATGAGTTGCTCCCTGTACATTCTTTTATGAGTTTCTCCCTGTCCACTCAAATATGAGTTCCTCCCTGACCACTCTTATATGTGTTCCTGCCTGTCCACTCTTATATTAGTTGCTCCCTGTCCATTCTTTTATGAGTTTCTCCCTGTCCACTCAAATATGAGTTCCTCCCTGACCACTCTTATATGAGTTCCTCCCTGAACACTCTTATATGTGTTCCTGCCTGTTCACTCTTATATGAGTTCCTGCCTGTCCACTCGTATATGAGTTCCTGCCTGACCACTCTTATATGCGTTCCTCCCTGTTCACTCTTATATGAGTTCCTCCCTGTCCACTCTTATATGAGTTCCTCCCTGTCCACTCTTATATGAGTTGCTCCCTGTCCACTCTTTTATGAGTTGCTCCCTGTCCACTCTTTTATGAGTTGCTCCCTGTCCACTCTTATATGAGTTGCTGACTATCCACTCTTATATGAGTTCCTGCCTGTCCACTCTTATATGAGTTCCTCCCTGTCCACTAGTATATGAGTTGCTGCCTGCCACTAGTATATGAGTTCATCCATGTCCACTCTTATATGAGTTGCTGTCAGTCCACTCTTATATGAGTTCCTCCCTGTCCACTCTTATATGAGTTGCTGACTGTCCTCTCTTATATGAATTCCTGCCTGTCCACTCTTATGAGTTCCAGCCTGTCCACTCTTATATGAGTTCCTCCCTGTCCACTCTTATGTTAGTTCCTCCCTGTCCACTCTTATATTAGTTCCTCCCTGTCCACTCTTATATTAGTTCCTCCCTGTCCACTCTTATATTAGTTCCTCCCTGTCCACTCTTATATTAGTTCCTCCATGTACCCTCATATATTAGTTCCTCCCTGTCCTCTCTTATGAGTTCCTCCCTGTCCACTATTATATGAGTTGCTGCCTGTCCACTCGTATATGAGTTCCAGCCTGTCCACTCGTATATGAGTTCCAGCCTGTCCACTCTTATATGAGTTCCTGCCTGTCCACTCTTATGAGTTCCTGCCTGTCCACTCTTATATGAGTTCCTCCTTGTCCACTCTTATATGAGTTGCTCCCTGTACATTCTTTTATGAGTTTCTCCCTGTCCACTCAAATATGAGTTCCTCCCTGACCACTCTTATATGTGTTCCTGCCTGTCCACTCTTATATGAGTTGCTCCCTGTCCATTCTTTTATGAGTTTCTCCCTGTCCACTCAAATATGAGTTCCTCCCTGACCACTCTTATATGAGTTCCTCCCTGAACACTCTTATATGTGTTCCTGCCTGTCCACTCTTATATGAGTTCCTGCCTGTCCACTCGTATATGAGTTCCTGCCTGACCACTCTTATATGCGTTCCTCCCTGTTCACTCTTATATGAGTTCCTCCCTGTCCACTCTTATATGAGTTCCTCCCTGTCCACTCTTATATGAGTTGCTCCCTGTCCACTCTTTTATGAGTTGCTCCCTGTCCACTCTTTTATGAGTTGCTCCCTGTCCACTCTTATATGAGTTGCTGACTGTCCACTCTTATATGAGTTCCTGCCTGTCCACTCTTATATGAGTTCCTCCCTGTCCACTAGTATATGAGTTGCTGCCTGCCACTAGTATATGAGTTCATCCATGTCCACTCTTATATGAGTTGCTGTCTGTCCACTCTTATATGAGTTCCTCCCTGTCCACTCTTATATGAGTTGCTGCATGTCCACTCTTATATGAATTCATCCTTGTCCACTCTTATATTTGTTCCTCCCTGTCCACTCTTATATGAGTTCCTCACAGTCCACTCTTATATGAGTTCCTCATTGTCCACTCTTATATGAGTCCCTCATTGTCCACTCTTATATGAGTTCCTCCCAGTCCACTCTTATATGAGTTGTTGCCTGTCCAGTATTATATGAGTCCCAGCCTGTCCACTCTTATATGAATTCCTACATGTCCACTCTTATATGAGTTCTTCCCTGTCCACTGTTATATGAGTTCCTCCCTGTCCACTCTTATTTGAGATCCTCCCTGTCCACTCTTATATGAGTTCCAGCCTATCCACTCTTATATGAGTTCCTCCCTGTCCACTCTTATATGAGTTCCTCCCTGTCCACTCTTATGAGTTCCTCCCTGTCCACTCTAATATGAGTTGCTGACTATCCACTCTTATAAGAGTTCCTGCCTGTCCACTCTTGTATGAGTTCCTCCCTGTCCACTAGTATATGAGTTGCTGCCTGCCACTAGTATATGAGTTCATCCATGTCCACTCTTATATGAGTTGCTGTCAGTCCACTCTTATATGAGTTCCTCCCTGTCCACTCTTATATGAGTTGCTGACTGTCCACTCTTATATGAATTCCTGCCTGTCCACTCTTATGAGTTCCAGCCTGTCCACTCTTATATGAGTTCCTCCCTGTCCACTCTTATGTTAGTTCCTCCCTGTCCACTCTTATATTAGTTCCTCCCTGTCCACTCTTATATTAGTTCCTCCCTGTCCACTCTTATATTAGTTCCTCCCTGTCCACTCTTATATTAGTTCCTCCATGTACCCTCATATATTAGTTCCTCCCTGTCCTCTCTTATGAGTTCCTCCCTGTCCACTATTATATGAGTTGCTGCCTGTCCACTCGTATATGAGTTCCAGCCTGTCCACTCGTATATGAGTTCCAGCCTGTCCACTCTTATATGAGTTCCTGCCTGTCCACTCTTATGAGTTCCTGCCTGTCCACTCTTATATGAGTTCCTCCTTGTCCACTCTTATATGAGTTGCTCCCTGTACATTCTTTTATGAGTTTCTCCATGTCCACTCAAATATGAGTTCCTCCCTGACCACTCTTATATGTGTTCCTGCCTGTCCACTCTTATATGAGTTGCTCCCTGTCCATTCTTTTATGAGTTTCTCGCTGTCCACTCAAATATGAGTTCCTCCCTGACCACTCTTATATGAGTTCCTCCCTGAACACTCTTATATATGTTCCTGCCTGTCCACCCTTATATGAGTTCCTGCCTGTCCACTCGTATATGAGTTCCTGCCTGACCACTCTGATATGCGTTCCTCCCTGTTCACTCTTATATGAGTTCCTCCCTGTCCACTCTTATATGAGTTCCTCCCTGTCCACTCTTATATGAGTTCCTCCCTGTCCACTCTTATATGTGTTCCTCCCTGTCCACTCTTATATGAGTTCCTCCCTGTCCACTCTTATATGAGTTCCTCCCTGTCCACTCTTATGAGTTGCTCCCTGTCCACTCTAATATGAGTTCCTCCCTGTCCATCTTATATGAGTTCCTCCCTGTCCCCTCTAATATGAGTTCCTCCCTGTCCCTTCTAATATGAGTTCCTCCCGGTCCACTCTAATATGAGTTCCTCCCTGTCCACTCTAATATGAGTTCCTGCCTGTCCACTCGCATATGAGTTCCTCCCTGTCCACTCGCATATGAGTTCCTCTCTGTCCACTCTTATATGAGTTGCTCCCTGTCCACTCTTATATGAATTCCTCCCTGTCCACTCTTATATGAGTTCCTGCGTGTCCACTCTTATATGCGTTCCTGCGTGTCCACTCTTATATGAGTTGCTCCCTGTCCACTCTTATATGAGTTGCTCCCTGTCCACTATTTTATGAGTTGCTCCCTGTCCACTCTTTTATGAGTTCCTCCCTGTCCACTCTTATATTAGTTCCTCCATGTACACTCATATATTAGTTCCTCCCTGTCCTCTCTTATGAGTTCCTCCCTGTCCAATATTATATGAGTTGCTGCCTGTCCACTCGTATATGAGTTCCAGCCTGTCCACTCGTATATGAGTTCCAGCCTGTCCACTCTTATATGTGTTCCTGCCTGTCCACTCTTATGAGTTCCTGCCTGTCCACTCTTATATGAGTTCCTCCTTGTCCACTCTTATATGAGTTGCTCCCTGTCCATTCTTTTATGAGTTTATCCCTGTCCACTCAAATATGAGTTTATCCCTGTCCACTCAAATATGAGTTCCTCCCTGACCACTCTTATATGTGTTCCTGCCTGTCCACTCTTATATGAGTTGCTCCCTGTCCATTCTTTTATGAGTTTCTCCCTGTCCACTAAAATATGAGTTCCTCCCTGACCACTCTTATATGAGTTCCTCCCTGACCACTCTTATATGTGTTCCTGCCTGTCCACTCTTATATGAGTTCCTGCCTGTCCACTCGTATATGAGTTCCTGCCTGACCACTCTTATATGCGTTCCTCCCTGTTCACTCTTATATGCGTTCCTCCCTGTTCACTCTTATATGAGTTCCTCCCTGTCCACTCTTATATGAGTTCCTCCCTGTCCACTCTTATATGAGTTCCTCCCTGTCCACTCTTATATGAGTTCCTCCCTGTCCACTCTTATATGAGTTTCTCCCTGTCCCCTCTAATATGAGTTCCTCCCTGTCCACTCTAATATGAGTTCCTCCCTGTCTCCTCTAATATGAGTTCCTCCCTGTCCACTCTAATATGAGTTCCTGCCTGTCCACTCGCATATGAGTTCCTCCCTGTTCACTCTTATATGAGTTCCTGTCTGTCCACTCTTATATGAGTTCCCCTCTGTCTACTCTTATATGAGTTGCTCCCTGTCCACTCTTATATGAGTTCCACCCTGTCCACTCTTATATGAGTTCCTGCGTGTCCACTCTTATATGAGTTCCTGCGTGTCCACTCTTATATGAGTTGCTCCCTGTCCACTCTTTTATGAGTTGCTCCCTGTCCACTCTTTTATGAGTTCCTCCCTGTCCACTCTTATATGAGTTGGACCTGTATACTCTTATATGAGTTCCTCCCTGTCCACTCTTATATGAGTTCCTGCATGTCCACTCTTATTTGAGTCCCAGCCTGTCACTCTTATATGAATTCCTGCATGTCCACTCTTATATGAGTTCTTCCCTGTCCACTCTTATATGAGTTCCTCCCTGTCAACTCTTATGAGTTCCTCCCTGTACACTGTTATATGAGTTCCTGCCTATCCACTCTTATATGAGTTGCTGCCTGTCCACTCTTATATGAGTTCCTCCCTGTCCACTCTTATATTAGTTCCTCCCTGTCCACTCTTATATTAGTTCCTCCCTGTACACTCATATATTAATTTCTCCCTGTCCTCTCTTATATGAGTTCCTATCTGTCCACTCTTATATGAGTTGCTGCCTGTCCACTCGTATATGAGTTCCAGCCTGTCCACTCTTATGAGTTCCTCCATGTCCACTCTTATGAGTTCCTCCCTGTCCACTCTTATATGAGTTCCTGCCTGTCCACTCTTATGAGTTCCAGCCTGTACACTCTTATGAGTTCCAGCCTGTCCACTCTTATATGAGTTCCTCCCTGTCCACTCTTATATTAGTTCCTCCCTGTCCACTCTTATATTAGTTCCTCCCTGTCCACTCTTATATTAGTTCCTCCCTGTCCACTCTTATATTAGTTCCTCCCTGTCCACTCGTATATTGGTTCCTCCCTGTACACTCTTATGAGTTCCTCGCTGTCCACTATTATATGAGTTCCAGCCTGTCCACTCGTATATGAGTTCCAGCCTGTCCACTCTTATATGAGTTCCTGCCTGACCACTCTTATGAGTTCCTCCATGTCCACTCTGATGAGTTCCTCCCTGTCAACTCTTATGAGTTCCTCCCTGTCCACTCTTATATGAGTTCCTCCGTGTCCACTCTTATATGAATTCCTGCATGTCCACTCTTATATGAGTTCTTCCCTGTCCATTCTGATATGAGTTCCTCCCTGTCCACTCTTATATGAGTTCCTCTCTGTCCACTCTTATATGAGTTGCTCCCTGTCCACTCTAATATGAGTTCCTCCCTGTCCACTCTTATATGAGTTCCTGCGTGTCCACTCTTATATGAGTTGTTGCGTGTCCACTCTTATATGAGTTGCTCCCTGTCCACTCGTATATGAGTTGCTCCCTGTCCACTATTTTATGAGTTGCTCCCTGTCCACTCTTTAATGAGTTCCTCCCTGTCCACTCTTATATTAGTTCCTCCATGTACACTCATATATTAGTTCCTCCCTATCCTCTCTTATGAGTTCCTCCCTGTCCAATATTATATGAGTTGCTGCCTGTCCACTCGTATATGAGTTCCAGCCTGTCCACTCGTATATGAGTTCCAGCCTGTCCACTCTTATATGAGTTCCTGCCTGTCCACTCTTATGAGTTCCTGCCTGTCCACTCTTATATGAGTTCCTCCTTGTCCACTCTTATATGAGTTGCTCCCTGTCCATTCTTTTATGAGTTTATCCCTGTTCACTCAAATATGAGTTCCTCCCTGACCACTCTTATATGTGTTCCTGCCTGTCCACTCTTATATGAGTTGCTCCCTGTCCATTCTTTTATGAGTTTCTCCCTGTACACTCAAATATGAGTTCCTCCCTGACCACTCTTATATGAGTTCCTCCCTGACCACTCTTATATGTGTTCCTGCCTGTCCACTCTTATATGAGTTCCTGCCTGTCCACTCGTATATGAGTTCCTGCCTGACCACTCTTATATGCGTTCCTCCCTGTTCACTCTTATATGAGTTCCTCCCTGTCCACTCTTATATGAGTTCCTCCCTGTCCACTCTTATATGAGTTCCTCCCTGTCCACTCTTATATGAGTTCCTCCCTGTCCACTCTTATATGAGTTCCTCCCTGTCCACTCTTATGAGTTCCTCCCTGTCCACTCTAATATGAGTTCCTCCCTGTCCATCTTATATGAGTTCCTCCCTGTCCCCTCTAATATGAGTTCCTCCCTGTCCACTCTAATATGAGTTCCTCCCTGACTCCTCTAATATGAGTTCCTCCCTGTCCACTCTAATATGAGTTCCTGCCTGTCCACTCGCATATGAGTTCCTCCCTGTTCACTCTTATATGAGTTCCTGCCTGTCCACTCTTATATGAGTTCCTCTCTGTCCACTCTTATATGAGTTGCTCCCTGTCCACTCTTATATGAGTTCCTCCCTGTCCACTCTTATATGAGTTCCTGCGTGTCCACTCTTATATGAGTTCCTGCGTGTCCACTCTTATATGAGTTGCTCACTGTCCACTCTTGTATGAGTTGCTCCCTGTCCACTATTTTATGAGTTGCTCCCTGTCCACTCTTTTATGAGTTGCTACCTGTCCACTCTTTTATGAGTTCCTCCCTGTCCACTCTTATATGAGTTGGACCTGTATACTCTAATATGAGTTCCTCGCTGTCCACTCTTATATGAGTTCATGCATGTCCACTCTTATTTGAGTCCCAGCCTGTCACTCTTATATGAATTCCTGCATGTCCACTCTTATATGAGTTCTTCCCTGTCCACTCTTATATGAGTTCCTCCCTGTCAACTCTTATGAGTTCCTCCCTGTACACTGTTATATGAGTTCCTGCCTGTCCACTCTTATATGAGTTGCTGCCTGTCCACTCTTATATGAGTTCCTCCCTGTCCACTCTTATATGAGTTCCTCCCTGTTCACTCTTATATTAGTTCCTCCCTGTCCACTCTTATATTAGTTCCTCCCTGTACACTAATATATTAATTCCTCCCTGTCCTCTCTTATATGAGTTCCTCCCTGTCCACTCTTATATGAGTTGCTGCCTGTCCACTCGTATATGAGTTCCAGCCTGTCCACTCTTATGAGTTCCTCCATGTCCACTCTTATGAGTTCCTCCCTGTCCACTCTTATATGAGTTCCTGCCTGTCCACTCTTAAGAGTTCCAGCCTGTCCACTCTTATGAGTTCCAGCCTATCCACTCTTATTTGAGTTCCTCCCTGTCCACTATTATATTAGTTCCTCCCTGTCCACTCTTATATTAGTTCCGCCCTGTCCACTCTTATATTAGTTCCTCCCTGTCCACTCTTATATTAGTTCCTCCCTGTCCACTCTTATATTAGTTCCTCCATGTACACTCATATATTGGTTCCTCCCTGTCCTCTCTTATGAGTTCCTCGCTGTCCACTATTATATGAGTTGCTGCCTGTCCACTCGTATATGAGTTCCAGCCTGTCCACTCGTATATGAGTTCCAGCCTGTCCACTCTTATATGAGTTCCTGCCTAACCACTCTTATGAGTTCCTCCATGTCCACTCTGATGAGTTCCTCCCTGTCCACTCTTATGAGTTCCTCCCTGTCCACTCTTATATGAGTTCCTCCGTGTCCACTCTTATATGAATTCCTGCATGTCCACTCTTATATGATTTCTTCCCTGTCCACTCTTATATGAGTTCCTCCCTGTCAACTCTTATGAGTTCCTCCCTGTACACTGCTATATGAGTTCCTGCCTGTCCACTCTTATAAGAGTTCCTGCCTGTCCACTCTTATATGAGTTCCTGCCTGTCCACTCTTATATGGGTTCCTCCCTGTTCACTCTTATATGAGTTCCTCCCTGTTCACTCTTATATGAGTTCCTCTCTGTCCACTCTTATATGAGTTCCTCCCTGTCCACTCTTATATGAGTTCCTCCCTGTCCACTCTTATATGAGATCCTCCCTGTTCACTCTTATATGAGTTCCTCCCCGTCCACTCTTATATGAGTTCCTCCCTGTCCACTCTTATGAGTTCCTCCCTGTCCACTCTAATATGAGTTCCTCCCTGTCCACTCTAATATGAGTTCCTGCATGTCCACTCGCATATGAGTTCCTCACTGTTCACACTTATATGAGTTCCTGCCTGTCCACTCTTATATGAGTTCCTCTCTGTCCACTCTTATATGAGTTCCTCCCTGTCCACTCTTATATGAGTTACTCCCTGTCCACTCTTATATGAGTTCCTGCGTGTCCACTCTTATATGAGTTCCTGCGTGTCCACTCTTATATGAGTTGCTCCCTGTCCACTCTTATATGAGTTGCTCCCTGTCCACTCTTTTATGAGTTCCTCCCTGTCCAATATTATATGAGTTGCTGCCTGTCCACTCGTATATGAGTTCCAGCCTGTCCACTCGTATATGAGTTCCAGCCTGTCCACTCTTATATGAGTTCCTGCCTGTCCACTCTTATGAGTTCCTGCCTGTCCACTCTTATATGAGTTCCTCCTTGTCCACTCTTATATGAGTTGCTCCCTGTCCATTCTTTTATGAGTTTATCCCTGTCCACTCAAATATGAGTTCCTCCCTGACCACTCTTATATGTGTTCCTGCCTGTCCACTCTTATATGAGTTGCTCCCTGTCCATTCTTTTATGAGTTTCTCCCTGTCCACTCAAATATGAGTTCCTCCCTGACCACTCTTATATGAGTTCCTCCCTGACCACTCTTATATGTGTTCCTGCCTGTCCACTCTTATATGAGTTCCTGCCTGTCCACTCGTATATGAGTTCCTGCCTGACCACTCTTATATGCGTTCCTGCCTGTTCACTCTTATATGAGTTCCTCCCTGTCCACTCTTATATGAGTTCCTCCCTGTCCACTCTTATATGAGTTCCTCCCTGTCCACTCTTATATGAGTTCCTCCCTGTCCACTCTTATATGAGTTCCTCCCTGTCCACTCTTATGAGTTCCTCCCTGTCCACTCTAATATGAGTTCCTCCCTGTCCATCTTATATGAGTTCCTCCCTGTCCCCTCTAATATGAGTTCCTCCCTGTCCACTCTAATATGAGTTCCTCCCTGTCTCCTCTAATATGAGTTCCTCCCTGTCCACTCTAATATGAGTTCCTGCCTGTCCACTCGCATATGAGTTCCTCCCTGTTCACTCTTATATGAGTTCCTGCCTGTCCACTCTTATATGAGTTCCTCTCTGTCCACTCTTATATGAGTTGCTCCCTGTCCACTCTTATATGAGTTCCTCCCTGTCCACTCTTATATGAGTTCCTGCGTGTCCACTCTTATATGAGTTCCTGCGTGTCCACTCTTATATGAGTTGCTCCCTGTCCACTCTTATATGAGTTGCTCCCTGTCCACTATTTTATGAGTTGCTCCCTGTCCACTCTTTTATGAGTTGCTCCCTGTCCACTCTTTTATTAGTTCCTCCCTGTCCACTCTTATATGAGTTGGACCTGTATACTCCTATATGAGTTCCTCCCTGTCCACTCTTATATGAGTTCATGCATGTCCACTCTTATTTGAGTCCCAGCATGTCACTCTTATATGAATTCCTGCATGTCCACTCTTATATGAGTTCTTCCCTGTCCACTCTTATATGAGTTCCTCCCTGTCAACTCTTATGAGTTCCTCCCTGTACACTGTTATATGAGTTCCTGCCTGTCCACTCTTATATGAGTTGCTGCCTGTCCACTCTTATATGAGTTCCTCCCTGTCCACTCTTATATGAGTTTCTCCCTGTTCACTCTTATATTAGTTCCTCCCTGTCCACTCTTATATTAGTTCCTCCCTGTACACTAATATATTAATTCCTCCCTGTCCTCTCTTATATGAGTTCCTCCCTGTCCACTCTTATATGAGTTGCTGCCTGTCCACTCGTATATGAGTTCCAGCCTGTCCACTCTTATGAGTTCCTCCATGTCCACTCTTATGAGTTCCTCCCTGTCCACTCTTATATGAGTTCCTGCCTGTCCACTCTTAAGAGTTCCAGCCTGTCCACTCTTATGAGTTCCAGCCTGTCCACTCTTATATGAGTTCCTCCCTGTCCACTCTTATATTAGTTCCTCCCTGTCCACTATTATATTAGTTCCTCCCTGTCCACTCTTATATTAGTTCCTCCCTGTCCACTCTTATATTAGTTCCTCCCTGTCCACTCTTATATTAGTTCCTCCATGTACACTCATATATTGGTTCCTCCCTGTCCTCTCTTATGAGTTCCTCGCTGTCCACTATTATATGAGTTGCTGCCTGTCCACTCGTATATGAGTTCCAGCCTGTCCACTCGTATATGATTTCCAGCCTGTCCACTCTTATATGAGTTCCTGCCTGACCACTCTTATGAGTTCCTCCATGTCCACTCTGATGAGTTCCTCCCTGTCCACTCTTATGAGTTCCTCCCTGTCCACTCTTATATGAGTTCCTCCGTGTCCACTCTTATATGAATTCCTGCATGTCCACTCTTATATGATTTCTTCCCTGTCCACTCTTATATGAGTTCCTCCCTGTCAACTCTTATGAGTTCCTCCCTGTACACAATGCTATATGAGTTCCTGCCTGTCCACTCTTATATGAGTTCCTGCCTGTCCACTCTTATATGAGTTCCTGCCTGTCCACTCTTATATGGGTTCCTCCCTGTTCACTCTTATATGAGTTCCTCCCTGTCCACTCTTATATGAGTTCCTCCCTGTCCACTCTTATATGAGTTCCTCCCTGTCCACTCTTATATGAGTTCCTCCCTGTCCACTCTTATATGAGATCCTCCCTGTCCACTCTTATATGAGTTCCTCCCTGTCCACTCTTATTTGAGTTCCTCCCTGTCCACTCTTATGAGTTCCTCCCTGTCCACTCTAATATGAGTTCCTCCCTGTCCACTCTAATACGAGTTCCTGCATGTCCACTCGCATATGAGTTCCTCACTGTTCACACTTATATGAGTTCCTGCCTGTCCACTCTTATATGAGTTCCTCTCTGTCCACTCTTATATGAGTTCCTCCCTGTCCACTCTTATATGAGTTCCTCCCTGTCCACTCTTATATGAGTTCCTGCGTGTCCACTCTTATATGAGTTCCTGCGTGTCCACTCTTATATGAGTTGCTCCCTGTCCACTCTTATATGAGTTGCTCCCTGTCCACTCTTTTATGAGTTGCTCCCTGTCCACTCTTTTATGAGTTGCTCCCTGTCCACTCTTTTATGAGTTGCTCCCTGTCCACTCTTATATGAGTTGCTGACTGTCCACTCTTATATGAGTTCCTGCCTGTCCACTCTTATATGAGTTCCTCCCTGTCCACTAGTATATGAGTTGCTGCCAGCCACTAGTATATGAGTTCATCCATGTCCACTCTTATATGAGTTGCTGTCTGTCCACTCTTATATGAGTTCCTCCCTGTCCACTCTTATATGAGTTGCTGCATGTCCACTCTTATATGAATTCATCCTTGTCCACTCTTATATTAGTTCCTCCCTGTCCACTCTTATATGAGTTCCTCACAGTCCACTCTTATATGAGTTCCTCATTGTCCACTCTTATATGAGTCCCTCATTTTCCACTCTTATATGAGTTCCTCCCAGTCCACTCTTATATGAGTTGTTGCCTGTCCACTATTATATGAGTCCCAGCCTGTCCACTCTTATATGAATTCCTGCATGTCCACTCTTATATGAGTTCTTCCCTGTCCACTGTTATATGAGTTCCAGCCTGTCCACTCTTATTTGAGATCCTCCCTGTCCACTTTTATATGAGTTCCAGCCTGTCCACTCTTATATGAGTTCCTCCCTGTCCACTCTTATATGAGTTCCTCCCTGTCCACTCTTATGAGTTCATCCCTGTCCACTCTAATATGAGTTGCTGACTGTCCACTCTTATATGAGTTCCTGCCTGTCCACTCTTATATGAGTTCCTCCCTGTCCACTAGTATATGAGTTGCTGCCTGCCACTAGTATATGAGTTCATCCATGTCCACTCTTATATGAGTTGCTGTCTGTCCACTCTTATATGAGTTCCTCCCTGACCACTCTTATATGAGTTGCTGACTGTCCACTCTTATATGAATTCCTGCCTGTCCACTCTTATGAGTTCCAGCCTGTCCACTCTTATATGAGTTCCTCCCTGTCCACTCTTATATTAGTTCCTCCCTGTCCACTCTTATATTAGTTCCTCCCTGTCCACTCTTATATTAGTTCCTCCCTGTCCACTCTTATATTAGTTCCTCCCTGTCCACTCTTATATTAGTTCCTCCATGTACACTCATATATTAGTTCCTCCCTGTCCTCTCTTATGAGTTCATCCCTGTCCACTATTATATGAGTTGCTGCATGTCCACTCGTATATGAGTTCCAGCCTGTCCACTCGTATATGAGTTCCAGCCTGTCCACTCTTATATGAGTTCCTGCATGTCCACTCTTATGAGTTCCTCCATGTCCACTCTTATGAGTTCCTCCCTGTCCACTCTTATGAGTTCCTCCCTGTCCACTCTTATTAGTTCCTCCCTGTCCACTCTTATATGAATTCCTGCATGTCCACTCTTATATGAGTTCTTCCCTGTCCACTCTTATATGAGTTCCTCCCTGTCAACTCTTATGAGTTCCTCCCTGTACACTGCTATATGAGTTCCTGCCTGTCCACTCTTATATGAGTTCCTGCCTGTCCACTCTTATATGAGTTCCTGCCTGTCCACTCTTATATGGGTTCCTCCCTGTTCACTCTTATATGAGTTCCTCCCTGTCCACTCTTATATGAGTTCCTCCCTGTCCACTCTTATATGAGTTCCTCCCTGTCCACTCTTATATGAGTTCCTCCCTGTCCACTCTTATATGAGTTCCTCCCTGTCCACTCTTATGAGTTCCTCCCTGTCCACTCTAATATGAGTTCCTCCCTGTCCATCTTATATGAGTTCCTCCCTGTTCACTCTAATATGAGTTCCTCCCTGTCCACTCTAATATGAGTTCCTGCATGTCCACTCGCATATGAGTTCCTCCCTGTCCATCTTATATGAGTTCCTCCCTGTCCACTCTAATATGAGTTCCTCCCTGTCCACTCTTATATGAGTTCCTCCCTGTCCACTCTTATGAGTTCCTCCCTGTCCACTCTAATATGGGTTCCTCCCTGTCCATCTTATATGAGTTCCTCCCTGTCCCCTCTAATATGAGTTCCTCCCTGTCCACTCTAATATGAGTTCCTCCCTGTCCACTCTAATATGAGTTCCTCCCTGTCTCCTCTAATATGAGTTCCTCCCTGTCCATTCTAATATGAGTTCCTGCCTGTCCACTCGCATATGAGTTCCTCCCTGTTCACTCTTATATGAGTTCCTGCCTGTCCACTCTTATATGAGTTCCTCTCTGTCCACTCTTATATGAGTTGCTCCCTGTCCACTCTTATATGAGTTCCTCCCTGTCCACTCTTATATGAGTTCCTGCGTGTCCACTCTTATATGAGTTCCTGCGTGTCCACTCTTATATGAGTTGCTCCCTGTCCACTCTTATATGAGTTGCTCCCTGTCCACTATTTTATGAGTTGCTCCCTGTTCACTCTTTTATGAGTTGCTCCCTGTCCACTCTTTTATGAGTTCCTCCCTGTCCACTCTTATATGAGTTGGACCTGTATACTCTTATATGAGTTCCTCCCTGTCCACTCTTATATGAGTTCATGCATGTCCACTCTTATTTGAGTCCCAGCCTGTCACTCTTATATGAATTCCTGCATGTCCACTCTTATATGAGTTCTTCCCTGTCCACTCTTATATGAGTTCCTCCCTGTCAACTCTTATGAGTTCCTCCCTGTACACTGTTATATGAGTTCCTGCCTGTCCACTCTTATATGAGTTGCTGCCTGTCCACTCTTATATGAGTTCCTCCCTGTCCACTCTTATATGAGTTCCTCCCTGTTCACTCTTATATTAGTTCCTCCCTGTCCACTCTTATATTAGTTCCTCCCTGTACACTAATATATTAATTCCTCCCTGTCCTCTCTTATATGAGTTCCTCCCTGTCCACTCTTATATGAGTTGCTGCCTGTCCACTCGTATATGAGTTCCAGCCTGTCCACTCTTATGAGTTCCTCCATGTCCACTCTTATGAGTTCCTCCCTGTCCACTCTTATATGAGTTCCTGCATGTCCACTCTTAAGAGTTCCAGCCTGTCCACTCTTATGAGTTCCAGCCTGTCCACTCTTATATGAGTTCCTCCCTGTCCACTCTTATATTAGTTCCTCCCTGTCCACTTTTATATTAGTTCCTCCCTGTCCACTCTTATATTAGTTCCTCCCTGTCCACTCTTATATTAGTTCCTCCCTGTCCACTCTTATATTAGTTCCTCCATGTACACTCATATATTGGTTCCTCCCTGTCCTCTCTTATGAGTTCCTCGCTGTCCACTATTATATGAGTTGCTGCCTGTCCACTCGTATATGAGTTCCAGCCTGTCCACTCGTATATGAGTTCCAGCCTGTCCACTCTTATATGAGTTCCTGCCTGACCACTCTTATGAGTTCCTCCATGTCCACTCTGATGAGTTCCTCCCTGTCCACTCTTATGAGTTCCTCCCTGTCCACTCTTATATGAGTTCCTCCGTGTCCACTCTTATATGAATTCCTGCATGTCCACTCTTATATGATTTCTTCCCTGTCCACTCTTATATGAGTTCCTCCCTGTCAACTCTTATGAGTTCCTCCCTGTACACTGCTATATGAGTTCCTGCCTGTCCACTCTTATATGAGTTCCTGCCTGTCCACTCTTATATGAGTTCCTGCCTGTCCACTCTTATATGGGTTCCTCCCTGTTCACTCTTATATGAGTTCCTCCCTGTCCACTCTTATATGAGTTCCACCCTGTCCACTCTTATATGAGTTCCTCCCAGTCCACTCTTATATGAGTTCCTCCCTGTCCACTCTTATATGAGTTCCTCCCAGTCCACTCTTATATGAGTTGTTGCCTGTCCACTATTATATGAGTCCCAGCCTGTCCACTCTTATATGAGTTCTTCCCTGTCCACTGTTATATGAGTTCCAGCCTGTCCACTCTTATTTGAGATCCTCCCTGTCCACTTTTATATGAGTTCCAGCCTGTCCACTCTTATATGAGTTCCTCCCTGTCCACTCTTATATGAGTTCCTCCCTGTCCACTCTTATGAGTTCATCCCTGTCCACTCTAATATGAGTTGCTGACTGTCCACTCTTATATGAGTTCCTGCCTGTCCACTCTTATATGAGTTCCTCCCTGTCCACTAGTATATGAGTTGCTGCCTGCCACTTGTATATGAGTTCATCCATGTCCACTCTTATATGAGTTGCTGTCTGTCCACTCTTATATGAGTTCCTCCCTGTCCACTCTTATATGAGTTGCTGACTGTCCACTCTTATATGAATTCCTGCCTGTCCACTCTTATGAGTTCCAGTCTGTCCACTCTTATATGAGTTCCTCCCTGTCCACTCTTATATTAGTTCCTCCCTGTCCACTCTTATATTAGTTCCTCCCTGTCCACTCTTATATTAGTTCCTCCCTGTCCACTCTTATATTAGTTCCTCCCTGTCCACTCTTATATTAGTTCCTCCATGTACACTCATATATTAGTTCCTCCCTGTCCTCTCTTATGAGTTCATCCCTGTCCACTATTATATGAGTTGCTGCCTGTCCACTCGTATATGAGTTCCAGCCTGTCCACTCTTATGAGTTCCTCCATGTCCACTCTTATGAGTTCCTCCCTGTCCACTCTTATGAGTTCCTCCCTGTCCACTCTTATTAGTTCCTCCCTGTCCACTCTTATATGAATTCCTGCATGTCCACTCTTATATGAGTTCTTCCCTGTCCACTCTTATATGAGTTCCTCCCTGTCAACTCTTATGAGTTCCACCCTGTACACTGCTATATGAGTTCCTGCCTGTCCACTCTTATATGAGTTCCTGCCTGTCCATTCTTATATGAGTTCCTGCCTGTCCACTCTTATATGGGTTCGTCCCTGTTCACTCTTATATGAGTTCCTCCCTGTCCACTCTTATATGAGTTCCTCCCTGTCCACTCTTATATGAGTTCCTCCCTGTCCACTCTTATATGAGTTCCTCCCTGTCCACTCTTATATGAGTTCCTCCCTGTCCACTCTTATGAGTTCCTCCCTGTCCACTCTAATATGAGTTCCTCCCTGTCCATCTTATATGAGTTCCTCCCTGTCCACTCTAATATGAGTTCCTCCCTGTCCACTCTAATATGAGTTCCTGCATGTCCACTCGCATATGAGTTCCTCCCTGTTCACTCTTATATGAGTTCCTGCCTGTCCACTCTTATATGAGTTCCTCTCTGTCCACTCTTATATGAGTTCCTCCCTGTCCACTCTTATATGAGTTCCTCCCTGTCCACTCTTATATGAGTTCCTGCGTGTCCACTCTTATATGAGTTCCTGCGTGTCCACTCTTATATGAGTTGCTCCCTGTCCACTCGTATATGAGTTGCTCCCAGTCCACTCTTTTATGAGTTGCTCCCTGTCCACTCTTTTATGAGTTGCTCCCTGTCCACTCTTTTATGAGTTGCTCCCTGTCCACTCTTATATGAGTTGCTGACTGTCCACTCTTATATGAGTTCATGCCTGTCCACTCTTATATGAGTTCCTCCCTGTCCACTAGTATATGAGTTGCTGCCTACCACTAGTATATGAGTTCATCCATGTCCACTCTTATATGAGTTGCTGTCTGTCCACTCTTATATGAGTTCCTCCCTGTCCACTCTTATATGAGTTGCTGCATGTCCACTCTTATATGAATTCATACTTGTCCACTCTTATATTAGTTCCTCCCTGTCCACTCTTATATGAGTTCCTCACAGTCCACTCTTATATGAGTTCCTCATTGTCCACTCTTATATGAGTCCCCCATTTTCCACTCTTATATGAGTTCCTCCCAGTCCGCTCTTATATGAGTTGTTGCCTGTCCACTATTATATGAGTCCCAGCCTGTCCACTCTTATATGAATTCCTGCATGTCCACTCTTATATGAGTTCTTCCCTGTCCACTGTTATATGAGTTCCTCCCTGTCCACTCTTATTTGAGATCCTCCCTGTCCACTTTGATATGAGTTCCAGCTTGTCCACTCTTATATGAGTTCCTCCCTGTCCACTCTTATGAGTTCCTCCCTGTCCACTCTAATATGAGTTGCTGACTGTTCACTCTTATATGAGTTCCTGCCTGTCCACTCTTATATGAGTTCCTCCCTGTCCACTAGTATATGAGTTGCTGCCTGCCACTAGTATATGAGTTCATCCATGTCCACTCTTATATGAGTTGCTGTCTGTCCACTCTTATTTGAGTTCCTCCCTGTCCACTCTTATATGAGTTGCTGACTGTCCACTCTTATATGAATTCCTGCCTGTCCACTCTTAAGAGTTCCAGCCTGTCCACTCTTATATGAGTTCCTCCCTGTCCACTCTTATATTAGTTCCTCCCTGTCCACTCTTATATTAGTTCCTCCCTGTCCACTCTTATATTAGTTCCTCCCTGTCCACTCTTATATTAGTTCCTCCCTGTCCACTCTTATATTAGTTCCTCCATGTACACTCATATATTAGTTCCTCCCTGTCCTCTCTTATGAGTTCATCCCTGTCCACTATTATATGAGTTGCTGCCTGTCCACTCGTATATGAGTTCCAGCCTGTCCACTCGTATATGAGTTCCAGCCTGTCCACTCTTATATGAGTTCCTGCCTGTCCACTCTTATGAGTTCCTCCATGTCCACTCTTATGAGTTCCTCCCTGTCCACTCTTATGAGTTCCTCCCTGTCCACTCTTATATGAGTTCTTCCCTGTCCACTCTTATATGAGTTCCTCCCTGTCAATTATTATGAGTTCCTCCCTGTACACTGCTATATGAGTTCCTGCCTGTCCACTCTTATATGAGTTCCTGCCTGTCCACTCTTATATGAGTTCCTGCCTGTCCACTCTTATATGGGTTCCTCCCTGTCCACTCTTATATGAGTTCCTCCCTGTCCACTCTTATATGAGTTCCTCCCTGTCCACTCTTATATGAGTTCCTCCCTGTCCACTCTTATGAGTTCCTCCCTGTCCACTCTAATATGAGTTCCTCCCTGTCCATCTTATATGAGTTCCTCCCTGTCCACTCTAATATGAGTTCCTCCCTGTCCACTCTAATATGAGTTCCTGCATGTCCACTCGCATATGAGTTCCTCCCTGTTCACTCTTATATGAGTTCCTGCCTGTCCACTCTTATATGAGTTCCTCTCTGTCCACTCTTATATGAGATCCTCCCTGTCCACTCTTATATGAGTTCCTCCCCGTCCACTCTTATATGAGTTCCTGCGTGTCCACTCTTATATGAGTTCCTGCGAGTCCACTCTTATATGAGTTGCTCCCTGTCCACTCGTATATGAGTTGCTCCCTGTCCACTCTTTTATGAGTTGCTCACTGTCCACTCTTTTATGAGTTGCTCCCTGTCCACTCTTTTATGAGTTGCTCCCTGTCCACTCTTATATGAGTTGCTGACTGTCCACTCTTATATGAGTTCCTGCCTGTCCACTCTTATATGAGTTCCTCCCTGTCCACTAGTATATGAGTTGCTGCAAGCCAATAGTATATGAGTTCATCCATGTCCACTCTTATATGAGTTGCTGTCTGTCCACTCTTATATGAGTTCCTCCCTGTCCACTCTTATATGAGTTGCTGCATGTCCACTCTTATATGAATTCATACTTGTCCACTCTTATATTAGTTCCTCCCTGTCCACTCTTATATGAGTTCCTCACAGTCCACTCTTATATGAGTTCCTCATTGTCCACTCTTATATGAGTCCCTCATTTTCCACTCTTATATGAGTTCCTCCCAGTCCACTCTTATATGAGTTGTTGCCTGTCCACTATTATATGAGTCCCAGCCTGTCCACTCTTATATGAATTCCTGCATGTCCACTCTTATATGAGTTCTTCCCTGTCCACTGTTATATGAGTTCCTCCCTGTCCACTCTTATTTGAGATCCTCCCTGTCCACTTTTATATGAGTTCCAGCTTGTCCACTCTTATATGAGTTCCTCCCTGTCCACTCTTATATGAGTTCCTCCCTGTCCACTCTTATGAGTTCCTCCCTGTCCACTCTAATATGAGTTGCTGACTGTCCACTCTTATATGAGTTCCTGCCTGTCCACTCTTATATGAGTTCCTCCCTGTCCACTAGTATATGAGTTGCTGCCTGCCACTAGTATATGAGTTCATCCATGTCCACTCTTATATGAGTTGCTGTCTGTCCACTCTTATTTGAGTTCCTCCCTGTCCACTCTTATATGAGTTGCTGACTGTCCACTCTTATATGAATTCCTGACTGTCCACTCTTAAGAGTTCCAGCCTGTCCACTCTTATATGAGTTCCTCCCTGTCCACTCTTATATTAGTTCCTCCCTGTCCACTCTTATATTAGTTCCTCCCTGTCCACTCTTATATTGGTTCCTCCCTGTCCACTCTTATATTAGTTCCTCCCTGTCCACTCTTATATTAGTTCCTCCATGTACACTCATATATTAGTTCCTCACTGTCCTCTCTTATGAGTTCATCCCTGTCCACTATTATATGAGTTGCTGCCTGTCCACTCGTATATGAGTTCCAGCCTGTCCACTCGTATATGAGTTCCAGCCTGTCCACTCTTATATGAGTTCCTGCCTGTCCACTCTTATGAGTTCCTCCATGTCCACTCTTATGAGTTCCTCCCTGTCCACTCTTATGAGTTCCTCCCTGTCCACTCTTATGAGTTCCTCCCTGTCCACTCTTATATGAATTCCTGCATGTCCACTCTTATATGAGTTCTTCCCTGTCCACTCTTATATGAGTTCCTCCCTGTCAACTCTTATGAGTTCCTCCCTGTACACTGCTATATGAGTTCCTGTCTGTCCACTCTTATATGAGTTCCTGCCTGTCCACTCTTATATGAGTTCCTGCCTGTCCACTCTTATATGGGTTCCTCCCTGTTCACTCTTATATGAGTTCCTCCCTGTCCACTCTTATATGAGTTCCTCCCTGTCCACTCTTATATGAGTTCCTCCCTGTCCACTCTTATATGAGTTCCTCCCTGTCCACTCTTATATGAGTTCCTCCCTGTCCACTCTTATGAGTTCCTCCCTGTCCACTCTAATATGAGTTCCTCCCTGTCCATCTTATATGAGTTCCTCCCTGTCCACTCTAATATGAGTTCCTCCCTGTCCACTCTAATATGAGTTCCTGCATGTCCACTCGCATATGAGTTCCTCCTTGTTCACTCTTATATGAGTTCCTGCCTGTCCACTCTTATATGAGTTCCTCTCTGTCCACTCTTATATGAGTTCCTCCCTGTCCACTCTTATATGAGTTCCTCCCTGTCCACTCTTATATGAGTTCCCGCGTGTCCACTCTTATATGAGTTCCTGCGTGTCCACTCCTATATGAGTTGCTCCCTGTCCACTCGTTTATGAGTTGCTCCCTGTCCACTCTTTTATGAGTTGCTCCCTGTCCACTCTTTTATAAGTTGCTCCCTGTCCACTCTTTTATGAGTTGCTCCCTGTCCACTCTTATATGAGTTGCTGACTGTCCACTCTTATATGAGTTCCTGCCTGTCCACTCTTATATGAGTTCCTCCCTGTCCACTAGTATATGAGTTGCTGCCTGCCACTAGTATATGAGTTCATCCATGTCCACTCTTATATGAGTTGCTGTCTGTCCACTCTTATATGAGTTCCTCCCTGTCCACTCTTATATGAGTTGCTGCATGTCCACTCTTATATGAATTCATACTTGTCCACTCTTATATTAGTTCCTCCCTGTCCACTCTTATATGAGTTCCTCACAGTCCACTCTTATATGAGTTCCTCATTGTCCACTCTTATATGAGTCCCTCATTTTCCACTCTTATATGAGTTCCTCCCAGTCCACTCTTATATGAGTTGTTGCCTGTCCACTATTATATGAGTCCCAGCCTGTCCACTCTTATATGAATTCCTGCATGTCCACTCTTATATGAGTTCTTCCCTGTCCACTGTTATATGAGTTCCTCCCTGTCCACTCTTATTTGAGATCCTCCCTGTCCACTTTTATATGAGTTCCAGCTTGTCCACTCTTATATGAGTTCCTCCCTGTCCACTCTTATATGAGTTCCTCCCTGTCCACTCTTATGA
Source organism: Siphonodentalium dalli (assembly GCA_032622095.1). Lineage (NCBI taxonomy): Eukaryota > Metazoa > Mollusca > Scaphopoda > Gadilida > Siphonodentaliidae > Siphonodentalium > Siphonodentalium dalli. The sequence continues at coordinate 61,977,244 of CP136068.1, forward strand.
GTTCCTCCCTGTCCACTCTAATATGAGTTGCTGACTGTCCACTCTTATATGAGTTCCTGCCTGTCCACTCTTATATGAGTTCCTCCCTGTCCACTAGTATATGAGTTGCTGCCTGCCACTAGTATATGAGTTCATCCATGTCCACTCTTATATGAGTTGCTGTCTGTCAACTCTTATTTGAGTTCCTCCCTGTCCACTCTTATATGAGTTGCTGACTGTCCACTCTTATATGAATTCCTGCCTGTCCACTCTTAAGAGTTCCAGCCTGTCCACTCTTATATGAGTTCCTCCCGGTCCACTCTTATATTAGTTCCTCCCTGTCCACTCTTATATTAGTTCCTCCCTGTCCACTCTTATATTAGTTTCTCCCTGTCCACTCTTATATTAGTTCCTCCATGTACACTCATATATTAGTTCCTCCCTGTCCTCTCTTATGAGTTCATCCCTGTCCACTATTATATGAGTTGCTGCCTGTCCACTCGTATATGAGTTCCAGCCTGTCCACTCGTATATGAGTTCCAGCCTGTCCACTCTTATATGAGTTCCTGCCTGTCCACTCTTATGAGTTCCTCCATGTCCACTCTTATGAGTTCCTCCCTGTCCACTCTTATGAGTTCCTCCCTGTCCACTCTTATGAGTTCCTCCCTGTCCACTCTTATATGAATTCCTGCATGACCACTCTTATATGAGTTCTTCCCTGTCCACTCTTATATGAGTTCCTCCCTGTCAACTCTTATGAGTTCCTCCCTGTACACTGCTATATGAGTTCCTGCCTGTCCACTCTTATATGAGTTCCTGCCTGTCCACTCTTATATGAGTTCCTGCCTGTCCACTATTATATGGGTTCCTCCCTGTTCACTCTTATATGAGTTCCTCCCTGTCCACTCTTATATGAGTTCCTCCCTGTCCACTCTTATATGAGTTCCTCCCCGTCCACTCTTATATGAGTTCCTCCCTGTCCACTCTTATATGAGTTCCTCCCTGTCCACTCTTATGAGTTCCTCCCTGTCCACTCTAATATGAGTTCCTCCCTGTCCATCTTATATGAGTTCCTCCCTGTCCACTCTAATATGAGTTCCTCCCTGTCCACTCTAATATGAGTTCCTGCATGTCCACTCTTATATGAGTTCCTCCCTGTTCACTCTTATATGAGTTCCTGCCTGTCCACTCTTATATGAGTTCCTCTCTGTCCACTCTTATATGAGTTCCTGCCTGTCCACTCTTATATGAGTTCCTCCCTGTCCACTCTTATATGAGTTCCTGCGTGTCCACTCTTATATGAGTTCCTGCGTGTCCACTCTTATATGAGTTGCTCCCTGTCCACTCGTATATGAGTTGCTCCCTGTCCACTCTTTTATGAGTTGCTCACTGTCCACTCTTTTATGAGTTGCTCCCTGTCCACTCTTTTATGAGTTGCTCCCTGTCCACTCTTATATGAGTTGCTGGCTGTCCACTCTTATATGAGTTCCTGCCTGTCCACTCTTATATGAGTTCCTCCCTGTCCACTAGTATATGAGTTGCTGCCTGCCACTAGTATATGAGTTCATCCATGTCCACTCTTATATGAGTTGCTGTCTGTCCACTCTTACATGAGTTCCTCCCTGTCCACTCTTATATGAGTTGATGCATGTCCACTCTTATATGAATTCATCCTTGTCCACTCTTATATTAGTTCCTCCCTGTCCACTCTTATATGAGTTCCTCACAGTCCACTCTTATATGAGTTCCTCATTGTCCACTCTTATATGAGTCCCTCATTGTCCACTCTTATATGAGTTCCTCCAAGTCCACTCTTATATGAGTTGTTGCCTGTCCACTATTATATGAGTCCCAGCCTGTCCACTGTTATATGAGTTCCTCCCTGTCCACTCTTATTTGAGATCCTCCCTGTCCACTCTTATTTGAGATCCTCCCTGTCCACTCTTATATGAGTTCCAGCCTGTCCACTCTTATATGAGTTCCTCCCTGTCCACTCTTATAAGAGTTCCTCCGTGTCCACTCTTATGAGTTCCTCCCTGTACACTCTAATATGAGTTGCTGACTGTCCACTCTTATATGAGTTCCTGCCTGTCCACTCTTATATGAGTTCCTCCCTGTCCACTAGTATATGAGTTGCTGCCTGCCACTAGTATATGAGTTCATCAATGTCCACTCTTATATGAGTTGCTGTCTGTCCACTCTTATATGAGTTCCTCCCTGTCCACTCTTATATGAGTTGCTGACTGTCCACTCTTATATGAATTCCTGCCTGTCCACTCTTATGAGTTCCAGCCTGTCCACTCTTATATGAGTTCCTCCCTGTCCACTCTTATATTAGTTCCTCCCTGTCCACTCTTATATTAGTTCCTCCCTGTCCACTCTTATATTAGTTCCTCCCTGTCCACTCTTATATTAGTTCCTCCCTGTCCACTCTTATATTAGTTCCTCCATGTACACTCATATATTAGTTCCTCCCTGTCCTCTCTTATGTGTTCCTCCCTGTCCACTATTATATGAGTTGCTGCCTGTCCACTCGTATATGAGTTCCAGCCTGTCCACTCGTATATGAGTTCCAGCCTGTCCACTCTTATATGAGTTCCTGCCAGTCCACTCTTATGAGTTCCTCCATGTCCACTCTTATGAGTTCCTCCCTGTCCAATCTTATGAGTTCCTCCCTGTCCACTCTTATGAGTTCCTCCCTGTCCACTCTTATATGAATTCCTGCATGTCCACTCTTATATGAGTTCTTCCCTGTCCACTCTTATATGAGTTCCTCCCTGTCAACTCGTATGAGTTCCTCCCTTTACACTGCTATTTGAGTTCCTGCCTGTCCACTCTTATATGAGTTCCTGCCTGTCCACTCTTATATGAGTTCTTCCCTGTCCACTCTTATATGAGTTCCTCCCTGTCAACTCTTATGAGTTCCTCCCTGTACACTGATATATGAGTTCCTGCCTGTCCACTCTTATATGAGTTCCTGCCTGTCCACTCTTATATGAGTTCCTGCCTGTCCACTATTATATGGGTTCCTCCCTGTTCACTCTTATATGAGTTCCTCCCTGTCCACTCTTATATGAGTTCCTCCCTGTCCACTCTTATATGAGTTCCTCCCGGTCCACTCTTATATTAGTTCCTCCCTGTCCACTCTTATATTAGTTCCTCCCTGTCCACTCTTATATTAGTTTCTCCCTGTCCACTCTTATATTAGTTCCTCCATGTACACTCATATATTAGTTCCTCCCTGTCCTCTCTTATGAGTTCATCCCTGTCCACTATTATATGAGTTGCTGCCTGTCCACTCGTATATGAGTTCCAGCCTGTCCACTCGTATATGAGTTCCAGCCTGTCCACTCTTATATGAGTTCCTGCCTGTCCACTCTTATGAGTTCCTCCATGTCCACTCTTATGAGTTCCTCCCTGTCCACTCTTATGAGTTCCTCCCTGTCCACTCTTATGAGTTCCTCCCTGTCCACTCTTATATGAATTCCTGCATGACCACTCTTATATGAGTTCTTCCCTGTCTACTCTTATATGAGTTCCTCCCTGTCAACTCTTATGAGTTCCTCCCTGTACACTGCTATATGAGTTCCTGCCTGTCCACTCTTATATGAGTTCCTGCCTGTCCACTCTTATATGAGTTCCTGCCTGTCCACTATTATATGGGTTCCTCCCTGTTCACTCTTATATGAGTTCCTCCCTGTCCACTCTTATATGAGTTCCTCCCTGTCCACTCTTATATGAGTTCCTCCCTGTCCACTCTTATATGAGTTCCTCCCTGTCCACTCTTATATGAGTTCCTCCCTGTCCACTCTTATGAGTTCCTCCCTGTCCACTCTAATATGAGTTCCTCCCTGTTCATCTTATATGAGTTCCTCCCTGTCCACTCTAATATGAGTTCCTCCCTGTCCACTCTAATATGAGTTCCTGCATGTCCACTCTTATATGAGTTCCTCCCTGTTCACTCTTATATGAGTTCCTGCCTGTCCACTCTTATATGAGTTCCTCTCTGTCCACTCTTATATGAGTTGCTGCCTGTCCACTCTTATATGAGTTCCTCCCTGTCCACTCTTATATGAGTTCCTGCGTGTCCACTCTTATATGAGTTCCTGCGTGTCCACTCTTATATGAGTTGCTCCCTGTCCACTCGTATATGAGTTGCTCCCTGTCCACTCTTTTATGAGTTGCTCACTGTCCACTCTTTTATGAGTTGCTCCCTGTCCACTCTTTTATGAGTTGCTCCCTGTCCACTCTTATATGAGTTGCTGACTGTCCACTCTTATATGAGTTCCTGCCTGTCCACTCTTATATGAGTTCCTCCCTGTCCACTAGTATATGAGTTGCTGCCTGCCACTAGTATATGAGTTCATCCATGTCCACTCTTATATGAGTTGCTGTCTGTCCACTCTTACATGAGTTCCTCCCTGTCCACTCTTATATGAGTTGATGCATGTCCACTCTTATATGAATTCATCCTTGTCCACTCTTATATTAGTTCCTCCCTGTCCACTCTTATATGAGTTCCTCACAGTCCACTCTTATATGAGTTACTCATTGTCCACTCTTATATGAGTCCCTCATTGTCCACTCTTATATGAGTTCCTCCCAGTCCACTCTTATATGAGTTGTTGCCTGTCCACTATTATATGAGTCCCAGCCTGTCCACTGTTATATGAGTTCCTCCCTGTCCACTCTTATTTGAGATCCTCCCTGTCCACTCTTATTTGAGATCCTCCCTGTCCACTCTTATATGAGTTCCTCCCTGTCCACTCTTATATGAGTTCCTCTCTGTCCACTCTTATGAGTTCCTCCCTGTACACTCTAATATGAGTTGCTGACTGTCCACTCTTATATGAGTTCCTGCCTGTCCACTCTTATATGAGTTCCTCCCTGTCCACTAGTATATGAGTTGCTGCCTGCCACTAGTATATGAGTTCATCAATGTCCACTCTTATATGAGTTGCTGTCTGTCCACTCTTATATGAGTTCCTCCCTGTCCACTCTTATATGAGTTGCTGACTGTCCACTCTTATATGAATTCCTGCCTGTCCACTCTTATGAGTTCCAACCTGTCCACTCTTATATGAGTTCCTCCCTGTCCACTCTTATATTAGTTCCTCCCTGTCCACTCTTATATTAGTTCCTCCCTGTCCACTCTTATATTAGTTCCTCCCTGTCCACTCTTATATTAGTTCCTCCCTGTCCACTCTTATATTAGTTCCTCCATGTACACTCATATATTAGTTCCTCCCTGTCCTCTCTTATGTGTTCCTCCCTGTCCACTATTATATGAGTTGCTGCCTGTCCACTCGTATATGAGTTCCAGCCTGTCCACTCGTATATGAGTTCCAGCCTGTCCACTCTTATATGAGTTCCTGCCAGTCCACTCTTATGAGTTCCTCCATGTCCACTCTTATGAGTTCCTCCCTGTCCATTCTTATGAGTTCCTCCCTGTCCACTCTTATGAGTTCCTCCCTGTCCACTCTTATATGAATTCCTGCATGTCCACTCTTATATGAGTTCTTCCCTGTCCACTCTTATATGAGTTCCTCCCTGTCAACTCGTATGAGTTCCTCCCTTTACACTGCTATTTGAGTTCCTGCCTGTCCACTCTTATATGAGTTCCTGCCTGTCCACTCTTATATGAGTTCTTCCCTGTCCACTCTTATATGAGTTCCTCCCTGTCAACTCTTATGAGTTCCTCCCTGTACACTGATATATGAGTTCCTGCCTGTCCACTCTTATATGAGTTCCTGCCTGTCCACTCTTATATGAGTTCCTGCCTGTCCACTATTATATGGGTTCCTCCCTGTTCACTCTTATATGAGTTCCTCCCTGTCCACTCTTATATGAGTTCCTCCCTGTCCACTCTTATATGAGTTCCTCCCTGTCCACTCTTATGAGTTCCTCCCTGTCCACTCTAATATGAGTTCCTCCCTGTCCATCTTATATGAGTTCCTCCCTGTCCACTCTTATATGAGTTCCTCCCTGTCCACTCTTATATGAGTTCCTCCCTGTCCAATCTTATATGAGTTCCTCCCTGTCCACTCTTATATGAGTTCCTCCCTGTCCACTCTTATGAGTTCCTCCCTGTCCACTCTAATATGAGTTCCTCCCTGTCCATCTTATATGAGTTCCTCCCTGTCCACTCTAATATGAGTTCCTCCCTGTCCACTCTAATATGAGTTCCTGCATGTCCACTCGCATATGAGTTCCTCCCTGTTCACTCTTATATGAGTTCCTGCCTGTCCACTCTTATATGAGTTCCTCTCTGTCCACTCTTATATGAGTTCCTCCCTGTCCACTCTTATATGAGTTCCTCCCTGTCCACTCTTATATGAGTTCCTGCGTGTCCACTCTTATATGAGTTCCTGCGTGTCCACTCTTATATGAGTTGCTCCCTGTCCACTTGTATATGAGTTGCTCCCTGTCCACTCTTTTATGAGTTGCTCACTGTCCACTCTTTTATGAGTTGCTCCCTGTCCACTCTTTTATGAGTTACTCCCTGTCCACTCTTATATGAGTTGCTGACTGTCCACTCTTATATGAGTTCCTGCCTGTCCACTCTTATATGAGTTCCTCCCTGTCCACTAGTATATGAGTTGCTGCCTGCCACTAGTATATGAGTTCATCCATGTCCACTCTTATATGAGTTGCTGTCTGTCCACTCTTACATGAGTTCCTCCCTGTCCACTCTTATATGAGTTGCTGCATGTCCACTCTTATATGAATTCATCCTTGTCCACTCTTATATTAGTTCCTCCCTGTCCACTCTTATATGAGTTCCTCACAGTCCACTCTTATATGAGTTCCTCATTGACCACTCTTATATGAGTCCCTCATTGTCCACTCTTATATGAGTTCCTCCCAGTCCACTCTTATATGAGTTGTTGCCTGTCCACTATTATATGAGTCCCAGCCTGTCCACTCTTATATGAGTTCTTCCCTGTCCACTGTTATATGAGTTCCTCCCTGTCCACTCTTATTTGAGATCCTCCCTGTCCACTCTTATATGAGTTCCAGCCTGTCCACTCTTATATGAGTTCCTTCCTGTCCACTCTTATATGAGTTCCTCCCTGTCCACTCTTATGAGTTCCTCCCTGTCCACTCTAATATGAGTTGCTGACTGTCCACTCTTATATGAGTTCCTGCCTGTCCACTCTTATATGAGTTCCTCCCTGTCCACTAGTATATGAGTTGCTGCCTGCCACTAGTATATGAGTTCATCCATGTCCACTCTTATATGAGTTGCTGTCTGTCCACTCTTATATGAGTTCCTCCCTGTCCACTCTTATATGAGTTGCTGACTGTCCACTCTTATATGAATTCCTGCCTGTCCACTCTTATGAGTTCCAGCCTGTCCACTCTTATATGAGTTCCTCCCTGTCCACTCTTATATTAGTTTCTCCCTGTCCACTCTTATATTAGTTCCTCCCTGTCCACTCTTATATTAGTTCCTCCCTGTCCACTCTTATATTAGTTCCTCCCTGTCCACTCTTATATTAGTTCCTCCATGTACACTCATATATTAGTTCCTCCCTGTCCTCTCTTATGAGTTCCTCCCTGTCCACTATTATATGAGTTGCTGCCTGTCCACTCGTATATGAGTTCCAGCCTGTCCACTCGTATATGAGTTCCAGCCTGTCCACTCTTATATGAGTTCCTGCCTGTCCACTCTTATGAGTTCCTCCATGTCCACTCTTATGAGTTCCTCCCTGTCCAATCTTATGAGTTCCTCCCTGTCCACTCTTATATGAATTCCTGCATGTCCACTCTTATATGAGTTCTTCCCTGTCCACTCTTATATGAGTTGCTCCCTGTCAACTATTATGAGTTTCTCCCTTTACACTGCTATATGAGTTCCTGCCTGTCCACTCTTATATGAGTTCCTGCCTGTCCACTCTTATATGAGTTCCTGCCTGTCCACTCTTATATGGGTTCCTCCCTGATCACTCTTATATGAGTTCCTCCCTGTCCACTCTTATATGAGTTCCCCCTGTCCACTCTTATATGAGTTCCTCCCTGTCCACTCTTATATGAGTTCCTCCCTGTCAACTCTTATATGAGTTCCTCCCTGTCCACTCTTATGAATTCCTCCCTGTCCACTCTAATATGAGTTCCTCCCTGTCCATCGTATATGAGTTCCTCCCTGTCCACTCTAATATGAGTTCCTCCCTGTCCACTCTAATATGAGTTCCTGCATGTCCACTCTCATATGAGTTCCTCCCTGTTCACTCTTATATGAGTTCCTGCCTGTCCACTCTTATATGAGTTCCTCTCTGTCCATTCTTATATGAGTTCCTCCCTGTCCACTCTTATATGAGTTCCTCCCTGTCCACTCTTATATGAGTTCCTGCGTGTCCACTCTTATATGAGTTCCTGCGTGTCCACTCTTATATGAGTTGCTCCCTGTCCACTCTTATATGAGTTGCTCCCTGTCCACTCTTTTATGAGTTGCTCCCTGTCCACTCTTTTATGAGTTGCTCCCTGTCCACTCTTTTATGAGTTGCTCCCTGTCCACTCTTATATGAGTTGCTGACTGTCCACTCTTATATGAGTTCCTGCCTGTCCACTCTTATATGAGTTCCTCCCTGTCCACGAGTATATGAGTTGCTGCCTGCCACTAGTATATGAGTTCATCCATGTCCACTCTTATATGAGTTGCTGTCTGTCCACTCTTACATGAGTTCCTCCCTGTCCACTCTTATATGAGTTGATGCATGTCCACTCTTATATGAATTCATCCTTGTCCACTCTTATATTAGTTCCTCCCTGTCCACTCTTATATGAGTTCCTCACAGTCCACTCTTATATGAGTTCCTCATTGTCCACTCTTATATGAGTCCCTCATTGTCCACTCTTATATGAGTTCCTCCCAGTCCACTCTTATATGAGTTGTTGCCTGTCCACTATTATATGAGTCCCAGCCTGTTCACTGTTATATGAGTTCCTCCCTGTCCACTCTTATTTGAGATCCTCCCTGTCCACTCTTATTTGAGATCCTCCCTGTCCACTCTTATATGAGTTCCTCCCTGTCCACTCTTATATGAGTTCCTCTCTGTCCACTCTTATGAGTTCCTCCCTGTACACTCTAATATGAGTTGCTGACTGTCCACTCTTATATGAGTTCCTGCCTGTCCACTCTTATATGAGTTCCTCCCTGTCCACTAGTATATGAGTTGCTGCCTGCCACTAGTATATGAGTTCATCAATGTCCACTCTTATATGAGTTGCTGTCTGTCCACTCTTATATGAGTTCCTCCCTGTCCACTCTTATATGAGTTGCTGACTGTCCACTCTTATATGAATTCCTGCCTGTCCACTCTTATGAGTTCCAACCTGTCCACTCTTATATGAGTTCCTCCCTGTCCACTCTTATATTAGTTCCTCCCTGTCCACTCTTATATTAGTTCCTCCCTGTCCACTCTTATATTAGTTCCTCCCTGTCCACTCTTATATTAGTTCCTCCCTGTCCACTCTTATATTAGTTCCTCCATGTACACTCATATATTAGTTCCTCCCTGTCCTCTCTTATGTGTTCCTCCCTGTCCACTATTATATGAGTTGCTGCCTGTCCACTCGTATATGAGTTCCAGCCTGTCCACTCGTATATGAGTTCCAGCCTGTCCACTCTTATATGAGTTCCTGCCAGTCCACTCTTATGAGTTCCTCCATGTCCACTCTTATGAGTTCCTCCCTGTCCAATCTTATGAGTTCCTCCCTGTCCACTCTTATGAGTTCCTCCCTGTCCACTCTTATATGAATTCCTGCATGTCCACTCTTATATGAGTTCTTCCCTGTCCACTCTTATATGAGTTCCTCCCTGTCAACTCGTATGAGTTCCTCCCTTTACACTGCTATTTGAGTTCCTGCCTGTCCACTCTTATATGAGTTCCTGCCTGTCCACTCTTATATGAGTTCTTCCCTGTCCACTCTTATATGAGTTCCTCCCTGTCAACTCTTATGAGTTCCTCCCTGTACACTGATATATGAGTTCCTGCCTGTCCACTCTTATATGAGTTCCTGCCTGTCCACTCTTATATGAGTTCCTGCCTGTCCACTATTATATGGGTTCCTCCCTGTTCACTCTTATATGAGTTCCTCCCTGTCCACTCTTATATGAGTTCCTCCCTGTCCACTCTTATATGAGTTCCTCCCTGTCCACTCTTATGAGTTCCTCCCTGTCCACTCTAATATGAGTTCCTCCCTGTCCATCTTATATGAGTTCCTCCCTGTCCACTCTTATATGAGTTCCTCCCTGTCCACTCTTATATGAGTTCCTCCCTGTCCAATCTTATATGAGTTCCTCCCTGTCCACTCTTATATGAGTTCCTCCCTGTCCACTCTTATGAGTTCCTCCCTGTCCACTCTAATATGAGTTCCTCCCTGTCCATCTTATATGAGTTCCTCCCTGTCCACTCTAATATGAGTTCCTCCCTGTCCACTCTAATATGAGTTCCTGCATGTCCACTCGCATATGAGTTCCTCCCTGTTCACTCTTATATGAGTTCCTGCCTGTCCACTCTTATATGAGTTCCTCTCTGTCCACTCTTATATGAGTTCCTCCCTGTCCACTCTTATATGAGTTCCTCCCTGTCCACTCTTATATGAGTTCCTGCGTGTCCACTCTTATATGAGTTCCTGCGTGTCCACTCTTATATGAGTTGCTCCCTGTCCACTTGTATATGAGTTGCTCCCTGTCCACTCTTTTATGAGTTGCTCACTGTCCACTCTTTTATGAGTTGCTCCCTGTCCACTCTTTTATGAGTTGCTCCCTGTCCACTCTTATATGAGTTGCTGACTGTCCACTCTTATATGAGTTCCTGCCTGTCCACTCTTATATGAGTTCCTCCCTGTCCACTAGTATATGAGTTGCTGCCTGCCACTAGTATATGAGTTCATCCATGTCCACTCTTATATGAGTTGCTGTCTGTCCACTCTTACATGAGTTCCTCCCTGTCCACTCTTATATGAGTTGCTGCATGTCCACTCTTATATGAATTCATCCTTGTCCACTCTTATATTAGTTCCTCCCTGTCCACTCTTATATGAGTTCCTCACAGTCCACTCTTATATGAGTTCCTCATTGACCACTCTTATATGAGTCCCTCATTGTCCACTCTTATATGAGTTCCTCCCAGTCCACTCTTATATGAGTTGTTGCCTGTCCACTATTATATGAGTCCCAGCCTGTCCACTCTTATATGAGTTCTTCCCTGTCCACTGTTATATGAGTTCCTCCCTGTCCACTCTTATTTGAGATCCTCCCTGTCCACTCTTATATGAGTTCCAGCCTGTCCACTCTTAGGGACCTTGTCCAATTCCGACGGAGTTTCCGTCGGTGATCGGAGCTTTTAATCGGAGTTTTAATCGGAGTTTTCTCCCTCATCATCGGAATTTCTTAGATCGGAGTTTTTTCTCCGATCAAGAACTCCGATCAATTCCGGTGAAAATTCCGATGAACTCTGAACAAAACTCCGATGAAATCAGAGTTTTTCTCCGATATGAAAACTACGATGTTAAAACTCCGATTTAATCAGATTTCATCGGAGTTTTCTCCGATATCAAAACGGCGATGTGATCTGAGTTTTGTGTAATAATTTCATTTTTATTTATGCCAAACTTCCTCTGAAAAGTTGAGAAAGTCACCAGAAAAAGTTGAACAGACGGTTCGTTTAGGGGGAAATCCTTGTGATGAAGGGAATACACATCCCATCTCCGATTATAATTTAAACTTTTGCGGAGAAAACTGGAAAAATCTAGCTTTAATATCGAGTAAATCATAACATTTTATTACGTGATTGTTGATTGCGTCATTTTCAGTTTGTCGCTTTCGCAAAACACGTTGTTTATTTATCTGGTTCGATGGTATTACTCGTCTCTTAAATATGAATAATCCCTACGATTCCCAATATCAATAAAAAATAAAAATAAATCCAACTTCCTTATTTGGGTGAGGCTTGATTCTGCCGTCACTGGATTGGTCCGGCTCTTCCATCAATTATACAGGCTCTTCCAATAACCTCCCGATTGATCCACTCTTCCGGTTTGCAACACAACACACACACGTGGTTTTGGAAGCTTGTTTAAAAGAATTAAAACTCTACACGTTTCATGTTTTGATTCCAAGTTATTAAATTGTCCATTGAATTCTTTATGCATATTATTCATACAGCACATATCTCCTAGAAACGCTCTGAAGGAAACGTAAAAAGGAATGGTTTCATAAAGGTAGTATCCCTTCAACACTAGCAATAGACTGTTCCAAAGTGAACGTGATAAAAAATTGAAATATATATTTGATAAAACTCTTTTGGCCCTAGAAATGTTCTCAAATAAAACTGTCATTTGATTTGATTTTTTCCCCTCATTCATCACAAGATCGAATAATATTTTATTTTAATACACTGAGTGAGCAATTTTGAGAATTCAATAAAGTTTTGATCGAAAAGTTCAACAACATTTTCGATTTTCTCTTCAGTTACACGTCCCAACGTCACGCCAATTCAGCCCAATATTGTGGGCACGGGGATTGCCTGGATTAGTACCCAAATAAATTATGTTGTTAAAGCGCATTAACAAATACATAATCTTGAGTATATTCTCCACACTATAATCGAAAAATACAAAGGAATGGACACATGACTCAATCCAAATTGTTTATTTAAAAAACACTCCCGCCAAGAAACCCCCACTGATGACGTGCGCAAAAAATATGTACCTACCGCAAACACGTGTTGTTGGAAATTGGGGCGCACAATGGGGACTCATTTATCATGGCTATATCTATTACCCATTCGGTAATTCACAAATGACATTCATTGCAAATTCAAACAGAATATATCTTAGATTTAGTATTACTATCAATTGACCATTTATCGAATGCTATCATTGAACTTATTGATCAGCTGATGACGATGAAAAAATCTAGGAACCTTGTCGACGTCATTGCAGCAATGATAAAATACTGTAGCACAAATTTATGTGCATCGGCCGTTTTGTTCTCTCGTTTGATTAATAAAATTAATGATTCTGCGCGCATTGACAATTATATAATCTTGAGTATATTCTCCACAATGTAATCTAAAAATACAAAGGAATGGACACATGATTCAATCCAAATGGTTTATTTAAAAAACACTCCCGCCAAGAAAGATCAAGAAACGCCCACTGATAACGATCGAGCACAGAAATTTGTACCTGCGAACACGTGGTGTTGGAATGTGGGGCGCACAATGGGGACTGTCATCTATCATGGCTATATAACTATTAGCCATTCGGTAATAAATAAATGACATTCATTGCAAATTCAAACATAATATATCTTAGCTTTAGTGTTAGTATCAATTGACCATTTATCGAGTGTTTCCGTTGAACTTATTGATCAGCTGATGACGATGAAAACACCTCGGACCTTGCCGGCGTCAGCGCAACAATAATAAAATACTGTATAGCACAAATGTGCATCGATCGGCCGTTTTGTTCTCTCGTTTGATTAATAAAATTATTATTCTCCGCGCATTAACACTGCCAAATACTCAAGTAAATTGGCCATATCATGATGTGAAAAATCAAAGAAATGACATTGTTTAACATTAGTTACTTTTATTTGAACACAAGAGTTCACGAGACAAACGCGGCTATTTTTAAATTGAAAGTGCGCATTAATTCCGAATAGTGCTGCATTTACCGCGAATTACTTAACGGCACTGTCTTGTCATTTTATATTGAATATGATTGCTCAAAATTTCACTAAGAGAAAGCACTTTTCTCGATCATAAGATACAATGTAGACACGAAAGAATTGTTTAATTTATTAATTGCACAAGATATGTGCGGTACGAATGTATTGACTGCAATGTCAAGGTCAAAAACCGGTGCGTTGTAAATTGAAGTAAACAAAAAAACACGTGCGTTGTAATCGATGGCACAATGTTGACTAGTTTGGACTAATAATGCAGTCAATTGTAACTGAATTTACACGTAACTATCCAAGAGTTGATAGGCCACTTGATGATTTATTTTATGTTTCATTTCACCACGTAGCCATGGCTTAAAACATTAATAAATCACTCAATTTCGTGATATGGTTTTCCGACAGAGAAATTGAAACTGAATGTCACATTGATCTGTTGATAAAACAAAACTTACCTTTCGTTTGTTTATTACATTTATTGTTATAAAATATAAATATAAAACCTACTAAATATTCACCATACTATCATGCTTGGGGAGGGGGATTCACAACTCTGAATTTTTTTTTACTCCTCTGAATTTTTTTTTACTCCCAGTCCCCATCCATACAGATGAACATAATTTCATAAATCAGGAGCCACATAACATTTAGTAATAATACATGTTTTTCCCCAAAAAACTTTGACGTCACCAGAAAGTTCTGTTGGCTGGAGGTAATATTACTGTTGGGTAAATGGTTAATATCGAAAGTAAACTAAATAAAAGTTAGCAAGACATCTTTTTGAAAGAAAAAAATGACGAAATATAGGAGCAGGCCTACTACAAATAAATCGCATCGTGTTACCTTGACCTTGATGATGCAATCGTGAAATTCGACACTGTCAACATAATTAGGCTATGTTCAACTTATCGAAATAATCAATGCAGCATTATAATTAGTAGTAATTACAGAAAACGAAATTAATGTAGAATATGAAAAGCAGCCCATGCACACATTTAATTGTCAGTTAAATGTTATGATTACTTCGCGTATTTATAACCTTTGCACTGCAGATTTGCATGGAATTTTCAATTCATATTTCCACACGCTCTTTATTTACCATATTACGATTCATCAAAAAGTATGGAATATTACTGCTAAATGTTGCTAAAACTTTACATGTACAGCAGGGACACCCCCCCCCCCCCATATGTCATGTTTCGAATTTCTATAGCCTACTCTTGACTAAAGGGTAGAGAATCGTGTAGATCGATCGATCGATCGATCTACCCCCCCCCCCCCCCCGAAACTGCATGACCATGCAGAATGTAGGCATAACAGCAAAATTTCCTGCTTAGGCTAAAGTTAAACCCACTGTGGATATATATTTTTCTTTCTACGGCTGTCTACTGGCGAGATTTGTTGTTTCCATGCATGTGCCGGTAAACAAAAATGCAATTGCCATGATTGCGTTATAAAGCACATCAAATGCTGCATGGACATCGCACATATTCCAATATAAATTTCGCCTAGGCTATGTATATTCGGAATATAGGCCTACGTGTACACAGGCCCGATATTTTTTTTAAGCTTGAGTTGTCCCATGTTTGAAATTGTTTTATAAATCCGTTCACTGTGTGAAATCTTCGAGACGTATTACTCTGCAATGCCACGTGTGTTGTTCCCAGAAACGTAAATATTGATGACCCCAATTCCGGGAATCGGGCTAAAAATAGAACATATACGACATCTCGTGTTAAGACTGCACTCGATTGTGCATGCATTAATTGTGTCGTCGGCGATTCGCGATTAAATACAAATCTTTTACATTTGCCATAATATATGTATTTCTTTATTTCCTCCATATTTAAAAGTCGGATGTATTTAAACATATTACAAACACAATTAAGCTTTGAATATAGTAGCCGCTGCATGCAACGCCGAAATAAATCTTAGAATTTAATCAATTGATGGATCTGTTCTATTTTTAGAAAGTGAAAGTAGCCGCTTGCATTAAGGCCTACTATACATATTTGGGTATGCTCCCCGTGAATTTATTTATTGATTTTGAAGATTTCCCGATGGGTGGGGTGTATTGTCCAGGTAAAATACCGATATTGTACGTAGCACCCACTGATCACCACAGTATATAACATATAATAGTTCTACGACACGTGCCCCCTGATACTTTTAAAACTTTATACTAACGATTTCTCATGCTAGGAAACTATTAAATCAATAATAAAGATAGGCATATAAAACATAAAATCGCGATAAAAGTCCGGAGTAATCCCGATACAGAAACTTTCCAAACAACATGCGTTGTTTTCGGAATATGATACTCCGAAATGAAAGTAAACTCCGATAGAATCCCGATAGACTATGTAAATATTCCGATAATTTCCCGAAAAACGTTGCGTCATTTCCCGATAATTTCCCGATAACTGTATATATAACTATCGGTATCCTATCGGGAAATCTATCGGGATCCCGATAGTAGTTTTGAGATGACCCCTTACATGTCTTTCTCCGTTGTGTCTGGTATATATATAAACAATATACACGAAGAACCGAAACGACGATTTATTAAAAGCTCCTACGAAAATTCACGGGATCGGAGTTTTCCAAAACATACCGCACTTGAAGAACGGGAACTCCGATATAAAACTCCGATTGAATCGGATGATTTTACCGACGACACAGCGAAAAATCTCCGACGGAATCGGAGTTTTATACCGATACAAAAACTCCGATTGCCATCGGTATCGGAGATCGGAAATATCCATCGGAAACTCCGATTCCGACGGAAACTCCGTCGGAATTGGACAAGCTCCCTTATATGAGTTCCTCCCTGTCCACTCTTATATGAGTTCCTCCCTGTCCACTCTTATGAGTTCCTCCCTGTCCACTCTAATATGAGTTGCTGACTGTCCACTCTTATATGAGTTCCTGCCTGTCCACTCTTATATGAGTTCCTCCCTGTCCACTAGTATATGAGTTGCTGCCTGCCACTAGTATATGAGTTCATCCATGTCCACTCTTATATGAGTTGCTGTCTGTCCACTCTTATATGAGTTCCTCCCTGTCCACTCTTATATGAGTTGCTGACTGTCCACTCTTATATGAATTCCTGCCTGTCCACTCTTATGAGTTCCAGCCTGTCCACTCTTATATGAGTTCCTCCCTGTCCACTCTTATATTAGTTTCTCCCTGTCCACTCTTATATTAGTTCCTCCCTGTCCACTCTTATATTAGTTCCTCCCTGTCCACTCTTATATTAGTTCCTCCCTGTCCACTCTTATATTAGTTCCTCCATGTACACTCATATATTAGTTCCTCCCTGTCCTCTCTTATGAGTTCCTCCCTGTCCACTATTATATGAGTTGCTGCCTGTCCACTCGTATATGAGTTCCAGCCTGTCCACTCGTATATGAGTTCCAGCCTGTCCACTCTTATATGAGTTCCTGCCTGTCCACTCTTATGAGTTCCTCCATGTCCACTCTTATGAGTTCCTCCCTGTCCAATCTTATGAGTTCCTCCCTGTCCACTCTTATGAGTTCCTCCCTGTCCACTCTTATATGAATTCCTGCATGTCCACTCTTATATGAGTTCTTCCCTGTCCACTCTTATATGAGTTGCTCCCTGTCAACTCTTATGAGTTTCTCCCTTTACACTGCTATATGAGTTCCTGCCTGTCCACTCTTATATGAGTTCCTGCCTGTCCACTCTTATATGAGTTCCTGCCTGTCCACTCTTATATGGGTTCCTCCCTGATCACTCTTATATGAGTTCCTCCCTGTCCACTCTTATATGAGTTCCCCCTGTCCACTCTTATATGAGTTCCTCCCTGTCCACTCTTATATGAGTTCCTCCCTGTCAACTCTTATATGAGTTCCTCCCTGTCCACTCTTATGAATTCCTCCCTGTCCACTCTAATATGAGTTCCTCCCTGTCCATCGTATATGAGTTCCTCCCTGTCCACTCTAATATGAGTTCCTCCCTGTCCACTCTAATATGAGTTCCTGCATGTCCACTCTCATATGAGTTCCTCCCTGTTCACTCTTATATGAGTTCCTGCCTGTCCACTCTTATATGAGTTCCTCTCTGTCCATTCTTATATGAGTTCCTCCCTGTCCACTCTTATATGAGTTCCTCCCTGTCCACTCTTATATGAGTTCCTGCGTGTCCACTCTTATATGAGTTCCTGCGTGTCCACTCTTATATGAGTTGCTCCCTGTCCACTCTTATATGAGTTGCTCCCTGTCCACTCTTTTATGAGTTGCTCCCTGTCCACTCTTTTATGAGTTGCTCCCTGTCCACTCTTTTATGAGTTGCTCCCTGTCCACTCTTATATGAGTTGCTGACTGTCCACTCTTATATGAGTTCCTGCCTGTCCACTCTTATATGAGTTCCTCCCTGTCCACGAGTATATGAGTTGCTGCCTGCCACTAGTATATGAGTTCATCCATGTCCACTCTTATATGAGTTGCTGTCTGTCCACTCTTATATGAGTTCCTCCCTGTCCACTCTTATATGAGTTGCTGCATGTCCACTCTTATATGAATTCATCCTTGTCCACTCTTATATTAGTTCCTCCCTGTCCACTCTTATATGAGTTTTTCACAGTCCACTCTTATATGAGTTCCTCATTGTCCACTCTTATATGAGTCCCTCATTGTCCACTCTTATATGAGTTCCTCCCAGTCCACTCTTATATGAGTTGTTGCCTGTCCACTCTTATATGAGTTCCTCCCTCTCCACTCTTATATGAGTTCCTCCCTGTCCACTCTTATGAGTTCCTCCCTGTCCACTCTTATATGAGTTCCTCCCAGTCCACTCTTTTATGATTTGCTCCCTGTCCACTCTTTTATGAGTTGCTCCCTGTCCACTCTTTTATGAGTTGCTCCCTGTCCACTCTTATATGAGTTGCTGACTGTCCACTCTTATATGAGTTCCTGCCTGTCCACTCTTATATGAGTTCCTCCCTGTACACTAGTAATTGATTTACTGCCTGCCACTAGTATATGAGTTCATCCATGTCCACTCTTATATGAGTTGCTGTCTGTCCACTCTTATATGAGTTCCTCCCAGTCCACTCTTATATGAGTTCCTCCCTGTCCACTCTTATATGAGTTCCTCCCTGTCCACTCTTATGAGTTCCTCCCTGTCCACTCTTATATGAGTTCCTCCGTGTCCACTCTTATATGAGTTCCTCCGTGTCCACTCTTTTATGAGTTGCTCCCTGTCCACTCTTTTATGAGTTGCTCCCTGTCCACTCTTATGAGTTCCTCCCTGTCCACTCTTATGAGTTGCTCCCTGTCCACTCTTATGAGTTCCTCCCTGTCCACTCTTATATGAATTCCTGCATGTCCACTCTTATATGAGTTCTTCCCTGTCCACTCTTATGAGTTCCTCCCTGTCCACTCTTATGAGTTCCTCCTTGTCCACTCTTATGAGTTCCTCCCTGTCCACTCTTATATGAATTCCTGCATGTCCACTCTTACATGAGTTCTTCCCTGTCCACTCTTATATGAGTTCCTCCCTGTCAACTCTTATGAGTTCCTCCCTGTACACTGCTATATGAGTTACTCCCTGCCCACTCTTATATGAGTTCCTGCGTGTCCACTCTTGTATGAGTTCCTGCGTGTCCACTCTTATATGAGTTGCTCCCTGTCCACTCTTATATGAGTTGCTCCCTGTCCACTCTTTTATGAGTTGCTCCCTGTCCACTCTTTTATGAGTTGCTCCCTGTCCACTCTTTTATGAGTTGCTCCCTGTCCACTCTTTTATGAGTTGCTCCCTGTCCACTCTTTTATGAGTTGCTCCCTGTCCACTCTTATATGAGTTGCTGACTGTCCACTCTTATATGAGTTCCTGCCTGTCCACTCTTATATGAGTTCCTCCCTGTCCACGAGTATATGAGTTGCTGCCTGCCACTAGTATATGAGTTCATCCATGTCCACTCTTATATGAGTTGCTGTCTGTCCACTCTTATATGAGTTCCTACCTGTCCACTCTTATATGAGTTGCTGCATGTCCACTCTTATATGAATTCATCCTTGTCCACTCTTATATTAGTTCCTCCCTGTCCACTCTTATATGAGTTCCTCACAGTCCACTCTTATATGAGTTCCTCATTGTCCACTCTTATATGAGTCCCTCCCAGCCCACTCTAATATGAGTTCCTCCCAGTCCACTCTAATATGAGTTGTTGCCTGTCCACTCTTATATGAGTTCCTCCCTGTCCACTCTTATATGAGTTCCTCCCTGTCCACTCTTATGAGTTCCTCCCTGTCCACTCTTATATGAGTTGCTCCCTGTCCACTCTTTTATGAGTTGATCCCTGTCCACTCTTTTATGAGTTGCTCCCTGTCCACTCTTTTATGAGTTGCTCCCTGTCCACTCTTATATGAGTTGCTGACTGTCCACTCTTATATGAGTTCCTGCCTGTCCACTCTTATATGAGTTCCGCCCTGTCCACTAGTATATGAGTTGCTGCCTGCCACTAGAATATGAGTTCATCCATGTCCACTCTTATATGAGTTGCTGTCTGTCCACTCTTATATGAGTTCCTCCCAGTCCACTCTTATATGAGTTCCTCCCTGTCCACTCTTATATGAGTTCCTCCCTGTCCACTCTTATGAGTTCCTCCCTGTCCACTCTTATATGAGTTCCTCCCTGTCCACTCTTTTATGAGTTGCTCCCTGTCCACTCTTTTATGAGTTGCTCCCTGTCCACTCTTTTATGAGTTGCTCCCTGTCCACTCTTATATGAGTTCCTTCCTGTCCACTCTTATATGAGTTCCTTCCTGTCCACTCTTATATGAGTTCCTCCCTGTCCACTAGTATATGAGTTGCTGCCTGCCACTAGTATATGAGTTCCTCCCTGTCCACTCTTATATGAGTTGCTGCATGTCCACTCTTATATGAATTCATCCCTGTCCACTCTTATATTAGTTCCTCCCTGTCCACTCTTATATGAGTTCCTCACAGTCCACTATTATATGAGTTCCTCATTGTCCACTCTTATATGAGTCGCTCATTTTCCACTCTCATATGAGTTCCTCCCAGTCCACTCTTATATGAGTTCCTGCCTGTCCACTCTTATATGAGTTCATGCCTGTCCACTCTTATATGGGTTCCTCCCTGTTCACTCTTATATGAGTTCCTCCCTGTCCACTCTTATATGAGTTCCTCCCTGTCCACTCTTATATGAGTTCCTCCCTGTCCACTCTTATATGAGTTCCTCCCTGTCCACTCTTATATGAGTTCCTCCCTGTCTACTCTTATGAGTTCCTCCCTGTCCACTCTAATATGAGTTCCTCCCTGTCCATCTTATATGAGTTCCTCCCTGTCCACTCTAATATGAGTTCCTCCCTGTCCACTGTAATATGAGTTCCTGCATGTCCTCTCGCGTATGAGTTCCTTCCTGTTCACTCTTATATGAGTTCCTGCCTGTCCACTCTTATATGAGTTCCTCTCTGTCCACTCTTATATGAGTTCCTCCCTGTCCACTCTTATATGAGTTCCTCCCTGTCCACTCTTATATGAGTTCCTGCGTGTCCACTCTTATATGAGTTCCTGCGTGTCCACTCGTATATGAGTTGCTCCCTGTCCACTCGTATATGAGTTGCTCCCTGTCCACTCTTTTATGAGTTGCTCCCTGTCCACTATGTTATGAGTTGCTCCCTGTCCACTCTTTTATGAGTTGCTCCCTGTCCACTCTTATATGAGTTGCTGACTGTCCACTCTTATATGAGTTCCTGCCTGTCCACTCTTATATGAGTTCCTCCCTGTCCACTAGTATATGAGTTGCTGCCTGCCACTAGTATATGAGTTCATCCATGTCCACTCTTATATGAGTTGCTGTCTGTCCACTCTTATATGAGTTCCTCCCTGTCCACTCTTATATGAGTTGCTGCATGTCCACTCTTATATGAATTCATCCTTGTCCACTCTTATATTAGTTCCTCCCTGTCCACTCTTATATGAGTTCCTCACAGTCCACTCTTATATGAGTTCCTCATTGTCCACTCTTATATGAGTCCCTCATTGTCCACTCTTATATGATTTCCTCCCAGTCCACTCTTATATGAGTTGTTGCCTGTCCACTATTATATGAGTCCCAGCCTGTCCACTCTTATATGAATTCCTGCATGTCCACTCTTATATGAGTTCTTCCCTGTCCACTGTTATATGAGTTCCTCCCTGTCCACTCTTATATGAGTTGCTGACTGTCCACTCTTATATGAGTTCCTGCCTGTCCACTCTTATATGAGTTCCTCCCTGTCCACTAGTATATGAGTTGCTGCCTGCCACTAGTATATTAGTTCATCCATGTCCACTCTTATATGAGTTGCTGTCTGTCCACTCTTATATGAGTTCCTCCCAGTCCACTCTTATATGAGTTCCTCCCTGTCCACTCTTATATGAGTTCCTCCCTGTCCACTCTTATGAGTTCCTCCCTGTCCAATCTTATATGAGTTCCTCCCTGTCCTCTCTTTTATGAGTTGCTCCCTGTCCACTCTTTTATGAGTTGCTCCCTGTCCACTCTTTTATGAGTTGCTCCCTGTCCACTCTTATATGAGTTGCTGACTGTCCACTCTTATATGAGTTCCTTCCTGTCCACTCTTATATGAGTTCCTCCCTGTCCACTAGTATATGAGTTGCTGCCTGCCACTAGTATATGAGTTCATCCATGTCCACTCTTATATGAGTTGCTGTCTGTCCACTCTTATATGAGTTCCTCCCTGTCCACTCTTATATGAGTTGCTGCATGTCCACTCTTATATTAATTCATCCTTGTCCACTCTTATATTAGTTCCTCCCTGTCCACTCTTATATGAGTTCCTCACAGTCCACTCTTATATGAGTTCCTCATTGTCCACTCTTATATGAGTCCCACATTTTCCACTCTTATATGAGTTCCTCACAGTCCACTCTTATATGAGTTCCTGCCTGTCCACTCTTATATGAGTTCCTGCCTGTCCACTCTTATATGGGTTCCTCCCTGTTCACTCTTATATGAGTTCCTCCCTGTCCACTCTTATATGAGTTCCTCCCTGTCCACTCTTATATGAGTTCCTCCCTGTCCACTCTTATATGAGTTCCTCCCTGTCCACTCTTATATGAGTTCCTCCCTGTCCACTCTTATGAGTTCCTCCATTTTCACTCTAATATGAGTTCCTCCCTGTCCATCTTATATGAGTTCCTCCCTGTCCACTCTAATATGAGTTCCTCCCTGTCCCCTCTAATATGAGTTCCTGCATGTCCACTCGCATATGAGTTCCTCCTGTTCACTCTTATATGAGTTCCTGCCTGTCCACTCTTATATGAGTTCCTCTCTGTCCACTCTTATATGAGTTCCTCCCTGTCCACTCTTATATGAGTTCCTCCCCGTCCACTCTTATATGAGTTCCTGCGTGTCCACTCTTATATGAGTTCATGCGTGTCCACTCTTATATGAGTTGCTCCCTGTCCACTCGTATATGAGTTGCTCCCTGTCCACTCTTTTATGAGTTGCTCCCTGTCCACTATTTTATGAGTTGCTCCCTGTCCACTCTTTTATGAGTTGCTCCCTGTCCACTCTTATATGAGTTGCTGACTGTCCACTCTTATATGAGTTCCTGCCTGTCCACTCTTATATGAGTTCCTCCCTGTCCACTAGTATATGAGTTGCTGCCTGCCACTAGTATATGAGTTCATCCATGTCCACTCTTATATGAGTTCATCCATGTCCACTCTTATATGAGTTCCTCCCTGTCCACTCTTATATGAGTTGCTGCATGTCCACTCTTATATGAATTCATCCTTGTCCACTCTTATATTAGTTCCTCCCTGTCCACTCTTATATGAGTTCCTCACAGTCCACTCTTATATGAGTTCCTCATTGTCCACTCTTATATGAGTCCCTCATTGTCCACTCTTATATGAGTTCCTCCAAGTCCACTCTTATACTAGTTCTTCCCTGTCCACTGTTATATGAGTTCCTCCCTGTCCACTCGTATTTGAGATCCTCCCTGTCCACTCTTATATGAGTTCCAGCCTGTCCACTCTTATATGAGTTCCTCCCTGTCCACTCTTATATGAGTTCCTCCCTGTCCACTCTTATGAGTTCCTCCCTGTCCACTCTAATATGAGTTGCTGACTGTCCACTCTTATATGAGTTCCTGCCTGTCCACTCTTATATGAGTTCCTCCCTGTCCACTAGTATATGAGTTGCTGCCTGCCACTAGTATATGAGTTCATCCATGTCCACTCTTATATGAGTTGCTGTCTGTCCACTCTTAAATGAGTTCCTCCCTGTCCACTTTTATATGAGTTGCTGACTGTCCACTCTTATATGAATTCCTGCCTGTCCACTCTTATGAGTTCCAGCCTGTCCACTCTTATATGAGTTCCTCCCTGTCCACTCTTATATTAGTTCCTCCCTGTCCACTCTTATATTAGTTCCTCCCTGTCCACTCTTATATTAGTTCCTCCCTGTCCACTCTTATATTAGTTACTCCCGGTCCACTCTTATATTAGTTCCTCCATGTATACTCATATATTAGTTCCTCCATGTCCTCTCTTATGAGTTCCTCCCTGTCCACTATTATATGAGTTGCTGCCTGTCCACTCGTATATGAGTTCCAGCATGTCCACTCGTATATGAGTTCCAGCCTGTCCACTCTTATATGAGTTCCTGCCTGTCCACTCTTATATGAGTTCCTCCCTGTCCACTCTTATGAGTTCCTCCCTGTCCACTCTTATATGAGTTCCTCCCTGTCCACTCTTTTATGAGTTCCTCCCTGTCCACTCTTTTATGAGTTGCTCCCTGTCCACTCTTATGAGTTCCTCCCTGTCCACTCTTATGAGTTCCTCCCTGTCCACTCTTATGAGTTCCTCCCTGTCCACTCTTATATGAATTCCTGCATGTCCACTCTTATATGAGTTCTTCCCTGTCCACTCTTATGAGTTCCTCCCTGTCCACTCTTATGAGTTCCTCCTTGTCCACTCTTATGAGTTCCTCCCTGTCCACTCTTATATGAATTCCTGCATGTCCACTCTTATATGAGTTCTTCCCTGTCCTCTCTTATATGAGTTCCTCCCTGTCAACTCTTATGAGTTCCTCCCTGTACACTGCTATATGAGTTCCTGCCTGTCCACTCTTATATGAGTTCCTGCCTGTCCACTCTTATATGAGTTCCTGCCTGTCCACTCTTATATGTGTTCCTCCCTGTTCACTCTTATATGAGTTCCTCCCTGTCCACTCTTATATGAGTTCCTCCCTGTCCACTCTTATATGAGTTCCTCCCTGTCCACTCTTATATGAGTTCCTCCCTGTCAACTCTTATATGAGTTCCTCCCTGTCCACTCTTATGAGTTCCTCCCTGTCCACTCTAATATGAGTTCCTCCCTGTCCATCTTATATGAGTTCCTCCCTGTCCACTCTAATATTAGTTCCTCCATGTCCACTCTAATATGAGTTCCTGCATGTCCACTCGCATATGAGTTCCTCCCAGTCCACTCTTATATGAGTTCCTGCCTGTCCACTCTTATATGAGTTCCTGCCTGTCCACTCTTATATGGGTTCCTCCCTGTTCACTCTTATATGAGTTCCTCCCTGTACACTCTTATGTGAGTTCCTCCCTGTCCACTCTTATATGAGTTTCTCCCTGTCCACTCTTATGAGTTCCTCCCTGTCCACTCTAATATGAGTTCCTCCCTGTCCATCTTATATGAGTTCCTCCCTGTCCACTCTAATATGAGTTCCTCCCTGTCCACTCTAATATGAGTTCCTGCATGTCCACTCGCATATGAGTTCCTCCCTGTTCACTCTTATATGAGTTCCTGCCTGTCCACTCTTATATGAGTTCCTCTCTGTCCACTCTTATATGAGTTCCTCCCTGTCCACTCTTATATGAGTTCCTCCCTGTCCACTCTTATATGAGTTCCTGCGTGTCCACTCTTATATGAGTTCCTGCGTGTCCACTCGTATATGAGTTGCTCCCTGTCCACTCGTATATGAGTTTCTCCCTGTCCACTCTTTTATGAGTTGCTCCCTGTCCACTCTTTTATGAGTTGCTCCCTGTCCACTCTTTTATGAGTTGCTCCCTGTCCACTCTTATATGAGTTGCTGACTGTCCACTCTTATATGAGTTCCTGCCTGTCCACTCTTATATGAGTTCCTCCCTGTCCACTAGTATATGAGTTGCTGCCTGCCACTAGTATATGAGTTCATCCATGTCCACTCTTATATGAGTTGCTGTCTGTCCACTCTTATATGAGTTCCTCCCTGTCCACTCTTATATGAGTTGCTGCATGTCCACTCTTATATGAATTCATCCTTGTCCACTCTTATATTAGTTCCTCCCTGTCCACTCTTATATGAGTTACTCACAGTCCACTCTTATATGAGTTCCTCATTGTCCACTCTTATATGAGTCCCTCATTTCCACTCTTATATGAGTTCCTCCCAGTCCACTCTTATATGAGTTGTTGCCTGTCCACTATTATATGAGTCCCAGCCTGTCCACTCTTATATGAATTCCTGCATGTCCACTCTTATATGAGTTCTTCCCTGTCCACTGTTATATGAGTTCCTCCCTGTCCACTCTTATTTGAGATCCTCCCTGTCCACTTTTATATGAGTTCCAGCTTGTCCACTCTTATATGAGTTCCTCCCTGTCCACTCTTATGAGTTCCTCCCTGTCCACTCTAATATGAGTTGCTGACTGTCCACTCTTATATGAGTTCCTGCCTGTCCACTCTTATATGAGTTCCTCCCTGTCCACTAGTATATGAGTTGCTGCCTGCCACTAGTATATGAGTTCATCCATGTCCACTCTTATATGAGTTGCTATCTGTCCACTCTTATATGAGTTCCTCCCTGTCCACTCTTATATGAGTTGCTGACTGTCCACTCTTATATGAATTCCTGCCTGTCCACTCTTATGAGTTCCAGCCTGTCCACTCTTATATGAGTTCCTCACTGTCCACTCTTATATTAGTTCCTCCCTGTCCACTCTTATATTAGTTCCTCCCTGTCCACTCTTATATTAGTTCCTCCCTGTCCACTCTTATATTAGTTCCTCCCTGTCCACTCTTATATTAGTTCCTCCATGTACACTCATATATTAGTTCCTCCCTGTTCTCTCTTATGAGTTCATCCCTGTCCACTATTATATGAGTTGCTGCCTGTCCACTCGTATATGAGTTCCAGCCTGTCCACTCGTATACGAGTTCCAGCCTGTCCACTCTTATGTGAGTTCCTGCCTGTCCACTCTTATGAGTTCCTCCATGTCCACTCTTATATGAGTTCCTCCCTGTCCACTCTTATGAGTTCCTCCCTGTCCACTCTAATATGAGTTCCTCCCTGTCCATCTTATATGAGTTCCTCCCTGTCCACTCTAATATTAGTTCCTCCCTGTCCACTCTAATATGAGTTCCTGCATGTCCACCCGCATATCAGTTCCTCCCTGTTCACTCTTATATTAGTTCCTCCCTGTCCACTCTTATATTAGTTCCTCCATGTACACTCATATATTAGTTCCTCCCTGTCCTCTCTTATGAGTTCATCCCTGTCCACTATTATATGAGTTGCTGCCTGTCCACTCGTATATGAGTTCCAGCCTGTCCACTCATATATGAGTTCCAGCCTGTCCACTCTTATATGAGTTCCTGCCTGTCCACTCTTATGAGTTCCTCCATGTCCACTCTTATATGAGTTCCTCCCTGTCAACTCTTATATGAGTTCCTCCCTGTCCACTCTTATGAGTTCCGCCCTGTCCACTCTAATATGAGTTCCTCCCTGTCCATCTTATATGAGTTCCTCCCTGTCCACTCTAATATTAGTTCCTCCCTGTCCACTCGTATATGAGTTCCTCCCTGTCCACTCTTATGAGTTCCTCCCTGTCCACTCTAATATTAGTTCCAGCCTGTCCACTCTTATATGAGTTCCTGCCTGTCCACTCTTATGAGTTCCTCCCTGTCCACTCTTATATGAGTTCCTCCCTGTCAACTCTTATATGAGTTCCTCCCTGTCCACTCTTATATGAGTTCCTGCGTGTCCACTCTTATATGAGTTCCTCCCTGTCCACTCTTATATGAGTTCCTGCGTGTCCACTCTTATATGAGTTCCTGCGTGTCCACTCGTATATGCGTTGCTCCCTGTCCACTCGTATATGAGTTGCTCCCTGTCCACTCTTTTATGAGTTGCTCCCTGTCCACTCTTTTATGAGTTGCTCCCTGTCCACTCTTTTATGAGTTCCTCCCTGTCCACTCTTATATGAGTTGCTGACTGTCCACTCTTATATGAGTTCCTGCCTGTCCACTCTTATATGAGTTCCTCCCTGTCCACTAGTATATGAGTTGCTGCCTGCCACTAGTATATGAGTTCATCCATGTCCACTCTTATATGAGTTGCTGTCTGTCCACACTTATATGAGTTCCTCCCTGTCCACTCTTATATGAGTTGCTGCATTTCCACTCTTATATGAATTCATCCTTGTCCACTCTTATATTAGTTCCTCCCTGTCCACTCTTATATGAGTTACTCACAGTCCACTCTTATATGAGTTCCTCATTGTCCACTCTTATATGAGTCCCTCATTTTCCGCTCTTATATGAGTTCCTCCCAGTCCACTCTTATATGAGTTGTTGCCTGTCCACTATTATATGAGTCCCAGCCTGTCCACTCTTATATGAATTCCTGCATGTCCACTCTTATATGAGTTCTTCCCTGTCCACTGTTATATGAGTTCCTCCCTGTCCACTCTTATTTGAGATCCTCCCTGTCCACTTTTATATGAGTTCCAGCTTGTCCACTCTTATATGAGTTCCTCCCTGTCCACTCTTATATGAGTTCATCCCTGTCCACTCTTATGAGTTCCTCCCTGTCCATTCTAATATGAGTTGCTGACTGTCCACTCTTATATGAGTTCCTGCCTGTCCACTCTTATATGAGTTCCTCCCTGTCCTCTAGTATATGAGTTGCTGCCTGCCACTAGTATATGAGTTCATCCATGTCCACTCTTATATGAGTTGCTGTCTGTCCACTCTTATATGAGTTCCTCCCTGTCCACTCTTATATGAGTTGCTGACTGTCCACTCTTATATGAATTCCTGCCTGTCCACTCTTATGAGTTCCAGCCTGTCCACTCTTATATGAGTTCCTCCCTGTCCACTCTTATATTAGTTCCTCCCTGTCCACTCTTATATTAGTTCCTCCCTGTCCACTCTTATATTAGTTCCTCCCTGTCCACTCTTATATTAGTTCCTCCCTGTCCACTCTTATATTAGTTCCTCCATGTACACTCATATATTAGTTCCTCCCTGTCCTCTCTTATGAGTTCATCCCTGTCCACTATTATATGAGTTGCTGCCTGTCCACTCGTATATGAGTTCCAGCCTGTCCACTCGTATATGAGTTCCAGCCTGTCCACTCTTATATGAGTTCCTGCCTGTCCACTCTTATGAGTTCCTCCATGTCCACTCTTATATGAGTTCCTCCCTGTCAACTCTTATATGAGTTCCTCCCTGTCCACTCTTATGGGTTCCTCCCTGTCCACTCTAATATGAGTTCCTCCCTGTCCATCTTATATGAGTTCCTCCCTGTCCACTCTAATATTAGTTCCTCCCTGTTCACTCGTATATGAGTTCCTCCCTGTCCACTCTTATGAGTTCCTCCCTGTCCACTCTAATATTAGTTCCAGCCTGTCCACTCTTATATGAGTTCCTGCCTGTCCACTCTTATGAGTTCCTCCCTGTCCACTCTTATATGAGTTCCTCCCTGTCAACTCTTATATGAGTTCCTCCCTGTCCACTCTTATGAGTTCCTCCCTGTCCACTCTAATATGAGTTCCTCCCTGTCCACTCTAATATGAGTTCCTCCCTGTCCATCTTATATGAGTTCCTCCCTGTCCACTCTAATATTAGTTCCTCCCTGTCCACTCTAATATGAGTTCCTGCATGTCCACTCGCATATGAGTTCCTCCCTGTTCACTCTTATATGAGTTCCTGCCTGTCCACTCTGATATGAGTTCCTCTCTGTCCACTCTTATATGAGTTCCTCCCTGTCCACTCTTATATGAGTTGCTCCCTGTCCACTCTTATATGAGTTGCTCCCTGTCCACTCTTTTATGAGTTGCTCCCTGTCCACTCTTTTATGAGTTGCTCCCTGTCCACTCTTTTATGAGTTGCTCCCTTCCACTCTTATATGAGTTGCTGACTGTCCACTCTTATATGAGTTCCTGCCTGTCCACTCTTATATGAGTTCCTCCCTGTCCACGAGTATATGAGTTGCTGCCTGCCACTAGTATATGAGTTCATCCATGTCCACTCTTATATGAGTTGCTGTCTGTCCACTCTTATATGAGTTCCTCCCTGTCCACTCTTATATGAGTTGCTGCATGTCCACTCTTATATGAATTCATCCTTGTCCACTCTTATATTAGTTCCTCCCTGTCCACTCTTATATGAGTTCCTCACAGTCCACTCTTATATGAGTTGCTCATTGTCGACTCTTATATGAGTCCCTCATTGTCCACTCTTATATGAGTTCCTCCCAGTCCACTCTTATATGAGTTGTTGCCTGTCCACTCTTATATGAGTTCCTCCCTGTCCACTCTTATATGAGTTCCTCCCTGTCCACTCTTATGAGTTCCTCCCTGTCCACTCTTATATGAGTTCCTCCCTGTCCACTCTTATATGAGTTCATCCCTGTCCACTCTTATGAGTTCCTCCCTGTCCACTCTTATATATTAGTTCCTCCCTGTCCACTCTTATATGAGTTCCTCACAGTCCACTCTTATATGAGTTCCTCATTGTCCACTCTTATATGAGTCCCTCATTTTCCACTCTTATATGAGTTCCTCCCAGTCCACTCTTATATGAGTTCCTGCCTGTCCACTCTTATATGAGTTCCTGCCTGTCCACTCTTATATGGGTTCCTCCCTGTTCACTCTTATATGAGCTCCTCCCTGTCAACTCTTATATGAGTTCCTCCCTGTCCACTCTTATGAGTTCCTCCCTGTCCACTCTAATATGAGTTCCTCCCTGTCCATCTTATATGAGTTCCTCCCCGTCCACTCTAATATTAGTTCCTCCCTGTCCACTCTAATATGAGTTCCTGCATGTCCACTCGCATATGAGTTCCTCCCTGTTCACTCTTATATGAGTTCCTGCCTGTCCACTCTTATATGAGTTCCTCTCTGTCCACTCTTATATGAGTTCCTCCCTGTCCACTCTTATATGAGTTCCTGCCTGTCCACTCTTATATGAGTTCCTCTCTGTCCACTCTTATGAGTTCCTCCCTGTCCAATCTAATATGAGTTCCTCCCTGTCCATCTTATATGAGTTCCTCCCCGTCCACTCTAATATTAGTTCCTCCCTGTCCACTCTAATATGAGTTCCTGCATGTCCACTCGCATATGAGTTCCTCCCTGTTCACTCTTATATGAGTTCCTGCCTGTCCACTCTTATATGAGTTCCTCTCTGTCCACTCTTATGTGAGTTCCTCCCTGTCCACTCTTATATGAGTTCCTCCCTGTCCACTCTTATATGAGTTCCTGCGTGTCCACTCTTATATGAGTTCCTGCGTGTCCACTCTTATATGAGTTGCTCCCTGTCCACTCTTATATGAGTTGCTCCCTGTCCACTCTTTTATGAGTTGCTCCCTGTCCACTCTTTTATGAGTTGCTCCCTGTCCACTCTTTTATGAGTTGCTCCCTGTCCACTCTTATATGAGTTCCTGCCTGTCCACTCTTATATGAGTTTCTCCCTGTCCACGAGTATATGAGTTGCTGCCTGCCACTAGTATATGAGTTCATCCATGTCCACTCTTATATGAGTTGCTGTCTGTCCACTCTTATATGAGTTCCTCCCTGTCCACTCTTATATGAGTTGCTGCATGTCAACTCTTATATGAATTCATCCTTGTCCACTCTTATATTAGTTCCTCCCTGTCCACTCTTATATGAGTTCCTCACAGTCCACTCTTATATGAGTTCCTCATTGTCCACTCTTATATGAGTCCCTCATTGTCCACTCTTATATGAGTTCCTCCCAGTCCACTCTTATATGAGTTGTTGCCTGTCCACTCTTATATGAGTTCCTCCCTGTCCACTCTTATATGAGTTCCTCCCTGTCCACTCTTATGAGTTCCTCCCTGTCCACTCTTATATGAGTTCCTCCCTGTCCACTCTTTTATGGGTTGCTCCCTGTCCACTCTTTTATGAGTTGCTCCCTGTCCACTCTTTTATGAGTTGCTCCCTGTCCACTCTTATATGAGTTGCTGACTGTCCACTCTTATATGAGTTCCTGCCTGTCCACTCTTATATGAGTTCCTCCCTGTCCACGAGTATATGAGTTGCTGCCTGCCACTAGTATATGAGTTCATCCATGTCCACTCTTATATGAGTTGCTGTCTGTCCACTCTTATATGAGTTCCTCCCAGTCCACTCTTATATGAGTTCCTCCCTGTCCACTCTTATATGAGTTCCTCCCTGTCCACTCTTATGAGTTCCTCCCTGTCCACTCTTATATGAGTTCCTCCCTGTCCACTCTTTTATGAGTTGCTCCCTGTCCACTCTTTTATGAGTTGCTCCCTGTCCACTCTTTTATGAGTTGCTCCCTGTCCACTCTTATATGAGTTGCTGACTGTCCACTCTTATATGAGTTCCTTCCTGTCCACTCTTATATGAGTTCCTCCCTGTCCACTAGTATATGAGTTGCTGCCTGCCACTAGTATATGAGTTCATCCATGTCCACTCTTATATGAGTTGCTGTCTGTCCACTCTTATATGAGTTCCTCCCTGTCCACTCTTATATGAGTTGCTGCATGTCCACTCTTATATGAATTCATCCTTGTCCACTCTTATATTAGTTCCTCCCTGTTCACTCTTATATGAGTTCCTCACAGTCCACTCTTATTTGAGTTCCTCATTGTCCACTCTTATATGAGTCCCTCATTTTCCACTCTTATATGAGTTCCTCCCAGTCCACTATTGTATGAGTTCCTGCCTGTCCACTCTTATATGAGTTCCTGCCTGTCCACTCTTATATGGGTTCCTCCCTGTTCACTCTTATATGAGTTCCTCCATGTCCACTTTTATATGAGTTCCTCCCTGTCCACTCTTATATGAGTTCCTCCCTGTCCACTCTTATATGAGTTCCTACCTGTCCACTCTTATATGAGTTCCTCCCTGTCCACTCTTATGAGTTCCTCCCTGTCCACTCTAATATGAGTTCCTCCCTGTCCATCTTATATGAGTTCCTCCCTGTCTACTCTAATATGAGTTCCTCCCTGTCCACTCTAATATGAGTTCCTGCATGTCCACTCGCATATGAGTTCCTCCCTGTTCACTCTTATATGAGTTCCTGCCTGTCCACTCTTATATGAGTTCCTCTCTGTCCACTCTTATATGAGTTCCTCCCTGTCCACTCTTATATGAGTTCCTCCCTGTCCACTCTTATATGAGTTCCTGCGTGTCCACTCTTATATGAGTTCCTGCGTGTCCACTCTTATATGAGTTGCTCCCTGTCCACTCGTATATGAGTTGCTCCCTGTCCACTCTTTTATGAGTTGCTCCCTGTCCACTCTTATATGAGTTCCTCCCTGTCCACTATTTTATGAGTTGCTCCCTGTCCACTCTTTTATGAGTTGCTCCCTGTCCACTCTTATATGAGTTGCTGACTGTCCACTCTTATATGAGTTCCTGCCTGTCCACTCTTATATGAGTTCCTCCCAGTCCACTAGTATATGAGTTGCTGCATGCCACTAGTATATGAGTTCATCCATGTCCACTCTTATATGAGTTGCTGTCTGTCCACTCTTATATGAGTTCCTCCCTGTCCACTCTTATATGAGTTGCTGCATGTCCACCCTTATATGAATTCATTCTTGTCCACTCTTATATTAGTTCCTCCCTGTCCACTCTTATATGAGTCCCTCATTGTCCACTCTTATATGAGTTGTTGCCTGTCCACTCTTATATGAGTTGTTGCCTGTCCACTATTATATGAGTCCCAGCCTGTCCACTCTTATATGAATTCCTGCATGTCCACTCTTATATGAGTTCTTCCCTGTCCACTGTTATATGAGTTCCCCCCTGTCCACTCTTATTTGAGATCCTCCCTGTCCACTCTTATATGAGTTCCAGCCTGTCCACTCTTATATGAGTTCCTCCCTGTCCACTCTTATATGAGTTCCTCCCTGTCCACTCTTATGAGTTCCTGCCTGTCCACTCTAATATGAGTTGCTGACTGTCCACTCTTATATGAGTTCCTGCCTGTCCACTCTTATATGAGTTCCTCCCTGTCCACTAGTATATGAGTTGCTGCCTGCCACTAGTATATGAGTTCATCCATGTCCACTCTTATATGAGTTGCTGTCTGTCCACTCTTATATGAGTTCCTCCCTGTCCACTCTTATATGAGTTGCTGACTGTCCACTCTTATATGAATTCCTGCCTGTCCACTCTTATGAGTTCCAGCCTGTCCACTCTTATATGAGTTCCTCCCTGTCCACTCTTATATTAGTTCCACCCTGTCCACTCTTATATTAGTTCCTCCCTGTCCACTCTTATATTAGTTCCTCCCTGTCCACTCTTATATTAGTTCCTCCCTGTCCACTCTTATATTAGTTCCTCCATGTACACTCATATATTAGTTCCTCCCTGTCCTCTCTTATGAGTTCCTCCCTGTCCACTATTATATGAGTTGCTGCCTGTCCACTCGAATATGAGTTCCAGCCTGTCCACTCGTATATGAGTTCCAGCCTGTCCACTCTTATATGAGTTCCTGCCTGTCCACTCTTATGATTTCCTCCATGTCCACTCTTATGAGTTCCTCCCTGTCCACTCTTATGAGTTCCTCCCTGTCCACTCTTATGAGTTCCTCTCTGTCCGCTCTTATATGAATTCCTGCATGTCCACTCCTATATGAGTTCTTCCCTGTCCACTCTTATATGAGTTCCTCCCTGTCAACTCTTATGAGTTCCTCCCTGTACACTGCTATATGAGTTCCTGCCTGTCCACTCTTATATGAGTTCCTGCCTGTCCACTCTTATATGAGTTCCTGCCTGTCCACTCTTATATGGGTTCCTCCCTGTTCACTCTTATATGAGTTCCTCCATGTCCACTCTTATATGAGTTCCTCCCTGTCCACTCTTATATGAGTTCCTCCCTGTCCACTCTTATATGAGTTCCTCCCTGTCCACTCTTATGAGTTCCTCCCTGTCCACTCTAATATGAGTTCCTCCCTGTCCATCTTATATGAGTTCCTCCCTGTCCACTCTAATATGAGTTCCTCCCTGTCCACTCTAATATGAGTTCCTGCATGTCCACTCGCATATGAGTTCCTCCCTGTTCACTCGCATATGAGTTCCTGTCTGTCCACTCTTATATGAGTTCCTCTCTGTCCACTCTTATATGAGTTCCTCCCTGTCCACTCTTATATGAGTTCCTCCCTGTCCATTCTTATATGAGTTCCTGCGTGTCCACTCTTATATGAGTTCCTGCGTGTCCACTCTTATATGAGTTGCTCCCTGTCCACTCTTATATGAGTTGCTCCCTGTCCACTCTTTTATGAGTTGCTCCCTGTCCATTCTTTTATGAGTTGCTCCCTGTCCACTCTTTTATGAGTTGCTCCCTCTCCACTCTTATATGAGTTGCTGACTGTCCACTCTTATATGAGTTCCTGCCTGTCCACTCTTATATGAGTTCCTCCCTGTCCACGAGTATATGAGTTGCTGCCTGCCACTAGTATATGAGTTCATCCATGTCCACTCTTATATGAGTTGCTGTCTGTCCACTCTTATATGAGTTCCTCCCTGTCCACTCTTATATGAGTTGCTGCATGTCCACTCTTATATGAATTCATCCTTGTCCACTCTTATATTAGTTCCTCCCTGTCCACTCTTATATGAGTTCCTCACAGTCCACTCTTATATGAGTTCCTCATTGTCCACTCTAATATGAGTTCCTCCCTGTCCACTCTAATATGAGTTCCTGCATGTCCACTCGCATATGAGTTCCTCCCTGTTCACTCGCATATGAGTTCCTGTCTGTCCACTCTTATATGAGTTCCTCTCTGTCCACTCTTATATGAGTTCCTCCCTGTCCACTCTTATATGAGTTCCTCCCTGTCCATTCTTATATGAGTTCCTGCGTGTCCACTCTTATATGAGTTCCTGCGTGTCCACTCTTATATGAGTTGCTCCCTGTCCACTCTTATATGAGTTGCTCCCTGTCCACTCTTTTATGAGTTGCTCCCTGTCCATTCTTTTATGAGTTGCTCCCTGTCCACTCTTTTATGAGTTGCTCCCTCTCCACTCTTATATGAGTTGCTGACTGTCCACTCTTATATGAGTTCCTCCCTGTCCACTCTTATATGAGTTCCTCCCTGTCCACGAGTATATGAGTTGCTGCCTGCCACTAGTATATGAGTTCATCCATGTCCACTCTTATATGAGTTGCTGTCTGTCCACTCTTATATGAGTTCCTCCCTGTCCACTCTTATATGAGTTGCTGCATGTCCACTCTTATATGAATTCATCCTTGTCCACTCTTATATTAGTTCCTCCCTGTCCACTCTTATATGAGTTCCTCACAGTCCACTCTTATATGAGTTCCTCATTGTCCACTCTTATATGAGTCCCTCATTGTCCACTCTTATATGAGTTCCTCCCAGTCCACTCTTATATGAGTTGTTGCCTGTCCACTATTATATGAGTTCCTCCCTGTCCACTCTTATTTGAGATCCTCCCTGTCCACTCTTATATGAGTTCCAGCCTGTCCACTCTTATATGAGTTCCTCCCTGTCCACTCTAATATGAGTTCCTCCCTGTCCACTCTTATGAGTTCCTCCCTGTCCACTCTAATATGAGTTGCTGACTGTCCACTCTTATATGAGTTCCTGCCTGTCCACTCTTATATGAGTTACTCCCGGTCCACTAGTATATGAGTTGCTGCCTGCCACTAGTATATGAGTTCATCCATGTCCACTCTTATATGAGTTGCTGTCTGTCCACTCTTATATGAGTTCCTCCCTGTCCACTCTTATATGAGTTGCTGACTGTCCACTCTTATATGAATTCCTGCCTGTCCACTCTTATGAATTCCAGCCTGTCCACTCTTATATGAGTTCCACCCTGTCCACTCTTATATTAGTTCCTCCCTGTCCACTCTTATATTAGTTCCTCCCTGTTCACTCTTATATGAGTTCCTGCCTGTCCACTCTTATATGAGTTACTATCTGTCCACTCTTATATGAGTTCCTCCCTGTCCACTCTTATATGAGTTCCTCCCTGTCCACTCTTATATGAGTTCCTGCGTGTCCACTCTTATATGAGTTCCTGCGTGTCCACTCTTATATGAGTTGCTCCCTGTCCACTCTTATATGAGTTGCTCCCTGTCCACTCTTTTATGATTTGCTCCCTGTCCACTCTTTTATGAGTTGCTCCCTGTCCACTCTTTTATGAGTTGCTCCCTGTCCACTCTTATATGAGTTCCTGCCTGTCCACTCTTATATGAGTTCCTCCCTGTCCACGAGTATATGAGTTGCTGCCTGCCACTAGTATATGAGTTCATCCATGTCCACTCTTATATGAGTTGCTGTCTGTCCACTCTTATATGAGTTCGTCCCTGTCCACTCTTATATGAGTTGCTGCATGTCCACTCTTATATGAATTCATCCTTGTCCACTCTTATATTAGTTCCTCCCTGTCCACTCTTATATGAGTTCCTCACAGTCCACTCTTATATGAGTTCCTCATTGTCCACTCTTATATGAGTCCCTCATTGTCCACTCTTATATGAGTTCCTCCCAGTCCACTCTTATATGAGTTGTTGCCTGTCCACTCTTATATGAGTTCCTCCCTGTCCACTCTTATATGAGTTCCTCCCTGTCCACTCTTATGAGTTCCTCCCTGTCCACTCTTATATGAGTTCCTCCCTGTCCACTCTTTTATGGGTTGCTCCCTGTCCACTCTTTTATGAGTTGCTCCCTGTCCACTCTTTTATGAGTTGCTCCCTGTCCACTCGTATATGAGTTGCTGACTGTCCACTCTTATATGAGTTCCTGCCTGTCCACTCTTATATGAGTTCCTCCCTGTCCACTAGTATATGAGTTGCTGCTTGCCACTAGTATATGAGTTCATCCATGTCCACTCTTATATGAGTTGCTGTCTGTCCACTCTTATATGAGTTCCTCCCAGTCCACTCTTATATGAGTTCCTCCCTGTCCACTCTTATATGAGTTCCTCCCTGTCCACTCTTATGAGTTCCTCCCTGTCCACTCTTATATGAGTTCCTCCCTGTCCACTCTTTTATGATTTGCTCCCTGTCCACTCTTTTATGAGTTGCTCCCTGTCCACTCTTTTATGAGTTGCTCCCTGTCCACTCTTATATGAGTTGCTGACTGTCCACTCTTATATGAGTTCCTTCCTGTCCACTAGTATATGAGTTGTTGCCTGCCACTAGTATATGAGTTCATCCATGTACACTCTTATATGAGTTGCTGTCTGTCCACTCTTATATGAGTTCCTCCCTGTCCACTCTTATATGAGTTGCTGCATGTCCACTCTTATATGAATTCATCCTTGTCCACTCTTATATTAGTTCCTCCCTGTCCACTCTTATATGAGTTCCTCACAGTCCACTCTTATTTGAGTTCCTCATTGTCCACTCTTATATGAGTCCCTCATTTTCCACTCTTATATGAGTTCCTCCCAGTCCACTCTTATATGAGTTCCTGCCTGTCCACTCTTATATGAGTTCCTGCCTGTCCACTCTTATATGGGTTCCTCCCTGTTCACTCTTATATGAGTTCCTCCATATCCACTCTTATATGAGTTCCTCCCTGTCCACTCTTATATGAGTTCCTCCCTGTCCACTCTTATATGAGTTCCTCCCTGTCCACTCTTATGAGTTCCTCCCTGTCCACTCTAATATGAGTTCCTCCCTGTCCATTTTATATGAGTTCCTCCCTGTCTACTCTAATATGAGTTCCTCCCTGTCCACTCTAATATGAGTTCCTGCATGTCCACTCGCATATGAGTTCCTCCCTGTTCACTCTTATATGAGTTCCTGCCTGTCCACTCTTATATGAGTTCCTCTCTGTCCACTCTTATATGAGTTCCTCCCTGTCCACTCTTATATGAGTTCCTCCCTGTCCACTCTTATATGAGTTCCTGCGTGTCCACTCTTATATGAGTTCCTGCGTGTCCACTCTTATATGAGTTGCTCCCTGTCCACTCGTATATGAGTTGCTCCCTGTCCACTCTTTTATGAGTTGCTCCCTGTCCACTATTTTATGAGTTGCTCCCTGTCCACTCTTTTATGAGTTGCTCCCTGTCCACTCTTATATGAGTTGCTGACTGTCCACTCTTATATGAGTTCCTGCCTGTCCACTCTTATATGAGTTCCTCCCTGTCCACTAGTATATGAGTTGCTGCATGCCACTAGTATATGAGTTCATCCATGTCCACTCTTATATGAGTTCCTCCCTGTCCACTCTTATGAGTTCCTCCCTGTCCACTCTAATATGAGTTCCTCCCTGTCCATCTTATATGAGTTCCTCCCTGTCTACTCTAATATGAGTTCCTCCCTGTCCACTCTAATATGAGTTCCTGCATGTCCACTCGCATATGAGTTCCTCCCTGTTCACTCTTATATGAGTTCCTGCCTGTCCACTCTTATATGAGTTCCTCTCTGTCCACTCTTATATGAGTTCTTCCCTGTCCACTCTTATATGAGTTCCTCCCTGTCCACTCTTATATGAGTTCCTGCGTGTCCACTCTTATATGAGTTCCTGCGTGTCCACTCTTATATGAGTTGCTCCCTGTCCACTCGTATATGAGTTGCTCTCTGTCCACTCTTTTATGAGTTGCTCCCTGTCCACTATTTTATGAGTTGCTCCCTGTCCACTCTTTTGTGAGTTGCTCCCTGTCCACTCTTATATGAGTTGCTCCCTGTCCACTCTTATATGAGTTGCTGTCTGTCCACTCTTATATGAGTTCCTCCCTGTCCACTCTTATATGAGTTGCTGCATGTCCACTCTTATATGAATTCATCCTTGTCCACTCTTATATTAGTTCCTCCCTGTCCACTCTTATATGAGTCCCTCATTGTCCACTCTTATATGAGTTCCTCCCAGTCCACTCTTATATGAGTTGTTGCCTGTCCACTATTATATGAGTCCCAGCCTGTCCACTCTTATATGAATTCCTGCATGTCCACTCTTATATGAGTTCTTCCCTGTCCACTGTTATATGAGTTCCTCCCTGTCCACTCTTATTTGAGATCCTCCCTGTCCACTCTTATATGAGTTCCAGCCTGTCCACTCTTATATGAGTTCCTCCCTGTCCACTCTTATATGAGTTCCTCCCTGTCCACTCTTATGAATTCCTGCCTGTCCACTCTAATATGAGTTGCTGACTGTCCACTCTTATATGAGTTCCTGCCTGTCCACTCTTATATGAGTTCCTCCCTGTCCACTAGTATATGAGTTGCTGCCTGCCACTAGTATATGAGTTCATCCATGTCCACTCTTATATGAGTTGCTGTCTGTCCACTCTTATATGAGTTCCTCCCTGTCCACTCTTATATGAGTTGCTGACTGTCCACTCTTATATGAATTCCTGCCTGTCCACTGTTATGAGTTCCAGCCTGTCCACTCTTATATGAGTTCCTCCCTGTCCACTCTTATATTAGTTCCTCCCTGTCCACTCTTATATTAGTTCCTCCCTGTCCACTCTTATATTAGTTCCTCCCTGTCCACTCTTATATTAGTTCCTCCCTGTCCACTCTTATATTAGTTCCTCCATGTACACTCATATATTAGTTCCTCCCTGTCCTCTCTTATGGGATCCTCCCTGTCCACTATTATATGAGTTGCTGCCTGTTCACTCGTATATGAGTTCCAGCCTGTCCACTCGTATATGAGTTCCAGCCTGTCCACTCTTATATGAGTTCCTGCCTGTCCACTCTTATGAGTTCCTCCATGTCCACTCTTATGAGTTCCTCCCTGTCCACTCTTATGAGTTCCTCCCTGTCCACTCTTATGAGTTCCTTCCTGTCCACTCTAATATGAATTCCTGCATGTCCACTCTTATATGAGTTCTTCCCTGTCCACTCTTATACGAGTTCCTCCCTGTCAACTCTTATGAGTTCCTCCCTGTACACTGCTATATGAGTTCCTGCCTGTCCACTATTATATGAGTTCCTGCCTGTCCACTCTTATATGAGTTCCTGCCTGTCCACTCTTATATGGGTTCCTCCCTGTTCACTCTTATATGAGTTCCTCCATGTCCACTCTTATATGAGTTCCTCCCTGTCCACTCTTATATGAGTTCCTCCCTGTCCACTCTTATATGAGTTCCTCCCTGTCCACTCTTATGAGTTCCTCCCTGTCCACTCTAATATGAGTTCCTCCCTGTCCATCTTATATGAGTTCCTCCCTGTCCACTCTAATATGAGTTCCTCCCTGTCCACTCTAATATGAGTTCCTGCATGTCCACTCGCATATGAGTTCCTCCCTGTTCACTCGCATATGAGTTCCTGTCTGTCCACTCTTATATGAGTTCCTCTCTGTCCACTCTTATATGAGTTCCTCCCTGTCCACTCTTATATGAGTTCCTCCCTGTCCATTCTTATATGAGTTCCTGCGTGTCCACTCTTATATGAGTTCCTGCGTGTCCACTCTTATATGAGTTGCTCCCTGTCCACTCTTATATGAGTTGCTCCCTGTCCACTCTTTTATGAGTTGCTCCCTGTCCATTCTTTTATGAGTTGCTCCCTGTCCACTCTTTTATGAGTTGCTCCCTCTCCACTCTTATATGAGTTGCTGACTGTCCACTCTTATATGAGTTCCTGCCTGTCCACTCTTATATGAGTTCCTCCCTGTCCACGAGTATATGAGTTGCTGCCTGCCACTAGTATATGAGTTCATCCATGTCCACTCTTATATGAGTTGCTGTCTGTCCACTCTTATATGAGTTCCTCCCTGTCCACTCTTATATGAGTTGCTGCATGTCCACTCTTATATGAATTCATCCTTGTCCACTCTTATATTAGTTCCTCCCTGTCCACTCTTATATGAGTTCCTCACAGTCCACTCTTATATGAGTTCCTCATTGTCCACTCTTATATGAGTCCCTCATTGTCCACTCTTATATGAGTTCCTCCCAGTCCACTCTTATATGAGTTGTTGCCTGTCCACTATTATATGAGTTCCTCCCTGTCCACTCTTATTTGAGATCCTCCCTGTCCACTCTTATATGAGTTCCAGCCTGTCCACTCTTATATGAGTTCCTCCCTGTCCACTCTTATATGAGTTCCTCCCTGTCCACTCTTATGAGTTCCTCCCTGTCCACTCTAATATGAGTTGCTGACTGTCCACTCTTATATGAGTTCCTGCCTGTCCACCCTTATATGAGTTCCTCCCGGTCCACTAGTATATGAGTTGCTGCCTGCCACTAGTATATGAGTTCATCCATGTCCACTCTTATATGAGTTGCTGTCTGTCCACTCTTATATGAGTTCCTCCCTGTCCACTCTTATATGAGTTGCTGACTGTCCACTCTTATATGAATTCCTGCCTGTCCACTCTTATGAATTCCAGCCTGTCCACTCTTATATGAGTTCCTCCCTGTCCACTCTTATATTAGTTCCTCCCTGTCCACTCTTATATTAGTTCCTCCCTGTCCACTCTTATATTAGTTCCTCCCTGTCCACTCTTATATGAGTTCCTCCCTGTCCACTCTTATATTAGTTCCTCCATGTACACTCATATATTAGTTCCTCCCTGTCCTCTCTTATGAGTTCCTCCCTGTCCACTATTATATGAGTTGCTGCCTGTCCACTCGTATATGAGTTCCAGTCTGTCCGCTCGTATATGTGTTCCAGCCTGTCCACTCTTATATGAGTTCCTGCCTGTCCACTCTTATGAGTTCCTCCATGTCCACTCTTATGAGTTCCTCCCTGTCCACTCTTATGAGTTCCTCCCTGTCCACTCTTATATGAATTCCTGCATGTCCACTCTTATATGAGTTCTTCCCTGTCCACTCTTATATGAGTTCCTCCCTGTCAACTCTTATTAGTTCCTCCCTGTACACTGCTATATGAGTTCCTGCCTGTCCACTCTTATATGAGTTCCTGCCTGTACACTCTTGTATGAGTTCCTGCCTGTCCACTCTTATATGAGTTCCTCCCTGTCCACTCTTATATGAGTTCCTCCCTGTCCACTCTTATATGAGTTCCTGCGTGTCCACTCTTATATGAGTTCCTGCGTGTCCACTCATATATGAGTTGCTCCCTGTCCACTCGTATATGAGTTGCTCCCTGTCCACTCTTTTATGAGTTGCTCCCTGTCCACTCTTTTATGAGT
The DNA here is from genome assembly GCA_032622095.1 of Siphonodentalium dalli. NCBI lineage: Eukaryota > Metazoa > Mollusca > Scaphopoda > Gadilida > Siphonodentaliidae > Siphonodentalium > Siphonodentalium dalli. Next base: position 62,020,261 of record CP136068.1, read on the forward strand.
TGCTCCCTGTCCACTCTTTTATGAGTTGCTCCCTGTCCACTCTTATATGAGTTGCTGACTGTCCACTCTTAATTGAGTTCCTGCCTGTCCACTCTTATATGAGTTCCTCCCTGTCCACTAGTATATGAGTTGCTGCCTGCCACTAGTATATGAGTTCATCCATGTCCACTCTTATATGAGTTGCTGTCTGTCCACTCTTATATGAGTTCCTCCCTGTCCACTCTTATATGAGTTGCTGCATGTCCACTCTTATATGAATTCATACTTGTCCACTCTTATATTAGTTCCTCCCTGTCGACTCTTATATGAGTTCCTCAAAGTCCACTCTTATATGAGTTCCTCATTGTCCACTCTTATATGAGTCCCTCATTTTCCACTCTTATATGAGTTCCTCCCAGTCCACTCTTATATGAGTTGTTGCCTGTCCACTATTATATGAGTCCCAGCCTGTCCACTCTTATATGAATTCCTGCATGTCCACTCTAATATGAGTTCTTCCCTGTCCACTGTTATATGAGTTCCTCCCTGTCCACTCTTATTTGAGATCCTCCCTGTCCACTTTTATATGAGTTCCAGCTTGTCCACTCTTATATGAGTTCCTCCCTGCCACTCCTATATGAGTTCCTCCCTGTCCACTCTTATGAGTTCCTCCCTGTCCACTCTAATATGAGTTGCTGACTGTCCACTCTTATATGAGTTCCTGCCTGTCCACTCTTATATGAGTTCCTCCCTGTCCACTAGTATATGAGTTGCTGCCTGCCACTAGTATATGAGTTCATCCATGTCCACTCTTATATGAGTTGCTGTCTGTCCACTCTTATTTGAGTTCCTCCCTGTCCACTCTTATATGAGTTGCTGACTGTCCACTCTTATATGAATTCCTGCCTGTCCACTCTTAAGAGTTCCAGCCTGTCCACTCTTATATGAGTTCCTCCCTGTCCACTCTTATATTAGTTCCTCCCTATCCACTCTTATATTAGTTCCTCCCTGTCCACTCTTATATTCGTTCCTCCCTGTCCACTCTTATATTAGTTCCTCCCTGTCCACTCTTATATTAGTTCCTCCATGTACACTCATATATTAGTTCCTCCCTGTCCTCTCTTATGAGTTCATCCCTGTCCACTATTATATGAGTTGCTGCCTGTCCACTCGTATATGAGTTCCAGCCTGTCCACTCGTATATGAGTTCCAGCCTGTCCACTCTTATATGAGTTCCTGCCTGTCCACTCTTATCAGTTCCTCCATGTCCACTCTTATGAGTTTCTCCCTGTCCACTCTTATGAGTTCCTCCCTGTCCACTCTTATGAGTTCCTCCCTGTCCACTCTTATATGAATTCCTGCATGTCCACTCTTATATGAGTTCTTCCCTGTCCACTCTTATATGAGTTCCTCCCTGTCAACTCTTATGAGTTCCTCCCTGTACACTGCTATATGAGTTCCTGTCTGTCCACTCTTATATGAGTTCCTGCCTGTCCACTCTTATATGAGTTCCTGCCTGTCCACTCTTATATGGGTTCCTCCCTGTTCACTCTTATATGAGTTCCTCCCTGTCCACTCTTATATGAGTTCCTCCCTGTCCACTCTTATATGAGTTCCTCCCTGTCCACTCTTATATGAGTTCCTCCCTGTCCACTCTTATATGAGTTCCTCCATGTCCACTCTTATGAGTTCCTCCCTGTCCACTCTAATATGAGTTCCTCCCTGTCCATCTTATATGAGTTCCTCCCTGTCCACTCTAATATGAGTTCCTCCCTGTCCACTCTAATATGAGTTCCCGCATGTCCACTCGCATATGTGTTCCTCCCTGTTCACTCTTATATGAGTTCCTGCCTGTCCACTCTTATATGAGTTCCTCTCTGTCCACTCTTATATGAGTTCCTCCCTGTCCACTCTTATATGAGTTCCTCCCTGTCCACTCTTATATGAGTTCCTGCGTGTCCACTCTTATATGAGTTCCTGCGTGTCCACTCTTATATGAGTTGCTCCCTGTCCACTCGTATATGAGTTGCTCCCTGTCCACTCTTTTATGAGTTGCTCACTGTCCACTCTTTTATGAGTTGCTCCCTGTCCACTCTTTTATGAGTTGCTCCCTGTCCACTCTTATATGATTTGCTGACTGTCCACTCTTATGTGAGTTCCTGCCTGTCCACTCTTATATGAGTTCCTCCCTGTCCACTAGTATATGAGTTGCTGCCTGCCACTAGTATATGAGTTCATCCATGTCCACTCTTATATGAGTTGCTGTCTGTCCACTCTTACATGAGTTCCTCCCTGTCCACTCTTATATGAGTTGCTGCATGTCCACTCTTATATGAATTCATCCTTGTCCACTCTTATATTAGTTCCTCCCTGTCCACTCTTATATGAGTTCCTCACAGTCCACTCTTATATGAGTTCCTCATTGTCCACTCTTATATGAGTCCCTCATTGTCCACTCTTATATGAGTTCCTCCCAGTCCACTCTTATATGAGTTGTTGCCTGTCCACTATTATATGAGTCCCAGCCTGTCCACTCTTATATGAGTTCTTCCCTGTCCACTGTTATATGAGTTCCTCCCTGTCCACTCTTATTTGAGATCCTCCCTGTCCACTCTTATATGAGTTCCAGCCTGTCCACTCTTATATGAGTTCCTCCCTGTCCACTCTTATATCAGTTCCTCCCTGTCCACTCTTATGAGTTCCTCCATGTCCACTCTAATATGAGTTGCTGACTGTCCACTCTTATATGAGTTCCTGCCTGTCCACTCTTATATGAGTTCCTCCCTGTCCACTAGTATATGAGTTGCTGCCTGCCACTAGTATATGAGTTCATCCATGTCCACTCTTATATGAATTGCTGTCTGTCCACTCTTATATGAGTTCCTCCCTGTCCACTCTTATATGAGTTGCTGACTGTCCACTCTTATATGAATTCCTGCCTGTCCACTCTTATGAGTTCCAGCCTGTCCACTCTTATATGAGTTCCTCCCTGTCCACTCTTATATTAGTTCCTCCCTGTCCACTCTTATATTAGTTCCTCCCTGTCCACTCTTATATTAGTTCCTCCCTGTCCACTCTTATATTAGTTCCTCCATGTACACTCATATATTAGTTCCTCCCTGTCCTCTCTTATGAGTTCCTCCCTGTCCACTATTATATGAGTTGCTGCCTGTCCACTCTTATATGAGTTCCAGCCTGTCCACTCGTATATGAGTTCCAGCCTGTCCACTCTTATATGAGTTCCTGCCTGTCCACTCTTATGAGTTCCTCCATGTCCACTCTTATGAGTTCCTCCCTGTCCAATCTTATGAGTTCCTCCCTGTCCACTCTTATGAGTTCCTCCCTGTCCACTCTTATATGAATTCCTGCATGTCCACTCTTATATGAGTTCTTCCCTGTCCACTCTTATATAAGTTCCTCCCTGTCAACTCTTATGAGTTCCTCCCTTTACACTGCTATATGAGTTCCTGCCTGTCCACTCTTATATGAGTTCCTGCCTGTCCACTCTTATATGAGTTCCTGCCTGTCCACTCTTATATGGGTTCCTCCCTGTTCACTCTTATATGAGTTCCTCCCTGTCCACTCTTATATGAGTTCCTCCCTGTCCACTCTTATATGAGTTCCTCCCTGTCCACTCTTATATGAGTTCCTCCCTGTCAACTCTTATATGAGTTCCTCCCTGTCCACTCTTATGAGTTCCTCCCTGTCCACTCTAATATGAGTTCCTCCCTGTCCATCTTATATGAGTTCCTCCCTGTCCACTCTAATATGAGTTCCTCCCTGTCCACTCTAATATGAGTTCCTGCATGTCCACTCGCATATGAGTTCCTCCCTGTTCACTCTTATATGAGTTCCTGCCTGTCCACTCTTATATGAGTTCCTCTCTGTCCACTCTTATATGAGTTCCTCCCTGTCCACTCTTATATGAGTTCCTCCCTGTCCACTCTTATATGAGTTCCTGCGTGTCCACTCTTATATGAGTTGCTGACTGTCCACTCTTATATGAGTTCCTGCCTGTCCACTCTTATATGAGTTCCTCCCTGTCCACGAGTATATGAGTTGCTGCCTGCCACTAGTATATGAGTTCATCCATGTCCACTCTTATATGAGTTGCTGTCTGTCCACTCTTATATGAGTTCCTCCCTGTCCACTCTTATATGAGTTCCTCCCTGTCAACTCTTATATGAGTTCCTCCCTGTCCACTCTTATGAGTTCCTCCCTGTCCACTCTAATATGAGTTCCTCCCTGTCCATCTTATATGAGTTCCTCCCAGTCCACTCTAATATGAGTTCCTCCCTGTCCACTCTAATATGAGTTCCTGCATGTCCACTCGCATATGAGTTCCTGCGTGTCCACTCTTATATGAGTTGCTCCCTGTCCACTCTTATATGAGTTGCTCCCTGTCCACTCTTTTATGAGTTGCTCCCTGTCCACTCTTTTATGAGTTGCTCCCTGTCCACTCTTTTATGAGTTGCTCCCTGTCCACTCTTATATGAGTTGCTGACTGTCCACTCTTATATGAGTTCCTGCCTGTCCACTCTTATATGAGTTCCTCCCTGTCCACGAGTATATGAGTTGCTGCCTGCCACTATAGTATATGAGTTCATCCATGTCCACTCTTATATGAGTTGCTGTCTGTCCACTCTTATATGAGTTCCTCCCTGTCCACTTTTATATGAGTTGCTGCATGTCCACTCTTATATGAATTCATCCTTGTCCACTCTTATATTAGTTCCTCCCAGTCCACTCTTATATGAGTTTTTCACAGTCCACTCTAATATGAGTTCCTCCCTGTCCACTCTAATATGAGTTCCTGCATGTCCACTCGCATATGAGTTCCTCCCTGTTCACTCTTATATGAGTTCCTGCCTGTCCACTCTTATATGAGTTCCTCTCTGTCCACTCTTATATGAGTTCCTCCCTGTCCACTCTTATATGAGTTCCTCCCTGTCCACTCTTATATGAGTTCCTGCGTGTCCACTCTTATATGAGTTGCTGACTGTCCACTCTTATATGAGTTCCTGCCTGTCCACTCTTATATGAGTTCCTCCCTGTCCACGAGTATATGAGTTGCTGCCTGCCACTAGTATATGAGTTCATCCATGTCCACTCTTATATGAGTTGCTGTCTGTCCACTCTTATATGAGTTCCTCCCTGTCCACTCTTATATGAGTTCCTCCCTGTCAACTCTTATATGAGTTCCTCCCTGTCCACTCTTATGAGTTCCTCCCTGTCCACTCTAATATGAGTTCCTCCCTGTCCATCTTATATGAGTTCCTCCCAGTCCACTCTAATATGAGTTCCTCCCTGTCCACTCTAATATGAGTTCCTGCATGTCCACTCGCATATGAGTTCCTGCGTGTCCACTCTTATATGAGTTGCTCCCTGTCCACTCTTATATGAGTTGCTCCCTGTCCACTCTTTTATGAGTTGCTCCCTGTCCACTCTTTTATGAGTTGCTCCCTGTCCACTCTTTTATGAGTTGCTCCCTGTCCACTCTTATATGAGTTGCTGACTGTCCACTCTTATATGAGTTCCTGCCTGTCCACTCTTATATGAGTTCCTCCCTGTCCACGAGTATATGAGTTGCTGCCTGCCACTATAGTATATGAGTTCATCCATGTCCACTCTTATATGAGTTGCTGTCTGTCCACTCTTATATGAGTTCCTCCCTGTCCACTTTTATATGAGTTGCTGCATGTCCACTCTTATATGAATTCATCCTTGTCCACTCTTATATTAGTTCCTCCCAGTCCACTCTTATATGAGTTTTTCACAGTCCACTCTTATATAAGTTCCTCATTGTCCACTCTTATATGAGTCCCTCATTGTCCACTCTTATATGAGTTCCTCCCAGTCCACTCTTATATGAGTTGTTGCCTGTCCACTCTTATATGAGTTCCTCCCTGTCCACTCTTATATGAGTTCCTCCCTGTCCACTCATATGAGTTCCTCCCTGTCCACTCTTATATGAGTTCCTCCCAGTCCACTCTTTTATGAGTTCCTGCGTGTCCACTCTTATATGAGTTCCTGCGTGTCCACTCTTATATGAGTTGCTCCCTGTCCACTCGTATATGAGTTGCTCCCTGTCCACTCTTTTATGAGTTGCTCACTGTCCACTCTTTTATGAGTTGCTCCCTGTCCACTCTTTTATGAGTTGCTCCCTGTCCACTCTTATATGATTTGCTGACTGTCCACTCTTATATGAGTTCCTGCCTGTCCACTCTTATATGAGTTCCTCCCTGTCCACTAGTATATGAGTTGCTGCCTGCCACTAGTATATGAGTTCATCCATGTCCACTCTTATATGAGTTGCTGTCTGTCCACTCTTACATGAGTTCCTCCCTGTCCACTCTTATATGAGTTGCTGCATGTCCACTCTTATATGAATTCATCCTTGTCCACTCTTATATTAGTTCCTCCCTGTCCACTCTTATATGAGTTCCTCACAGTCCACTCTTATATGAGTTCCTCATTGTCCACTCTTATATGAGTCCCTCATTGTCCACTCATGAGTTCATCCATGTCCACTCTTATATGAGTTGCTGTCTGTCCACTCTTACATGAGTTCCTCCCTGTCCACTCTTATATGAGTTGCTCCCTGTCCACTCGTATATGAGTTGCTCCCTGTCCACTCTTTTATGAGTTGCTCCCTGTCCACTCTTTTATGAGTTGCTCCCTGTCCACTCTTTTATGAGTTGCTCCCTGTCCACTCTTATATGAGTTGCTGACTGTCCACTCTTAATTGAGTTCCTGCCTGTCCACTCTTATATGAGTTCCTCCCTGTCCACTAGTATATGAGTTGCTGCCTGCCACTAGTATATGAGTTCATCCATGTCCACTCTTATATGAGTTGCTGTCTGTCCACTCTTATATGAGTTCCTCCCTGTCCACTCTTATATGAGTTGCTGCATGTCCACTCTTATATGAATTCATACTTGTCCACTCTTATATTAGTTCCTCCCTGTCGACTCTTATATGAGTTCCTCAAAGTACACTCTTATATGAGTTCCTCATTGTCCACTCTTATATGAGTCCCTCATTTTCCACTCTTATATGAGTTCCTCCCAGTCCACTCTTATATGAGTTGTTGCCTGTCCACTATTATATGAGTCCCAGCCTGTCCACTCTTATATGAATTCCTGCATGTCCACTCTAATATGAGTTCTTCCCTGTCCACTGTTATATGAGTTCCTCCCTGTCCACTCTTATTTGAGATCCTCCCTGTCCACTTTTATATGAGTTCCAGCTTGTCCACTCTTATATGAGTTCCTCCCTGCCACTCCTATATGAGTTCCTCCCTGTCCACTCTTATGAGTTCCTCCCTGTCCACTCTAATATGAGTTGCTGACTGTCCACTCTTATATGAGTTCCTGCCTGTCCACTCTTATATGAGTTCCTCCCTGTCCACTAGTATATGAGTTGCTGCCTGCCACTAGTATATGAGTTCATCCATGTCCACTCTTATATGAGTTGCTGTCTGTCCACTCTTATTTGAGTTCCTCCCTGTCCACTCTTATATGAGTTGCTGACTGTCCACTCTTATATGAATTCCTGCCTGTCCACTCTTAAGAGTTCCAGCCTGTCCACTCTTATATGAGTTCCTCCCTGTCCACTCTTATATTAGTTCCTCCCTGTCCACTCTTATATTAGTTCCTCCCTGTCCACTCTTATATTCGTTCCTCCCTGTCCACTCTTATATTAGTTCCTCCCTGTCCACTCTTATATTAGTTCCTCCATGTACACTCATATATTAGTTCCTCCCTGTCCTCTCTTATGAGTTCATCCCTGTCCACTATTATATGAGTTGCTGCCTGTCCACTCGTATATGAGTTCCAGCCTGTCCACTCGTATATGAGTTCCAGCCTGTCCACTCTTATATGAGTTCCTGCCTGTCCACTCTTATCAGTTCCTCCATGTCCACTCTTATGAGTTTCTCCCTGTCCACTCTTATGAGTTCCTCCCTGTCCACTCTTATGAGTTCCTCCCTGTCCACTCTTATATGAATTCCTGCATGTCCACTCTTATATGAGTTCTTCCCTGTCCACTCTTATATGAGTTCCTCCCTGTCAACTCTTATGAGTTCCTCCCTGTACACTGCTATATGAGTTCCTGTCTGTCCACTCTTATATGAGTTCCTGCCTGTCCACTCTTATATGAGTTCCTGCCTGTCCACTCTTATATGGGTTCCTCCCTGTTCACTCTTATATGAGTTCCTCCCTGTCCACTCTTATATGAGTTCCTCCCTGTCCACTCTTATATGAGTTCCTCCCTGTCCACTCTTATATGAGTTCCTCCCTGTCCACTCTTATATGAGTTCCTCCCTGTCCACTCTTATGAGTTCCTCCCTGTCCACTCTAATATGAGTTCCTCCCTGTCCATATTATATGAGTTCCTCCCTGTCCACTCTAATATGAGTTCCTCCCTGTCCACTCTAATATGAGTTCCTGCATGTCCACTCGCATATGTGTTCCTCCCTGTTCACTCTTATATGAGTTCCTGCCTGTCCACTCTTATATGAGTTCCTCTCTGTCCACTCTTATATGAGTTCCTCCCTGTCCACTCTTATATGAGTTCCTCCCTGTCCACTCTTATATGAGTTCCTGCGTGTCCACTCTTATATGAGTTCCTGCGTGTCCACTCTTATATGAGTTGCTCCCTGTCCACTCGTATATGAGTTGCTCCCTGTCCACTCTTTTATGAGTTGCTCACTGTCCACTCTTTTATGAGTTGCTCCCTGTCCACTCTTATATGATTTGCTGACTGTCCACTCTTATGTGAGTTCCTGCCTGTCCACTCTTATATGAGTTCCTCCCTGTCCACTAGTATATGAGTTGCTGCCTGCCACTAGTATATGAGTTCATCCATGTCCACTCTTATATGAGTTGCTGTCTGTCCACTCTTACATGAGTTCCTCCCTGTCCACTCTTATATGAGTTGCTGCATGTCCACTCTTATATGAATTCATCCTTGTCCACTCTTATATTAGTTCCTCCCTGTCCACTCTTATATGAGTTCCTCACAGTCCACTCTTATATGAGTTCCTCATTGTCCACTCTTATATGAGTCCCTCATTGTCCACTCTTATATGAGTTCCTCCCAGTCCACTCTTATATGAGTTGTTGCCTGTCCACTATTATATGAGTCCCAGCCTGTCCACTCTTATATGAGTTCTTCCCTGTCCACTGTTATATGAGTTCCTCCCTGTCCACTCTTATTTGAGATCCTCCCTGTCCACTCTTATATGAGTTCCAGCCTGTCCACTCTTATATGAGTTCCTCCCTGTCCACTCTTATATGAGTTCCTCCCTGTCCACTCTTATGAGTTCCTCCATGTCCACTCTAATATGAGTTGCTGACTGTCCACTCTTATATGAGTTCCTGCCTGTCCACTCTTATATGAGTTCCTCCCTGTCCACTAGTATATGAGTTGCTGCCTGCCACTAGTATATGAGTTCATCCATGTCCACTCTTATATGAATTGCTGTCTGTCCACTCTTATATGAGTTCCTCCCTGTCCACTCTTATATGAGTTGCTGACTGTCCACTCTTATATGAATTCCTGCCTGTCCACTCTTATGAGTTCCAGCCTGTCCACTCTTATATGAGTTCCTCCCTGTCCACTCTTATATTAGTTCCTCCCTGCCCACTCTTATATTAGTTCCTCCCTGTCCACTCTTATATTAGTTCCTCCCTGTCCACTCTTATATTAGTTCCTCCCTGTCCACTCTTATATTAGTTCCTCCATGTACACTCATATATTAATTCCTCCCTGTCCTCTCTTATGAGTTCCTCCCTGTCCACTATTATATGAGTTGCTGCCTGTCCACTCTTATATGAGTTCCAGCCTGTCCACTCGTATATGAGTTCCAGCCTGTCCACTCTTATATGAGTTCCTGCCTGTCCACTCTTATGAGTTCCTCCAAGTCCACTCTTATGAGTTCCTCCCTGTCCAATCTTATGAGTTCCTCCCTGTCCACTCTTATGAGTTCCTCCCTGTCCACTCTTATATGAATTCCTGCATGTCCACTCTTATATGAGTTCTTCCCTGTCCACTCTTATATAAGTTCCTCCCTGTCAACTCTTATGAGTTCCTCCCTTTACACTGCTATATGAGTTCCTGCCTGTCCACTCTTATATGAGTTCCTGCCTGTCCACTCTTATATGAGTTCCTGCCTGTCCACTCTTATATGGGTTCCTCCCTGTTCACTCTTATATGAGTTCCTCCCTGTCCACTCTTATATGAGTTCCTCCCTGTCCACTCTTATATGAGTTCCTCCCTGTCCACTCTTATATGAGTTCCTCCCTGTCAACTCTTATATGAGTTCCTCCCTGTCCACTCTTATGAGTTCCTCCCTGTCCACTCTAATATGAGTTCCTCCCTGTCCATCTTATATGAGTTCCTCCCTGTCCACTCTAATATGAGTTCCTCCCTGTCCACTCTAATATGAGTTCCTGCATGTCCACTCGCATATGAGTTCCTCCCTGTTCACTCTTATATGAGTTCCTGCCTGTCCACTCTTATATGAGTTCCTCTCTGTCCACTCTTATATGAGTTCCTCCCTGTCCACTCTTATATGAGTTCCTCCCTATCCACTCTTATATGAGTTCCTGCGTGTCCACTCTTATATGAGTTGCTGACTGTCCACTCTTATATGAGTTCCTGCCTGTCCACTCTTATATGAGTTCCTCCCTGTCCACGAGTATATGAGTTGCTGCCTGCCACTAGTATATGAGTTCATCCATGTCCACTCTTATATGAGTTGATGTCTGTCCACTCTTATATGAGTTCCTCCCTGTCCACTCTTATATGAGTTCCTCCCTGTCAACTCTTATATGAGTTCCTCCCTGTCCACTCTTATGAGTTCCTCCCTGTCCACTCTAATATGAGTTCCTCCCTGTCCATCTTATATGAGTTCCTCCCTGTCCACTCTAATATGAGTTCCTCCCTGTCCACTCTAATATGAGTTCCTGCATGTCCACTCGCATATGAGTTCCTGCGTGTCCACTCTTATATGAGTTGCTCCCTGTCCACTCTTATATGAGTTGCTCCCTGTCCACTCTTTTATGAGTTGCTCCCTGTCCACTCTTTTATGAGTTGCTCCCTGTCCACTCTTTTATGAGTTGCTCCCTGTCCACTCTTATATGAGTTGCTGACTGTCCACTCTTATATGAGTTCCTGCCTGTCCACTCTTATATGAGTTCCTCCCTGTCCACGAGTATATGAGTTGCTGCCTGCCACTAGTATATGAGTTCATCCATGTCCACTCTTATATGAGTTGCTGTCTGTCCACTCTTATATGAGTTCCTCCCTGTCCACTTTTATATGAGTTGCTGCATGTCCACTCTTATATGAATTCATCCTTGTCCACTCTTATATTAGTTCCTCCCAGTCCACTCTTATATGAGTTTTTCACAGTCCACTCTTATATAAGTTCCTCATTGTCCACTCTTATATGAGTCCCTCATTGTCCACTCTTATATGAGTTCCTCCCAGTCCACTCTTATATGAGTTGTTGCCTGTCCACTCTTATATGAGTTCCTCCCTGTCCACTCTTATATGAGTTCCTCCCTGTCCACTAATATGAGTTCCTCCCTGTCCACTCTTATATGAGTTCCTCCCAGTCCACTCTTTTATGAGTTCCTGCGTGTCCACTCTTATATGAGTTCCTGCGTGTCCACTCTTATATGAGTTGCTCCCTGTCCAGTCGTGTATGAGTTGCTCCCTGTCCACTCTTTTATGAGTTGCTCACTGTCCACTCTTTTATGAGTTGCTCCCTGTCCACTCTTTTATGAGTTGCTCCCTGTCCACTCTTATATGATTTGCTGACTGTCCACTCTTATATGAGTTCCTGCCTGTCCACTCTTATATGAGTTCCTCCCTGTCCACTAGTATATGAGTTGCTGCCTGCCACTAGTATATGAGTTCATCCATGTCCACTCTTATATGAGTTCCTGCCTGTCCACTCTTATATGAGTTCCTCCCTGTCCAATAGTATATGAGTTGCTGCCTGCCACTAGTATATGAGTTCATCCATGTCCACTCTTATATGAGTTGCTGTCTGTCCACTCTTACATGAGTTCCTCCCTGTCCACTCTTATATGAGTTGCTGCATGTCCACTCTTATATGAATTCATCCTTGTCCACTCTTATATTAGTTCCTCCCTGTCCACTCTTATATGAGTTCCTCACAGTCCACTCTTATATGAGTTCCTCATTGTCCACTCTTATATGAGTCCCTCATTGTCCACTCTTATATGAGTTCCTCCCAGTCCACTCTTATATGAGTTGTTGCCTGTCCACTATTATATGAGTCCCAGCCTGTCCACTCTTATATGAGTTCTTCCCTGTCCACTGTTATATGAGTTCCTCCCTGTCCACTCTTATTTGAGATCCTCCCTGTCCACTCTTATATGAGTTCCAGCCTGTCCACTCTTATATGAGTTCCTCCCTGTCCACTATTATATGAGTTCCTCCCTGTCCACTCTTATGAGTTCCTCCCTGTCCACTCTAATATGAGTTCCTCCCTGTCCACTCATATGAGTTCCTCCCTGTCCACTCTTATATGAGTTCCTCCCAGTCCACTCTTTTATGAGTTCCTGCGTGTCCACTCTTATATGAGTTCCTGCGTGTCCACTCTTATATGAGTTGATCCCTGTCCACTCGTATATGAGTTGCTCCCTGTCCACTCTTTTATGAGTTGCTCACTGTCCACTCTTTTATGAGTTGCTCCCTGTCCACTCTTTTATGAGTTGCTCCCTGTCCACTCTTATATGATTTGCTGACTGTCCACTCTTATATGAGTTCCTGCCTGTCCACTCTTATATGAGTTCCTCCCTGTCCACTAGTATATGAGTTGCTGCCTGCCACTAGTATATGAGTTCATCCATGTCCACTCTTATATGAGTTGCTGTCTGTCCACTTTTACATGAGTTCCTCCCTGTCCACTCTTATATGAGTTTCTGCATGTCCACTCTTATATGAATTCATCCTTGTCCACTCTTATATTAGTTCCTCCCTGTCCACTCTTATATGAGTTCCTCACAGTCCACTCTTATATGAGTTCCACATTGTCCACTCTTATATGAGTCCCTCATTGTCCACTCTTATATGAGTTCCTCCCAGTCCACTCTTATATGAGTTGTTGCCTGTCCACTATTATATGAGTCCCAGCCTGTCCACTCTTATATGAGTTCTTCCATGTCCACTGTTATATGAGTTCCTCCCTGTCCACTCTTATTTGAGATCCTCCCTGTCCACTCTTATATGAGTTCCAGCCTGTCCACTCTTATATGAGTTCCTCCCTGTCCACTCTTATATGAGTTCCTCCCTGTCCACTCTTATGAGTTCCTCCCTGTCCACTCTAATATGAGTTGCTGACTGTCCACTCTTATATGAGTTCCTGCCTGTCCACTCTTATATGAGTTCCTCCCTGTCCACTAGTATATGAGTTGCTGCCTGCCACTAGTATATGAGTTCATCCATGTCCACTCTTATATGAATTGCTGTCTGTCCACTCTTATATGAGTTCCTCCCTGTCCACTCTTATATGAGTTGCTGACTGTCCACTCTTATATGAATTCCTGCCTGTCCACTCTTATGAGTTCCAGCCTGTCCACTCTTATATGAGTTCCTCCCTGTCCACTCTTATATTAGTTCCTCCCTGTCCACTCTTATATTAGTTCCTCCCTGTCCACTTTTATATTAGTTCCTCCCTGTCCACTCTTATATTAGTTCCTCCCTGTCCACTCTTATATTAGTTCCTCCATGTACACTCATATATTAGTTCCTCCCTGTCCTCTCTTATGAGTTCCTCCCTGTCCACTATTATATGAGATGCTGCCTGTCCACTCTTATATGAGTTCCAGCCTGTCCACTCGTATATGAGTTCCAGCCTGTCCACTCTTATATGAGTTCCTGCCTGTCCACTCTTATGAGTTCCTCCATGTCCACTCTTATGAGTTCCTCCCTGTCCAATCTTATGAGTTCCTCCCTGTCCACTCTTATGAGTTCCTCCCTGTCCACTCTTATATGAATTCCTGCATGTCCACTCTTATATGAGTTCTTCCCTGTCCACTCTTATATAAGTTCCTCCCTGTCAACTCTTATGAGTTCCTCCCTTTACACTGCTATATGAGTTCCTGCCTGTCCACTCTTATATGAGTTCCTGCCTGTCCACTCTTATATGAGTTCCTGCCTGTCCACTCTTATATGGGTTTCTCCCTGTTCACTCTTATATGAGTTCCTCCCTGTCCACTCTTATATGAGTTCCTCCCTGTCCACTCTTATATGAGTTCCTCCCTGTCCACTCTTATATGAGTTCCTCCCTGTCAACTCTTATATGAGTTCCTCCCTGTCCACTCTTATGAGTTCCTCCCTGTCCACTCTAATATGAGTTCCTCCCTGTCCATCTTATATGAGTTCCTCCCTGTCCACTCTAATATGAGTTCCTCCCTGTCCACTCTAATATGAGTTCCTGCATGTCCACTCGCATATGAGTTCCTCCCTGTTCACTCTTATATGAGTTCCTGCCTGTCCACTCTTATATGAGTTCCTCTCTGTCCACTCTTATATGAGTTGCTGCCTGTCCACTCTTATATGAGTTCCTCCCTGTCCACTCTTATATGAGTTCCTGCGTGTCCACTCTTATATGAGTTGCTGACTGTCCACTCTTATATGAGTTCCTGCCTGTCCACTCTTATATGAGTTCCTCCCTGTCCACGAGTATATGAGTTGCTGCCTGCCACTAGTATATGAGTTCATCCATGTCCACTCTTATATGAGTTGCTGTCTGTCCACTCTTATATGAGTTCCTCCCTGTCCACTCTTATATGAGTTCCTCCCTGTCAACTCTTATATGAGTTCCTCCCTGTCCACTCTTATGAGTTCCTCCCTGTCCACTCTAATATGAGTTCCTCCCTGTCCATCTTATATGAGTTCCTCCCTGTCCACTCTAATATGAGTTCCTCCCTGTCCACTCTAATATGAGTTCCTGCATGTCCACTCGCATATGAGTTCCTGCATGTCCACTCTTATATGAGTTGCTCCCTGTCCACTCTTATATGAGTTGCTCCCTGTCCACTCTGTTATGAGTTGCTCCCTGTCCACTCTTTTATGAGTTGCTCCCTGTCCACTCTTTTATGAGTTGCTCCCTGTCCACTCTTATGTGAGTTGCTGACTGTCCACTCTTATATGAGTTCCTGCCTGTCCACTCTTATATGAGTTCCTCCCTGTCCACGAGTATATGAGTTGCTGCCTGCCACTAGTATATGAGTTCATCCATGTCCACTCTTATATGAGTTGCTGTCTGTCCACTCTTATATGAGTTCCTCCCTGTCCACTTTTATATGAGTTGCTGCATGTCCACTCTTATATGAATTCATCCTTGTCCACTCTTATATTAGTTCCTCCCAGTCCACTCTTATATGAGTTTTTCACAGTCCACTCTTATATGAGTTCCTCATTGTCCACTCTTATATGAGTCCCTCATTGTCCACTCGTATATGAGTTCCTCCCAGTCCACTCTTATATGAGTTGTTGCCTGTCCACTCTTATATGAGTTCCTCCCTGTCCACTCTTATATGAGTTCCTCCCTGTCCACTCATATGAGTTCCTCCCTGTCCACTCTTATATGAGTTCCTCCCTGTCCACTCATATGAGTTCCTCCCTGTCCACTCTTATATGAGTTCCTCCCAGTCCACTCTTTTATGAGTTCCTGCGTGTCCACTCTTATATGAGTTCCTGCGTGTCCACTCTTATATGAGTTGCTCCCTGTCCACTCGTATATGAGTTGCTCCCTGTCCACTCTTTTATGAGTTGCTCACTGTCCACTCTTTTATGAGTTGCTCCCTGTCCACTCTTTTATGAGTTGCTCCCTGTCCACTCTTATATGATTTGCTGACTGTCCACTCTTATATGAGTTCCTGCCTGTCCACTCTTATATGAGTTCCTCCCTGTCCACTAGTATATGAGTTGCTGCCTGCCAATAGTATATGAGTTCATCCATGTCCACTCTTATATGAGTTGCTGTCTGTCCACTCTTACATGAGTTCCTCCCTGTCCACTCTTATATGTGTTGCTGCATGTCCACTCTTATATGAATTCATCCTTGTCCACTCTTATATTAGTTCCTCCCTGTCCACTCTTATATGAGTTCCTCACAGTCCACTCTTATATGAGTTCCTCATTGTCCACTCTTATATGAGTCCCTCATTGTCCACTCTTATATGAGTTCCTCCCAGTCCACTCTTATATGAGTTGTTGCCTGTCCACTATTATATGAGTCCCAGCCTGTCCACTCTTATATGAGTTCTTCCCTGTCCACTGTTATATGAGTTCCTCCCTGTCCACTCTTATTTGAGATCCTCCCTGTCCACTCTTATATGAGTTCCAGCCTGTCCACTCTTATATGAGTTCCTCCCTGTCCACTCTTATATGAGTTCCTCCCTGTCCACTCTTATGAGTTCCTCCCTGTCCACTCTAATATGAGTTGCTGACTGTCCACTCTTATATGAGTTCCTGCCTGTCCACTCTTATATGAGTTCCTCCCTGTCCACTAGTATATGAGTTGCTGCCTGCCACTAGTATATGAGTTCATCCATGTCCACTCTTATATGAATTGCTGTCTGTCCACTCTTATATGATTTCCTCCCTGTCCACTCTTATATGAGTTGCTGACTGTCCACTCTTATATGAATTCCTGCCTGTCCACTCTTATGAGTTCCAGCCTGTCCACTCTTATATGAGTTCCTCCCTGTCCACTCTTATATTAGTTCATCCCTGTCCACTCTTATATTAGTTCCTCCCTGTCCACTCTTATATTAGTTCCTCCCTGTCCACTCTTATATTAGTTCCTCCCTGTCCACTCTTATATTAGTTCCTCCATGTACACTCATATATTAGTTCCTCCCTGTCCTCTCTTATGAGTTCCTCCCTGTCCACTATTATATGAGTTGCTGCCTGTCCACTCTTATATGAGTTCCAGCCTGTCCACTCGTATATGAGTTCCAGCCTGTCCACTCTTATATGAGTTCCTGCCTGTCCACTCTTATGAGTTCCTCCATGTCCACTCTTATGAGTTCCTCCCTGTCCAATCTTATGAGTTCCTCCCTGTCCACTCTTATGAGTTCCTCCCTGTCCACTCTTATATGAATTCCTGCATGTCCACTCTTATATGAGTTCTTCCATGTCCACTCTTATATAAGTTCCTCCCTGTCAACTCTTATGAGTTCCTCCCTTTACACTGCTATATGAGTTCCTGCCTGTCCACTCTTATATGAGTTCCTGCCTGTCCACTCTTATATGAGTTCCTCTCTGTCCACTCTTATATGAGTTCCTGCCTGTCCACTCTTATATGGGTTTCTCCCTGTTCACTCTTATATGAGTTCCTCCCTGTCCACTCTTATATGAGTTCCTCCCTGTCCACTCTTATATGAGTTCCTCCCTGTCAACTCTTATATGAGTTCCTCCCTGTCCACTCTTATGAGTTCCTCCCTGTCCACTCTAATATGAGTTCCTCCCTGTCCATCTTATATGAGTTCCTCCCTGTCCACTCTAATATGAATTCCTCCCTGTCCACTCTAATATGAGTTCCTGCATGTCCACTCTTTTATGAGTTGCTCCCTGTCCACTCTTATATGAGTTGCTGACTGTCCACTCTTATATGAGTTCCTGCCTGTCCACTCTTATATGAGTTCCTCCCTGTCCACTAGTATATGAGTTGCTGCCTGCCACTAGTATATGAGTTCATCCATGTCCACTCTTATATGAGTTGCTGTCTGTCCACTCTTACATGAGTTCCTCCCTGTCCACTCTTATATGAGTTGATGCATGTCCACTCTTATATGAATTCATCCTTGTCCACTCTTATATTAGTTCCTCCCTGTCCACTCTTATATGAGTTCCTCACAGTCCACTCTTATATGAGTTACTCATTGTCCACTCTTATATGAGTCCCTCATTGTCCACTCTTATATGAGTTCCTCCCAGTCCACTCTTATATGAGTTGTTGCCTGTCCACTATTATATGAGTCCCAGCCTGTCCACTGTTATATGAGTTCCTCCCTGTCCACTCTTATTTGAGATCCTCCCTGTCCACTCTTATTTGAGATCCTCCCTGTCCACTCTTATATGAGTTCCTCCCTGTCCACTCTTATATGAGTTCCTCTCTGTCCACTCTTATGAGTTCCTCCCTGTACACTCTAATATGAGTTGCTGACTGTCCACTCTTATATGAGTTCCTGCCTGTCCACTCTTATATGAGTTCCTCCCTGTCCACTAGTATATGAGTTGCTGCCTGCCACTAGTATATGAGTTCATCAATGTCCACTCTTATATGAGTTGCTGTCTGTCCACTCTTATATGAGTTCCTCCCTGTCCACTCTTATATGAGTTGCTGACTGTCCACTCTTATATGAATTCCTGCCTGTCCACTCTTATGAGTTCCAACCTGTCCACTCTTATATGAGTTCCTCCCTGTCCACTCTTATATTAGTTCCTCCCTGTCCACTCTTATATTAGTTCCTCCCTGTCCACTCTTATATTAGTTCCTCCCTGTCCACTCTTATATTAGTTCCTCCCTGTCCACTCTTATATTAGTTCCTCCATGTACACTCATATATTAGTTCCTCCCTGTCCTCTCTTATGTGTTCCTCCCTGTCCACTATTATATGAGTTGCTGCCTGTCCACTCGTATATGAGTTCCAGCCTGTCCACTCGTATATGAGTTCCAGCCTGTCCACTCTTATATGAGTTCCTGCCAGTCCACTCTTATGAGTTCCTCCATGTCCACTCTTATGAGTTCCTCCCTGTCCATTCTTATGAGTTCCTCCCTGTCCACTCTTATGAGTTCCTCCCTGTCCACTCTTATATGAATTCCTGCATGTCCACTCTTATATGAGTTCTTCCCTGTCCACTCTTATATGAGTTCCTCCCTGTCAACTCGTATGAGTTCCTCCCTTTACACTGCTATTTGAGTTCCTGCCTGTCCACTCTTATATGAGTTCCTGCCTGTCCACTCTTATATGAGTTCTTCCCTGTCCACTCTTATATGAGTTCCTCCCTGTCAACTCTTATGAGTTCCTCCCTGTACACTGATATATGAGTTCCTGCCTGTCCACTCTTATATGAGTTCCTGCCTGTCCACTCTTATATGAGTTCCTGCCTGTCCACTATTATATGGGTTCCTCCCTGTTCACTCTTATATGAGTTCCTCCCTGTCCACTCTTATATGAGTTCCTCCCTGTCCACTCTTATATGAGTTCCTCCCTGTCCACTCTTATGAGTTCCTCCCTGTCCACTCTAATATGAGTTCCTCCCTGTCCATCTTATATGAGTTCCTCCCTGTCCACTCTTATATGAGTTCCTCCCTGTCCACTCTTATATGAGTTCCTCCCTGTCCAATCTTATATGAGTTCCTCCCTGTCCACTCTTATATGAGTTCCTCCCTGTCCACTCTTATGAGTTCCTCCCTGTCCACTCTAATATGAGTTCCTCCCTGTCCATCTTATATGAGTTCCTCCCTGTCCACTCTAATATGAGTTCCTCCCTGTCCACTCTAATATGAGTTCCTGCATGTCCACTCGCATATGAGTTCCTCCCTGTTCACTCTTATATGAGTTCCTGCCTGTCCACTCTTATATGAGTTCCTCTCTGTCCACTCTTATATGAGTTCCTCCCTGTCCACTCTTATATGAGTTCCTCCCTGTCCACTCTTATATGAGTTCCTGCGTGTCCACTCTTATATGAGTTCCTGCGTGTCCACTCTTATATGAGTTGCTCCCTGTCCACTTGTATATGAGTTGCTCCCTGTCCACTCTTTTATGAGTTGCTCACTGTCCACTCTTTTATGAGTTGCTCCCTGTCCACTCTTTTATGAGTTACTCCCTGTCCACTCTTATATGAGTTGCTGACTGTCCACTCTTATATGAGTTCCTGCCTGTCCACTCTTATATGAGTTCCTCCCTGTCCACTAGTATATGAGTTGCTGCCTGCCACTAGTATATGAGTTCATCCATGTCCACTCTTATATGAGTTGCTGTCTGTCCACTCTTACATGAGTTCCTCCCTGTCCACTCTTATATGAGTTGCTGCATGTCCACTCTTATATGAATTCATCCTTGTCCACTCTTATATTAGTTCCTCCCTGTCCACTCTTATATGAGTTCCTCACAGTCCACTCTTATATGAGTTCCTCATTGACCACTCTTATATGAGTCCCTCATTGTCCACTCTTATATGAGTTCCTCCCAGTCCACTCTTATATGAGTTGTTGCCTGTCCACTATTATATGAGTCCCAGCCTGTCCACTCTTATATGAGTTCTTCCCTGTCCACTGTTATATGAGTTCCTCCCTGTCCACTCTTATTTGAGATCCTCCCTGTCCACTCTTATATGAGTTCCAGCCTGTCCACTCTTATATGAGTTCCTTCCTGTCCACTCTTATATGAGTTCCTCCCTGTCCACTCTTATGAGTTCCTCCCTGTCCACTCTAATATGAGTTGCTGACTGTCCACTCTTATATGAGTTCCTGCCTGTCCACTCTTATATGAGTTCCTCCCTGTCCACTAGTATATGAGTTGCTGCCTGCCACTAGTATATGAGTTCATCCATGTCCACTCTTATATGAGTTGCTGTCTGTCCACTCTTATATGAGTTCCTCCCTGTCCACTCTTATATGAGTTGCTGACTGTCCACTCTTATATGAATTCCTGCCTGTCCACTCTTATGAGTTCCAGCCTGTCCACTCTTATATGAGTTCCTCCCTGTCCACTCTTATATTAGTTTCTCCCTGTCCACTCTTATATTAGTTCCTCCCTGTCCACTCTTATATTAGTTCCTCCCTGTCCACTCTTATATTAGTTCCTCCCTGTCCACTCTTATATTAGTTCCTCCATGTACACTCATATATTAGTTCCTCCCTGTCCTCTCTTATGAGTTCCTCCCTGTCCACTATTATATGAGTTGCTGCCTGTCCACTCGTATATGAGTTCCAGCCTGTCCACTCGTATATGAGTTCCAGCCTGTCCACTCTTATATGAGTTCCTGCCTGTCCACTCTTATGAGTTCCTCCATGTCCACTCTTATGAGTTCCTCCCTGTCCAATCTTATGAGTTCCTCCCTGTCCACTCTTATGAGTTCCTCCCTGTCCACTCTTATATGAATTCCTGCATGTCCACTCTTATATGAGTTCTTCCCTGTCCACTCTTATATGAGTTGCTCCCTGTCAACTATTATGAGTTTCTCCCTTTACACTGCTATATGAGTTCCTGCCTGTCCACTCTTATATGAGTTCCTGCCTGTCCACTCTTATATGAGTTCCTGCCTGTCCACTCTTATATGGGTTCCTCCCTGATCACTCTTATATGAGTTCCTCCCTGTCCACTCTTATATGAGTTCCCCCTGTCCACTCTTATATGAGTTCCTCCCTGTCCACTCTTATATGAGTTCCTCCCTGTCAACTCTTATATGAGTTCCTCCCTGTCCACTCTTATGAATTCCTCCCTGTCCACTCTAATATGAGTTCCTCCCTGTCCATCGTATATGAGTTCCTCCCTGTCCACTCTAATATGAGTTCCTCCCTGTCCACTCTAATATGAGTTCCTGCATGTCCACTCTCATATGAGTTCCTCCCTGTTCACTCTTATATGAGTTCCTGCCTGTCCACTCTTATATGAGTTCCTCTCTGTCCATTCTTATATGAGTTCCTCCCTGTCCACTCTTATATGAGTTCCTCCCTGTCCACTCTTATATGAGTTCCTGCGTGTCCACTCTTATATGAGTTCCTGCGTGTCCACTCTTATATGAGTTGCTCCCTGTCCACTCTTATATGAGTTGCTCCCTGTCCACTCTTTTATGAGTTGCTCCCTGTCCACTCTTTTATGAGTTGCTCCCTGTCCACTCTTTTATGAGTTGCTCCCTGTCCACTCTTATATGAGTTGCTGACTGTCCACTCTTATATGAGTTCCTGCCTGTCCACTCTTATATGAGTTCCTCCCTGTCCACGAGTATATGAGTTGCTGCCTGCCACTAGTATATGAGTTCATCCATGTCCACTCTTATATGAGTTGCTGTCTGTCCACTCTTACATGAGTTCCTCCCTGTCCACTCTTATATGAGTTGATGCATGTCCACTCTTATATGAATTCATCCTTGTCCACTCTTATATTAGTTCCTCCCTGTCCACTCTTATATGAGTTCCTCACAGTCCACTCTTATATGAGTTCCTCATTGTCCACTCTTATATGAGTCCCTCATTGTCCACTCTTATATGAGTTCCTCCCAGTCCACTCTTATATGAGTTGTTGCCTGTCCACTATTATATGAGTCCCAGCCTGTTCACTGTTATATGAGTTCCTCCCTGTCCACTCTTATTTGAGATCCTCCCTGTCCACTCTTATTTGAGATCCTCCCTGTCCACTCTTATATGAGTTCCTCCCTGTCCACTCTTATATGAGTTCCTCTCTGTCCACTCTTATGAGTTCCTCCCTGTACACTCTAATATGAGTTGCTGACTGTCCACTCTTATATGAGTTCCTGCCTGTCCACTCTTATATGAGTTCCTCCCTGTCCACTAGTATATGAGTTGCTGCCTGCCACTAGTATATGAGTTCATCAATGTCCACTCTTATATGAGTTGCTGTCTGTCCACTCTTATATGAGTTCCTCCCTGTCCACTCTTATATGAGTTGCTGACTGTCCACTCTTATATGAATTCCTGCCTGTCCACTCTTATGAGTTCCAACCTGTCCACTCTTATATGAGTTCCTCCCTGTCCACTCTTATATTAGTTCCTCCCTGTCCACTCTTATATTAGTTCCTCCCTGTCCACTCTTATATTAGTTCCTCCCTGTCCACTCTTATATTAGTTCCTCCCTGTCCACTCTTATATTAGTTCCTCCATGTACACTCATATATTAGTTCCTCCCTGTCCTCTCTTATGTGTTCCTCCCTGTCCACTATTATATGAGTTGCTGCCTGTCCACTCGTATATGAGTTCCAGCCTGTCCACTCGTATATGAGTTCCAGCCTGTCCACTCTTATATGAGTTCCTGCCAGTCCACTCTTATGAGTTCCTCCATGTCCACTCTTATGAGTTCCTCCCTGTCCAATCTTATGAGTTCCTCCCTGTCCACTCTTATGAGTTCCTCCCTGTCCACTCTTATATGAATTCCTGCATGTCCACTCTTATATGAGTTCTTCCCTGTCCACTCTTATATGAGTTCCTCCCTGTCAACTCGTATGAGTTCCTCCCTTTACACTGCTATTTGAGTTCCTGCCTGTCCACTCTTATATGAGTTCCTGCCTGTCCACTCTTATATGAGTTCTTCCCTGTCCACTCTTATATGAGTTCCTCCCTGTCAACTCTTATGAGTTCCTCCCTGTACACTGATATATGAGTTCCTGCCTGTCCACTCTTATATGAGTTCCTGCCTGTCCACTCTTATATGAGTTCCTGCCTGTCCACTATTATATGGGTTCCTCCCTGTTCACTCTTATATGAGTTCCTCCCTGTCCACTCTTATATGAGTTCCTCCCTGTCCACTCTTATATGAGTTCCTCCCTGTCCACTCTTATGAGTTCCTCCCTGTCCACTCTAATATGAGTTCCTCCCTGTCCATCTTATATGAGTTCCTCCCTGTCCACTCTTATATGAGTTCCTCCCTGTCCACTCTTATATGAGTTCCTCCCTGTCCAATCTTATATGAGTTCCTCCCTGTCCACTCTTATATGAGTTCCTCCCTGTCCACTCTTATGAGTTCCTCCCTGTCCACTCTAATATGAGTTCCTCCCTGTCCATCTTATATGAGTTCCTCCCTGTCCACTCTAATATGAGTTCCTCCCTGTCCACTCTAATATGAGTTCCTGCATGTCCACTCGCATATGAGTTCCTCCCTGTTCACTCTTATATGAGTTCCTGCCTGTCCACTCTTATATGAGTTCCTCTCTGTCCACTCTTATATGAGTTCCTCCCTGTCCACTCTTATATGAGTTCCTCCCTGTCCACTCTTATATGAGTTCCTGCGTGTCCACTCTTATATGAGTTCCTGCGTGTCCACTCTTATATGAGTTGCTCCCTGTCCACTTGTATATGAGTTGCTCCCTGTCCACTCTTTTATGAGTTGCTCACTGTCCACTCTTTTATGAGTTGCTCCCTGTCCACTCTTTTATGAGTTGCTCCCTGTCCACTCTTATATGAGTTGCTGACTGTCCACTCTTATATGAGTTCCTGCCTGTCCACTCTTATATGAGTTCCTCCCTGTCCACTAGTATATGAGTTGCTGCCTGCCACTAGTATATGAGTTCATCCATGTCCACTCTTATATGAGTTGCTGTCTGTCCACTCTTACATGAGTTCCTCCCTGTCCACTCTTATATGAGTTGCTGCATGTCCACTCTTATATGAATTCATCCTTGTCCACTCTTATATTAGTTCCTCCCTGTCCACTCTTATATGAGTTCCTCACAGTCCACTCTTATATGAGTTCCTCATTGACCACTCTTATATGAGTCCCTCATTGTCCACTCTTATATGAGTTCCTCCCAGTCCACTCTTATATGAGTTGTTGCCTGTCCACTATTATATGAGTCCCAGCCTGTCCACTCTTATATGAGTTCTTCCCTGTCCACTGTTATATGAGTTCCTCCCTGTCCACTCTTATTTGAGATCCTCCCTGTCCACTCTTATATGAGTTCCAGCCTGTCCACTCTTATATGAGTTCCTCCCTGTCCACTCTTATATGAGTTCCTCCCTGTCCACTCTTATGAGTTCCTCCCTGTCCACTCTAATATGAGTTGCTGACTGTCCACTCTTATATGAGTTCCTGCCTGTCCACTCTTATATGAGTTCCTCCCTGTCCACTAGTATATGAGTTGCTGCCTGCCACTAGTATATGAGTTCATCCATGTCCACTCTTATATGAGTTGCTGTCTGTCCACTCTTATATGAGTTCCTCCCTGTCCACTCTTATATGAGTTGCTGACTGTCCACTCTTATATGAATTCCTGCCTGTCCACTCTTATGAGTTCCAGCCTGTCCACTCTTATATGAGTTCCTCCCTGTCCACTCTTATATTAGTTTCTCCCTGTCCACTCTTATATTAGTTCCTCCCTGTCCACTCTTATATTAGTTCCTCCCTGTCCACTCTTATATTAGTTCCTCCCTGTCCACTCTTATATTAGTTCCTCCATGTACACTCATATATTAGTTCCTCCCTGTCCTCTCTTATGAGTTCCTCCCTGTCCACTATTATATGAGTTGCTGCCTGTCCACTCGTATATGAGTTCCAGCCTGTCCACTCGTATATGAGTTCCAGCCTGTCCACTCTTATATGAGTTCCTGCCTGTCCACTCTTATGAGTTCCTCCATGTCCACTCTTATGAGTTCCTCCCTGTCCAATCTTATGAGTTCCTCCCTGTCCACTCTTATGAGTTCCTCCCTGTCCACTCTTATATGAATTCCTGCATGTCCACTCTTATATGAGTTCTTCCCTGTCCACTCTTATATGAGTTGCTCCCTGTCAACTCTTATGAGTTTCTCCCTTTACACTGCTATATGAGTTCCTGCCTGTCCACTCTTATATGAGTTCCTGCCTGTCCACTCTTATATGAGTTCCTGCCTGTCCACTCTTATATGGGTTCCTCCCTGATCACTCTTATATGAGTTCCTCCCTGTCCACTCTTATATGAGTTCCCCCTGTCCACTCTTATATGAGTTCCTCCCTGTCCACTCTTATATGAGTTCCTCCCTGTCAACTCTTATATGAGTTCCTCCCTGTCCACTCTTATGAATTCCTCCCTGTCCACTCTAATATGAGTTCCTCCCTGTCCATCGTATATGAGTTCCTCCCTGTCCACTCTAATATGAGTTCCTCCCTGTCCACTCTAATATGAGTTCCTGCATGTCCACTCTCATATGAGTTCCTCCCTGTTCACTCTTATATGAGTTCCTGCCTGTCCACTCTTATATGAGTTCCTCTCTGTCCATTCTTATATGAGTTCCTCCCTGTCCACTCTTATATGAGTTCCTCCCTGTCCACTCTTATATGAGTTCCTGCGTGTCCACTCTTATATGAGTTCCTGCGTGTCCACTCTTATATGAGTTGCTCCCTGTCCACTCTTATATGAGTTGCTCCCTGTCCACTCTTTTATGAGTTGCTCCCTGTCCACTCTTTTATGAGTTGCTCCCTGTCCACTCTTTTATGAGTTGCTCCCTGTCCACTCTTATATGAGTTGCTGACTGTCCACTCTTATATGAGTTCCTGCCTGTCCACTCTTATATGAGTTCCTCCCTGTCCACGAGTATATGAGTTGCTGCCTGCCACTAGTATATGAGTTCATCCATGTCCACTCTTATATGAGTTGCTGTCTGTCCACTCTTATATGAGTTCCTCCCTGTCCACTCTTATATGAGTTGCTGCATGTCCACTCTTATATGAATTCATCCTTGTCCACTCTTATATTAGTTCCTCCCTGTCCACTCTTATATGAGTTTTTCACAGTCCACTCTTATATGAGTTCCTCATTGTCCACTCTTATATGAGTCCCTCATTGTCCACTCTTATATGAGTTCCTCCCAGTCCACTCTTATATGAGTTGTTGCCTGTCCACTCTTATATGAGTTCCTCCCTCTCCACTCTTATATGAGTTCCTCCCTGTCCACTCTTATGAGTTCCTCCCTGTCCACTCTTATATGAGTTCCTCCCAGTCCACTCTTTTATGATTTGCTCCCTGTCCACTCTTTTATGAGTTGCTCCCTGTCCACTCTTTTATGAGTTGCTCCCTGTCCACTCTTATATGAGTTGCTGACTGTCCACTCTTATATGAGTTCCTGCCTGTCCACTCTTATATGAGTTCCTCCCTGTACACTAGTAATTGATTTACTGCCTGCCACTAGTATATGAGTTCATCCATGTCCACTCTTATATGAGTTGCTGTCTGTCCACTCTTATATGAGTTCCTCCCAGTCCACTCTTATATGAGTTCCTCCCTGTCCACTCTTATATGAGTTCCTCCCTGTCCACTCTTATGAGTTCCTCCCTGTCCACTCTTATATGAGTTCCTCCGTGTCCACTCTTATATGAGTTCCTCCGTGTCCACTCTTTTATGAGTTGCTCCCTGTCCACTCTTTTATGAGTTGCTCCCTGTCCACTCTTATGAGTTCCTCCCTGTCCACTCTTATGAGTTGCTCCCTGTCCACTCTTATGAGTTCCTCCCTGTCCACTCTTATATGAATTCCTGCATGTCCACTCTTATATGAGTTCTTCCCTGTCCACTCTTATGAGTTCCTCCCTGTCCACTCTTATGAGTTCCTCCTTGTCCACTCTTATGAGTTCCTCCCTGTCCACTCTTATATGAATTCCTGCATGTCCACTCTTACATGAGTTCTTCCCTGTCCACTCTTATATGAGTTCCTCCCTGTCAACTCTTATGAGTTCCTCCCTGTACACTGCTATATGAGTTACTCCCTGCCCACTCTTATATGAGTTCCTGCGTGTCCACTCTTGTATGAGTTCCTGCGTGTCCACTCTTATATGAGTTGCTCCCTGTCCACTCTTATATGAGTTGCTCCCTGTCCACTCTTTTATGAGTTGCTCCCTGTCCACTCTTTTATGAGTTGCTCCCTGTCCACTCTTTTATGAGTTGCTCCCTGTCCACTCTTTTATGAGTTGCTCCCTGTCCACTCTTTTATGAGTTGCTCCCTGTCCACTCTTATATGAGTTGCTGACTGTCCACTCTTATATGAGTTCCTGCCTGTCCACTCTTATATGAGTTCCTCCCTGTCCACGAGTATATGAGTTGCTGCCTGCCACTAGTATATGAGTTCATCCATGTCCACTCTTATATGAGTTGCTGTCTGTCCACTCTTATATGAGTTCCTACCTGTCCACTCTTATATGAGTTGCTGCATGTCCACTCTTATATGAATTCATCCTTGTCCACTCTTATATTAGTTCCTCCCTGTCCACTCTTATATGAGTTCCTCACAGTCCACTCTTATATGAGTTCCTCATTGTCCACTCTTATATGAGTCCCTCCCAGCCCACTCTAATATGAGTTCCTCCCAGTCCACTCTAATATGAGTTGTTGCCTGTCCACTCTTATATGAGTTCCTCCCTGTCCACTCTTATATGAGTTCCTCCCTGTCCACTCTTATGAGTTCCTCCCTGTCCACTCTTATATGAGTTGCTCCCTGTCCACTCTTTTATGAGTTGATCCCTGTCCACTCTTTTATGAGTTGCTCCCTGTCCACTCTTTTATGAGTTGCTCCCTGTCCACTCTTATATGAGTTGCTGACTGTCCACTCTTATATGAGTTCCTGCCTGTCCACTCTTATATGAGTTCCGCCCTGTCCACTAGTATATGAGTTGCTGCCTGCCACTAGAATATGAGTTCATCCATGTCCACTCTTATATGAGTTGCTGTCTGTCCACTCTTATATGAGTTCCTCCCAGTCCACTCTTATATGAGTTCCTCCCTGTCCACTCTTATATGAGTTCCTCCCTGTCCACTCTTATGAGTTCCTCCCTGTCCACTCTTATATGAGTTCCTCCCTGTCCACTCTTTTATGAGTTGCTCCCTGTCCACTCTTTTATGAGTTGCTCCCTGTCCACTCTTTTATGAGTTGCTCCCTGTCCACTCTTATATGAGTTCCTTCCTGTCCACTCTTATATGAGTTCCTTCCTGTCCACTCTTATATGAGTTCCTCCCTGTCCACTAGTATATGAGTTGCTGCCTGCCACTAGTATATGAGTTCCTCCCTGTCCACTCTTATATGAGTTGCTGCATGTCCACTCTTATATGAATTCATCCCTGTCCACTCTTATATTAGTTCCTCCCTGTCCACTCTTATATGAGTTCCTCACAGTCCACTATTATATGAGTTCCTCATTGTCCACTCTTATATGAGTCGCTCATTTTCCACTCTCATATGAGTTCCTCCCAGTCCACTCTTATATGAGTTCCTGCCTGTCCACTCTTATATGAGTTCATGCCTGTCCACTCTTATATGGGTTCCTCCCTGTTCACTCTTATATGAGTTCCTCCCTGTCCACTCTTATATGAGTTCCTCCCTGTCCACTCTTATATGAGTTCCTCCCTGTCCACTCTTATATGAGTTCCTCCCTGTCCACTCTTATATGAGTTCCTCCCTGTCTACTCTTATGAGTTCCTCCCTGTCCACTCTAATATGAGTTCCTCCCTGTCCATCTTATATGAGTTCCTCCCTGTCCACTCTAATATGAGTTCCTCCCTGTCCACTGTAATATGAGTTCCTGCATGTCCTCTCGCGTATGAGTTCCTTCCTGTTCACTCTTATATGAGTTCCTGCCTGTCCACTCTTATATGAGTTCCTCTCTGTCCACTCTTATATGAGTTCCTCCCTGTCCACTCTTATATGAGTTCCTCCCTGTCCACTCTTATATGAGTTCCTGCGTGTCCACTCTTATATGAGTTCCTGCGTGTCCACTCTTATATGAGTTGCTCCCTGTCCACTCGTATATGAGTTGCTCCCTGTCCACTCTTTTATGAGTTGCTCCCTGTCCACTATGTTATGAGTTGCTCCCTGTCCACTCTTTTATGAGTTGCTCCCTGTCCACTCTTATATGAGTTGCTGACTGTCCACTCTTATATGAGTTCCTGCCTGTCCACTCTTATATGAGTTCCTCCCTGTCCACTAGTATATGAGTTGCTGCCTGCCACTAGTATATGAGTTCATCCATGTCCACTCTTATATGAGTTGCTGTCTGTCCACTCTTATATGAGTTCCTCCCTGTCCACTCTTATATGAGTTGCTGCATGTCCACTCTTATATGAATTCATCCTTGTCCACTCTTATATTAGTTCCTCCCTGTCCACTCTTATATGAGTTCCTCACAGTCCACTCTTATATGAGTTCCTCATTGTCCACTCTTATATGAGTCCCTCATTGTCCACTCTTATATGATTTCCTCCCAGTCCACTCTTATATGAGTTGTTGCCTGTCCACTATTATATGAGTCCCAGCCTGTCCACTCTTATATGAATTCCTGCATGTCCACTCTTATATGAGTTCTTCCCTGTCCACTGTTATATGAGTTCCTCCCTGTCCACTCTTATATGAGTTGCTGACTGTCCACTCTTATATGAGTTCCTGCCTGTCCACTCTTATATGAGTTCCTCCCTGTCCACTAGTATATGAGTTGCTGCCTGCCACTAGTATATTAGTTCATCCATGTCCACTCTTATATGAGTTGCTGTCTGTCCACTCTTATATGAGTTCCTCCCAGTCCACTCTTATATGAGTTCCTCCCTGTCCACTCTTATATGAGTTCCTCCCTGTCCACTCTTATGAGTTCCTCCCTGTCCAATCTTATATGAGTTCCTCCCTGTCCTCTCTTTTATGAGTTGCTCCCTGTCCACTCTTTTATGAGTTGCTCCCTGTCCACTCTTTTATGAGTTGCTCCCTGTCCACTCTTATATGAGTTGCTGACTGTCCACTCTTATATGAGTTCCTTCCTGTCCACTCTTATATGAGTTCCTCCCTGTCCACTAGTATATGAGTTGCTGCCTGCCACTAGTATATGAGTTCATCCATGTCCACTCTTATATGAGTTGCTGTCTGTCCACTCTTATATGAGTTCCTCCCTGTCCACTCTTATATGAGTTGCTGCATGTCCACTCTTATATTAATTCATCCTTGTCCACTCTTATATTAGTTCCTCCCTGTCCACTCTTATATGAGTTCCTCACAGTCCACTCTTATATGAGTTCCTCATTGTCCACTCTTATATGAGTCCCACATTTTCCACTCTTATATGAGTTCCTCACAGTCCACTCTTATATGAGTTCCTGCCTGTCCACTCTTATATGAGTTCCTGCCTGTCCACTCTTATATGGGTTCCTCCCTGTTCACTCTTATATGAGTTCCTCCCTGTCCACTCTTATATGAGTTCCTCCCTGTCCACTCTTATATGAGTTCCTCCCTGTCCACTCTTATATGAGTTCCTCCCTGTCCACTCTTATATGAGTTCCTCCCTGTCCACTCTTATGAGTTCCTCCATTTTCACTCTAATATGAGTTCCTCCCTGTCCATCTTATATGAGTTCCTCCCTGTCCACTCTAATATGAGTTCCTCCCTGTCCCCTCTAATATGAGTTCCTGCATGTCCACTCGCATATGAGTTCCTCCTGTTCACTCTTATATGAGTTCCTGCCTGTCCACTCTTATATGAGTTCCTCTCTGTCCACTCTTATATGAGTTCCTCCCTGTCCACTCTTATATGAGTTCCTCCCCGTCCACTCTTATATGAGTTCCTGCGTGTCCACTCTTATATGAGTTCATGCGTGTCCACTCTTATATGAGTTGCTCCCTGTCCACTCGTATATGAGTTGCTCCCTGTCCACTCTTTTATGAGTTGCTCCCTGTCCACTATTTTATGAGTTGCTCCCTGTCCACTCTTTTATGAGTTGCTCCCTGTCCACTCTTATATGAGTTGCTGACTGTCCACTCTTATATGAGTTCCTGCCTGTCCACTCTTATATGAGTTCCTCCCTGTCCACTAGTATATGAGTTGCTGCCTGCCACTAGTATATGAGTTCATCCATGTCCACTCTTATATGAGTTCATCCATGTCCAATCTTATATGAGTTCCTCCCTGTCCACTCTTATATGAGTTGCTGCATGTCCACTCTTATATGAATTCATCCTTGTCCACTCTTATATTAGTTCCTCCCTGTCCACTCTTATATGAGTTCCTCACAGTCCACTCTTATATGAGTTCCTCATTGTCCACTCTTATATGAGTCCCTCATTGTCCACTCTTATATGAGTTCCTCCAAGTCCACTCTTATACTAGTTCTTCCCTGTCCACTGTTATATGAGTTCCTCCCTGTCCACTCGTATTTGAGATCCTCCCTGTCCACTCTTATATGAGTTCCAGCCTGTCCACTCTTATATGAGTTCCTCCCTGTCCACTCTTATATGAGTTCCTCCCTGTCCACTCTTATGAGTTCCTCCCTGTCCACTCTAATATGAGTTGCTGACTGTCCACTCTTATATGAGTTCCTGCCTGTCCACTCTTATATGAGTTCCTCCCTGTCCACTAGTATATGAGTTGCTGCCTGCCACTAGTATATGAGTTCATCCATGTCCACTCTTATATGAGTTGCTGTCTGTCCACTCTTAAATGAGTTCCTCCCTGTCCACTTTTATATGAGTTGCTGACTGTCCACTCTTATATGAATTCCTGCCTGTCCACTCTTATGAGTTCCAGCCTGTCCACTCTTATATGAGTTCCTCCCTGTCCACTCTTATATTAGTTCCTCCCTGTCCACTCTTATATTAGTTCCTCCCTGTCCACTCTTATATTAGTTCCTCCCTGTCCACTCTTATATTAGTTACTCCCGGTCCACTCTTATATTAGTTCCTCCATGTATACTCATATATTAGTTCCTCCATGTCCTCTCTTATGAGTTCCTCCCTGTCCACTATTATATGAGTTGCTGCCTGTCCACTCGTATATGAGTTCCAGCATGTCCACTCGTATATGAGTTCCAGCCTGTCCACTCTTATATGAGTTCCTGCCTGTCCACTCTTATATGAGTTCCTCCCTGTCCACTCTTATGAGTTCCTCCCTGTCCACTCTTATATGAGTTCCTCCCTGTCCACTCTTTTATGAGTTCCTCCCTGTCCACTCTTTTATGAGTTGCTCCCTGTCCACTCTTATGAGTTCCTCCCTGTCCACTCTTATGAGTTCCTCCCTGTCCACTCTTATGAGTTCCTCCCTGTCCACTCTTATATGAATTCCTGCATGTCCACTCTTATATGAGTTCTTCCCTGTCCACTCTTATGAGTTCCTCCCTGTCCACTCTTATGAGTTCCTCCTTGTCCACTCTTATGAGTTCCTCCCTGTCCACTCTTATATGAATTCCTGCATGTCCACTCTTATATGAGTTCTTCCCTGTCCTCTCTTATATGAGTTCCTCCCTGTCAACTCTTATGAGTTCCTCCCTGTACACTGCTATATGAGTTCCTGCCTGTCCACTCTTATATGAGTTCCTGCCTGTCCACTCTTATATGAGTTCCTGCCTGTCCACTCTTATATGTGTTCCTCCCTGTTCACTCTTATATGAGTTCCTCCCTGTCCACTCTTATATGAGTTCCTCCCTGTCCACTCTTATATGAGTTCCTCCCTGTCCACTCTTATATGAGTTCCTCCCTGTCAACTCTTATATGAGTTCCTCCCTGTCCACTCTTATGAGTTCCTCCCTGTCCACTCTAATATGAGTTCCTCCCTGTCCATCTTATATGAGTTCCTCCCTGTCCACTCTAATATTAGTTCCTCCATGTCCACTCTAATATGAGTTCCTGCATGTCCACTCGCATATGAGTTCCTCCCAGTCCACTCTTATATGAGTTCCTGCCTGTCCACTCTTATATGAGTTCCTGCCTGTCCACTCTTATATGGGTTCCTCCCTGTTCACTCTTATATGAGTTCCTCCCTGTACACTCTTATGTGAGTTCCTCCCTGTCCACTCTTATATGAGTTTCTCCCTGTCCACTCTTATGAGTTCCTCCCTGTCCACTCTAATATGAGTTCCTCCCTGTCCATCTTATATGAGTTCCTCCCTGTCCACTCTAATATGAGTTCCTCCCTGTCCACTCTAATATGAGTTCCTGCATGTCCACTCGCATATGAGTTCCTCCCTGTTCACTCTTATATGAGTTCCTGCCTGTCCACTCTTATATGAGTTCCTCTCTGTCCACTCTTATATGAGTTCCTCCCTGTCCACTCTTATATGAGTTCCTCCCTGTCCACTCTTATATGAGTTCCTGCGTGTCCACTCTTATATGAGTTCCTGCGTGTCCACTCGTATATGAGTTGCTCCCTGTCCACTCGTATATGAGTTTCTCCCTGTCCACTCTTTTATGAGTTGCTCCCTGTCCACTCTTTTATGAGTTGCTCCCTGTCCACTCTTTTATGAGTTGCTCCCTGTCCACTCTTATATGAGTTGCTGACTGTCCACTCTTATATGAGTTCCTGCCTGTCCACTCTTATATGAGTTCCTCCCTGTCCACTAGTATATGAGTTGCTGCCTGCCACTAGTATATGAGTTCATCCATGTCCACTCTTATATGAGTTGCTGTCTGTCCACTCTTATATGAGTTCCTCCCTGTCCACTCTTATATGAGTTGCTGCATGTCCACTCTTATATGAATTCATCCTTGTCCACTCTTATATTAGTTCCTCCCTGTCCACTCTTATATGAGTTACTCACAGTCCACTCTTATATGAGTTCCTCATTGTCCACTCTTATATGAGTCCCTCATTTCCACTCTTATATGAGTTCCTCCCAGTCCACTCTTATATGAGTTGTTGCCTGTCCACTATTATATGAGTCCCAGCCTGTCCACTCTTATATGAATTCCTGCATGTCCACTCTTATATGAGTTCTTCCCTGTCCACTGTTATATGAGTTCCTCCCTGTCCACTCTTATTTGAGATCCTCCCTGTCCACTTTTATATGAGTTCCAGCTTGTCCACTCTTATATGAGTTCCTCCCTGTCCACTCTTATGAGTTCCTCCCTGTCCACTCTAATATGAGTTGCTGACTGTCCACTCTTATATGAGTTCCTGCCTGTCCACTCTTATATGAGTTCCTCCCTGTCCACTAGTATATGAGTTGCTGCCTGCCACTAGTATATGAGTTCATCCATGTCCACTCTTATATGAGTTGCTATCTGTCCACTCTTATATGAGTTCCTCCCTGTCCACTCTTATATGAGTTGCTGACTGTCCACTCTTATATGAATTCCTGCCTGTCCACTCTTATGAGTTCCAGCCTGTCCACTCTTATATGAGTTCCTCACTGTCCACTCTTATATTAGTTCCTCCCTGTCCACTCTTATATTAGTTCCTCCCTGTCCACTCTTATATTAGTTCCTCCCTGTCCACTCTTATATTAGTTCCTCCCTGTCCACTCTTATATTAGTTCCTCCATGTACACTCATATATTAGTTCCTCCCTGTTCTCTCTTATGAGTTCATCCCTGTCCACTATTATATGAGTTGCTGCCTGTCCACTCGTATATGAGTTCCAGCCTGTCCACTCGTATACGAGTTCCAGCCTGTCCACTCTTATGTGAGTTCCTGCCTGTCCACTCTTATGAGTTCCTCCATGTCCACTCTTATATGAGTTCCTCCCTGTCCACTCTTATGAGTTCCTCCCTGTCCACTCTAATATGAGTTCCTCCCTGTCCATCTTATATGAGTTCCTCCCTGTCCACTCTAATATTAGTTCCTCCCTGTCCACTCTAATATGAGTTCCTGCATGTCCACCCGCATATCAGTTCCTCCCTGTTCACTCTTATATTAGTTCCTCCCTGTCCACTCTTATATTAGTTCCTCCATGTACACTCATATATTAGTTCCTCCCTGTCCTCTCTTATGAGTTCATCCCTGTCCACTATTATATGAGTTGCTGCCTGTCCACTCGTATATGAGTTCCAGCCTGTCCACTCATATATGAGTTCCAGCCTGTCCACTCTTATATGAGTTCCTGCCTGTCCACTCTTATGAGTTCCTCCATGTCCACTCTTATATGAGTTCCTCCCTGTCAACTCTTATATGAGTTCCTCCCTGTCCACTCTTATGAGTTCCGCCCTGTCCACTCTAATATGAGTTCCTCCCTGTCCATCTTATATGAGTTCCTCCCTGTCCACTCTAATATTAGTTCCTCCCTGTCCACTCGTATATGAGTTCCTCCCTGTCCACTCTTATGAGTTCCTCCCTGTCCACTCTAATATTAGTTCCAGCCTGTCCACTCTTATATGAGTTCCTGCCTGTCCACTCTTATGAGTTCCTCCCTGTCCACTCTTATATGAGTTCCTCCCTGTCAACTCTTATATGAGTTCCTCCCTGTCCACTCTTATATGAGTTCCTGCGTGTCCACTCTTATATGAGTTCCTCCCTGTCCACTCTTATATGAGTTCCTGCGTGTCCACTCTTATATGAGTTCCTGCGTGTCCACTCGTATATGCGTTGCTCCCTGTCCACTCGTATATGAGTTGCTCCCTGTCCACTCTTTTATGAGTTGCTCCCTGTCCACTCTTTTATGAGTTGCTCCCTGTCCACTCTTTTATGAGTTCCTCCCTGTCCACTCTTATATGAGTTGCTGACTGTCCACTCTTATATGAGTTCCTGCCTGTCCACTCTTATATGAGTTCCTCCCTGTCCACTAGTATATGAGTTGCTGCCTGCCACTAGTATATGAGTTCATCCATGTCCACTCTTATATGAGTTGCTGTCTGTCCACACTTATATGAGTTCCTCCCTGTCCACTCTTATATGAGTTGCTGCATTTCCACTCTTATATGAATTCATCCTTGTCCACTCTTATATTAGTTCCTCCCTGTCCACTCTTATATGAGTTACTCACAGTCCACTCTTATATGAGTTCCTCATTGTCCACTCTTATATGAGTCCCTCATTTTCCGCTCTTATATGAGTTCCTCCCAGTCCACTCTTATATGAGTTGTTGCCTGTCCACTATTATATGAGTCCCAGCCTGTCCACTCTTATATGAATTCCTGCATGTCCACTCTTATATGAGTTCTTCCCTGTCCACTGTTATATGAGTTCCTCCCTGTCCACTCTTATTTGAGATCCTCCCTGTCCACTTTTATATGAGTTCCAGCTTGTCCACTCTTATATGAGTTCCTCCCTGTCCACTCTTATATGAGTTCATCCCTGTCCACTCTTATGAGTTCCTCCCTGTCCATTCTAATATGAGTTGCTGACTGTCCACTCTTATATGAGTTCCTGCCTGTCCACTCTTATATGAGTTCCTCCCTGTCCACTAGTATATGAGTTGCTGCCTGCCACTAGTATATGAGTTCATCCATGTCCACTCTTATATGAGTTGCTGTCTGTCCACTCTTATATGAGTTCCTCCCTGTCCACTCTTATATGAGTTGCTGACTGTCCACTCTTATATGAATTCCTGCCTGTCCACTCTTATGAGTTCCAGCCTGTCCACTCTTATATGAGTTCCTCCCTGTCCACTCTTATATTAGTTCCTCCCTGTCCACTCTTATATTAGTTCCTCCCTGTCCACTCTTATATTAGTTCCTCCCTGTCCACTCTTATATTAGTTCCTCCCTGTCCACTCTTATATTAGTTCCTCCATGTACACTCATATATTAGTTCCTCCCTGTCCTCTCTTATGAGTTCATCCCTGTCCACTATTATATGAGTTGCTGCCTGTCCACTCGTATATGAGTTCCAGCCTGTCCACTCGTATATGAGTTCCAGCCTGTCCACTCTTATATGAGTTCCTGCCTGTCCACTCTTATGAGTTCCTCCATGTCCACTCTTATATGAGTTCCTCCCTGTCAACTCTTATATGAGTTCCTCCCTGTCCACTCTTATGGGTTCCTCCCTGTCCACTCTAATATGAGTTCCTCCCTGTCCATCTTATATGAGTTCCTCCCTGTCCACTCTAATATTAGTTCCTCCCTGTTCACTCGTATATGAGTTCCTCCCTGTCCACTCTTATGAGTTCCTCCCTGTCCACTCTAATATTAGTTCCAGCCTGTCCACTCTTATATGAGTTCCTGCCTGTCCACTCTTATGAGTTCCTCCCTGTCCACTCTTATATGAGTTCCTCCCTGTCAACTCTTATATGAGTTCCTCCCTGTCCACTCTTATGAGTTCCTCCCTGTCCACTCTAATATGAGTTCCTCCCTGTCCACTCTAATATGAGTTCCTCCCTGTCCATCTTATATGAGTTCCTCCCTGTCCACTCTAATATTAGTTCCTCCCTGTCCACTCTAATATGAGTTCCTGCATGTCCACTCGCATATGAGTTCCTCCCTGTTCACTCTTATATGAGTTCCTGCCTGTCCACTCTTATATGAGTTCCTCTCTGTCCACTCTTATATGAGTTCCTCCCTGTCCACTCTTATATGAGTTGCTCCCTGTCCACTCTTATATGAGTTGCTCCCTGTCCACTCTTTTATGAGTTGCTCCCTGTCCACTCTTTTATGAGTTGCTCCCTGTCCACTCTTTTATGAGTTGCTCCCTTCCACTCTTATATGAGTTGCTGACTGTCCACTCTTATATGAGTTCCTGCCTGTCCACTCTTATATGAGTTCCTCCCTGTCCACGAGTATATGAGTTGCTGCCTGCCACTAGTATATGAGTTCATCCATGTCCACTCTTATATGAGTTGCTGTCTGTCCACTCTTATATGAGTTCCTCCCTGTCCACTCTTATATGAGTTGCTGCATGTCCACTCTTATATGAATTCATCCTTGTCCACTCTTATATTAGTTCCTCCCTGTCCACTCTTATATGAGTTCCTCACAGTCCACTCTTATATGAGTTGCTCATTGTCGACTCTTATATGAGTCCCTCATTGTCCACTCTTATATGAGTTCCTCCCAGTCCACTCTTATATGAGTTGTTGCCTGTCCACTCTTATATGAGTTCCTCCCTGTCCACTCTTATATGAGTTCCTCCCTGTCCACTCTTATGAGTTCCTCCCTGTCCACTCTTATATGAGTTCCTCCCTGTCCACTCTTATATGAGTTCATCCCTGTCCACTCTTATGAGTTCCTCCCTGTCCACTCTTATATATTAGTTCCTCCCTGTCCACTCTTATATGAGTTCCTCACAGTCCACTCTTATATGAGTTCCTCATTGTCCACTCTTATATGAGTCCCTCATTTTCCACTCTTATATGAGTTCCTCCCAGTCCACTCTTATATGAGTTCCTGCCTGTCCACTCTTATATGAGTTCCTGCCTGTCCACTCTTATATGGGTTCCTCCCTGTTCACTCTTATATGAGCTCCTCCCTGTCAACTCTTATATGAGTTCCTCCCTGTCCACTCTTATGAGTTCCTCCCTGTCCACTCTAATATGAGTTCCTCCCTGTCCATCTTATATGAGTTCCTCCCCGTCCACTCTAATATTAGTTCCTCCCTGTCCACTCTAATATGAGTTCCTGCATGTCCACTCGCATATGAGTTCCTCCCTGTTCACTCTTATATGAGTTCCTGCCTGTCCACTCTTATATGAGTTCCTCTCTGTCCACTCTTATATGAGTTCCTCCCTGTCCACTCTTATATGAGTTCCTGCCTGTCCACTCTTATATGAGTTCCTCTCTGTCCACTCTTATGAGTTCCTCCCTGTCCAATCTAATATGAGTTCCTCCCTGTCCATCTTATATGAGTTCCTCCCCGTCCACTCTAATATTAGTTCCTCCCTGTCCACTCTAATATGAGTTCCTGCATGTCCACTCGCATATGAGTTCCTCCCTGTTCACTCTTATATGAGTTCCTGCCTGTCCACTCTTATATGAGTTCCTCTCTGTCCACTCTTATGTGAGTTCCTCCCTGTCCACTCTTATATGAGTTCCTCCCTGTCCACTCTTATATGAGTTCCTGCGTGTCCACTCTTATATGAGTTCCTGCGTGTCCACTCTTATATGAGTTGCTCCCTGTCCACTCTTATATGAGTTGCTCCCTGTCCACTCTTTTATGAGTTGCTCCCTGTCCACTCTTTTATGAGTTGCTCCCTGTCCACTCTTTTATGAGTTGCTCCCTGTCCACTCTTATATGAGTTCCTGCCTGTCCACTCTTATATGAGTTTCTCCCTGTCCACGAGTATATGAGTTGCTGCCTGCCACTAGTATATGAGTTCATCCATGTCCACTCTTATATGAGTTGCTGTCTGTCCACTCTTATATGAGTTCCTCCCTGTCCACTCTTATATGAGTTGCTGCATGTCAACTCTTATATGAATTCATCCTTGTCCACTCTTATATTAGTTCCTCCCTGTCCACTCTTATATGAGTTCCTCACAGTCCACTCTTATATGAGTTCCTCATTGTCCACTCTTATATGAGTCCCTCATTGTCCACTCTTATATGAGTTCCTCCCAGTCCACTCTTATATGAGTTGTTGCCTGTCCACTCTTATATGAGTTCCTCCCTGTCCACTCTTATATGAGTTCCTCCCTGTCCACTCTTATGAGTTCCTCCCTGTCCACTCTTATATGAGTTCCTCCCTGTCCACTCTTTTATGGGTTGCTCCCTGTCCACTCTTTTATGAGTTGCTCCCTGTCCACTCTTTTATGAGTTGCTCCCTGTCCACTCTTATATGAGTTGCTGACTGTCCACTCTTATATGAGTTCCTGCCTGTCCACTCTTATATGAGTTCCTCCCTGTCCACGAGTATATGAGTTGCTGCCTGCCACTAGTATATGAGTTCATCCATGTCCACTCTTATATGAGTTGCTGTCTGTCCACTCTTATATGAGTTCCTCCCAGTCCACTCTTATATGAGTTCCTCCCTGTCCACTCTTATATGAGTTCCTCCCTGTCCACTCTTATGAGTTCCTCCCTGTCCACTCTTATATGAGTTCCTCCCTGTCCACTCTTTTATGAGTTGCTCCCTGTCCACTCTTTTATGAGTTGCTCCCTGTCCACTCTTTTATGAGTTGCTCCCTGTCCACTCTTATATGAGTTGCTGACTGTCCACTCTTATATGAGTTCCTTCCTGTCCACTCTTATATGAGTTCCTCCCTGTCCACTAGTATATGAGTTGCTGCCTGCCACTAGTATATGAGTTCATCCATGTCCACTCTTATATGAGTTGCTGTCTGTCCACTCTTATATGAGTTCCTCCCTGTCCACTCTTATATGAGTTGCTGCATGTCCACTCTTATATGAATTCATCCTTGTCCACTCTTATATTAGTTCCTCCCTGTTCACTCTTATATGAGTTCCTCACAGTCCACTCTTATTTGAGTTCCTCATTGTCCACTCTTATATGAGTCCCTCATTTTCCACTCTTATATGAGTTCCTCCCAGTCCACTATTGTATGAGTTCCTGCCTGTCCACTCTTATATGAGTTCCTGCCTGTCCACTCTTATATGGGTTCCTCCCTGTTCACTCTTATATGAGTTCCTCCATGTCCACTTTTATATGAGTTCCTCCCTGTCCACTCTTATATGAGTTCCTCCCTGTCCACTCTTATATGAGTTCCTACCTGTCCACTCTTATATGAGTTCCTCCCTGTCCACTCTTATGAGTTCCTCCCTGTCCACTCTAATATGAGTTCCTCCCTGTCCATCTTATATGAGTTCCTCCCTGTCTACTCTAATATGAGTTCCTCCCTGTCCACTCTAATATGAGTTCCTGCATGTCCACTCGCATATGAGTTCCTCCCTGTTCACTCTTATATGAGTTCCTGCCTGTCCACTCTTATATGAGTTCCTCTCTGTCCACTCTTATATGAGTTCCTCCCTGTCCACTCTTATATGAGTTCCTCCCTGTCCACTCTTATATGAGTTCCTGCGTGTCCACTCTTATATGAGTTCCTGCGTGTCCACTCTTATATGAGTTGCTCCCTGTCCACTCGTATATGAGTTGCTCCCTGTCCACTCTTTTATGAGTTGCTCCCTGTCCACTCTTATATGAGTTCCTCCCTGTCCACTATTTTATGAGTTGCTCCCTGTCCACTCTTTTATGAGTTGCTCCCTGTCCACTCTTATATGAGTTGCTGACTGTCCACTCTTATATGAGTTCCTGCCTGTCCACTCTTATATGAGTTCCTCCCAGTCCACTAGTATATGAGTTGCTGCATGCCACTAGTATATGAGTTCATCCATGTCCACTCTTATATGAGTTGCTGTCTGTCCACTCTTATATGAGTTCCTCCCTGTCCACTCTTATATGAGTTGCTGCATGTCCACCCTTATATGAATTCATTCTTGTCCACTCTTATATTAGTTCCTCCCTGTCCACTCTTATATGAGTCCCTCATTGTCCACTCTTATATGAGTTGTTGCCTGTCCACTCTTATATGAGTTGTTGCCTGTCCACTATTATATGAGTCCCAGCCTGTCCACTCTTATATGAATTCCTGCATGTCCACTCTTATATGAGTTCTTCCCTGTCCACTGTTATATGAGTTCCCCCCTGTCCACTCTTATTTGAGATCCTCCCTGTCCACTCTTATATGAGTTCCAGCCTGTCCACTCTTATATGAGTTCCTCCCTGTCCACTCTTATATGAGTTCCTCCCTGTCCACTCTTATGAGTTCCTGCCTGTCCACTCTAATATGAGTTGCTGACTGTCCACTCTTATATGAGTTCCTGCCTGTCCACTCTTATATGAGTTCCTCCCTGTCCACTAGTATATGAGTTGCTGCCTGCCACTAGTATATGAGTTCATCCATGTCCACTCTTATATGAGTTGCTGTCTGTCCACTCTTATATGAGTTCCTCCCTGTCCACTCTTATATGAGTTGCTGACTGTCCACTCTTATATGAATTCCTGCCTGTCCACTCTTATGAGTTCCAGCCTGTCCACTCTTATATGAGTTCCTCCCTGTCCACTCTTATATTAGTTCCACCCTGTCCACTCTTATATTAGTTCCTCCCTGTCCACTCTTATATTAGTTCCTCCCTGTCCACTCTTATATTAGTTCCTCCCTGTCCACTCTTATATTAGTTCCTCCATGTACACTCATATATTAGTTCCTCCCTGTCCTCTCTTATGAGTTCCTCCCTGTCCACTATTATATGAGTTGCTGCCTGTCCACTCGAATATGAGTTCCAGCCTGTCCACTCGTATATGAGTTCCAGCCTGTCCACTCTTATATGAGTTCCTGCCTGTCCACTCTTATGATTTCCTCCATGTCCACTCTTATGAGTTCCTCCCTGTCCACTCTTATGAGTTCCTCCCTGTCCACTCTTATGAGTTCCTCTCTGTCCGCTCTTATATGAATTCCTGCATGTCCACTCCTATATGAGTTCTTCCCTGTCCACTCTTATATGAGTTCCTCCCTGTCAACTCTTATGAGTTCCTCCCTGTACACTGCTATATGAGTTCCTGCCTGTCCACTCTTATATGAGTTCCTGCCTGTCCACTCTTATATGAGTTCCTGCCTGTCCACTCTTATATGGGTTCCTCCCTGTTCACTCTTATATGAGTTCCTCCATGTCCACTCTTATATGAGTTCCTCCCTGTCCACTCTTATATGAGTTCCTCCCTGTCCACTCTTATGAGTTCCTCCCTGTCCACTCTAATATGAGTTCCTCCCTGTCCATCTTATATGAGTTCCTCCCTGTCCACTCTAATATGAGTTCCTCCCTGTCCACTCTAATATGAGTTCCTGCATGTCCACTCGCATATGAGTTCCTCCCTGTTCACTCGCATATGAGTTCCTGTCTGTCCACTCTTATATGAGTTCCTCTCTGTCCACTCTTATATGAGTTCCTCCCTGTCCACTCTTATATGAGTTCCTCCCTGTCCATTCTTATATGAGTTCCTGCGTGTCCACTCTTATATGAGTTCCTGCGTGTCCACTCTTATATGAGTTGCTCCCTGTCCACTCTTATATGAGTTGCTCCCTGTCCACTCTTTTATGAGTTGCTCCCTGTCCATTCTTTTATGAGTTGCTCCCTGTCCACTCTTTTATGAGTTGCTCCCTCTCCACTCTTATATGAGTTGCTGACTGTCCACTCTTATATGAGTTCCTGCCTGTCCACTCTTATATGAGTTCCTCCCTGTCCACGAGTATATGAGTTGCTGCCTGCCACTAGTATATGAGTTCATCCATGTCCACTCTTATATGAGTTGCTGTCTGTCCACTCTTATATGAGTTCCTCCCTGTCCACTCTTATATGAGTTGCTGCATGTCCACTCTTATATGAATTCATCCTTGTCCACTCTTATATTAGTTCCTCCCTGTCCACTCTTATATGAGTTCCTCACAGTCCACTCTTATATGAGTTCCTCATTGTCCACTCTAATATGAGTTCCTCCCTGTCCACTCTAATATGAGTTCCTGCATGTCCACTCGCATATGAGTTCCTCCCTGTTCACTCGCATATGAGTTCCTGTCTGTCCACTCTTATATGAGTTCCTCTCTGTCCACTCTTATATGAGTTCCTCCCTGTCCACTCTTATATGAGTTCCTCCCTGTCCATTCTTATATGAGTTCCTGCGTGTCCACTCTTATATGAGTTCCTGCGTGTCCACTCTTATATGAGTTGCTCCCTGTCCACTCTTATATGAGTTGCTCCCTGTCCACTCTTTTATGAGTTGCTCCCTGTCCATTCTTTTATGAGTTGCTCCCTGTCCACTCTTTTATGAGTTGCTCCCTCTCCACTCTTATATGAGTTGCTGACTGTCCACTCTTATATGAGTTCCTCCCTGTCCACTCTTATATGAGTTCCTCCCTGTCCACGAGTATATGAGTTGCTGCCTGCCACTAGTATATGAGTTCATCCATGTCCACTCTTATATGAGTTGCTGTCTGTCCACTCTTATATGAGTTCCTCCCTGTCCACTCTTATATGAGTTGCTGCATGTCCACTCTTATATGAATTCATCCTTGTCCACTCTTATATTAGTTCCTCCCTGTCCACTCTTATATGAGTTCCTCACAGTCCACTCTTATATGAGTTCCTCATTGTCCACTCTTATATGAGTCCCTCATTGTCCACTCTTATATGAGTTCCTCCCAGTCCACTCTTATATGAGTTGTTGCCTGTCCACTATTATATGAGTTCCTCCCTGTCCACTCTTATTTGAGATCCTCCCTGTCCACTCTTATATGAGTTCCAGCCTGTCCACTCTTATATGAGTTCCTCCCTGTCCACTCTAATATGAGTTCCTCCCTGTCCACTCTTATGAGTTCCTCCCTGTCCACTCTAATATGAGTTGCTGACTGTCCACTCTTATATGAGTTCCTGCCTGTCCACTCTTATATGAGTTACTCCCGGTCCACTAGTATATGAGTTGCTGCCTGCCACTAGTATATGAGTTCATCCATGTCCACTC
Organism: Siphonodentalium dalli; assembly: GCA_032622095.1. Taxonomy (NCBI): domain Eukaryota; kingdom Metazoa; phylum Mollusca; class Scaphopoda; order Gadilida; family Siphonodentaliidae; genus Siphonodentalium; species Siphonodentalium dalli. The sequence goes on from CP136068.1 coordinate 62,065,072, forward strand.
TTATATGAGTTGCTGTCTGTCCACTCTTATATGAGTTCCTCCCTGTCCACTCTTATATGAGTTGCTGACTGTCCACTCTTATATGAATTCCTGCCTGTCCACTCTTATGAATTCCAGCCTGTCCACTCTTATATGAGTTCCACCCTGTCCACTCTTATATTAGTTCCTCCCTGTCCACTCTTATATTAGTTCCTCCCTGTTCACTCTTATATGAGTTCCTGCCTGTCCACTCTTATATGAGTTACTATCTGTCCACTCTTATATGAGTTCCTCCCTGTCCACTCTTATATGAGTTCCTCCCTGTCCACTCTTATATGAGTTCCTGCGTGTCCACTCTTATATGAGTTCCTGCGTGTCCACTCTTATATGAGTTGCTCCCTGTCCACTCTTATATGAGTTGCTCCCTGTCCACTCTTTTATGATTTGCTCCCTGTCCACTCTTTTATGAGTTGCTCCCTGTCCACTCTTTTATGAGTTGCTCCCTGTCCACTCTTATATGAGTTCCTGCCTGTCCACTCTTATATGAGTTCCTCCCTGTCCACGAGTATATGAGTTGCTGCCTGCCACTAGTATATGAGTTCATCCATGTCCACTCTTATATGAGTTGCTGTCTGTCCACTCTTATATGAGTTCGTCCCTGTCCACTCTTATATGAGTTGCTGCATGTCCACTCTTATATGAATTCATCCTTGTCCACTCTTATATTAGTTCCTCCCTGTCCACTCTTATATGAGTTCCTCACAGTCCACTCTTATATGAGTTCCTCATTGTCCACTCTTATATGAGTCCCTCATTGTCCACTCTTATATGAGTTCCTCCCAGTCCACTCTTATATGAGTTGTTGCCTGTCCACTCTTATATGAGTTCCTCCCTGTCCACTCTTATATGAGTTCCTCCCTGTCCACTCTTATGAGTTCCTCCCTGTCCACTCTTATATGAGTTCCTCCCTGTCCACTCTTTTATGGGTTGCTCCCTGTCCACTCTTTTATGAGTTGCTCCCTGTCCACTCTTTTATGAGTTGCTCCCTGTCCACTCGTATATGAGTTGCTGACTGTCCACTCTTATATGAGTTCCTGCCTGTCCACTCTTATATGAGTTCCTCCCTGTCCACTAGTATATGAGTTGCTGCTTGCCACTAGTATATGAGTTCATCCATGTCCACTCTTATATGAGTTGCTGTCTGTCCACTCTTATATGAGTTCCTCCCAGTCCACTCTTATATGAGTTCCTCCCTGTCCACTCTTATATGAGTTCCTCCCTGTCCACTCTTATGAGTTCCTCCCTGTCCACTCTTATATGAGTTCCTCCCTGTCCACTCTTTTATGATTTGCTCCCTGTCCACTCTTTTATGAGTTGCTCCCTGTCCACTCTTTTATGAGTTGCTCCCTGTCCACTCTTATATGAGTTGCTGACTGTCCACTCTTATATGAGTTCCTTCCTGTCCACTAGTATATGAGTTGTTGCCTGCCACTAGTATATGAGTTCATCCATGTACACTCTTATATGAGTTGCTGTCTGTCCACTCTTATATGAGTTCCTCCCTGTCCACTCTTATATGAGTTGCTGCATGTCCACTCTTATATGAATTCATCCTTGTCCACTCTTATATTAGTTCCTCCCTGTCCACTCTTATATGAGTTCCTCACAGTCCACTCTTATTTGAGTTCCTCATTGTCCACTCTTATATGAGTCCCTCATTTTCCACTCTTATATGAGTTCCTCCCAGTCCACTCTTATATGAGTTCCTGCCTGTCCACTCTTATATGAGTTCCTGCCTGTCCACTCTTATATGGGTTCCTCCCTGTTCACTCTTATATGAGTTCCTCCATATCCACTCTTATATGAGTTCCTCCCTGTCCACTCTTATATGAGTTCCTCCCTGTCCACTCTTATATGAGTTCCTCCCTGTCCACTCTTATGAGTTCCTCCCTGTCCACTCTAATATGAGTTCCTCCCTGTCCATTTTATATGAGTTCCTCCCTGTCTACTCTAATATGAGTTCCTCCCTGTCCACTCTAATATGAGTTCCTGCATGTCCACTCGCATATGAGTTCCTCCCTGTTCACTCTTATATGAGTTCCTGCCTGTCCACTCTTATATGAGTTCCTCTCTGTCCACTCTTATATGAGTTCCTCCCTGTCCACTCTTATATGAGTTCCTCCCTGTCCACTCTTATATGAGTTCCTGCGTGTCCACTCTTATATGAGTTCCTGCGTGTCCACTCTTATATGAGTTGCTCCCTGTCCACTCGTATATGAGTTGCTCCCTGTCCACTCTTTTATGAGTTGCTCCCTGTCCACTATTTTATGAGTTGCTCCCTGTCCACTCTTTTATGAGTTGCTCCCTGTCCACTCTTATATGAGTTGCTGACTGTCCACTCTTATATGAGTTCCTGCCTGTCCACTCTTATATGAGTTCCTCCCTGTCCACTAGTATATGAGTTGCTGCATGCCACTAGTATATGAGTTCATCCATGTCCACTCTTATATGAGTTCCTCCCTGTCCACTCTTATGAGTTCCTCCCTGTCCACTCTAATATGAGTTCCTCCCTGTCCATCTTATATGAGTTCCTCCCTGTCTACTCTAATATGAGTTCCTCCCTGTCCACTCTAATATGAGTTCCTGCATGTCCACTCGCATATGAGTTCCTCCCTGTTCACTCTTATATGAGTTCCTGCCTGTCCACTCTTATATGAGTTCCTCTCTGTCCACTCTTATATGAGTTCTTCCCTGTCCACTCTTATATGAGTTCCTCCCTGTCCACTCTTATATGAGTTCCTGCGTGTCCACTCTTATATGAGTTCCTGCGTGTCCACTCTTATATGAGTTGCTCCCTGTCCACTCGTATATGAGTTGCTCTCTGTCCACTCTTTTATGAGTTGCTCCCTGTCCACTATTTTATGAGTTGCTCCCTGTCCACTCTTTTGTGAGTTGCTCCCTGTCCACTCTTATATGAGTTGCTCCCTGTCCACTCTTATATGAGTTGCTGTCTGTCCACTCTTATATGAGTTCCTCCCTGTCCACTCTTATATGAGTTGCTGCATGTCCACTCTTATATGAATTCATCCTTGTCCACTCTTATATTAGTTCCTCCCTGTCCACTCTTATATGAGTCCCTCATTGTCCACTCTTATATGAGTTCCTCCCAGTCCACTCTTATATGAGTTGTTGCCTGTCCACTATTATATGAGTCCCAGCCTGTCCACTCTTATATGAATTCCTGCATGTCCACTCTTATATGAGTTCTTCCCTGTCCACTGTTATATGAGTTCCTCCCTGTCCACTCTTATTTGAGATCCTCCCTGTCCACTCTTATATGAGTTCCAGCCTGTCCACTCTTATATGAGTTCCTCCCTGTCCACTCTTATATGAGTTCCTCCCTGTCCACTCTTATGAATTCCTGCCTGTCCACTCTAATATGAGTTGCTGACTGTCCACTCTTATATGAGTTCCTGCCTGTCCACTCTTATATGAGTTCCTCCCTGTCCACTAGTATATGAGTTGCTGCCTGCCACTAGTATATGAGTTCATCCATGTCCACTCTTATATGAGTTGCTGTCTGTCCACTCTTATATGAGTTCCTCCCTGTCCACTCTTATATGAGTTGCTGACTGTCCACTCTTATATGAATTCCTGCCTGTCCACTGTTATGAGTTCCAGCCTGTCCACTCTTATATGAGTTCCTCCCTGTCCACTCTTATATTAGTTCCTCCCTGTCCACTCTTATATTAGTTCCTCCCTGTCCACTCTTATATTAGTTCCTCCCTGTCCACTCTTATATTAGTTCCTCCCTGTCCACTCTTATATTAGTTCCTCCATGTACACTCATATATTAGTTCCTCCCTGTCCTCTCTTATGGGATCCTCCCTGTCCACTATTATATGAGTTGCTGCCTGTTCACTCGTATATGAGTTCCAGCCTGTCCACTCGTATATGAGTTCCAGCCTGTCCACTCTTATATGAGTTCCTGCCTGTCCACTCTTATGAGTTCCTCCATGTCCACTCTTATGAGTTCCTCCCTGTCCACTCTTATGAGTTCCTCCCTGTCCACTCTTATGAGTTCCTTCCTGTCCACTCTAATATGAATTCCTGCATGTCCACTCTTATATGAGTTCTTCCCTGTCCACTCTTATACGAGTTCCTCCCTGTCAACTCTTATGAGTTCCTCCCTGTACACTGCTATATGAGTTCCTGCCTGTCCACTATTATATGAGTTCCTGCCTGTCCACTCTTATATGAGTTCCTGCCTGTCCACTCTTATATGGGTTCCTCCCTGTTCACTCTTATATGAGTTCCTCCATGTCCACTCTTATATGAGTTCCTCCCTGTCCACTCTTATATGAGTTCCTCCCTGTCCACTCTTATATGAGTTCCTCCCTGTCCACTCTTATGAGTTCCTCCCTGTCCACTCTAATATGAGTTCCTCCCTGTCCATCTTATATGAGTTCCTCCCTGTCCACTCTAATATGAGTTCCTCCCTGTCCACTCTAATATGAGTTCCTGCATGTCCACTCGCATATGAGTTCCTCCCTGTTCACTCGCATATGAGTTCCTGTCTGTCCACTCTTATATGAGTTCCTCTCTGTCCACTCTTATATGAGTTCCTCCCTGTCCACTCTTATATGAGTTCCTCCCTGTCCATTCTTATATGAGTTCCTGCGTGTCCACTCTTATATGAGTTCCTGCGTGTCCACTCTTATATGAGTTGCTCCCTGTCCACTCTTATATGAGTTGCTCCCTGTCCACTCTTTTATGAGTTGCTCCCTGTCCATTCTTTTATGAGTTGCTCCCTGTCCACTCTTTTATGAGTTGCTCCCTCTCCACTCTGAGTTTCTGACTGTCCACTCTTATATGAGTTCCTGCCTGTCCACTCTTATATGAGTTCCTCCCTGTCCACGAGTATATGAGTTGCTGCCTGCCACTAGTATATGAGTTCATCCATGTCCACTCTTATATGAGTTGCTGTCTGTCCACTCTTATATGAGTTCCTCCCTGTCCACTCTTATATGAGTTGCTGCATGTCCACTCTTATATGAATTCATCCTTGTCCACTCTTATATTAGTTCCTCCCTGTCCACTCTTATATGAGTTCCTCACAGTCCACTCTTATATGAGTTCCTCATTGTCCACTCTTATATGAGTCCCTCATTGTCCACTCTTATATGAGTTCCTCCCAGTCCACTCTTATATGAGTTGTTGCCTGTCCACTATTATATGAGTTCCTCCCTGTCCACTCTTATTTGAGATCCTCCCTGTCCACTCTTATATGAGTTCCAGCCTGTCCACTCTTATATGAGTTCCTCCCTGTCCACTCTTATATGAGTTCCTCCCTGTCCACTCTTATGAGTTCCTCCCTGTCCACTCTAATATGAGTTGCTGACTGTCCACTCTTATATGAGTTCCTGCCTGTCCACCCTTATATGAGTTCCTCCCGGTCCACTAGTATATGAGTTGCTGCCTGCCACTAGTATATGAGTTCATCCATGTCCACTCTTATATGAGTTGCTGTCTGTCCACTCTTATATGAGTTCCTCCCTGTCCACTCTTATATGAGTTGCTGACTGTCCACTCTTATATGAATTCCTGCCTGTCCACTCTTATGAATTCCAGCCTGTCCACTCTTATATGAGTTCCTCCCTGTCCACTCTTATATTAGTTCCTCCCTGTCCACTCTTATATTAGTTCCTCCCTGTCCACTCTTATATTAGTTCCTCCCTGTCCACTCTTATATGAGTTCCTCCCTGTCCACTCTTATATTAGTTCCTCCATGTACACTCATATATTAGTTCCTCCCTGTCCTCTCTTATGAGTTCCTCCCTGTCCACTATTATATGAGTTGCTGCCTGTCCACTCGTATATGAGTTCCAGTCTGTCCGCTCGTATATGTGTTCCAGCCTGTCCACTCTTATATGAGTTCCTGCCTGTCCACTCTTATGAGTTCCTCCATGTCCACTCTTATGAGTTCCTCCCTGTCCACTCTTATGAGTTCCTCCCTGTCCACTCTTATATGAATTCCTGCATGTCCACTCTTATATGAGTTCTTCCCTGTCCACTCTTATATGAGTTCCTCCCTGTCAACTCTTATTAGTTCCTCCCTGTACACTGCTATATGAGTTCCTGCCTGTCCACTCTTATATGAGTTCCTGCCTGTACACTCTTGTATGAGTTCCTGCCTGTCCACTCTTATATGAGTTCCTCCCTGTCCACTCTTATATGAGTTCCTCCCTGTCCACTCTTATATGAGTTCCTGCGTGTCCACTCTTATATGAGTTCCTGCGTGTCCACTCATATATGAGTTGCTCCCTGTCCACTCGTATATGAGTTGCTCCCTGTCCACTCTTTTATGAGTTGCTCCCTGTCCACTCTTTTATGAGTTGCTCCCTGTCCACTCTTTTATGAGTTGCTCCCTGTCCACTCTTATATGAGTTGCTGACTGTCCACTCTTAATTGAGTTCCTGCCTGTCCACTCTTATATGAGTTCCTCCCTGTCCACTAGTATATGAGTTGCTGCCTGCCACTAGTATATGAGTTCATCCATGTCCACTCTTATATGAGTTGCTGTCTGTCCACTCTTATATGAGTTCCTCCCTGTCCACTCTTATATGAGTTGCTGCATGTCCACTCTTATATGAATTCATACTTGTCCACTCTTATATTAGTTCCTCCCTGTCGACTCTTATATGAGTTCCTCAAAGTCCACTCTTATATGAGTTCCTCATTGTCCACTCTTATATGAGTCCCTCATTTTCCACTCTTATATGAGTTCCTCCCAGTCCACTCTTATATGAGTTGTTGCCTGTCCACTATTATATGAGTCCCAGCCTGTCCACTCTTATATGAATTCCTGCATGTCCACTCTAATATGAGTTCTTCCCTGTCCACTGTTATATGAGTTCCTCCCTGTCCACTCTTATTTGAGATCCTCCCTGTCCACTTTTATATGAGTTCCAGCTTGTCCACTCTTATATGAGTTCCTCCCTGCCACTCCTATATGAGTTCCTCCCTGTCCACTCTTATGAGTTCCTCCCTGTCCACTCTAATATGAGTTGCTGACTGTCCACTCTTATATGAGTTCCTGCCTGTCCACTCTTATATGAGTTCCTCCCTGTCCACTAGTATATGAGTTGCTGCCTGCCACTAGTATATGAGTTCATCCATGTCCACTCTTATATGAGTTGCTGTCTGTCCACTCTTATTTGAGTTCCTCCCTGTCCACTCTTATATGAGTTGCTGACTGTCCACTCTTATATGAATTCCTGCCTGTCCACTCTTAAGAGTTCCAGCCTGTCCACTCTTATATGAGTTCCTCCCTGTCCACTCTTATATTAGTTCCTCCCTATCCACTCTTATATTAGTTCCTCCCTGTCCACTCTTATATTCGTTCCTCCCTGTCCACTCTTATATTAGTTCCTCCCTGTCCACTCTTATATTAGTTCCTCCATGTACACTCATATATTAGTTCCTCCCTGTCCTCTCTTATGAGTTCATCCCTGTCCACTATTATATGAGTTGCTGCCTGTCCACTCGTATATGAGTTCCAGCCTGTCCACTCGTATATGAGTTCCAGCCTGTCCACTCTTATATGAGTTCCTGCCTGTCCACTCTTATCAGTTCCTCCATGTCCACTCTTATGAGTTTCTCCCTGTCCACTCTTATGAGTTCCTCCCTGTCCACTCTTATGAGTTCCTCCCTGTCCACTCTTATATGAATTCCTGCATGTCCACTCTTATATGAGTTCTTCCCTGTCCACTCTTATATGAGTTCCTCCCTGTCAACTCTTATGAGTTCCTCCCTGTACACTGCTATATGAGTTCCTGTCTGTCCACTCTTATATGAGTTCCTGCCTGTCCACTCTTATATGAGTTCCTGCCTGTCCACTCTTATATGGGTTCCTCCCTGTTCACTCTTATATGAGTTCCTCCCTGTCCACTCTTATATGAGTTCCTCCCTGTCCACTCTTATATGAGTTCCTCCCTGTCCACTCTTATATGAGTTCCTCCCTGTCCACTCTTATATGAGTTCCTCCATGTCCACTCTTATGAGTTCCTCCCTGTCCACTCTAATATGAGTTCCTCCCTGTCCATCTTATATGAGTTCCTCCCTGTCCACTCTAATATGAGTTCCTCCCTGTCCACTCTAATATGAGTTCCCGCATGTCCACTCGCATATGTGTTCCTCCCTGTTCACTCTTATATGAGTTCCTGCCTGTCCACTCTTATATGAGTTCCTCTCTGTCCACTCTTATATGAGTTCCTCCCTGTCCACTCTTATATGAGTTCCTCCCTGTCCACTCTTATATGAGTTCCTGCGTGTCCACTCTTATATGAGTTCCTGCGTGTCCACTCTTATATGAGTTGCTCCCTGTCCACTCGTATATGAGTTGCTCCCTGTCCACTCTTTTATGAGTTGCTCACTGTCCACTCTTTTATGAGTTGCTCCCTGTCCACTCTTTTATGAGTTGCTCCCTGTCCACTCTTATATGATTTGCTGACTGTCCACTCTTATGTGAGTTCCTGCCTGTCCACTCTTATATGAGTTCCTCCCTGTCCACTAGTATATGAGTTGCTGCCTGCCACTAGTATATGAGTTCATCCATGTCCACTCTTATATGAGTTGCTGTCTGTCCACTCTTACATGAGTTCCTCCCTGTCCACTCTTATATGAGTTGCTGCATGTCCACTCTTATATGAATTCATCCTTGTCCACTCTTATATTAGTTCCTCCCTGTCCACTCTTATATGAGTTCCTCACAGTCCACTCTTATATGAGTTCCTCATTGTCCACTCTTATATGAGTCCCTCATTGTCCACTCTTATATGAGTTCCTCCCAGTCCACTCTTATATGAGTTGTTGCCTGTCCACTATTATATGAGTCCCAGCCTGTCCACTCTTATATGAGTTCTTCCCTGTCCACTGTTATATGAGTTCCTCCCTGTCCACTCTTATTTGAGATCCTCCCTGTCCACTCTTATATGAGTTCCAGCCTGTCCACTCTTATATGAGTTCCTCCCTGTCCACTCTTATATCAGTTCCTCCCTGTCCACTCTTATGAGTTCCTCCATGTCCACTCTAATATGAGTTGCTGACTGTCCACTCTTATATGAGTTCCTGCCTGTCCACTCTTATATGAGTTCCTCCCTGTCCACTAGTATATGAGTTGCTGCCTGCCACTAGTATATGAGTTCATCCATGTCCACTCTTATATGAATTGCTGTCTGTCCACTCTTATATGAGTTCCTCCCTGTCCACTCTTATATGAGTTGCTGACTGTCCACTCTTATATGAATTCCTGCCTGTCCACTCTTATGAGTTCCAGCCTGTCCACTCTTATATGAGTTCCTCCCTGTCCACTCTTATATTAGTTCCTCCCTGTCCACTCTTATATTAGTTCCTCCCTGTCCACTCTTATATTAGTTCCTCCCTGTCCACTCTTATATTAGTTCCTCCATGTACACTCATATATTAGTTCCTCCCTGTCCTCTCTTATGAGTTCCTCCCTGTCCACTATTATATGAGTTGCTGCCTGTCCACTCTTATATGAGTTCCAGCCTGTCCACTCGTATATGAGTTCCAGCCTGTCCACTCTTATATGAGTTCCTGCCTGTCCACTCTTATGAGTTCCTCCATGTCCACTCTTATGAGTTCCTCCCTGTCCAATCTTATGAGTTCCTCCCTGTCCACTCTTATGAGTTCCTCCCTGTCCACTCTTATATGAATTCCTGCATGTCCACTCTTATATGAGTTCTTCCCTGTCCACTCTTATATAAGTTCCTCCCTGTCAACTCTTATGAGTTCCTCCCTTTACACTGCTATATGAGTTCCTGCCTGTCCACTCTTATATGAGTTCCTGCCTGTCCACTCTTATATGAGTTCCTGCCTGTCCACTCTTATATGGGTTCCTCCCTGTTCACTCTTATATGAGTTCCTCCCTGTCCACTCTTATATGAGTTCCTCCCTGTCCACTCTTATATGAGTTCCTCCCTGTCCACTCTTATATGAGTTCCTCCCTGTCAACTCTTATATGAGTTCCTCCCTGTCCACTCTTATGAGTTCCTCCCTGTCCACTCTAATATGAGTTCCTCCCTGTCCATCTTATATGAGTTCCTCCCTGTCCACTCTAATATGAGTTCCTCCCTGTCCACTCTAATATGAGTTCCTGCATGTCCACTCGCATATGAGTTCCTCCCTGTTCACTCTTATATGAGTTCCTGCCTGTCCACTCTTATATGAGTTCCTCTCTGTCCACTCTTATATGAGTTCCTCCCTGTCCACTCTTATATGAGTTCCTCCCTGTCCACTCTTATATGAGTTCCTGCGTGTCCACTCTTATATGAGTTGCTGACTGTCCACTCTTATATGAGTTCCTGCCTGTCCACTCTTATATGAGTTCCTCCCTGTCCACGAGTATATGAGTTGCTGCCTGCCACTAGTATATGAGTTCATCCATGTCCACTCTTATATGAGTTGCTGTCTGTCCACTCTTATATGAGTTCCTCCCTGTCCACTCTTATATGAGTTCCTCCCTGTCAACTCTTATATGAGTTCCTCCCTGTCCACTCTTATGAGTTCCTCCCTGTCCACTCTAATATGAGTTCCTCCCTGTCCATCTTATATGAGTTCCTCCCAGTCCACTCTAATATGAGTTCCTCCCTGTCCACTCTAATATGAGTTCCTGCATGTCCACTCGCATATGAGTTCCTGCGTGTCCACTCTTATATGAGTTGCTCCCTGTCCACTCTTATATGAGTTGCTCCCTGTCCACTCTTTTATGAGTTGCTCCCTGTCCACTCTTTTATGAGTTGCTCCCTGTCCACTCTTTTATGAGTTGCTCCCTGTCCACTCTTATATGAGTTGCTGACTGTCCACTCTTATATGAGTTCCTGCCTGTCCACTCTTATATGAGTTCCTCCCTGTCCACGAGTATATGAGTTGCTGCCTGCCACTATAGTATATGAGTTCATCCATGTCCACTCTTATATGAGTTGCTGTCTGTCCACTCTTATATGAGTTCCTCCCTGTCCACTTTTATATGAGTTGCTGCATGTCCACTCTTATATGAATTCATCCTTGTCCACTCTTATATTAGTTCCTCCCAGTCCACTCTTATATGAGTTTTTCACAGTCCACTCTAATATGAGTTCCTCCCTGTCCACTCTAATATGAGTTCCTGCATGTCCACTCGCATATGAGTTCCTCCCTGTTCACTCTTATATGAGTTCCTGCCTGTCCACTCTTATATGAGTTCCTCTCTGTCCACTCTTATATGAGTTCCTCCCTGTCCACTCTTATATGAGTTCCTCCCTGTCCACTCTTATATGAGTTCCTGCGTGTCCACTCTTATATGAGTTGCTGACTGTCCACTCTTATATGAGTTCCTGCCTGTCCACTCTTATATGAGTTCCTCCCTGTCCACGAGTATATGAGTTGCTGCCTGCCACTAGTATATGAGTTCATCCATGTCCACTCTTATATGAGTTGCTGTCTGTCCACTCTTATATGAGTTCCTCCCTGTCCACTCTTATATGAGTTCCTCCCTGTCAACTCTTATATGAGTTCCTCCCTGTCCACTCTTATGAGTTCCTCCCTGTCCACTCTAATATGAGTTCCTCCCTGTCCATCTTATATGAGTTCCTCCCAGTCCACTCTAATATGAGTTCCTCCCTGTCCACTCTAATATGAGTTCCTGCATGTCCACTCGCATATGAGTTCCTGCGTGTCCACTCTTATATGAGTTGCTCCCTGTCCACTCTTATATGAGTTGCTCCCTGTCCACTCTTTTATGAGTTGCTCCCTGTCCACTCTTTTATGAGTTGCTCCCTGTCCACTCTTTTATGAGTTGCTCCCTGTCCACTCTTATATGAGTTGCTGACTGTCCACTCTTATATGAGTTCCTGCCTGTCCACTCTTATATGAGTTCCTCCCTGTCCACGAGTATATGAGTTGCTGCCTGCCACTATAGTATATGAGTTCATCCATGTCCACTCTTATATGAGTTGCTGTCTGTCCACTCTTATATGAGTTCCTCCCTGTCCACTTTTATATGAGTTGCTGCATGTCCACTCTTATATGAATTCATCCTTGTCCACTCTTATATTAGTTCCTCCCAGTCCACTCTTATATGAGTTTTTCACAGTCCACTCTTATATAAGTTCCTCATTGTCCACTCTTATATGAGTCCCTCATTGTCCACTCTTATATGAGTTCCTCCCAGTCCACTCTTATATGAGTTGTTGCCTGTCCACTCTTATATGAGTTCCTCCCTGTCCACTCTTATATGAGTTCCTCCCTGTCCACTCATATGAGTTCCTCCCTGTCCACTCTTATATGAGTTCCTCCCAGTCCACTCTTTTATGAGTTCCTGCGTGTCCACTCTTATATGAGTTCCTGCGTGTCCACTCTTATATGAGTTGCTCCCTGTCCACTCGTATATGAGTTGCTCCCTGTCCACTCTTTTATGAGTTGCTCACTGTCCACTCTTTTATGAGTTGCTCCCTGTCCACTCTTTTATGAGTTGCTCCCTGTCCACTCTTATATGATTTGCTGACTGTCCACTCTTATATGAGTTCCTGCCTGTCCACTCTTATATGAGTTCCTCCCTGTCCACTAGTATATGAGTTGCTGCCTGCCACTAGTATATGAGTTCATCCATGTCCACTCTTATATGAGTTGCTGTCTGTCCACTCTTACATGAGTTCCTCCCTGTCCACTCTTATATGAGTTGCTGCATGTCCACTCTTATATGAATTCATCCTTGTCCACTCTTATATTAGTTCCTCCCTGTCCACTCTTATATGAGTTCCTCACAGTCCACTCTTATATGAGTTCCTCATTGTCCACTCTTATATGAGTCCCTCATTGTCCACTCATGAGTTCATCCATGTCCACTCTTATATGAGTTGCTGTCTGTCCACTCTTACATGAGTTCCTCCCTGTCCACTCTTATATGAGTTGCTCCCTGTCCACTCGTATATGAGTTGCTCCCTGTCCACTCTTTTATGAGTTGCTCCCTGTCCACTCTTTTATGAGTTGCTCCCTGTCCACTCTTTTATGAGTTGCTCCCTGTCCACTCTTATATGAGTTGCTGACTGTCCACTCTTAATTGAGTTCCTGCCTGTCCACTCTTATATGAGTTCCTCCCTGTCCACTAGTATATGAGTTGCTGCCTGCCACTAGTATATGAGTTCATCCATGTCCACTCTTATATGAGTTGCTGTCTGTCCACTCTTATATGAGTTCCTCCCTGTCCACTCTTATATGAGTTGCTGCATGTCCACTCTTATATGAATTCATACTTGTCCACTCTTATATTAGTTCCTCCCTGTCGACTCTTATATGAGTTCCTCAAAGTACACTCTTATATGAGTTCCTCATTGTCCACTCTTATATGAGTCCCTCATTTTCCACTCTTATATGAGTTCCTCCCAGTCCACTCTTATATGAGTTGTTGCCTGTCCACTATTATATGAGTCCCAGCCTGTCCACTCTTATATGAATTCCTGCATGTCCACTCTAATATGAGTTCTTCCCTGTCCACTGTTATATGAGTTCCTCCCTGTCCACTCTTATTTGAGATCCTCCCTGTCCACTTTTATATGAGTTCCAGCTTGTCCACTCTTATATGAGTTCCTCCCTGCCACTCCTATATGAGTTCCTCCCTGTCCACTCTTATGAGTTCCTCCCTGTCCACTCTAATATGAGTTGCTGACTGTCCACTCTTATATGAGTTCCTGCCTGTCCACTCTTATATGAGTTCCTCCCTGTCCACTAGTATATGAGTTGCTGCCTGCCACTAGTATATGAGTTCATCCATGTCCACTCTTATATGAGTTGCTGTCTGTCCACTCTTATTTGAGTTCCTCCCTGTCCACTCTTATATGAGTTGCTGACTGTCCACTCTTATATGAATTCCTGCCTGTCCACTCTTAAGAGTTCCAGCCTGTCCACTCTTATATGAGTTCCTCCCTGTCCACTCTTATATTAGTTCCTCCCTGTCCACTCTTATATTAGTTCCTCCCTGTCCACTCTTATATTCGTTCCTCCCTGTCCACTCTTATATTAGTTCCTCCCTGTCCACTCTTATATTAGTTCCTCCATGTACACTCATATATTAGTTCCTCCCTGTCCTCTCTTATGAGTTCATCCCTGTCCACTATTATATGAGTTGCTGCCTGTCCACTCGTATATGAGTTCCAGCCTGTCCACTCGTATATGAGTTCCAGCCTGTCCACTCTTATATGAGTTCCTGCCTGTCCACTCTTATCAGTTCCTCCATGTCCACTCTTATGAGTTTCTCCCTGTCCACTCTTATGAGTTCCTCCCTGTCCACTCTTATGAGTTCCTCCCTGTCCACTCTTATATGAATTCCTGCATGTCCACTCTTATATGAGTTCTTCCCTGTCCACTCTTATATGAGTTCCTCCCTGTCAACTCTTATGAGTTCCTCCCTGTACACTGCTATATGAGTTCCTGTCTGTCCACTCTTATATGAGTTCCTGCCTGTCCACTCTTATATGAGTTCCTGCCTGTCCACTCTTATATGGGTTCCTCCCTGTTCACTCTTATATGAGTTCCTCCCTGTCCACTCTTATATGAGTTCCTCCCTGTCCACTCTTATATGAGTTCCTCCCTGTCCACTCTTATATGAGTTCCTCCCTGTCCACTCTTATATGAGTTCCTCCCTGTCCACTCTTATGAGTTCCTCCCTGTCCACTCTAATATGAGTTCCTCCCTGTCCATATTATATGAGTTCCTCCCTGTCCACTCTAATATGAGTTCCTCCCTGTCCACTCTAATATGAGTTCCTGCATGTCCACTCGCATATGTGTTCCTCCCTGTTCACTCTTATATGAGTTCCTGCCTGTCCACTCTTATATGAGTTCCTCTCTGTCCACTCTTATATGAGTTCCTCCCTGTCCACTCTTATATGAGTTCCTCCCTGTCCACTCTTATATGAGTTCCTGCGTGTCCACTCTTATATGAGTTCCTGCGTGTCCACTCTTATATGAGTTGCTCCCTGTCCACTCGTATATGAGTTGCTCCCTGTCCACTCTTTTATGAGTTGCTCACTGTCCACTCTTTTATGAGTTGCTCCCTGTCCACTCTTTTATGAGTTGCTCCCTGTCCACTCTTATATGATTTGCTGACTGTCCACTCTTATGTGAGTTCCTGCCTGTCCACTCTTATATGAGTTCCTCCCTGTCCACTAGTATATGAGTTGCTGCCTGCCACTAGTATATGAGTTCATCCATGTCCACTCTTATATGAGTTGCTGTCTGTCCACTCTTACATGAGTTCCTCCCTGTCCACTCTTATATGAGTTGCTGCATGTCCACTCTTATATGAATTCATCCTTGTCCACTCTTATATTAGTTCCTCCCTGTCCACTCTTATATGAGTTCCTCACAGTCCACTCTTATATGAGTTCCTCATTGTCCACTCTTATATGAGTCCCTCATTGTCCACTCTTATATGAGTTCCTCCCAGTCCACTCTTATATGAGTTGTTGCCTGTCCACTATTATATGAGTCCCAGCCTGTCCACTCTTATATGAGTTCTTCCCTGTCCACTGTTATATGAGTTCCTCCCTGTCCACTCTTATTTGAGATCCTCCCTGTCCACTCTTATATGAGTTCCAGCCTGTCCACTCTTATATGAGTTCCTCCCTGTCCACTCTTATATGAGTTCCTCCCTGTCCACTCTTATGAGTTCCTCCATGTCCACTCTAATATGAGTTGCTGACTGTCCACTCTTATATGAGTTCCTGCCTGTCCACTCTTATATGAGTTCCTCCCTGTCCACTAGTATATGAGTTGCTGCCTGCCACTAGTATATGAGTTCATCCATGTCCACTCTTATATGAATTGCTGTCTGTCCACTCTTATATGAGTTCCTCCCTGTCCACTCTTATATGAGTTGCTGACTGTCCACTCTTATATGAATTCCTGCCTGTCCACTCTTATGAGTTCCAGCCTGTCCACTCTTATATGAGTTCCTCCCTGTCCACTCTTATATTAGTTCCTCCCTGCCCACTCTTATATTAGTTCCTCCCTGTCCACTCTTATATTAGTTCCTCCCTGTCCACTCTTATATTAGTTCCTCCCTGTCCACTCTTATATTAGTTCCTCCATGTACACTCATATATTAATTCCTCCCTGTCCTCTCTTATGAGTTCCTCCCTGTCCACTATTATATGAGTTGCTGCCTGTCCACTCTTATATGAGTTCCAGCCTGTCCACTCGTATATGAGTTCCAGCCTGTCCACTCTTATATGAGTTCCTGCCTGTCCACTCTTATGAGTTCCTCCAAGTCCACTCTTATGAGTTCCTCCCTGTCCAATCTTATGAGTTCCTCCCTGTCCACTCTTATGAGTTCCTCCCTGTCCACTCTTATATGAATTCCTGCATGTCCACTCTTATATGAGTTCTTCCCTGTCCACTCTTATATAAGTTCCTCCCTGTCAACTCTTATGAGTTCCTCCCTTTACACTGCTATATGAGTTCCTGCCTGTCCACTCTTATATGAGTTCCTGCCTGTCCACTCTTATATGAGTTCCTGCCTGTCCACTCTTATATGGGTTCCTCCCTGTTCACTCTTATATGAGTTCCTCCCTGTCCACTCTTATATGAGTTCCTCCCTGTCCACTCTTATATGAGTTCCTCCCTGTCCACTCTTATATGAGTTCCTCCCTGTCAACTCTTATATGAGTTCCTCCCTGTCCACTCTTATGAGTTCCTCCCTGTCCACTCTAATATGAGTTCCTCCCTGTCCATCTTATATGAGTTCCTCCCTGTCCACTCTAATATGAGTTCCTCCCTGTCCACTCTAATATGAGTTCCTGCATGTCCACTCGCATATGAGTTCCTCCCTGTTCACTCTTATATGAGTTCCTGCCTGTCCACTCTTATATGAGTTCCTCTCTGTCCACTCTTATATGAGTTCCTCCCTGTCCACTCTTATATGAGTTCCTCCCTATCCACTCTTATATGAGTTCCTGCGTGTCCACTCTTATATGAGTTGCTGACTGTCCACTCTTATATGAGTTCCTGCCTGTCCACTCTTATATGAGTTCCTCCCTGTCCACGAGTATATGAGTTGCTGCCTGCCACTAGTATATGAGTTCATCCATGTCCACTCTTATATGAGTTGATGTCTGTCCACTCTTATATGAGTTCCTCCCTGTCCACTCTTATATGAGTTCCTCCCTGTCAACTCTTATATGAGTTCCTCCCTGTCCACTCTTATGAGTTCCTCCCTGTCCACTCTAATATGAGTTCCTCCCTGTCCATCTTATATGAGTTCCTCCCTGTCCACTCTAATATGAGTTCCTCCCTGTCCACTCTAATATGAGTTCCTGCATGTCCACTCGCATATGAGTTCCTGCGTGTCCACTCTTATATGAGTTGCTCCCTGTCCACTCTTATATGAGTTGCTCCCTGTCCACTCTTTTATGAGTTGCTCCCTGTCCACTCTTTTATGAGTTGCTCCCTGTCCACTCTTTTATGAGTTGCTCCCTGTCCACTCTTATATGAGTTGCTGACTGTCCACTCTTATATGAGTTCCTGCCTGTCCACTCTTATATGAGTTCCTCCCTGTCCACGAGTATATGAGTTGCTGCCTGCCACTAGTATATGAGTTCATCCATGTCCACTCTTATATGAGTTGCTGTCTGTCCACTCTTATATGAGTTCCTCCCTGTCCACTTTTATATGAGTTGCTGCATGTCCACTCTTATATGAATTCATCCTTGTCCACTCTTATATTAGTTCCTCCCAGTCCACTCTTATATGAGTTTTTCACAGTCCACTCTTATATAAGTTCCTCATTGTCCACTCTTATATGAGTCCCTCATTGTCCACTCTTATATGAGTTCCTCCCAGTCCACTCTTATATGAGTTGTTGCCTGTCCACTCTTATATGAGTTCCTCCCTGTCCACTCTTATATGAGTTCCTCCCTGTCCACTAATATGAGTTCCTCCCTGTCCACTCTTATATGAGTTCCTCCCAGTCCACTCTTTTATGAGTTCCTGCGTGTCCACTCTTATATGAGTTCCTGCGTGTCCACTCTTATATGAGTTGCTCCCTGTCCAGTCGTGTATGAGTTGCTCCCTGTCCACTCTTTTATGAGTTGCTCACTGTCCACTCTTTTATGAGTTGCTCCCTGTCCACTCTTTTATGAGTTGCTCCCTGTCCACTCTTATATGATTTGCTGACTGTCCACTCTTATATGAGTTCCTGCCTGTCCACTCTTATATGAGTTCCTCCCTGTCCACTAGTATATGAGTTGCTGCCTGCCACTAGTATATGAGTTCATCCATGTCCACTCTTATATGAGTTCCTGCCTGTCCACTCTTATATGAGTTCCTCCCTGTCCAATAGTATATGAGTTGCTGCCTGCCACTAGTATATGAGTTCATCCATGTCCACTCTTATATGAGTTGCTGTCTGTCCACTCTTACATGAGTTCCTCCCTGTCCACTCTTATATGAGTTGCTGCATGTCCACTCTTATATGAATTCATCCTTGTCCACTCTTATATTAGTTCCTCCCTGTCCACTCTTATATGAGTTCCTCACAGTCCACTCTTATATGAGTTCCTCATTGTCCACTCTTATATGAGTCCCTCATTGTCCACTCTTATATGAGTTCCTCCCAGTCCACTCTTATATGAGTTGTTGCCTGTCCACTATTATATGAGTCCCAGCCTGTCCACTCTTATATGAGTTCTTCCCTGTCCACTGTTATATGAGTTCCTCCCTGTCCACTCTTATTTGAGATCCTCCCTGTCCACTCTTATATGAGTTCCAGCCTGTCCACACTTATATGAGTTCCTCCCTGTCCACTATTATATGAGTTCCTCCCTGTCCACTCTTATGAGTTCCTCCCTGTCCACTCTAATATGAGTTCCTCCCTGTCCACTCATATGAGTTCCTCCCTGTCCACTCTTATATGAGTTCCTCCCAGTCCACTCTTTTATGAGTTCCTGCGTGTCCACTCTTATATGAGTTCCTGCGTGTCCACTCTTATATGAGTTGATCCCTGTCCACTCGTATATGAGTTGCTCCCTGTCCACTCTTTTATGAGTTGCTCACTGTCCACTCTTTTATGAGTTGCTCCCTGTCCACTCTTTTATGAGTTGCTCCCTGTCCACTCTTATATGATTTGCTGACTGTCCACTCTTATATGAGTTCCTGCCTGTCCACTCTTATATGAGTTCCTCCCTGTCCACTAGTATATGAGTTGCTGCCTGCCACTAGTATATGAGTTCATCCATGTCCACTCTTATATGAGTTGCTGTCTGTCCACTTTTACATGAGTTCCTCCCTGTCCACTCTTATATGAGTTTCTGCATGTCCACTCTTATATGAATTCATCCTTGTCCACTCTTATATTAGTTCCTCCCTGTCCACTCTTATATGAGTTCCTCACAGTCCACTCTTATATGAGTTCCACATTGTCCACTCTTATATGAGTCCCTCATTGTCCACTCTTATATGAGTTCCTCCCAGTCCACTCTTATATGAGTTGTTGCCTGTCCACTATTATATGAGTCCCAGCCTGTCCACTCTTATATGAGTTCTTCCATGTCCACTGTTATATGAGTTCCTCCCTGTCCACTCTTATTTGAGATCCTCCCTGTCCACTCTTATATGAGTTCCAGCCTGTCCACTCTTATATGAGTTCCTCCCTGTCCACTCTTATATGAGTTCCTCCCTGTCCACTCTTATGAGTTCCTCCCTGTCCACTCTAATATGAGTTGCTGACTGTCCACTCTTATATGAGTTCCTGCCTGTCCACTCTTATATGAGTTCCTCCCTGTCCACTAGTATATGAGTTGCTGCCTGCCACTAGTATATGAGTTCATCCATGTCCACTCTTATATGAATTGCTGTCTGTCCACTCTTATATGAGTTCCTCCCTGTCCACTCTTATATGAGTTGCTGACTGTCCACTCTTATATGAATTCCTGCCTGTCCACTCTTATGAGTTCCAGCCTGTCCACTCTTATATGAGTTCCTCCCTGTCCACTCTTATATTAGTTCCTCCCTGTCCACTCTTATATTAGTTCCTCCCTGTCCACTTTTATATTAGTTCCTCCCTGTCCACTCTTATATTAGTTCCTCCCTGTCCACTCTTATATTAGTTCCTCCATGTACACTCATATATTAGTTCCTCCCTGTCCTCTCTTATGAGTTCCTCCCTGTCCACTATTATATGAGATGCTGCCTGTCCACTCTTATATGAGTTCCAGCCTGTCCACTCGTATATGAGTTCCAGCCTGTCCACTCTTATATGAGTTCCTGCCTGTCCACTCTTATGAGTTCCTCCATGTCCACTCTTATGAGTTCCTCCCTGTCCAATCTTATGAGTTCCTCCCTGTCCACTCTTATGAGTTCCTCCCTGTCCACTCTTATATGAATTCCTGCATGTCCACTCTTATATGAGTTCTTCCCTGTCCACTCTTATATAAGTTCCTCCCTGTCAACTCTTATGAGTTCCTCCCTTTACACTGCTATATGAGTTCCTGCCTGTCCACTCTTATATGAGTTCCTGCCTGTCCACTCTTATATGAGTTCCTGCCTGTCCACTCTTATATGGGTTTCTCCCTGTTCACTCTTATATGAGTTCCTCCCTGTCCACTCTTATATGAGTTCCTCCCTGTCCACTCTTATATGAGTTCCTCCCTGTCCACTCTTATATGAGTTCCTCCCTGTCAACTCTTATATGAGTTCCTCCCTGTCCACTCTTATGAGTTCCTCCCTGTCCACTCTAATATGAGTTCCTCCCTGTCCATCTTATATGAGTTCCTCCCTGTCCACTCTAATATGAGTTCCTCCCTGTCCACTCTAATATGAGTTCCTGCATGTCCACTCGCATATGAGTTCCTCCCTGTTCACTCTTATATGAGTTCCTGCCTGTCCACTCTTATATGAGTTCCTCTCTGTCCACTCTTATATGAGTTGCTGCCTGTCCACTCTTATATGAGTTCCTCCCTGTCCACTCTTATATGAGTTCCTGCGTGTCCACTCTTATATGAGTTGCTGACTGTCCACTCTTATATGAGTTCCTGCCTGTCCACTCTTATATGAGTTCCTCCCTGTCCACGAGTATATGAGTTGCTGCCTGCCACTAGTATATGAGTTCATCCATGTCCACTCTTATATGAGTTGCTGTCTGTCCACTCTTATATGAGTTCCTCCCTGTCCACTCTTATATGAGTTCCTCCCTGTCAACTCTTATATGAGTTCCTCCCTGTCCACTCTTATGAGTTCCTCCCTGTCCACTCTAATATGAGTTCCTCCCTGTCCATCTTATATGAGTTCCTCCCTGTCCACTCTAATATGAGTTCCTCCCTGTCCACTCTAATATGAGTTCCTGCATGTCCACTCGCATATGAGTTCCTGCATGTCCACTCTTATATGAGTTGCTCCCTGTCCACTCTTATATGAGTTGCTCCCTGTCCACTCTGTTATGAGTTGCTCCCTGTCCACTCTTTTATGAGTTGCTCCCTGTCCACTCTTTTATGAGTTGCTCCCTGTCCACTCTTATGTGAGTTGCTGACTGTCCACTCTTATATGAGTTCCTGCCTGTCCACTCTTATATGAGTTCCTCCCTGTCCACGAGTATATGAGTTGCTGCCTGCCACTAGTATATGAGTTCATCCATGTCCACTCTTATATGAGTTGCTGTCTGTCCACTCTTATATGAGTTCCTCCCTGTCCACTTTTATATGAGTTGCTGCATGTCCACTCTTATATGAATTCATCCTTGTCCACTCTTATATTAGTTCCTCCCAGTCCACTCTTATATGAGTTTTTCACAGTCCACTCTTATATGAGTTCCTCATTGTCCACTCTTATATGAGTCCCTCATTGTCCACTCGTATATGAGTTCCTCCCAGTCCACTCTTATATGAGTTGTTGCCTGTCCACTCTTATATGAGTTCCTCCCTGTCCACTCTTATATGAGTTCCTCCCTGTCCACTCATATGAGTTCCTCCCTGTCCACTCTTATATGAGTTCCTCCCTGTCCACTCATATGAGTTCCTCCCTGTCCACTCTTATATGAGTTCCTCCCAGTCCACTCTTTTATGAGTTCCTGCGTGTCCACTCTTATATGAGTTCCTGCGTGTCCACTCTTATATGAGTTGCTCCCTGTCCACTCGTATATGAGTTGCTCCCTGTCCACTCTTTTATGAGTTGCTCACTGTCCACTCTTTTATGAGTTGCTCCCTGTCCACTCTTTTATGAGTTGCTCCCTGTCCACTCTTATATGATTTGCTGACTGTCCACTCTTATATGAGTTCCTGCCTGTCCACTCTTATATGAGTTCCTCCCTGTCCACTAGTATATGAGTTGCTGCCTGCCAATAGTATATGAGTTCATCCATGTCCACTCTTATATGAGTTGCTGTCTGTCCACTCTTACATGAGTTCCTCCCTGTCCACTCTTATATGTGTTGCTGCATGTCCACTCTTATATGAATTCATCCTTGTCCACTCTTATATTAGTTCCTCCCTGTCCACTCTTATATGAGTTCCTCACAGTCCACTCTTATATGAGTTCCTCATTGTCCACTCTTATATGAGTCCCTCATTGTCCACTCTTATATGAGTTCCTCCCAGTCCACTCTTATATGAGTTGTTGCCTGTCCACTATTATATGAGTCCCAGCCTGTCCACTCTTATATGAGTTCTTCCCTGTCCACTGTTATATGAGTTCCTCCCTGTCCACTCTTATTTGAGATCCTCCCTGTCCACTCTTATATGAGTTCCAGCCTGTCCACTCTTATATGAGTTCCTCCCTGTCCACTCTTATATGAGTTCCTCCCTGTCCACTCTTATGAGTTCCTCCCTGTCCACTCTAATATGAGTTGCTGACTGTCCACTCTTATATGAGTTCCTGCCTGTCCACTCTTATATGAGTTCCTCCCTGTCCACTAGTATATGAGTTGCTGCCTGCCACTAGTATATGAGTTCATCCATGTCCACTCTTATATGAATTGCTGTCTGTCCACTCTTATATGATTTCCTCCCTGTCCACTCTTATATGAGTTGCTGACTGTCCACTCTTATATGAATTCCTGCCTGTCCACTCTTATGAGTTCCAGCCTGTCCACTCTTATATGAGTTCCTCCCTGTCCACTCTTATATTAGTTCATCCCTGTCCACTCTTATATTAGTTCCTCCCTGTCCACTCTTATATTAGTTCCTCCCTGTCCACTCTTATATTAGTTCCTCCCTGTCCACTCTTATATTAGTTCCTCCATGTACACTCATATATTAGTTCCTCCCTGTCCTCTCTTATGAGTTCCTCCCTGTCCACTATTATATGAGTTGCTGCCTGTCCACTCTTATATGAGTTCCAGCCTGTCCACTCGTATATGAGTTCCAGCCTGTCCACTCTTATATGAGTTCCTGCCTGTCCACTCTTATGAGTTCCTCCATGTCCACTCTTATGAGTTCCTCCCTGTCCAATCTTATGAGTTCCTCCCTGTCCACTCTTATGAGTTCCTCCCTGTCCACTCTTATATGAATTCCTGCATGTCCACTCTTATATGAGTTCTTCCATGTCCACTCTTATATAAGTTCCTCCCTGTCAACTCTTATGAGTTCCTCCCTTTACACTGCTATATGAGTTCCTGCCTGTCCACTCTTATATGAGTTCCTGCCTGTCCACTCTTATATGAGTTCCTCTCTGTCCACTCTTATATGAGTTCCTGCCTGTCCACTCTTATATGGGTTTCTCCCTGTTCACTCTTATATGAGTTCCTCCCTGTCCACTCTTATATGAGTTCCTCCCTGTCCACTCTTATATGAGTTCCTCCCTGTCAACTCTTATATGAGTTCCTCCCTGTCCACTCTTATGAGTTCCTCCCTGTCCACTCTAATATGAGTTCCTCCCTGTCCATCTTATATGAGTTCCTCCCTGTCCACTCTAATATGAATTCCTCCCTGTCCACTCTAATATGAGTTCCTGCATGTCCACTCGCATATGAGTTCCTCCCTGTTCACTCTTATATGAGTTCCTGCCTGTCCACTCTTATATGAGTTCCTCTCTGTCCACTCTTATATGAGTTCCTGCCTGTCCACTCTTATATGAGTTCCTGCCTGTCCACTCTTATATGAGTTCCTGCCTGTCCACTCTTATATGAGTTCCTCTCTGTCCACTCTTATATGAGTTCCTCTCTGTCCACTCTTATATGAGTTCCTCCCTGTCCACTCTTATATGAGTTCCTGCCTGTCCACTCTTATATGGTTTTCTCCCTGTTCACTCTTATATGAGTTCCTCCCTGTCCACTCTTATATGAGTTCCTCCCTGTCCACTCTTATATGAGTTCCTCCCTGTCAACTCTTATATGAGTTCCTCCCTGTCCACTCTTATGAGTTCCTCCCTGTCCACTCTAATATGAGTTCCTCCCTGTCCATCTTATATGAGTTCCTCCCTGTCCACTCTTATATGGGTTTCTCCCTGTTCACTCTTATATGAGTTCCTCCCTGTCCACTCTTATATGAGTTCCTCCCTGTCCACTCTTATATGAGTTCCTCCCTGTCAACTCTTATATGAGTTCCTCCCTGTCCACTCTTATGAGTTCCTCCCTGTCCACTCTAATATGAGTTCCTCCCTGTCCATCTTATATGAGTTCCTCCCTGTCCACTCTAATATGAGTTCCTCCCTGTCCACTCTAATATGAGTTCCTGCATGTCCACTCGCATATGAGTTCCTCCCTGTTCACTCTTATATGAGTTCCTGCCTGTCCACTCTTATATGAGTTCCTCTCTGTCCACTCTTATATGAGTTCCTGCCTGTCCACTCTTATATGGGTTTCTCCCTGTTCACTCTTATATGAGTTCCTCCCTGTCCACTCTTATATGAGTTCCTCCCTGTCCACTCTTATATGAGTTCCTCCCTGTCAACTCTTATATGAGTTCCTCCCTGTCCACTCTTATGAGTTCCTCCCTGTCCACTCTAATATGAGTTCCTCCCTGTCCATCTTATATGAGTTCCTCCCTGTCCACTCTAATATGAGTTCCTCCCTGTCCACTCTAATATGAGTTCCTCCCTGTTCACTCTTATATGAGTTCCTCCCTGTTCACTCTTATATGAGTTCCTGCCTGTCCACTCTTATATGAGTTCCTCTCTGTCCACTCTTATATGAGTTCCTGCCTGTCCACTATTATATGAGTTCCTGCCTGTCCACTCTTATATGAGTTCCTGCCTGTCCACTCTTATATGGGTTTCTCCCTGTTCACTCTTATATGAGTTCCTCCCTGTCCACTCTTATATGAGTTCCTCCCTGTCCACTCTTATATGAGTTCCTCCCTGTCCACTCTTATATGAGTTCCTCCCTGTCAACTCTTATATGAGTTCCTCCCTGTCCACTCTTATGAGTTCCTCCCTGTCCACTCTAATATGAGTTCCTCCCTGTCCATCTTATATGAGTTCCTCCCTGTCCACTCTAATATGAGTTCCTCCCTGTCCACTCTAATATGAGTTCCTGCATGTCCACTCGCATATGAGTTCCTCCCTGTTCACTCTTATATGAGTTCCTGCCTGTCCACTCTTATATGAGTTCCTCTCTGTCCACTCTTATATGAGTTCCTCCCTGTCCACTCTTATATGAGTTCCTCCCTGTCCACTCTTATATGAGTTCCTGCGTGTCCACTCTTATATGAGTTGCTGACTGTCCACTCTTATATGAGTTCCTGCCTGTCCATTCTTATATGAGTTCCTCCCTGTCCACGAGTATATGAGTTGCTGCCTGCCACTAGTATATGAGTTCATCCATGTCCACTCTTATATGAGTTGCTGTCTGTCCACTCTTATATGAGTTCCTCCCTGTCCACTCTTATATGAGTTCGTCCCTGTCAACTCTTATATGAGTTCCTCCCTGTCCACTCTTATGAGTTCCTCCCTGTCCACTCTAATATGAGTTCCTCCCTGTCCATCTTATATGAGTTCCTCCCTGTCCACTCTAATATGAGTTCCTCCCTGTCCACTCTAATATGAGTTCCTGCATGTCCACTCGCATATGAGTTCCTGCGTGTCCACTCTTATATGAGTTGCTCCCTGTCCACTCTTATATGAGTTGCTCCCTGTCCACTCTGTTATGAGTTGCTCCCTGTCCACTCTTTTATGAGTTGCTCCCTGTCCACTCTTTTATGAGTTGCTCCCTGTCCACTCTTATGTGAGTTGCTGACTGTCCACTCTTATATGAGTTCCTGCCTGTCCACTCTTATATGAGTTCCTCCCTGTCCACGAGTATATGAGTTGCTGCCTGCCACTAGTATATGAGTTCATCCATGTCCACTCTTATATGAGTTGCTGTCTGTCCACTCTTATATGAGTTCCTCCCTGTCCACTTTTATATGAGTTGCTGCATGTCCACTCTTATATGAATTCATCCTTGTCCACTCTTATATTAGTTCCTCCCAGTCCACTCTTATATGAGTTTTTCACAGTCCACTCTTATATGAGTTCCTCATTGTCCACTCTTATATGAGTCCCTCATTGTCCACTCTTATATGAGTTCCTCCCAGTCCACTCTTATATGAGTTGTTGCCTGTCCACTCTTATATGAGTTCCTCCCTGTCCACTCTTATATGAGTTCCTCCCTGTCCACTCATATGAGTTCCTCCCTGTCCACTCTTATATGAGTTCCTCCCAGTCCACTCTTTTATGAGTTGCTCCCTGTCCACTCTTTTATGAGTTGCTCCCTGTCCACTCTTTTATGAGTTGCTCCCTGTCCACACTTATATGAGTTGTATGAGTTGCTGCCTGTCCACTCTTATATAAGTTCCTCCCTGTCCACTCTTATATTAGTTCCTCCCTGCCCACTCTTATATTAGTTCCTCCCTGACAACTCATATATTAGTTCCTCCCTGTCCTCTCTTATATGAGATCCTCCCTGTCCACTCTTATATCAGTTGGACCTGTATACTCTTATATGAGTTCCTCCCTGTCCACTCTTATGAGTTGCTGACTGTCAACTCTTATATGAGTTCCTCCTTGTCCACTCTTATATGAGTTGCTGCCTGCCACTATTATATGAGTTCATCCATGTCCACTCTTATATGAGTTTCTGTCTGTACACTCTTATATGAGTTCCTCCCTGTCCACTCTTATATGAGTTGCTGAGTGTCCACTCTTATATCAGTTCCTGCCTGTCCACTCTTATATCAGTTCCTGCCTGTCCACTCTTATATGAGTTCCTGCATGTCCACTCTTATATGAGTCCCAGCCTGTCACACTTATATGAGTTCTTCCCTGTCCACTCTTATGAGTTCCTCCCTGTACACTGTTATATGAGTTCCTGCCTGTCCACTCTTATATGAGTTGCTTCCTGTCCACCATTATATGAGTTCCTCCCTGTCCACTCTTATATGAGTTCCTCCCTGTCCACTCTTATATTAGTTCCTCCCTGTCCACTCTTATATGAGTTCCTCCCTGTACACTCATATATTAATTCCTCCCTGTCCTCTCTTATATGAGTTCCTCCCTGTCCACTCTTATATGAGTTGCTGCCTGTCCACTCGTATATGAGTTCCAGCCTGTCCACTCTTATGAGTTCCTCCATGTCCACTCTTATGAGTTCCTCCCTGTCCACTCTTATATGAGTTCCTGCCTGTCCACTCTTATGAGTTCCAGCCTGTCCACTCTTATGAGTTCCAGCCTGTCCACTCTTATATGAGTTCCTCCCTGTCCACTCCTATATTAGTTCCTCCCTATCCGCTCTTATATTAGTTCCTCCCTGTCCACTCTTATATTAGTTCCTCCCTGTCCACTCTTATATTAGTTCCTCCCTGTCCACTCTTATATTAGTTCCTCCATGTACACTCATATATTAGTTCCTCCCTGTCCTCTCTTATGAGTTCCTCCCTGTACACTATTATATGAGTTGCTGCCTGTCCACTCGTATATGAGTTCCAGCCTGTCCACTCGTATATGAGTTCCAGCCTGTGCACTCTTATATGAGTTCCTGCCTGTCCACTCATATGAGTTCCTCCATGTCCACTCTTATGAGTTCCTACCTGTCCACTCTTATGAGTTCCTCCCTGTCCCCTCTTATATGAGTTCCTGCCTGTCCACTCTTATATGAGTTCCAGCTTGTCCACTCTTATATGAGTTCCTGCCTGTCCACTCTTATATGAGTTCCTCCCTGTCCACTTTATATGAGTTCCTCCCTGTCCACTCTTATGTGAGTTCCTGCCTGTCCACTCTTATATGAGTTCCTCCCTGTCCACTCTTATATGAGTTGGACCTGTATACTCTTATATGAGTTCCTCCCTGTCCACTCTTATGAGTTGCTGACTGTCAACTCTTATATGAGTTCCTCCTTGTCCACTCTTATATGAGTTGCTGCCTGCCACTATTATATGAGTTCATCCATGTCCACTCTTATATGAGTTTCTGTCTGTACACTCTTATATGAGTTCCTCCCTGTCCACTCTTTAATGAGTTGCTGAGTGTCCACTCTTATATCAGTTCCTGCCTGTCCACTCTTATATCAGTTCCTGCCTGTCCACTCTTATATGAGTTCCTGCATGTCCACTCTTATATGAGTCCCAGCCTGTCACACTTATATGAGTACTTCCCTGTCCACTCTTATGAGTTCCTCCCTGTACACTGTTATATGAGTTCCTGCCTGTCCACTCTTATATGAGTTGCTTCCTGTCCACCATTATATGAGTTCCTCCCTGTCCACTCTTATATGAGTTCCTCCCTGTCCACTCTTATATTAGTTCCTCCCTGTCCACTCTTATATTAGTTCCTCCCTGTACACTCATATATTAATTCCTCCCTGTCCTCTCTTATATGAGTTCCTCCCTGTCCACTCTTATATGAGTTGCTGCCTGTCCACTCGTATATGAGTTCCAGCCTGTCCACTCTTATGAGTTCCTCCATGTCCACTCTTATGAGTTCCTCCCTGTCCACTCTTATATGAGTTCCTGCCTGTCCACTCTTATGAGTTCCAGCCTGTCCACTCTTATGAGTTCCAGCCTGTCCACTCTTATATGAGTTCCTCCCTGTCCACTCCTATATTAGTTCCTCCCTATCCGCTCTTATATTAGTTCCTCCCTGTCCACTCTTATATTAGTTCCTCCCTGTCCACTCTTATATTAGTTCCTCCCTGTCCACTCTTATATTAGTTCCTCCATGTACACTCATATATTAGTTCCTCCCTGTCCTCTCTTATGAGTTCCTCCCTGTACACTATTATATGAGTTGCTGCCTGTCCACTCGTATATGAGTTCCAGCCTGTCCACTCGTATATGAGTTCCAGCCTGTGCACTCTTATATGAGTTCCTGCCTGTCCACTCTTATGAGTTCCTCCATGTCCACTCTTATGAGTTCCTACCTGTCCACTCTTATGAGTTCCTCCCTGTCCCCTCTTATATGAGTTCCTGCCTGTCCACTCTTATATGAGTTCCAGCCTGTCCACTCTTATATGAGTTCCTGCCTGTCCACTCTTATATGAGTTCCTCCCTGTCCACTTTATATGAGTTCCTCCCTGTCCACTCTTATGTGAGTTCCTGCCTGTCCACTCTTATATGAGTTCCTCCCTGTCCACTCTTATATGAGTTGGACCTGTATACTCTTATATGAGTTCCTCCCTGTCCACTCTTATGAGTTGCTGACTGTCAACTCTTATATGATTTCCTCCTTGTCCACTCTTATATGAGTTGCTGCCTGCCACTATTATATGAGTTCATCCATGTCCACTCTTATATGAGTTTCTGTCTGTACACTCTTATATGAGTTCCTCCCTGTCCACTCTTATATGAGTTGCTGAGTGTCCACTCTTATATCAGTTCCTGCCTGTCCACTCTTATATGAGTTCCTCCCTGTCCACTCTTATATGAGTTGGACCTGTATACTCTTATATGAGTTCCTCCCTGTCCACTCTTATATGAGTTGCTGCATGTCCACTCTTATATCAGTCCCAGCCTGTCACTCTTATATGAATTCCTGCATGTCCACTCTTATATGAGTTCTTCCCTGTCCACTCTTATATGAGTTCCTCCCTGTCAACTCTTATGAGTTCCTCCCTGTACACTGTTATACGAGTTCCTGCCTGTCCACTCTTATATGAGTTGCTGCCTGTCCACCCTTATATGAGTTCCTCCCTGTTCACTCTTATATGAGTTCCTTCCTGTCCACTCTTATATTAGTTCCTCCCTGTCCACTCTTATATTAGTTCCTCCCTGTACACTCATATATTAATTCCTCCCTGTCCTCTCTTATATGAGTTCCTCCCTGTCCACTCTTATATGAGTTGCTGCCTGTCCACTCGTATATGAGTTCCATCCTGTCCACTCTTATATGAGTTCCTGCCTGTCCACTCTTATATGAGTTCCTCCCTGTCCACTTTATATGAGTTCCTCCCTGTCCACTCTTATGTGAGTTCCTGCCTGTCCACTCTTATATGAGTTCCTCCTTGTCCACTCTTATATGAGTTGCTCCCTGTCCATTCTTTTATGAGTTTCTCCCTGTCCACTCAAATATGAGTTCCTCCCTGACCACTCTTATATGTGTTCCTGCCTGTCCACTCTTATATGAGTTGCTCCCTGTCCACTCTTTTATGAGTTGCTCCCTGTCCACTCTTTTATGAGTTGCTCCCTGTCCACTCTTATATGCGTTGTATGAGTTGCTGCCTGTCCACTCTTATATAAGTTCCTCCCTGTCCACTCTTATATTAGTTCCTCCCTGCCCACTCTTATATTAGTTCCTCCCTGTCCACTCATATATTAGTTCCTCCCTGTCCTCTCTTATATGAGATCCTCCCTGTCCACTCTTATATCAGTTGGACCTGTATACTCTTATATGAGTTCCTCCCTGTCCACTCTTATGAGTTGCTGACTGTCAACTCTTATATGAGTTCCTCCTTGTCCACTCTTATATGAGTTGCTGCCTGCCACTATTATATGAGTTCATCCATGTCCACTCTTATATGAGTTACTGTCTGTACACTCTTATATGAGTTCCTCCCTGTCCACTCTTATATGAGTTGCTGAGTGTCCACTCTTATATCAGTTCCTGCCTGTCCACTCTTATATCAGTTCCTGCCTGTCCACTCTTATATGAGTTCCTGCATGTCCACTCTTATATGAGTCCCAGCCTGTCACACTTATATGAGTTCTTCCCTGTCCACTCTTATGAGTTCCTCCCTGTACACTGTTATATGAGTTCCTGCCTGTCCACTCTTATATGAGTTGCTTCCTGTCCACTCTTATATCAGTTCCTCCCTGTCCACTCTTATATGAGTTCCTCCCTGTCCACTCTTATATTAGTTGGACCTGTATACTCTTATATGAGTTCCTCCCTGTCCACTCTTATATGAGTTGCTGCATGTCCACTCTTATATCAGTCCCAGCCTGTCACTCTTATATGAATTCCTGCATGTCCACTCTTATATGAGTTCTTCCCTGTCCACTCTTATATGAGTTCCTCCCTGTCAACTCTTATGAGTTCCTCCCTGTACACTGTTATACGAGTTCCTGCCTGTCCACTCTTATATGAGTTGCTGCCTGTCCACCCTTATATGAGTTCCTCCCTGTTCACTCTTATATGATTTCCTTCCTGTCCACTCTTATATTAGTTCCTCCCTGTCCACTCTTATATTAGTTCCTCCCTGTACACTCATATATTAATTCCTCCCTGTCCTCTCTTATATGAGTTCCTCCCTGTCCACTCTTATATGAGTTGCTGCCTGTCCACTCGTATATGAGTTCCAGCCTGTCCACTCTTATATGAGTTCCTGCCTGTCCACTCTTATATGAGTTCCTCCCTGTCCACTTTATATGAGTTCCTCCCTGTCCACTCTTATGTGAGTTCCTGCCTGTCCACTCTTATATGAGTTCCTCCTTGTCCACTCTTATATGAGTTGCTCCCTGTCCATTCTTTTATGAGTTTCTCCCTGTCCACTCAAATATGAGTTCCTCCCTGACCACTCTTATATGTGTTCCTGCCTGTCCACTCTTATATGAGTTGCTCCCTGTCCACTCTTTTATGAGTTGCTCCCTGTCCACTCTTTTATGAGTTGCTCCCTGTCCACTCTTATATGAGTTGTATGAGTTGCTGCCTGTCCACTCTTATATAAGTTCCTCCCTGTCCACTCTTATATTAGTTCCTCCCTGCCCACTCTTATATTAGTTCCTCCCTGTCCACTCATATATTAGTTCCTCCCTGTCCTCTCTTATATGAGATCCTCCCTGTCCACTCTTATATCAGTTGGACCTGTATACTCTTATATGAGTTCCTCCCTGTCCACTCTTATGAGTTGCTGACTGTCAACTCTTATATGAGTTCCTCCTTGTCCACTCTTATATGAGTTGCTGCCTGCCACTATTATATGAGTTCATCCATGTCCACTCTTATATGAGTTTCTGTCTGTACACTCTTATATGAGTTCCTCCCTGTCCACTCTTATATGAGTTGCTGAGTGTCCACTCTTAAATCAGTTCCTGCCTGTCCACTCTTATATCAGTTCCTGCCTGTCCACTCTTATATGAGTTCCGGCATGTCCACTCTTATATGAGTCCCAGCCTGTCACACTTATATGAGTTCATCCCTATCCACTCTTATGAGTTCCTCCCTGTACACTGTTATATGAGTTCCTGCCTGTCCACTCTTATATGAGTTGCTTCCTGTCCACCATTATATGAGTTCCTCCCTGTCCACTCTTATATGAGTTCCTCCCTGTCCACTCTTATATTAGTTCCTCCCTGTACACTCATATATTAATTCCTCCCTGTCCTCTCGTATATGATTTCCTCCCTGTCCACTCTTATATGAGTTGCTGCCTGTCCACTCGTATATGAGTTCCAGCCTGTCCACTCTTATGAGTTCCTCCATGTCCACTCTTATGAGTTCCTCCCTGTCCACTCTTATATGAGTTCCTGCCTGTCCACTCTTATGAGTTCCAGCCTGTCCACTCTTATGAGTTCCAGCCTGTCCACTCTTATATGAGTTCCTCCCTGTCCACTCTTATATTAGTTCCTCCCTATCCGCTCTTATATTAGTTCCTCCCTGTCCACTCTTATATTAGTTCCTCCCTGTCCACTCCTATATTAGTTCCTCCCTGTCCACTCTTATATTAGTTCCTCCATGTACACTCATATATTAGCTCCTCCCTGTCCTCTCTTATGAGTTCCTCCCTGTACACTATTATATGAGTTGCTGCCTGTCCACTCGTATATGAGTTCCAGCCTGTCCACTCGTATATGAGTTCCAGCCTGTGCACTCTTATATGAGTTCCTGCCTGTCCACTCTTATGAGTTCCTCCATGTCCACTCTTATGAGTTCCTACCTGTCCACTCTTATGAGTTCCTCCCTGTCCACTCTTATATGAGTTCCTGCCTGTCCACTCTTATATGAGTTCCAGCCTGTCCACTCTTATATGAGTTCCTGCCTGTCCACTCTTATATGAGTTCCTCCCTGTCCACTTTATATGAGTTCCTCCCTGTCCACTCTTATGTGAGTTCCTGCCTGTCCACTCTTATATGAGTTCCTCCCTGTCCACTCTTATATGAGTTGGACCTGTATACTCTTATATGAGTTCCTCCCTGTCCACTCTTATGAGTTGCTGACTGTCAACTCTTATATGAGTTCCTCCTTGTCCACTCTTATATGAGTTGCTGCCTGCCACTATTATATGAGTTCATCCATGTCCACTCTTATATGAGTTTCTGTCTGTACACTCTTATATGAGTTCCTCCCTGTCCACTCTTATATGAGTTGCTGAGTGTCCACTCTTATATCAGTTCCTGCCTGTCCACTCTTATATGAGTTCCTCCCTGTCCACTCTTATATGAGTTGGACCTGTATACTCTTATATGAGTTCCTCCCTGTCCACTCTTATATGAGTTGCTGCATGTCCACTCTTATATCAGTCCCAGCCTGTCACTCTTATATGAATTCCTGCATGTCCACTCTTATATGAGTTCTTCCCTGTCCACTCTTATATGAGTTCCTCCCTGTCAACTCTTATGAGTTCCTCCCTGTACACTGTTATACGAGTTCCTGCCTGTCCACTCTTATATGAGTTGCTGCCTGTCCACCCTTATATGAGTTCCTCCCTGTTCACTCTTATATGAGTTCCTTCCTGTCCACTCTTATATTAGTTCCTCCCTGTCCACTCTTATATTAGTTCCTCCCTGTACACTCATATATTAATTCCTCCCTGTCCTCTCTTATATGAGTTCCTCCCTGTCCACTCTTATATGAGTTGCTGCCTGTCCACTCGTATATGAGTTCCAGCCTGTCCACTCTTATATGAGTTCCTGCCTGTCCACTCTTATATGAGTTCCTGCCTGTCCACTCTTATATGAGTTCCTCCTTGTCCACTCTTATATGAGTTGCTCCCTGTCCATTCTTTTATGAGTTTCTCCCTGTCCACTCAAATATGAGTTCCTCCCTGACCACTCTTATATGTGTTCCTGCCTGTCCACTCTTATATGAGTTGCTCCCTGTCCACTCTTTTATGAGTTGCTCCCTGTCCACTCTTTTATGAGTTGCTCCCTGTCCACTCTTATATGAGTTGTATGAGTTGCTGCCTGTCCACTCTTATATAAGTTCCTCCCTGTCCACTCTTATATTAGTTCCTCCCTGCCCACTCTTATATTAGTTCCTCCCTGTCCACTCATATATTAGTTCCTCCCTGTCCTCTCTTATATGAGATCCTCCCTGTCCACTCTTATATCAGTTGGACCTGTATACTCTTATATGAGTTCCTCCCTGTCCACTCTTATGAGTTGCTGACTGTCAACTCTTATATGAGTTCCTCCTTGTCCACTCTTATATGAGTTGCTGCCTGCCACTATTATATGAGTTCATCCATGTCCACTCTTATATGAGTTTCTATCTGTACACTCTTATATGAGTTCCTCCCTGTCCACTCTTATATGAGTTGCTGAGTGTCCACTCTTATATCAGTTCCTGCCTGTCCACTCTTATATCAGTTCCTGCCTGTCCACTCTTATATCAGTTCCTGCATGTCCACTCTTATATGAGTCCCAGCCTGTCACACTTATATGAGTTCTTCCCTGTCCACTCTTATGAGTTCCTCCCTGTACACTGTTATATGAGTTCCTGCCTGTCCACTCTTATATGAGTTGCTTCCTGTCCACCATTATATGAGTTCCTCCCTGTCCACTCTTATATGAGTTCCTCCCTGTCCACTCTTATATTAGTTCCTCCCTGTCCACTCTTATATTAGTTCCTCCCTGTACACTCATATATTAATTCCTCCCTGTCCTCTCTTATATGAGTTCCTCCCTGTCCACTCTTATATGAGTTGCTGCCTGTCCACTCGTATATGAGTTCCAGCCTGTCCACTCTTATGAGTTCCTCCATGTCCACTCTTATGAGTTCCTCCCTGTCCACTCTTATATGAGTTCCTGCCTGTCCACTCTTATGAGTTCCAGCCTGTCCACTCTTATGAGTTCCAGCCTGTCCACTCTTATATGAGTTCCTCCCTGTCCACTCTTATATTAGTTCCTCCCTATCCGCTCTTATATTAGTTCCTCCCTGTCCACTCTTATATTAGTTCCTCCCTGTCCACTCTTATATTAGTTCCTCCCTGTCCACTCTTATATTAGTTCCTCCATGTACACTCATATATTAGTTCCTCCCTGTCCTCTCTTATGAGTTCCTCCCTGTACACTATTATATGAGTTGCTGCCTGTCCACTCGTATATGAGTTCCAGCCTGTCCACTCATATATGAGTTCCAGCCTGTGCACTCTTATATGAGTTCCTGCCTGTCCACTCTTATGAGTTCCTCCATGTCCACTCTTATGAGTTCCTACCTGTCCACTCTTATGAGTTCCTCCCTGTCCACTCTTATATGAGTTCCTGCCTGTCCACTCTTATATGAGTTCCAGTCTGTCCACTCTTATATGAGTTCCTGCCTGTCCACTCTTATATGAGTTCCTCCCTGTCCACTTTATATGAGTTCCTCCCTGTCCACTCTTATGTGAGTTCCTGCCTGTCCACTCTTATATGAGTTCCTCCCTGTCCACTCTTATATGAGTTGGACCTGTATACTCTTATATGAGTTCCTCCCTGTCCACTCTTATGAGTTGCTGACTGTCAACTCTTATATGAGTTCCTCCTTGTCCACTCTTATATGAGTTTCTGTCTGTACACTCTTATATGAGTTCCTAGCTGAAATTTATTCCAGGATGCTTGACTGGATGCTGGAATTCCAGGGAATTCCAAGGATTCTGATATAAGTACATCCAAGAATAGCCTGGAATAAGCTGGACTTTTTCACAGCGAACTATTCCAGGGAATTCCAGGCTTTCCCAGGGTTCATATAATCCAGATATACTGGAAAAACCTGGACTTTGTAATGAGAGCAAACCCTGCAAGATATTAGAAGTCCAGCATGCTGGAAACACCTGGAATTTTGTGTCTTTCTATCTGAGCTCTTTTTTGCATTCCGAGTATTAATAAATATTAGAAGTCCAGCATGCTGGAAAACCCTGGAATTTTGTGAACTTTTATCTGGGCTTCTTTTGCATAAGATAAATAATAAATCTAGAAGTCCAGTCAACCTAGAAAACCCTAAACTTTCTGTGCCGAGCTTGGATATTAAGGAGTTCTGACCAATATTTTAACTAAAATTCATGTTTCATGATTCAACAAAATTATAACAAAATGAAATCAAATTAAAGCAACATATGTAGCTGCAAGACTAATGAATATTGTAAACCTTCCAAAGAAATAACCATTTTCATTATATTTAATTCACCATGGCGTATAACATTTCTCAATAGCCTGGACCGATGCGATTGATAACACTGACCAAAGTGATCAATTAAAATAATTTTTTGCCCTTCAGTGGTGATCAAATCTTCTGATGAAAACATTGATAATTTGGGTATTCAACCAAACACACCTGTAGGTGATTTATTCAAAAGATTTGTAGGTAAATTACATGCAAGAGAGGTAATGTCATTATGTCACACCTGTGAATTACTTCCCTGATGATAATACAGGTATTTATATTTAAAGGTACTCAATCCGATCAGAGGGTCCCCATCTCAACAGATTCCAACAACAACAATCCAATCAGAGGGTCCTATATTACTATTTCTTTGGCTTTGGGAGTAAAAAATATTTGATTCGAGTCGAGGAACCCATCAAACAAAGCTCAGAGTTATTAGATATTGATTTTTGAAATTTGTTATTTTCTCGAGATGAGTACTAATAATTGCTTTCAACTTAGTAATCTGCTCGAGATGTGTACACCAAAACACTATTCAAACAGACAAGGATGGATAACTCTAAAATCAAGTGGTAATAATAACGCAAATTTGACTGTGTTCTGGGACAGAAAGTATTCCCGATAATGAAAAATAATAGATTTCTAAAATCGATATCTAAAAAATCTTGATGGATGGCTTCCTCGACCCTCGAATCAAATATTTTTGACCCCCGAAGCCATTGAAATAGTAATTGAGAGGAGTTTTATCGGATTGAGTACCTTTAATGCCCGTTGGTGTTTATGAAATAAATATGTATGCCACTATTGTGTTATCACAAGGATGCCGATTGATTCCACTCCAATTGTTTGTCCAGAGTACAATCCAGGTAAATTTGAGAAATAATAATGAGTATTATGTTAAATGGACATGGCTCATTTGAAATTTAAAAATGTATATACATAATTTGGTAAGAGGTATCTCAAAACATACCTACGAGAAATTTTCTAAATGAATTTCCCACTAACGAATATCAATACTTCTGTATTGTAATTTCATCTCACTGTCATCTGCTTGTATATCATGAACATCCCTTTTATAACTGAGTTGGAGAATCTATTTAGCATAGAAAGGGTTAATGTGACAAACGGTGCAAGTTTGGCATCCTTGTGACACAAATATGGTCTTTGTTACCATTCAAGAACATCAGTTTCTCGGTAATATTCTTGACATTGAACAAAGACAACTGTTTTTCAACATCATTGATGGTGACTTGAATGATATGTGTAACATCCTTGAACATAAATGTATCTGCAATGTCCAAGGATAACACATCTGTAACAGCAATGCATGTTTGTGTTTGCTTGTGAACAAGAAAGTATTCAATAAATGCTATCACTGGTTCAATGTTCTCAATCAAAACACAATAGCTTATTTTTTTATGCACTCTAGAATATTCACGACTAAAATAAACCTGGCCATCCACAACAACACGGAAAATTTTCCAAAAATCCACAGCCGTGAATTCACAATCAAGAATATTCTTCAACTTCATCAGAATAGCTTGGCTGGTAACCACATGATTGTGGAGAGCTCCAGCAGCATTACAGTCCTTCAGAGATTTTAACTTCCTCGGGATCTTAGAAGTGTCCATCATATTATAAGCAAAGCTGCGCATTTGTTCATTTCCAATTTGATTCAATTGCCGCTGAACAACCTTCTGTGTCTGGATCATATCAAGCGCCTGTATAGATATATTTCCCGATCCATGCACATTATCAAGCACATTCCCGTTCATGTCCTCATATGCAAAACAAGACCATGCCCAAATTGGCCCCCATTGCAATACATAGTCAGCTAGGTGCTGGCCAGCATTGTGAATGTTTAAACCACAATTCTTACAGCCGTAAAGTTCACTGAAGTCTTTATAGAATAACTTCAAATTCTGCCGAGCAGTCTCTATAGCTGCCAATGGAATGTTATCTCCCAACAAGCAATAAATTGCAGACACAAACTTTTCATAATTAATCAAATATTTCTCTGGTAATATGTCTATGATGCACGGGAGGCTGTAATACAACAACCAGATTTCAAATTCTGTTGCTTTCCAATGGGCGAGATTCTTTGAGATAGATCGTGGAAGGCGAGATATGATGTCAACTGGTTTCATGGCGAGAAGCCTTCCATCAATTCTGCCTATATCATTATACATTGAAAATTCCTCTTTCTTATATTTTTTATCGAACCACATTGTACACAGTTTTTTTGTCACACCAAGAAGTATCCCGTGCATATAGTCTGGTACACTGCCCCATACAATGTCGAACCATGACATTCCCAGAAGAGGTGATACGTTCTGTATGCCTTTGTATTTCTTTTTTTTCATGTTGTCCAATTTAGAATTTGGGACATTTATATCTCCAGCTTGAACTCTCTTCGTACCAATTTCTACTATAGACTCAGTTGTCCTTATAACAGGTGAATCTTCATATTGGTAGTATCGCACGGTCCCAGCTCGCTTTCCCACAATGGCATGAGTTTTAACAGTTTGTCCAGCAATTTCACAAGTGATGCATCCATATTCACCATTATGATGAGTGATGCACAGTAATGGAGCTTTTGCCTGAAGATCTGCAGTGCCCAGTAGGAGAATCCCTCTACATTTGTTGTGTGTTCCATTAACAATCACGGTGAAATCCTCATTACGCAACATATTCATATCCTTAACAAATGGTGTAAAATATGTTCCAAATGTAGGTTTACCGTGTCCTTGCCACAGTCCCCACAAAAGCATGTTTTTCCTCGAAAATCTAAGTTTCGGTGGCAGTTCATTAACAACCATAAATATTGGCCATATATTCACATTTGTTGATTTGTACAGCAGTGCACCATCAGTATTATAGCAGAATGTAAATATATGACGGATATGCTCATCACATTTAACACCATCCTTTAACGAATCCACAGCAGTTTTATATCCCCGGCTACTTGTAATGTCACTTATAATATCTGGACTAGCCGTGGGTCGTTCTGTGGCACATTTCCAAATACCTGGCCTGCTTAATAATTCACTGAGTTGATGCTTCAGAGGGATGGTTGCATAAAAACATTTTCTAATGTTCTTGCTTTGATCTCTTTCTTCACCCTTGTACCGCAGAGAAATACATGA
The DNA here is from genome assembly GCA_032622095.1 of Siphonodentalium dalli. Taxonomy (NCBI): domain Eukaryota; kingdom Metazoa; phylum Mollusca; class Scaphopoda; order Gadilida; family Siphonodentaliidae; genus Siphonodentalium; species Siphonodentalium dalli. The sequence goes on from CP136068.1 coordinate 62,104,946, forward strand.
AGTTGTTGGACACTGGTACACTGAGGAATCTTCAGGGAATAGAGCACCACAAATTTCACAAGTGTCATAGTATTTCACTGGTATTTCACCAACTGCTTGCTTCATTTCTGAAATATTTAGGGTTGCATCTGAGGCATGCAGAATATTGTATAGTTTCAGTAGGTCAGACTGTGCCGATGAATTTAGTTTGTGACGGAGGATAAATGACTGCACAGTTAGGTATTTCTCATTTTCTGAATTAGGAACATCAGCCTGATACACTTCTGAATCGGTTTTATTTTCTGAGTTGATAGATGTGATGAGACTGATATCAGGTTCCACATGTGCAACTAAAGGAGCATCATCAAATTCACTGAATTCAGATAAAGAAGCTTCAGAGTCAGTTGATTCAGAAGGTGTATCTGGTGGTGATTCATCGGAGTTCATGTCATCAAACTGAACTGATTCTTCTTGAATAATTACATCTTCATCATGAGATTGTTGAGAATTTATTGTTGGTATGCTAATTATCTGATCAATATGATCATCCATTGGTCCTGGTACAGATAATGGTAAAGCACCGAGAGGAATATCCTCAACTTGAGATGATCCTTCTGATGAATGACGACGTTTCCTGCGTAAAGTACGTGGTGGAACTTCTATCTCCGGATCACTTACATACAGTTTGTAATGTTTCTCTTTGGTAACACCTGCAATAAAATGATCAAGCAATACAGTCATTTATATATATAAGATTTTTTTTTCGGAATAGGGGTGGGCGGGTCACCAGAAACACAGGTCTTTTTTTTAGACAACTTGGTAGAGTTACTCAGTTAGCATTTACATGTATAGCAATCAGAAAAGGAAAGAGAAATAAACAGTGTAGTTGCAAACATTATACTAACAAAGCTAAAGCGGAACAGGCCATTTGCTGGAGCAGTAAATTAGGTACCATGCAGTATGCCTGTAATTTCTATAGTGTTGATAATTACAGTAAAATTTCATATCTATTATTCAATTTGTATACTGTTTAATCATAGTCCTGTTATAGTTTACAGAAGCATTGTTAGATATTGCAGTTCTTGACTTTTTATCATGATTTAAAATCACTTGATTTAAATCTGCCAACCCTGATTACAACACAATCAAACACATTCTTAGTCAGATATTGTACAGCTATCCTTAAAGTAATTGAGCCCCCCCCCCCCATATGACCATCGAACTAGCAATTCATAAGAATAAATTATCTCACAAATTGACTAAGAAATGAATATTAGCAAGATGATCTCAACATTTACAATGATAGCAAGCTTGATTTCAAATGATTGTGAACCTTACAGTAAAAAAAAATCATTTACAGTACATTAATGTTCAAAGTCTCACCTGTAATACTGTGGAGTTGTTGAAGATGGCTGACAATACGCTGTTTTCTGCTAAGAATATCGCAACATATTAGGCATTTCCAGGATCCATTTTTCAATTCTTCAACTAGTGCACCTGAAATAAACATGAAGGTAATTTAATCATCACATTTAAAAAATGAAGGCATCCAGCTTCTGGCATTCTTTAGTAAGCTGATTGTACATATAGAATTTTTTTTTTTAAATTCCAAGTCAGTTTTTCCCACTCATTACTGCAAAGGTAAAAGCACAGAAAAATAAAATTTAAAAACTTTTCAAAAGTGTAATACCAAGAAGACCTGGGCTGCAGCCCGATGTATGCCCACCATGTGGCATACTGCCTAGTGTAGGCATACATGTACATATAACCCATGGTTGAGACACTGAGGCAGACAATCAAAATCAACATTTCAGATAAACAAAGACGAGTAACTCTAGAACGGATATCCTGCCACTGAACAATAAAACTTTAATGTCCTCATTGTGAAAATTCATAAAAAAATTCATTGAAATCTGACAACCGATCATTGTGAAGATATCTGCTCGGACTGACCAAAAAAAAACATTCCCAGATAAATACATGTATAAATGAATGCATGTATCTCAAGAACAGAAAACCAGAACAAAATGATTGAACACTTCATTAAATGTCCTTCTAGTAGTGACCAGAATTATCAAAATGTCTTACCACAAGTGTCTAAACAGATTGTCTGAGACAACATCTCTGCTGTGACTTCTGTATTACACCTGTAAAATATAATAAGATTTTTTTTAAACTTTGTAGTCACCGGTTAAGTTATCTTCATAAAGTTTTCCAAAGTATTAAATCTATCTAGAGTGGAAATGCATTTTGTACAGAAGTAAATATGTTTATTCTTGCAGACCAAAATTAATATTAACATTACCGTATGTGCATTGTATAATATAACAAAGCGAGAGATAGATAACTCTGCAAAACATATGAAGATAATGCCAACTCTTATAAATGTGCATAATACTTACCGGTATAATTACCAGTACATGTATTGAACATTGTGATTAAAACAATATTACGTCTTGAGGGGGGATGTTCATTCACATTGCTAAATTGGATTAGGACATGGAATAAAATTATATTCTGAGAATATACAAAGCAAACATGTTCAAACTTCAAACAAACTAAACTCAATATTCAAGAAATTTAAAGTTCCATATTTTAGTTGTTTTGTGTTATTTTGCGTGACTCATATCAAAGGCACTGAGTCTCCTAATCTTGAGTCAAGTGATACCTTGTTTTTGAGACAAAAGATACGGTTCATTTTATTTTTTTTAAGTGCATCGACTTTTCTTAAAACTGGTCAACTGCTAGTACTAGTAACCAACTGAACTAATGAACAAAGTAACGAATTGTCAGTGTTATTTCGTTCACAATTTTTTGTGTGCACTGTGTGGTGTGTTTTTATTCTGGACAACCTGTGATCACCTGAACTTCAGATCGTGTTTTCGTTTAATTTTTTTGTTGTGAAATATACCCAACAATCAAACAGACAAGTGGTCCGTGTTCCATCAGGTCCGGCACAACTGGATATTCAGCTTAATAAGCTGAACTTAGCTTATTAAGCGGAATTCAGCTTAAAATTTACTATGGGGAATGGATAAACACTGTGTTCCGTTCATTTCCGCCATCTAAATCGAGTCAAATCGGCAGCTTCAAGTAATTTCACTGCCAACTACGATGTCGCACGGGCTGCAAATCATTGTCTACTATTTTAATTTCAATTATTTTAGCAATTAAGTTTACGACTGTCTCCTCAAACATTTCTCTTGCCAACGCTTCATGGTAACTCATTTCCTTAAATTGCACAAGCTTTAATATGATTGGATGCAGAGGTTGCTGCAAAAATATGATTTTTAATCGAAACCTGTGTATCCATTCAGATTAGAGCTTATGCAATTGAAGGAAAGGAGTTACCACGAATAGTTGGCAAGTGAAACGTCTGAGGATTTTGGTGTTATTTTATCAGAAAAACACACAGAAAGTGGTGAAATCTGCGACAGTCGTAAAATAAATTGCTAAAATAATTTAAATTAAAATAGTAGACAATGATTTGCAGCCCATAAAACAAAGTAGTTGCTAGTGAAATTGCTTGAGGCTGCCGACTTGACTCGATTTAGAATGCGGAACACAGAGTCTATCCATTCCACATAGTAAATTTTAAGCTGAATTCCGCTTAATATAATAATTATAAGCTAAGTAAGTTCAGCTTATTAAGCTGAATATCCAGTTGTGCCGGACCTGTCCAAATGACTTCACCATCTTGGGTAACAGTTGACCAATTACTAGTAAGGTATCACTTTGTATAGTATCACTTGACTGACTAGGGTATCGCTTGACTGTAGCCGTTCAACTAACCTTGTGAAAATTGTGGATTTTTAATCTGTCGAGGTTTCACTTCATGCTCGTCGAATTCGGTAGTCAATCAATGTGTCAACGGAACAATAATTATGGGAATTGTTTTCCAACAGCAACATCGGTAGCCAACGTCACTCCCTCGTCCCTTAAATGCGTCAGTTGTATAATTTATTTACTGTGCATGTAATAGTGATGAAACCAAGCAAGTTGTTCCATTGTTTACATTCTTCTCTGCAATGCCAGGAAGCCATGTGCGCACCACGGCGGTCGAGTCGCGTTATTTTCGTATGACAATCAAAATAACCGTGCGTGAAAAAAATTAGTACAGCTCACAGATGGATAATCATAACAAAATGTGTTCGCCAATATTGATAAATACACGTTTCTTAAAGTATTATTATTATTACATGTAAATTAAGCTTACGAAACAATTATTCAATTGTATAGCTTTGCCTCTGTGCACAGCTTTCTGATTGGCTCACATGCCAATTCCATTATTTCATTGGTAGAACTCTAAGTTTACCAGATTCGCGCCAATTCCAAATTCTAATCTCTGTGTTTGTTTACTGCGGTTAGCCTGATTTTTTTGTTTACTATTTACATCTTCCATCTTCTCAAAAACCGTGATTGTGCCAAAATGGCAACCACCAAAATACTAATATCTTGGCACGAAGAACGTTTATGGAATGTGCGATCTTTTTCTGCAATAAAAGAACCGAAGAAGAAATACGGAGAAATGTTTTCCGAAGGCGACGTCGTTGTTGCGAGATGGACGGGGGAAAAAACGTATCCCGGAACAATTGTCAGGATATCAGGTAATAATGGATGCTGACTAGTGTATCCAGTAATTGTTATACACGTACTTGTAGAACGTAAAAATACAAAAAACATTTATTTGGTAAATATTTTTCTAAAATTGAACTTAGAATGATTCTTTTCAACTTTTGAATTGAATTTGGAAATAAGTTTATACTTGGCGGTGGGTATGCTGTTAAAATATCCATTTCCTTTAAACAAAAACATAAACGGAAGGAATAGTAAGATATAGACAGATTTTGTTCTTATCAGCTTATGCCAATCGGAAATAATTCCAAATATATGGCATAAACAGTGAGTGAGTATGTTACAGTAATGCCCAAAGTAATTGACCACTTCACCACAGCAGCATTATGGGTAATTTTTCAGGATTTAGTCGGAAATATGGCTTGTTGCCATTCATCAGAAAGCTCTCACCGAGAGCTTTCCGATGAATGGCAGCAAGCCATATTTCCGACTAAATCCTGAAAAGTTACCCATAATTCTGCTGTGATTAAGTGGTCAATTACTTTGGGCATTACTGTATTGTCAACTCCCCCCACCTTTGTTATGTAAACAAAAGCAAAAAAAAGTTATTTTCCTGGCTTTTGGTTAGATCCCGATATGGTAAACATAAAGAGCGTTATTTGTTACTGTTTTCCTGATATGGAAATAATCATTTTTGTGTGATTAACCAATAGAATTGCACTGCGTTATGTAAACAGAAGCACAACTTCTGTAACACGAGCAGGCTCTTGTTTAAGTACGTCTTCACGACAATACATGTATACTATTTATGCGCTGAATATGTTAGGCATATGAGCTGAACTGTATATATTTTGGTGTTCCTTCTGTTGATGGTGATTTGAACAAATGTAAATATTTCAGCAACGAACGCCGCCCTGCCTTTAACTGGATTCACATCACAGTTTGCGATGCAATTTATGATATTAAGCAATTTACGATGAAAAAACATCTATTGGTGGGAATGCTATAAAAAATCTACCCAGTGCTGCAAATGTATCCAATTTTCAAATGTTTAAAATTTAATCCACCTAAGCTCTGCCCAGTTCAGTTTGAGTTGAACTAAAAATGATTTAATTATTATTTTAACGTCTTCTTCGCTACTCAGTGATGTTATGATAGTACTAGTATAAAATTAAGAGAATGTATTGCCACTGGGTTTTCACAAAATTTAAATGGTATTAAAAAAAATTATAATATATAATAAATAACATGGTTGATCATGGTTACCTTTAAGTTAGGAAGTTTAATGAATGAGTGAATGACATGTATATAATTCCATGTTGTAGATGACACTGACTATTTGAAGCAGGAAGGGATCAAGCTGGAAAATTACCTGGAGAAACATCCAGACGACGATGTTCCAGATCTGTTGAAGAAATTCATTTTAAGACAAACCAACGACACCCAAGGTAAGATTTTGTAAAACTCCTCTCAATTACTATTTCAATGGCTTCGGGGGTCAAAAATATTTGATTCACGTCGAGGAAGTCACCCATCAAAGCTCAGATTTGTTAGATATCGATTTTAGAAATCTATTATTTTTCATTATCGGGAATACTTTCTGGCCCAGAACTCAGTCAAAATTACGCTATTATTACCACTTTATTTTAGAGTTATCCATCCTTGTATGTTTGAATCGTGTTTTGGTGTACACATCTCGAGCAGGATACGAAAATTGACGGCAATTATTAGTACCCATCTCGAGAAGATAACAAATTTCAAAAATCAATATCTAATAACTCTGAGCTTTGTTTGATGGGTTCCTCGACTCTTAATCAAATATTTTTTACCCCCAAAGCCAAAGAAATAGTAATATAGGACCCTCTGATCGGAATGTTGTTGTTGGAATCTGTTGAGATGGGGACCCTCTGTTCGGATTGAGTACCTTTAAATTGTGTTATTCATAGATAAATGAACTCTGATTGTTGACAGTGATCAGCACACTGTAGTTTCACAGACCTGGCTATCCATCGAAACTATTTCTGTCCCATGGCATCAGTAAACCAGTCAAATGGTGCATTTTGTTGGGATGTATGGTACTAATATTTCCAGTCTGTATGTTTATTCCGCCTTGTACTATTATTCAGTTACGCGACAAAATTGGCCACGGAAATGCTGTGGCAACATGTGAAATCTATAATGCCACAGCATTAAATTTGCCATGCGATACATGTAGTTTCCTAATTTTTATGGCTTCTGTCAGACTACCTTACAGTAGTTATATAATTTTTTTTTTAATTTATTCATTTGTCTCAAATACAGAGAATCAAGAAGAAACTGAAGAAGAAAATGGACAACAAAAAGCGAACATGGCACCAAAGTCAAAGAAAACCAAATCGAAGGCGTCCGGTAAGAATTGTGGCTGTATTGACCCAAAATATTTTATTGTACAATCCTGACCTTGTTGACCTACATGTAGTACATGCAGTTGACTAAAAGTGGTAAATAGTAAATAAAACTGCTAATTCACAGGTAGAGTATTGAGCTTAAACAGTGCTGCATATCATATGTAACGCCTAATCATCAGTGCAGGTAAAAATTATTTCAGAAAAATAAATCAGCTGAGATGATAGATTATTTAGAAATTAACAAAGAAAAAGCTATATAAATATAAGAAATTAATATAGATTGAGTGTGTTTTATTTCGGGGTATGTTGCCGAGGCTGTTGATTGTGTGAACTGCTTCACGGTTATATTTTTTTCTTTTTTCCATTTTTTTGTTTTGTTGGAAACTTGGCACAGATATTATATTTACACTCTTCATGACTATAGAAATGACTGGAAATATTATGCCATACACATGTATTATACCATCTCTTCTATGAATATAGTAATTGCCGATTGGTGTATTGCATAAAAAACCATAACCAAAACCAAACCGTGTTTTTCTCCAAAAACCATACTGATACCAAAACGGAAATGAAGTTTAAAAATCCCACATCACTAGTCCCAATCCCAATTGTAGTATGTATGCATGTGTATATGGCAATAAAATATGTATAAACTAAACACATTCATGTTTTGATGGCTCACAAAATATACATGATAACTGGATAACTCTTACTCCCTTTCCCATCAGGCAAAACGAATAAGGTACCGGTACAGACAGCACCAGAAATTTCACAATTAAATGCTGCCAAAGACATTTTGGCCATGCGGCGATCGGACCAACCAGAAAAACGACAGCCACAACCGACTCAGCAACAGAAGCACGATACACAGCCGCTACAGATTCAGACCCACCAGAAACAAACTGAGCAACAGCCACTACAGACTCAACAACAGCCGCAACAGACACACATTTATCAACAGCCACTACAGACTCAGCAACAGGCACAGCCACTACAGACTCAGCAACAGGCACAGCCACTACAGACTCAGCAACAGACTCAGCAACAGGCACAGCCACTACAGACTCAGCAACAGGCACAGCCACTACAGACTCAGCAACAGGCACAGCCACTACAGACTCAGAAACAGGCACAACCACAAGAGCAACAGTGGCAACATAGCCAATACCCTTCGGCCTCAGCCTCTTCCACATCATTTTCTGACATGTTGTCAACATCCTACACTACTTTATTTGAAGACGAATATCCCACAACTCCTGCCTCTACTACTGATGGAAACTTTCTGATGAGGATTGAGGCACTGGAGGAAGAAGTGGCTAATCTCCGCCAGCTGGAAAATGTTGTTTCACAGCTACAAGAACAGGTTAATCAATTGGTATGTACTGAATGTTTTCTTTAATGATAGTTCTTTTCTTATTGTGGCAACATTACTGCTGGGGTTCTTGATAATTAGCTATATTTGCTGTCTTTTTCTATTCACAATATGTAATCAGTCTGTCCAGAATTTTTGTTTTCCGGATGATAACTTCAGTACAATTGCATTTGTTTTTTTTTAATCGACTCATAACTTTTTTTTGGCTTAATCAAAAGAAAACACACTGCCTACATGTATTCGCCAAGGTATACACGACATTGAAACACAGAATAATCGGGCAGTTCCACACCAACATAGCCCTGTGCCAAAATGGTTTGGTGGTACATAAATTGTGATAAAATTTATATATTCAGGATGCTGTTTCAATAGAAAGACCAATTGTTCATTGCGAGATTTTTTATCTGAAATTAATGCCTTAGCCTGCCAAATATATTATGACTTTCTCTGACATGTTCACTGTGGAATTGCCAAATTTCTTAACAATAATTTCTATTTTGTTTTTTTCCAGAAAACACACCATGTTACGAGTGCTGAGGGAAATATAGAACGCTCGCACCAGCTATATAACGGAAAACCTAGGGTATGTAAAGTTTAGGGATTGTACAAGTTTTCCCTGTGGAAATGATGTCTGAGTCTTCCTTCACCTAGGGATTGAGTGGGTTGTATGGTTTATGTAGTCACATTCTAGTAACTCTTAATCAATTCATCAATATATTCTACTTTATCTGGATTGAAAAATGACATTGATAACACTAATGAGAATATACATCATAAAAATATGTAAGGATATCCTGGGATTCTTGGGGTTTTCACAGCAATTAGTTGCCAAGAATTGCAATACAAATAGATCCTTGATGATGATATTGAATTCATGATGAAAATCATGTACTGGTACATATATAATGGGTGGAGACCTGACAGATAATCATGTTGAAAATTTCCCCTTCTGTCTATGTGGGGAATTTGAGACAACTTACCACTATTTCTTTGAATGTACACGTTATCAAGAGCCAAGAAGAGAACTATATGACTCCTTACCCAATGTTGCCCTATCTGAAAACACTCTACTGCGGGGATCAAGGTAGCTTAGCCTTCGCGAAAACAAAGAAATATTTAATGCAGTTCAGACATATATCATGAGAACAAAAAGATTCCCATGATTCTATCACCTGTACGGATAACGAATTGCTTTGGATCCTGATCGAGTTATGCGGTAGCATGATATTCCCCACTGTATATGCCCAATTTCATATTGACAAATGCAACCAATTAATATCTGGGCCTGACCCCCTCCCATGGCGCCTGATGCACGAAGAATACTATCTACGAGTATCATTACTATTACACAACAAATTAACTCAACTATTGAAAACTCCTTACCACTACCCCCTCTCCCAGCATCTCATCCCTTTTATCTTTCTCTCTCTCTCTCTCTCTCTCTCTCTCTGGAGAGTGTTTGGTGGTTTATGTGCCAACCGGTCCTGAAACAGTGATGTGGGGACACTACTTTCCAGTGGCGTTAGAAGCACGTGCCAAATTAATAGTAATGCCCCGACGCACTGTCTATCGGTAGCCCTTTTCAGAATATGAACTCTCTCCACGCAACCAGAATAATCTTGAATCATATCCACGAATGAGATACAGGTTTATGGGAACAACATTCGGGGAAGATATGGTTTATGGGCCAGAGAGACATTCCTTATATGGGGACCTGATTTTCAGAGAGCAGGTTTGTGGGACTGGAAAACTATATATATGGGGACGTGATTATGAGAGTAGGGTTTATGGGCCAGAAGATAATCGTTTTATGGGACTGATCACTGATTGTGATAGGCCTAGTACACTCTGTACACTCTGTCTATATAATATATGCTGTCCGTCGTGTTAAGCGTGTTTAGCAGGTTTATCGGGCCATGTGAGGGCCAGTAGGTTCTGAGGCGCCGGAAGAATGGGGGCAGAGCGGGGGGCAGCTGACCCCCTGCCCTTGGTCAAGGGGCGAGCGGGACAGGACACGCCATTTTTCTGGTGACTGAAAATAGTTTTATGTGTTAAATCTTGTATTTTTGACTAGTTGTGTGATGGCCAAATCAAAAATCTAATTAAAAGACAAACTAATGGAAATCATCTTTCTCCGAGAAGTCTGAATAAACAAAAAACGAAATGGAATTCCTGACAATACTGAATAAATCAGCGCGACCGTTGTTTCAATTTTATTATCTTATTTATCAAAATAATCGTTGACAATTTCTGCAAGCGACCTATATTCAGCATTTTCAGAAATTCCATAAGTTTTTCTTTTAATTAGACTTGTGATTTGGCCATCACAGATGTCGACCAGATTTTGTGTTTAGCAATCTCTAGCTGAGCAAACGATGGATGGATTTTCATAATTATAGTATGTGTCGGAGAGCAGGTTTATGTGGCCCCTGGGTGAGAGTGTAGTTTTATGGGGACGCCATATCAGAGGTTTATCGGGCACACCGTGTGGGAGAGTAGGTATATGGGGGCCCAAAATATAGGTAAGGCAGTAGTTTTATGAGGACACCGTATCGGGGAGTAGGTTTATCGGGAACGCTGTGTCACATGGGCCCACATGCGATTAACATGACGTATATACCAGAGCGGGGGGGGGGGGGCAACCGACCCCCCTGCCCTTGGCCAAGGGGCGAGCGGGACAGGACATGCCATTTTTCTGGCGACTGAAAATAGTTTTATGTGTTAAATCTTGTATTTTTACAGCACAATCTGACTATTTGGGTTCAAAAACCAGCAATATCATTATATCACAAGGTTTAGTAATTTTGTGAAAATTTTATAACACAAATGGTCGCACAAATAGACGTCACAAAAAATATGACCGATTAAGATTTAATTATCTGGTTGACATATATTGTGTGATGGCCAAATCAAAAATCTAATTAAAAGAAAAACCAAAGGAAATCATCTTTCTCCAAGAAGTCTGAATAAACAAAAAACTATATGGAATTCCTGACAATACGGAATAAATCAGCGCGACCATTGTTTCAATTTTCAATTTATTATCTTATTTATCAAAATAATCGTTGACAATTTCTGCAAGCGACCTATATTCAGCATTGGCAGAAATTCCATAAGTTTTTCTTTTAATTAGACTTGTGATTTGGCCATCACAGATGTCGACCAGATTTTGGGGAGGGAATTTTGTGTTTAGCAATCTCCAGCTGAGCAAACGATGGATGGATCGATTTTCATAATTATAGTATGTGTCGGAGAGCAGGTGTATGTGGCCCCTGAGTGAGAGTGTAGTTTTATGGGGACGCCATATCAGAGGTTTATCGGGCACACCATGTGGGAGAGTAGGTATATGGGGACCCAAAATATAGGTGAGAGAGTAGTTTTATGAGGACACCGTATCGGGGAGTGGGTTTGTCGGTAACGCTGTGTCACAGGGGCCCACATGCGTGTAACATGACGTATATACCAGAGTGGGGGGCAGCTGCCCTTGGCCAAGGGGCGAGCGGGACAGGACATGCCATTTTTCTGGCGACTGAAAATAGTTTTATGTGTTAAATCTTGTATTTTTACAGCACAATCTGACTATTTGGGTTCAAAAACCAGCAATATCATTATATCACAAGGTTTAGTAATTTTGTGAAAATTTTATCACAAAAATGGTCGCACAAATAGACGTCACTAAAAATATGACCGATTAACATTTAATTATCTGGTTGACATATTGTGTGATGGCCAAATCAAAAATCTAATTGAAAGAAAAACTAATGGAAATCATCTTTCTCCGAGAAGTCTGAATAAACAAAAAACTAAATGGAATTCCTGACAATACGGAATAAATCAGCGCGACCGTTGTTTCAATTTTCAATTTATTATCTTATTTATCAAAATAATCGTTGACAATTTCTGCAAGCGACCTATATTCAGCATTGGCAGAAATTCCATAAGTTTTTCTTTTAATTAGACTTGTGATTTGGCCATCACAGATGTCGACCAGATTTTGGGGAGGGCATTTTGTGTTTAGCAATCTCTAGCTGAGCAAACGATGGATGGACTTTCATAATTATAGCATGTGTCGGAGAGCAGGTTTATGTGGCCCCTGGGTGAGAGTGTAGTTTTATGGGGACGCCATATCAGAGGTTTATCGGGCACACCATGTGGGAGAGTAGGTATATGGGGACCCAAAATATAGGTGAGAGAGTAGTTTTATGAGGACACCGTATCCGGGAGTGGGTTTATCGGTAACGCTGTGTCACAGGGGCCCACATGCGTGTAACATGACGTATATACCAGAGTGGGGGGGGGGGCAGCTGACCCCCTGCCCTTGGCCAAGGGGTGAGCGGGACAGGACATGCCATTTTTCTGGCGACTGAAAATAGTTTTGTGTGTTAAATCTTGTATTTTTACAGCACAATCTGACTATTTGGGTTCAAAAACCAGCAATATCATTATATCACAAGGTTTAGTAATTTTGTGAAAATTTTATCATAAAAATGGTCGCACAAATAGACGTCACTAAAAATATGACCGATTAAGATTTAATTATCTGGTTGACATATTGTGTGATGGCCAAATCAAAAATCTATTTAAAAGACAAACTAATGGAAATCATCTTTCTCCGAGAAGTCTGAATAAACAAAAAACTAAATGGAATTCCTGACAATACTGAATAAATCAGCGCGACCGTTGTTTCAATTTTATTATCTTATTTATCAAAATAATCGTTGACAATTTCTGCAAGCGACCTATATTCAGCATTGTCAGAAATTCCATAAGTTTTTCTTTTAATTAGACTTGTGATTTGGCCATCACAGATGTCGACCAGATTTTGGGCTTAGCAATCTCCAGCTGAGCAAACGATGGATGGATTTTCATAATTATAGTATGTGTCGGAGAGCAGGTTTATGTGGCCCCTGGGTGAGAGTGTAGTTTTATGGGGACGCCATATCAGAGGTTTATCGGGCACACCATGTGGGAGAGTAGGTATATGGGGACCCAAAATATAGGTGAGAGAGTAGTTTTATGAGGACACCGTATCCGGGAGTGGGTTTATCGGTAACGCTGTGTCACAGGGGCCCACATGCGTGTAACATGACGTATATACCAGAGTGGGGGGGGGGGGCAGCTGACCCCCTGCCCTTGGCCAAGGGGTGAGCGGGACAGGACATGCCATTTTTCTGGCGACTGAAAATAGTTTTGTGTGTTAAATCTTGTATTTTTACAGCACAATCTGACTATTTGGGTTCAAAAACCAGCAATATCATTATATCACAAGGTTTAGTAATTTTGTGAAAATTTTATCATAAAAATGGTCGCACAAATAGACGTCACTAAAAATATGACCGATTAAGATTTAATTATCTGGTTGACATATTGTGTGATGGCCAAATCAAAAATCTATTTAAAAGACAAACTAATGGAAATCATCTTTCTCCGAGAAGTCTGAATAAACAAAAAACTAAATGGAATTCCTGACAATACTGAATAAATCAGCGCGACCGTTGTTTCAATTTTATTATCTTATTTATCAAAATAATCGTTGACAATTTCTGCAAGCGACCTATATTCAGCATTGTCAGAAATTCCATAAGTTTTTCTTTTAATTAGACTTGTGATTTGGCCATCACAGATGTCGACCAGATTTTGTGCTTAGCAATTTCTAGCTGAGCAAACGATGGATGGATTTTCATAATTATGGAACATATACATTGTTATATATTAAAGACACGTCCAGACAGCTTTTCATGACCTCATTAAACGTCTGACGTCTTTGTGTCTCTTTGCGGCAGTACTTGTCGGCAACATGTATGAATGATAATCAACGGTATTGTGAACGTATTAGTTTCAATCACACCTGTTGGTTGAAACTACAATGACACCCGAAACGGCGTTGATGTCTGTCGGCGACCACCAAGACTTTTTAGGGGCTACCAATCACTGATGTGTCGCTCAACCATAATTATGTTAACCTGTTGTTACAATGAAAACAATGACACCTGCGAACGGCGGTGATGTCTGCCGGCGACTACTATGTGACTTCTAATTATCACTGACGTGTTGTTCAAACAGTTTTGCTCAAGATAGGCTCTTCTCACTCACAAACAGAACCAAAGTTGGGATTCGGGAGAGGGGCATTCGCCCCTTTCGATAACCCTGGCGCTTTCGCGCATCGAACTTCACAACATCAATATAGACTCTCACAGGCTGGGATAAGGCCTTAAATAAATAACCCATTCCTATCCCATTTCGGATATCGGTCATACGACCTCCCTATGTTATCTGGGATGACCGTCCGATCTCCGTATGGTCCATGGGAAGACCTTGCGATGCCTGATGATTATACGATGTAACGACATCCATCTGGTCCCTGGGATTGTCATACGTCCATGGGACGACCCTCCGACACCCCAATGATCCCTGGGGCGATCATAGTACATCCCTGTATGGTACATCATGCATGGGATGATCATACAACCTCCCATTTTGCCTGTCATTTTAGTAAAATATTATGACATTTTCTTGTGATACGGACATGTCAGTCATATTTTGTTATATATAGCACTATTAAATGATCTGCACAACTAAATTTTACTCTTTGTTGAAAAATATTGAAAAAAGTCTCTTTTTTGATCAAAACAAGATATTTCAGTAAATTTTTGGCGAATTTCGAGATTTTTAAAATTATGAATGACAAATGTCGGATTATCAAATCATTATATTGTTTAAAATCAATTTTGAAGGAGCATATGTGTTGAATGGGTACACTATTGAAAATTTAAAAAATTGGATTAAATTATTAAAAAATAGGGGGTAGGGGTAGCTTTTTTCATAGTAAGTCGAAAATACGGAATGAATCACATTCTAGTTTTTTGAACATGTGGAATATACCCTTGCGAAGTTTTTAAAACCTTAATATCCGCATGTTTCACTGAAATCCGGAACTTATATCATTTTATATTAGACAACATTTTGGAAAAAGTACCCAAAAAATCACTCTTTTTATCACACTTTTCACTATAACTCAATTTATTTTCAATATTTTCAAAAAATGACAATTGTGTCCATTGACGGTATATATGAGGCATGTTATCAACTATAAACGGTTCTTCCAAAGTTTTTAAGATTCGCGTAGGGGCTTAATGATTCAGAACAGCTACATGTAATGTTTTCAACTGGGGTAGGGTTAATCATCCTCATTTTTCGAAACTTTTGGACACATTTCTGAAGTGGAAATTTACACCACCCTGACGGCTATATAATTACCTACAATTTGGTATAACAAACACTTGTTCGGAGGGGGGTACAACGCAAGCGAAAACTAGGCGCCCACGGACTAGGATGGATGCGATTAAAGTCCATAAATGCCAAGCATTTAATGACGGTCCCATTAATGTCTTTGGATTTCTATACAACCCTTCCACATTTCCCAACTTTCCACAACAACTAGATCATTTCAAATACCATGTGCCATGTACATGATACTGTTATGTCCATTAATTGGTGCCAGCAATGGCTTGAAAGAAATGGGTAACATTCCCCCACTCTGGGGCTAGCTCTCCAGGATTGTCCATAAATCTTTGTATCTTTAATATATATTAGTTGTTAACCAAATATGACTGGGTATTTTATGGTGCACTCCGTTTACTACATATTATAAGCTGATACAGTTAGATGGCATGGTACAGGGCCCTATTAGCATGTGTCTTCTTGGTAAACTAACAGCCTGGGGTCATTAAATGCTTGACTTTCTTCTGTTTTATGTTCCAAATACTAATAAAACGGCTAGCTGCTATGTGTGTAATGAAAAAGATTAAATTGTGTGGACCCTGATATTGGTACGACCAAAACCGTCCAGCTACTACACCACTGCCCTTACATATATACGCCCATGTCAGAGCGGCTTAACATCAGACCCAGAATTTGTATTTAGGTGGCAAACTTGGCCCATGTGCAAACTCTGAATAATATATGGAGTTCACCAAACCCGGATAATAGAGAATGTCCGTAGTTTCTACAATAATGAGTCCAGATGCTAATAAATCTAATCTTACTAACCACGGGCCACATTGGCGGGAGCCAATGTTTTCGCTCAAGCAAGGACTTGTATAGCAAAAATAAAAAAACCTTGGCTCAAGGAAACGAAAGCATTTATTGCCAACACAACCTTATACATTTCCTGATATCCTGCTGTGATGTCAGACCAGACCAGTTAGAAATCCCATGTCTGTTATGTAATGCCTTTGATACAATCAATCAATCAATTTTATTGTACTTTTACATCATACAAAGATTGACACACATGTCCATCACGGCGATGAGCGGTAGATAGATAGATAACATTTATTGCAAGAAATATATATTACAGACATGTTGCAAAGTAGTATATAAAAACACATATATAAGAATATTCATTGTATCAACACATAGTTTGAACACAGATAATTAAAATTACGTACGAATTAGATTTATTTCCCTTCCAACTTCCCTTTTTCATTTGTTGTGAGCAACATTTTCCCGTATTCTGAAGAATCCATATAATATTATGTTATTGCAAATCATATCGCACACTGTGGGATTGTTATTTTTCATAATACTAATAAATGTTTCCTTGTTTGATAGTTTGATGAACCCCGGATTTACAGTTTCTAATTTTTCAAATAGCTTTGTTCGTGCTATATCATATAATTTTGTTGTTGTATGCTTTATTTTTGTCACTAAATTAATGTGATACAAAATTTTGAATATATGTACACTATATACACATTATATATATCCCACATTCCATAATAAAATCTCCCCGGGCTAACCAAAAGCTATCTTGATCCTATCATGTAAAGCGAAAACCCTGTGGTCTGCAAAATCGGTTTATGTGGTGAAATATAGATGCGGTGAGTGTGTACAAAATTACCTATGGGCTAACCTGTCATAAAACAAAAACAAGCCTAAATTGTGTGGGTACCACCTGTGCGCCAGAAATGACCCCTCGTCGAGCAAACTTCCCGACCTTGGTCGAGTTTCGCTAATTTTTCATAAACAGTTGAACTCATGCTCCGGGAAAATGTGTGTTTTTCTGATTTAACGCAGGTAAGTATAATATTTAAATGTTGCAACCTGTAGAGATATGATCTAAATATAATTTTGTGAAGCAGGTGACCAAAATTTATGTCGCATT
The DNA here is from genome assembly GCA_032622095.1 of Siphonodentalium dalli. Classification (NCBI taxonomy): domain Eukaryota; kingdom Metazoa; phylum Mollusca; class Scaphopoda; order Gadilida; family Siphonodentaliidae; genus Siphonodentalium; species Siphonodentalium dalli. Next base: position 62,122,428 of record CP136068.1, read on the forward strand.
TATACAGAAATACGTAACTACTCTGCAACTTTGGGTCTAGTTTTCTCGCCGATGAATGAGAAAAGGAACCAATTTTATTATAGTCAAAATTCACAACGTAACAATGAACAAATGTGGTCGATACAATAAAGGATATCTCCACCAAATGATATATAAAACTCAGTTTGCCCAGTGATCGATGTCGCGGCGAAAACAGCGTTATCCGATTTAAAAAGTTCAAACTTCGTGAAATGGTCACATCAGATCTGGAGGTTTGTTTCAAATTAAGCAGAAATGATTATTCTATCCGTATCACCAAACGTAACTATGATGGCAAAGCCGTGGTATTAGTTACATCGACTAAAACGACCGAGATATGAGCGTGATAATTAGTTTACACTAAGGGTAATACCATCGCTATATCTGACTATATGTGCAATCAGTATAGGCATATAGTCCGAGGGGAAATCGGATTAACAATTTACCTGACAATATTATGTGAAATTTCAATTTGATATATTTATGTTCTCTGTTAATTGTTGTATTTATACCGCTCTGTCACACTCACAGCCCCCCCCCCAAATCGGGTAGAAAGTTCAACATTCGGGCAAACTGGAGATTTTTTATGGTCCTATTCGGGCAATTTTCTGGCAAATTGAATGATATTTCAGGGAAAATTGTTGCACATTACAATAGTTTCCACATTTCTGGCCGAATTATTCTTATTTGAGGCTAATTTGGACACTTTTGTTATATTTGTGTGTGTATATATTGTATATTCGCTAGTTTGGCTATGTAACTTGCAAGCTGAGTCGTTTACCCGTGATTTGTTTTGGGTCCAACAAGTCGCGAATGAGTACCGATCACGGCCCCAAATTTAACGTTTTCATTGGAGCCATAGATTGGTGTGGGCGTGGTCGTGAAGGTGTATCGAGGCATATGTAAAATAATTAGTTGTAACCTGTTATTATTATATCTTTATTTCCTCCAGATATTGAAGATTTTACAAAGAATATAACATTGTTATGCACAACACAATGAATAGATATCATAATTAAATTTTATAGCAACAACACAAATAAATATGATAAGCAAGACGTATTTACATTTCTACAATGGTGGATATACTGACGATGATGATGATGATTGGGATGATGTTGAGAACGATGACGTTGATCGATGATGACGATGTTAATGTTGAACGTGAGGAAGAAGATGACTATATTGATGATAATGATAATGATGACGATGATGATGATGTACATGATGATGAAAATGATGTTGAAGATGAGGAAATTAGATTATGACGATGACGTCAATGATGACGGTGGCGATGACGACGATGAAGATTATGATGATGACATGGACGACGGCGATGATGATTACGATGATTATGTCGATGGTGGTGACGACGATGATGATGATAATGATGATGATGACGATGATGATGATGGGCTGACTGATTTGTATTATTCAATGGACTAGGAAATATTTCTCTGCAAGAGTGCATTGTACCACATCCATAATTTGGCAGTAATCGTTACCATGAAGTCCAGAAAGACGTCTACATCATCAACTGCTGTACACATAGCACCAGTAATATGAGTCAAATGAAGCAAGATCATTTCGTCCAATGAAAGATCATCAATCCTGATAAAACATTCTACGCCATAACGATCAATAATATCAAAAAACATATTATTCCGTAGTGATGTCAGGGAACTGCATTCAATGAGAACGTGCCGTACTTTATCAAGGTACATTTTATAGCAGTTAGGACACTGGATTAGTGCTTCGTTTAAGTACGTTGTTGCATCGATCACAAGAGCTGTGGTTAGATAGGAATGTTTATTATGTGAGGTTTATGTGGCCCCTGGGTGAGAGTGTAGTTTTATGGGGACGCCATATCAGAGGTTTATCGGGCACACCGTGTGGGAGAGTAGGTATATGGGGGCCCAAAATATAGGTGAGAGAGTAGTTTTATGAGGACACCGTATCGGGGAGTAGGTTTATCGGGAACGCTGTGTTACAGGGGCCCACATGCGTGTAACATGACGTATATACCAGAGCGGGGGGGGGGGCAGCTGACCCCATGCCTTTGGCCAAGGGGCGAGCGGGACAGGACATGCCATTTTTCTGGCGACTGAAAATAGTTTTATGTGTTAAATCTTGTATTTTTACAGCACAATCTGACTATTAAGGCCACACTTGGATTGCCACTTCACGAAAACGAAAATATATCATCTCTTAAAGTGATATAATTCATTATCAGATTTGACACTTTTCACGAATTAGATATCTTCGCATGTAAAAAGTTATTTTGGGCATATCCAGCATTATTATTGATAACTATTCACATCTAGCTAACACATGTGATTTAAGATGTTTTATTAAATCAATCAATCGACCAACACTCCAGCAATTTACTCAATTAATCAATTTATTTGTACTTTTGCATCAAACGATCAAGCGTACACATACATGAAATAATAGGTAATAAAAGACAATAGGTAACAACAGAGCATACTTAAATATAATACATGAGATAAGCAGGTACATAATTAGTTTATGGTGATGACTGGTAGTATTTTAGGTCATTAATTAATGGGTGCTTACTCTCGTATGGTTTCCTATTGGTGTAAACAATATTTATTCCCAATACAAAACAAGTTGAATATTTTACAAAAATGCTAATGGATGAGTATGGGTGATTGGAAAGGGATGAGACAACAAGCCTATGGTTTCCTATTCTTTGTAGTAGTTCTGGACTAGGTTGCCATATTCCCTTTTTTTCTAATCCGTGATGAATAAAACGGGCAAGGGCAATTATGAAAAGCGGATCAGTACATTGCAGTATGCGATTGAACTGATCTAACCCCGATAGTTGTTGTATATTATATGGTAGTTTGTTCAAGTGATGGGTTCGTTCTTGTGCGAGTAATGAACAGCTCGTAATAAGATGTAATTCGTCATCCTTCTCATTGCACAGTTCGCAAATGCGATATTGTTCGTCAACATTTTGATGACGACCTCGTTCAATTCCCAACGACTGCATGGGAACCGATTCGTAGCCGTGTAAGTGATTCCCAAGGTTTTGTTATTTTACATTCATTTAAGTAGTCTTCTAATTTCGTCTCAGTCTTAAATTGTCTGTATGTTTTTAATTTGTAACAGGGTGGAGTTCGTCCGTCATTCATTTCGTCCGTTAATCACCAAAATTATTTCCATTAATTTAATTAAACATGCTATTTTGGACCATTAATTAATACCGCCCTGTACCGAAAATTCGGGAAATTTCAGAAATTCCCTGATTCGGACCACATTTTTCGACGGAACTTCCTAAACCATCTAGGATTCCGATTTACCAACTAAAATATTACAGGTAAGAACTTAGTGATCTCTTGCCAAATTCATCTTGTTCACAGTCTAAAAATTCCAAAATTTAGATTGTTTTCCTCGGAATTGCCAAAAGTTGAAATTTGGCCAAATATTGGGGGTGTCACACCCCCTACATCCACCCGTAGCTACGTCCCTGACATCATGCTATTTAATACACGCTGAATAAGTCAACTGTGGACGTTGTAGATGCGTTGTTGATCCGTTGGCAATGTAGTTATATGGATTACACCTTGAACCAATTATAGGTCGTAGTCCAATATCATGCATTTGAACGCCGGTATAACAACAATAAATGTGTCTAGGTATGGTATGGAATCGATAGAATAGAATAGAATAGATTTATTAGCAATGAACACCCTTCCGGGCAGAATGCTTTTACAATGAACATAATAGTACATTTTCATTTCACATACATCATATTATATAATGTATACATTCATTGTGATTATTGAAGTATAGTTATTTCAAGGAAAATATAACAACATAAAAAATTAAATAGATCAATTGTTGCATCCAATTTGATATTCTGATCTTAACTGAAAGTACTGTCGGATCAAGCTGCAGACTTTCGCACAATTTGATCTGTTATCGTTCCTCAATATCATCTTAAACTTATGTATATCATCCAAGTTATTATATGCCTTTGAATGCTTTGTCATTCCATTAAAAAGTGAAATTCATCCTCTATCGTTGATGTACTACATTTGCATACTCGTTTTCAAGAGGTATTTTAGGTTGACAATGTCTTCCTTTTTCAATTGCAAGATTGTGATTACTTATGCGTAGTCTAGTGAACATATTTCGATCCTTAGCAGAGTGCGTGCATTCCAAATATAATTCTAAACTAATATTTCGTTTCACAACCCGATAAGTCCTTAATTTGTTTTTCTTATCTTTTTCGGTATTATCGGCCATATATACTGTCTATAAACTTACATACATGCATTTCCTTCAGTTTGTTTTTCAAATTAATCATAAATGTCAATGGGTTTGTCTGGTTTGTGATATTGCACATATCAATAATTTGCGGAAATGAAAAGATAGACATATCAGCGGGAAGTAGGTGTTGATCTTTAATAGCTTGCGATAAAAGACCGCCAACATCTGGTGAGAGTAATTTCGTTGCGTAAGACGCTGTTCTTAAGATGGCATCATGTGTTAAAGGGAATCTCACAAGCTCCGCGCGAACGGCTTGGGTTGAGGCGAATTTCCCGACACCTAGTACTTGTTTGCAGAATTTAATATGTAACTGTTCCAACTTTTTAACATATAAGATCCCCATAGTTCGCTACCGTAGAGCTGCAGTCTGGCCTCAGCTGCGTCCTCATCCGTGCAACAACACAACCAGGTCAACGGGCTCTGAGACTCACACAGGAGTGTAAGGCGGGCATTGCACCACCGAGAGTTGGGGAGCCCCGACCGACCTTAAGTCAACCGGCCGGCATTGCACACCCTTCCTAGAGTTGAGCCCGTAGTATAAGCCCTGAATATAACAGACTAAGGCAACGGAGTTCAAGCATGCACCAACTTGGACACTAGTTTACAACAAACCACTAAATAAAAAGCTATCAACCAAGTTAAACTAACAGAACTCGTATTCAATCAAGGTAAGTCTTCTCGCCGGTCCGCTTTTGGAATGGGGGGGGAGCTTTGCTTCCTGCCAGGGTGACATGAAACCCATACTCCACAAGCAGCATCAAATGACTAGGAAACAATCACAACCAAACTCAACAAACGCTCTTCAGCGGCACAATATCACTCAACCGTGGGTTGTAGGAGAGGGCTTACGGCCCTTTCAAATCTTCCCGGGGGGACCTTCCCAAACCCAAACTCCAAACTCGGTACCGTAGAGCTGAATTGGTTTGATTAGTTTGTCATATAACTTCAACATTATTTTAATTGGTGGTAATGAGGTTGTTTTGAACGCGTCAAACAAGGAATACATAGCTTTCCTTCCTTTCGCACTTAGGTCAGACATTGCATTTTTAAAAGAACCTGTTCTGGTAAAATTTATTCCCAAAAAAGTGTAGTTACATGTTTGTACCAGACACACTTTCGCTTGTATAAGAAATACCAGCCTGGCCCCATGAAATCAACACATAGTGGCCTCAATGATTTTTCCTTTTCAGCCCATAAAGCTTATTTGTGTCTCGTGTTCATCTCTACACGCTATACGAGACTTTTTGGTGTCATCGTTTTCAGCACCATTATGGAATATTTCAAAATGAATTAGTACCATATAGTGATATAGAGCTGAAAATATATAATTAAAATTAAGCACGAATCTAGTGAATTAACGGAATGTTTTGATGTTATGAATTACGCCCAATACGGGCTCATCGCAACAATATGGTATATATATGATATTATTTCAGGAGAATATGTTGAAAATACACACGCAGTATCCTAGCCTGTTTCGTGAAAATAAGTTCATATGGAATATATATAATATTTGTTTTTCGCTTTCAGCCCATATATAGAGCTAATTTATTTTTTGTTTTCATTCTTATATACGAGAGTATTTGGGGTCATCGTTTTCAGCACTATATGCGATTATATCAATATGAAATAGTCCCACATAACGCTGAAAATAAACATTCAATTTAAGCTTGAAACCATCTTTTACTAAGTAACGGAAAAGTCTGATTATGGTGTTCTGAATTATAAATCCAATACGGGCTTATTGCAATAATAGGGACTTTTTCGTGTAATTTTCGGCCAAATTGAATGGTGGTATATCAGGGGGAATTCTATAAATAATACCCAAATCTTACGCATTTCAATTATTTACACGGTGGTGCAAGATCGGTGGCGCAACGGTGGCGAAAACGGTGGTGATTTTGAAGATGGCGACGGGCGATGTTTTGATGAGTATGTATGTCAGAAATCACGTTTTACATCACATGTGTTACGTTTGTGTTTACTGATATTTCATCCGATTGCTTTGGAATATAATAACGTACGCTGGGACATAAGATATGTGGTGATTGAATTTGTTATTACGCGTGATTGTTTATATTTATTAACCCATTTCACCACTTATACTGTGGTATTCGAGCATACATGAAGCCACCAACCCGCCCGACCCCAATATCCATTACAATTAAACTATACATTAAGCCTTTACAACGGGAAGGACGGGCCGGCGTATATATATATGGTACATGATTGAAGGTTCGAATAGTGAACTTGTTCAATCGACCTAATTTGATGTGAAAGCCGTGGGTATTTTCGTGATTTCTCTTAGTTTATGCATTCTAAATTAATATGTAATGACGCGTGGGTACTTATATTATTAAATTTGACATAAGGGAAGTCAATCGGGAGATCTGTATTGCCTAGATATTAAAAAAAAATGTTTTATGCCGGTGACGACTATTGCGGTGGCGACGAATTTATGCCGGCGGCGACTAAATTTATTAACATTTTTTACATCGCCACCGTTTTCGCCACCGATATTGCACCACTGTGATTTAGGGTCCTGGGAATAATCGAGATTCGATGAAAAACGAATCGACTAATATTCTTCATAAGTGCACATCTATCGCTTTATTATTGTTTAAGTTCTTGGTTCACTAATTCCAAAATGAAATAGGTTCAGTTTGGGCTCGTTAGTTAATAACTTCACCCGTTGTTATAGTCTGGGTTCCAAATTGAATCAATTGAATTCAAGGGAGCAATTTTCGATTCGACGTTTCGGAATTTCCGATATTCACAGGACCCTAACAGTAACTGTTCCTCCATACAAACCAATGTAAAATTTACAAACTTGCATGCTATAACCATTCAATTCATCAGTCAATATTTACACTCCAATATGTCAGTGGCTATGGAACGCGAATTTAAACTCGGGATTGGTTTAGAGTCCACCACGTGACGCTCGGGAACCGGTTGCAACACGTGTCTATATCGTATGGAACCGTTTGCAATATGCATCTATAGCGTATACTTCTAAAATTGAGCCAGTTTGTTCGAAAGGTACATTTTATCTTGCCATTTGAGTATAAATATAAGTTATGGATGTTCGTTTCTGCATTTCCATGGTATAGATGCATGTTGGTCTGCCAAAGTCATGTGTGGAGCGCTTACTGTTATATAAAACCATTCGGGCAAAATGTTCACCCCCCCCCCCCCAAAAAAAATCCGGGCCCCGTACGGCCATGGTGAACCGGAACTATAACAAATAAAGTGCCTAGGGTCACAGTAGGGTGGTATCTAAGTAGATACTAGTTAGTCGTTTGTGGAGCGTGGTATAGTTTTGAGTATTAAAAGTTACTTTATTGACATTTTTTAAAACTATCCTCCAATAGCGCCCGCGCGATATTATGGCAAAGTTCAGCGGTAGCCATAGGGTGAATCTAATTAAAATGCCTATCGATAGCCTATACTGTTGCGCTGGCCTTTGTTGCCTGTATTTAGTTATTCCCATCCACAATTTATCCGGGCTGTGGACCGGCATGCCAAAGTAAAAGATACTTATTTTAAGGCAAGGCTGCGTTAGAATTTTTGTGTGTGTCGTACATTGTACATATTTTGACACATTTTATTTTAGCATCAACGTTCTTTTTGTGTTTATATATAGTGCCCTGTTTTTGTACAGTTTTTGGGCACTCGAGTCCTCCCCGGATCTCGGCGCAATTACCCACATTTACGGGGAGTGTGCGTCTTTTGAAGTATTTCAATCTAATTAAGTTTTTGTCGATTTGTCAGTCGTCCGTCTGTCGATGTTTGCAATTTTGCCGTCTCGTGTACGTGGTTCATAAGTTTATTAAGTCGCCTGTTTTTTTACTTGTTGACTGTTATTGACTGCTGTTGACTCTTCATGTCTCAGTATATTTAGTCGCATCCGTCCTGCACACAGGTTTACATCTTCACGGTCATGCACGAAAGGTTTACATATGTCACGGTCATGCACGAAAGGTTTACATCTGTACATATTTCGCTGTCTGATGTAAACTGTATCCGCGAACACCACATGTAAACGCTATCATAAACAAAAGAGAGTGTTGTCAAATTAATACGGCGCTGTGTGATAAACCATTAGCATGATAGATGTACCATGATCTAAATTGAAAGACTATCTTCACAAAAAAACCTTTTAAATATTTGGTTGAGAGTAAAATCATACTAAAATGCCAAGAAAAAGTGTAAACTGTAAATATGACCATGACTGACGTAAACTGTATTCAGCTCGTTGACAGAATGTAAACGCTTTATATCCTTTATGCAGGACCGGTTCACATGGGGTGTGACCAAGAAATTCCAATTTATACTGATTTAACACTATTTTCGTCGTTGCCTCTGTATAAAATGATCTTTAATCCTTGTACCAAAGGCTGCGATAAATTTATCGGGATCCAGGACTATCGGTGGGGATTCCCATACATAACCGAAACCATATAATTATATTTATAAAGGTTGTCTTTTATGCATTTAAGCCAAGGATATTTATGTGACGCGGTCATTGTTTTCATGCATTTGTGAAGGAAACGATCTTCGACTGGACCCGTAGACAGTAACTTATCATATTCCTAAAAAGGCCTTTAAGGCCTTTTTACATGGAGAGATTTGCCCCCCCCCCCGTGTATAACTTACTTTTTGGTAAGCGATACCCCCCCGGTGGCAGAATTTACACCCGGAGTGGGTTTTTACCTCATGTAAACGCTTTTGCCCCAGTTGTATTTTTTGCCCCGGGTGTAATATTTGCTCCACCTCCGGACCAGGAGCAAATCGGTTTACCCCCCGAGTAAATGCACATGGGAACGCAAAACGAGATTTACCCCCCGTGTATCTGTATGATTTGTCGGGTGGTGGGTGCCAATTTCAGCCAATATCACAAGGATTAACATTATATGGTCATCTGATGGTAAAATTACACTATTAATGTATTGTGGTTGTACAATTAGCTGAATAGATGGTGATATTTCGGTTACAATTTAGTTTTAAATGCCACATACTGATGATTCTGACTCAATATATCAAATATAGAATATATGTTAGTTTTCGGTTATAATTTAGTTTTAAATGCTAAATACTCGTCCTATCTCAATATATATACATATAAACTATAGAATATAAGGGGATTGGCACTCCGTTGTTTGTGTATAACGCACGCAATTGCATGTACACATATATATTAATGCCATTATACATGATAGCTGGACAAACAAAAGTAAAAAAAACTGCATGGATGTTTTAAAGTCAGTTGATGCATGGAATTTGCAGTTTTACACTTCGGCCAATGCTGGAGTTGGTGCTACCCACAATACCCCATATGCATGCAGTGTGCAGCCGCATCGGTCAACCCCAAGTGTATACATGGTTAAAGTTGAATGTGTGATCCAAATAGTGTATATTAAGCATATAAAGGCCGACCGTAGATAGCTTTGCTACCCTATTTATAATGCATGTAGACGCAGATCAAAATCCCATTTTACACGGGGAGTATAATTTACACCCCGATCAAATTTTACCCCCAGATCAAATATTGGTCATATAAAAAGGCCTTAAGAACCTCTACGCGAATAGGCAAGCGTACCATACATGCATATAAGTTACTACTTTTCTCAGTTCCCCAGGGAGCAACACACCAGGCCAGCAGGCATCACGCCTGTGGATTACAAAACCTTTGCCATTGAGAATTAATTGTGTCTTGGATATCAGTGTGAGGAATTCCTGCTGTTGGTTTGAATAAAGAGTTCTTTGTATTCAAGATATATCATGCCGTTATTGTCCGGAATCTGAGATGGGTTTGTTGGATTTAACAATCTGTTAGCAATATGTGATACTAGGTACAAGGATGGCAATAATTTCCCAAACACCATGTGAAGATTTCCCACAGGGACCTCTATTGGGCGAGGGTGGTCGTAGAAAATTTCAGACACGTATGCGATGTTTTCGTTTTCTGATTGGTTTGGGACCCACCACACCTGTAATTTTTTTTGGACGAGTTTTTTACTCCATATTTGGGCCACCCACCGCCTTTTAAAACGATTTTCCGCGGTAATAATCAAACAATTACATGATTTTCGGTTAAATGATACAGTCATAAAAAAGAATGTTTAATATCAATTCGATATCACAAACACTAGTCAAATTTATTAGACTATGGTACATCTACTCTTTTCTAAGACTGATATTGGAATGTAGATTTCCCAGAGTCTAATGTCATAGTGATAATTTCAGAATCAACTCTGCTGGACAAATTCTCCAGCAAGTCGAAAGTTGATTTTCATCACAGTCACTATAATTTCTCACCGAATTGAGCCTTTTCTGACAAAACAAAAACTAAAAAAACTTTTTAAAAATCTAAAATTTAACTAAATTTTAATTTTTTTTAAATGTTTTTTTTTGTAAGGTTATCAAAAATTATTCCTATCAAATCACCATATTTTATTCATTATGCATGAAGCTGCCATATTATTCCGGTTTATACTTGTGGGAATCACATACATGTATACCGTACTTCACATTAACAATCTCTACACGATAATACACTGCCACTCAGCCATCAGGGCCCATCCCAGCATATAAAGTGTCCCCATGTAATAATCATTATGTCATGTGTACAACACACCAATAATGTTCCATTCAGGGATAAATTGCACACCAACGATGTATAGTGTGAATGAGTAAACATGTGAAATCATTGCCAGCCGCAATTCATGATTTTAATACTGCGCGTCATTCTCGAGTATAGTGATGGCTATAGGGCTCGAACATTAGGTCTCACTATATATATTTGCCCAAATTGCTTGTGAATTTTGATGAAAAAGGTGTGAGTAAAAAATTACCACCATGGTGCGATTTCCAGCCCAGCAACACACTAGCATCCACACTGGTTGGATGGGACGTAATAGTAAATACCGGTATGGATTTTTTGCCACACTGGACTGTAACTTGCATATATGGTACCATGAGTCAGTCACATGTGGTGATTTCAGTCTGTGTCATTGATCTAGTAGTCCTGGCCGGTCCTGGAATTATATTATTATATTATTATTTGAAATAACATTATGTTATGGATGTTGCCGCCCTGTACGCATGCATGTACACAGGTGGGTACTATAGATACCACCCCTTGCATCCGGATATCGCCATAGCGGAGGCACCACATGGTCCATGAATTGAAGGTCGCTCATGGTTAGACGCATGTTGCTCAGAAACCAACACACACCAGTGGTTGGCAGTGGTGGTATCATTTGGGGCTATAATTTGCCCAACTGTGAATCAAAGTTCTTGAATTCTCGGTGTAGTTTAATCCTATTATACCCGGGAATTAGGTCATAAATTGTGGCCAAATTAGAATTTCTTACATAATTATAAGATTGCTGTAGAAACAGTGCGGAAAATCAAGTAGTTTCATACATTGCTGTTTGCGCGGGTATCTCCTTAGTATTATAGTTAACATTTCCAATCATACATCAAATTTTCCATGCTAAAAAATAACCAGATATGCAGGTCATAGCTAGAAAATATGGTATGTCTGTAGCAATGCATGATATGGCCGTATACAGCACCAGCGATTTTTAAATGATATGATCGTAGCAGGTTTACTTTTATGATAATTTCATATGTGGTGCCTCCGCTATGGCGATATCCTCCGCTATGGCGATATCCGGATGCAAGGGGTGGATACTGCAGTCTGCAAGCTATATAGTAATATACATCAATTTATTTGTCAGTGATATTATTCATGATCACTGTCATATAAAAAAAAAAAATTAATTGCTGATCAGGTGAATGACGGTGAACTCCAAGAATGTAAGACAGCAACACAGTGTGCCCGTTAAACCTCCCTGTCCATGATATGGCGTCCTCATAAAACTACTCTCTCTCCAGTGGGCCACATAAACTTGCTCTCCCACACATAATATAATTATGAAAATCCACCCATCGGTTGCTCAGCTACAGCTACAGCTACAGCTACAGTTTGCTAAACACAAAATGCCCTCCCCAAAATCTGGTCGACATTTGTGATGGCCAAATCAAAGGTCTAATTAAAAGAAAAACGAATGAAATTTCTTACAATGCTGAATAAATAGATCGTTTGCAGAAATTGTCAACGATTATTTTGATACATGCGGGCCAGATGCATTGGCGGAAAAAATTTATTCATTTAGGGGTGGGTTGTCGGTGAAATGTGGAAAAATTATTCTTGTAAGTTTTTTCCAAACATGTGTTTGCAGACTCCAAATTCAATTTTCTTTCATTTTATAGAATATGGATTAACCTTAATATCCAAATCAGATATACATGAGTAGTGCAATCCACATAAAATAATTTTGGATGACCACTGCGTTGGTTTACATGTGATATTGACCCCCATTAACCCTCTTACTAATGCAGACTACGGTCATAGTCTACCAGTCGAATTAGTGATGTGAACCGGACCGCCTTGGACCGGTCCGGTCCGCGGTCCAGGGGTGGACCGCGGTCCGGTCCTAGTGACAAATAAAATGTTCTTCCCCAAGAAGTTTATAATTTCTTTGCATGACTAGCTACGGTACCGAATTTTAGATGTCATTATGTCGACGTATTTCCATAATTATATTATACGCGGAAAACCAGGGGGGGGGGGGTGGGGAAAAACTCCAGGAACGTATGCTTATTTTCTGCGTTCGGGAACTTTTGGGACCCACCCAAATCCGCAAATTTTGTACTACCAAAATTTAGGTACACACCCCCCATACTGCTTTATTTTATGTGAAATTTAATACAGATTTATGCCCCAATATCTAAAATTTCCCTCATGTTCTGTTTCTGAAAATTTTAGATTGGCGGGGATGGGGGGGGGGGGGGCTTCATGCAGCCGCCTGGCTTACCCTCATGCATGCAGCTCGTACGACCATGACCAGATAATAATAGTATGTGCGGTCATTTATATGTGAAAGCAATTTAATTGTAGCTGTCGAAATCTATAATCTTTAATGGATGACCCTTCGTGTTCAGTTCCCAACATCCCAGATGGTGCCAATTGATAGCGCACATAAAACGCACATAAAACGTGTTGACCCTAAATGAACCCATGCCAGTATTGGTCAAATCTGGTCAGTGGCCAAAGGGGATAACTCAATCTGGTAAATTGTCACCCAATACTATTCTTAAAAATGCATTTTATTCCCAACTGATACTAATTTCATAATATTTCTGACTGGGAATATCATTATTTGTATCACAGTAGTCACAATGAATCCACTTACGTAGTTTTAGACACAGAAAACACCATCCGGTTTATGGGCCAGGAGAGTAGGTCCCCATAACACATAAGTCCCCACAGGCCAGGTCTAAAGACGGCGCGGTTTCCCCGTAAACCATGTTTAAACCTCCCTCTCTCTCTCTCTCTCATCATCTCTATGTCTTTCTCGTTCACAATCTCTCCCCCTGCTTCTCACGACATCATCATTACTATAACTATGATATTTTCATTCATTCCCGTCCGACCCCCTCTCTACACTTAATGAAGAGCGGGCGCGAAACAAAAGGGGAGCAAACTTAATAAAAGCCCTTGGGCTTGTTGTTTAATCCCCATTCCAATCAATCGAATTATTTATATTATCCTATACTCCTGTAAAATGTCTGTCAAATTTTTATATATGTTATTATTTTGATTGGAATAAAATATGTTTACACTAATTTGCAGGCACACTTTCAGTCAATTTGCGAAGCATACCCGACCAGAATCACCAAAGCTGTCAAAATGTTGATGGAGGGACTCTTCACGAGTGAAGAGATAAAGAACTGTTCTTTGGCTGGGCAGGGTGGAAAACCAGCAATGCCCAAAGAAAGGGTAAAACTTTTGGAAGGTAAGTCATACTTTAGTAATATGCAAATTTTGTGGCCACAATTTACTTTCAGACATAGAATGAATGTAATAATTTTCTAACTAAAATTCCAGAAAAAAAGGTTAATATTTGAATGAAACTCATGTGTAAAGTTTAGCCAGTACTTAACCAATCATATCATAATTATATTAAATATTGATGTAAATTCAATAGTTACCAATGTTAAGAAATTGTTGATACTCTGCCAGAAGGTAATTATACCTTGAAATGTAAATGTGATAAAAACTATTTTGTTTTCATTTCAGAGTTATTGCATAGAAATTTCACAATCAGTTACAGGGAGCTGGGTTTGAAAATAAGGGATCGAATCAAGATCCTTAGAAATTCTTACAAGGGTGAGAAATCAATTACATTTATATATAATTATTATTTCTTTTATTTATTAATACATGTACAACTGCAATAAAACACATAAACTCAAAAATAAAAAGCAATTAAAATGATGTATGATTGTATGTATAGCGTTAGTGCGGGGCAGTATTTCGGTATACTGATTATAATTGGTACAAATTTCAATACAGTTTCTGTTGATTTTTTTTTTAATCGATACCCAAGTTGAAATAGAGTCGTGGTTTGCATGAATATTTGAGACAAAGGTTTACCTATTATAAAAAGGCAATTGCCTAATCAATACCACTGCAAAGTTAGTGAGAGGGTTTAACAGAATGCTCGTGAAAAAGCGTATAAACTGACCATTTACAATGTAGCCCTTTGAAATATGTTTAACAACATAAATACAATAAACGAGAGTGTCACGGTAACATCGAAGAATGGCAGATTGCAGATGAACTCCACATAAAATCACTTTATTTCAGCTTCAGTACTTATGCAATAAAAATCTGTACAATTCCTTATTTTGTTTTATTTTCCAGACTGATGAAGCCAAGCCAAGCCACCAAGAATCAAATTCATTCAAATTTGGGTCTCAGAGTTATGCCCCTTTTCAAATTAGAATTTGCTGATTATTTTGTTTTCAATTGATAACTTGAATAGTATTTGACAGAATATCAAGAAACTCAGAATGAGAAATTTATTCTGTGGATTAATCACATGAAAATAGTGGTTTATAAGTTAAATTTTGAGTTCTGTTCAACTATTTCTGACAGAGGTGTTTACGACTTAGAATAATACAATTTGCTATTATTTTGTGGTCCAGATAATAACTTGTTCCAATACTCTCAGGTGCCTAATAATCGTGTCGGCACAATTACTAATTTTGGAGAGTTTAATTCCAAATGATCACTATTATTTGACATTGGGACAATAGAGTGAAATTGGCATGACTTATTAATTACAAATATTAAACCATCATGATTATTAGGCATCTGAGTGTACCGTAAGTATGATAGTATTAGTATTTAGTACATTTTCCCCACAACCACTTGCTATAAAATATTTTAATTTTATGATTCTTGATAAATTCGATGCCCCATAATTGAAAACCATTTGGGGGGGGGGGGGCATGGCTAAGGGGCCTTTCATGTAAATTTGTTATTAATGATTTGTTGTTTATTAAACAGTTTATACACTTCGATCCTTGTGTTAGGTCAGTTATTTTAAACCATTCTGGAGGACCAATACTTTTCAATCATACTGTTGACCAAATATTATTTACAAATATTTTGAACAATTAATTATTGTGATTAATTTCATGGCTGAATGATGACATTATGCAATATATTTAAACCTGCTTAAATACAGTATAACAGCTAACATTTACCTCAAATCCTAGTTTTTATATGTTAGCATGAAATAATTCTTGCTTATTCCAGGGGTTTCCAGACATTCTGTGGTTCTTTTTTAACACTGGAATTCTGTGATGCTAGAATTCCAGCATGCTGGAAATACCTGGAATTCCAGCATGTGTTGGAAATACCTGGAATTCCAGCATATGCTGGAAATACCTGGAATTCCAGTGTGCTGGAATTACCTGGATTGAACATGGTGCTATTTTCCAGGTTTATCCAGGTTTTATCCAGGATTTTTGCTGGTTCTCTTCTGAACCCGGAATTCCCTGGATTTCCCTGGAATTCCAGGGCGGCCAATACCACAGATTATCTACTTTTCCAGGCTTTTCCAGGACTAGAATACCCTGGTATTACCTGGATTCCAGGCTTTAAAAAAGTCTGGAATTCCAGGGAATTCTAGGTTTTATTTCAGCTAGGCTGTCCACTCTTATATGAGTTCCTGCGTGTCCACTCTTATATGAGTTCCCGCGTGTCCACTCTTATATGAGTTGCTCCCTGTCCACTCGTATATGAGTTGCTCCCTGTCCACTCTTTTATGAGTTGCTCCCTGTCCACTATTTTATGAGTTGCTCCCTGTCCACTCTTTTATGAGTTGCTCCCTGTCCACTCTTATATGAGTTGCTGACT
The DNA here is from genome assembly GCA_032622095.1 of Siphonodentalium dalli. Lineage (NCBI taxonomy): Eukaryota > Metazoa > Mollusca > Scaphopoda > Gadilida > Siphonodentaliidae > Siphonodentalium > Siphonodentalium dalli. The sequence continues at coordinate 62,139,025 of CP136068.1, forward strand.
GTCCACTCTTATATGAGTTGCTGTCTGTCCACTCTTATATGAGTTCCTCCCTGTCCACTCTTATATGAGTTGCTGCATGTCCACTCTTATATGAATTCATCCTTGTCCACTCTTATATTAGTTCCTCCCTGTCCACTCTTATATGAGTTCCTCACAGTCCACTCTTATATGAGTTCCTCATTGTCCACTCTTGTATGAGTCCCTCATTGTCCACTCTTATATGAGTTCCTCCCAGTCCACTCTTATATGAGTTGTTGCCTGTCCACTATTATATGAGTCCCAGTCTGTCCACTCTTATATGAATTCCTGCATGTCCACTCTTATATGAGTTCTTCCCTGTCCACTGTTATATGAGTTCCTCCCTGTCCACTCTTATTTGAGATCCTCCCTGTCCACTCTTATATGAGTTCCAGCCTGTCCACTCTTATATGAGTTCCTCCCTGTCCACTCTTATATGAGTTCCTCCCTGTCCACTCTTATGAGTTCCTCCCTGTCCACTCTAATATGAGTTGCTGACTGTCCACTCTTATATGAGTTCCTGCCTGTCCACTCTTATATGAGTTCCTCCCTGTCCACTAGTATATGAGTTGCTGCCTGCCACTAGTATATGAGTTCATCCATGTCCACTCTTATATGAGTTGCTGTCTGTCCACTCTTATATGAGTTCCTCCCTGTCCACTCTTATATGAGTTGCTGACTGTCCACTCTTATATGAATTCCTGCCTGTCCACTCTTATGAGTTCCAGCCTGTCCACTCTTATATGAGTTCCTCCCTGTCCACTCTTATATGAGTTCCTCCCTGTCCACTCTTATATTAGTTCCTCCCTGTCCACTCTTATATTAGTTCCTCCCTGTCCACTCTTATATTAGTTCCTCCCTGTCCACTCTTATATTAGTTCCTCCATGTACACTCATATATTAGTTCCTCCCTGTCCTCTCTTATGAGTTCCTCCCTGTCCACTATTATATGAGTTGCTGCCTGTCCACTCGTATATGAGTTCCAGCCTGTCCACTCGTATATGAGTTCCAGCCTGTCCACTCTTATATGAGTTCCTGCCTGTCCACTCTTATGAGGTCCTCCATGTCCACTCTTATGAGTTCCTCCCTGTCCACTCTTATGAGTTCCTCCCTGTCCACTCTTATGAGTTCCTCCCTGTCCACTCTTATATGAATTCCTGCATGTCCACTCTTATATGAGTTCTTCCCTGTCCACTCTTATATGAGTTCCTCCCTGTCAACTCTTATGAGTTCCACCCTGTACACTGCTATATGAGTTCCTGCCTGTCCACTCTTATATGAGTTCCTGCCTGTCCACTCTTATATGAGTTCCTGCCTGTCCTCTCTTATATGGGTTCCTCTCTGTTCACTCTTATATGAGTTCCTCCATGTCCACTCTTATATGAGTTCCTCCCTGTCCATTCTTATATGAGTTCCTCCCTGTCCACTCTTATATGAGTTCCTCCCTGTCCACTATTATATGAGTTCCTCCCTGTCCACTCTTATGAGTTCCTCCCTGTCCACTCTAATATGAGTTCCTCCCTGTCCATCATATATTAGTTCCTCCCTGTCCACTCTTATATGAGTTCCTCACAGTCCACTCTTATATGAGTTCCTCATTGTCCACTCTTATATGAGTCCCTCATTGTCCACTCTTATATGAGTTCCTCCCAGTCCACTCTTATATGAGTTGTTGCCTGTCCACTATTATATGAGTCCCAGCCTGTCCACTCTTATATGAATTCCTGCATGTCCACTCTTATATGAGTTCTTCCCTGTCCACTGTTATATGAGTTCCTCCCTGTCCACTCTTATTTGAGATCCTCCCTGTCCACTCTTATATGAGTTCCAGCCTGTCCACTCTTATATGAGTTCCTCCCTGTCCACTCTTATATGAGTTCCTCCCTGTCCACTCTTATGAGTTCCTCCCTGTCCACTCTAATATGAGTTGCTGACTGTCCACTCTTATATGAGTTCCTCCCTGTCCACGAGTATATTAGTTGCTGCCTGCCACTAGTATATGAGTTCATCCATGTCCACTCTTATATGAGTTGCTGTCTGTCCACTTTTATATGAGTTCCTCCCTGTCCACTCTTATATGAGTTGCTGCATGACCACTCTTATATGAATTCATACTTGTCCACTCTTATATTAGTTCCTCCCTGTCCACTCTTATATGAGTTCCTCACAGTCCACTCTTATATGAGTTCCTCATTGTCCACTCTTATATGAGTCCCTCATTGTCCACTCTTATATGAGTTCCTCCCAGTCCACTCTTATATGAGTTGTTGCCTGTCCACTCTTATATGAGTTCCTCCCTGTCCACTCTTATATGAGTTCCTCCCTGTCCACTCTTATGAGTTCCTCCCTGTCCACTCTTATATGAGTTCCTCCCTGTCCACTCTTTTATGAGTTGCTCCCTGTCCACTCTTTTATGAGTTGCTCCCTGTCCACTCTTTTATGAGTTGCTCCCTGTCCACTCGTATATGAGTTGCTGACTGTCCACTCTTATATGAGTTCCTGCCTGTCCACTCTTATATGAGTTCCTCTCTGTCCACTAGTATATGAGTTGTTGCCTGCCACTAGTATATGAGTTCATCCATGTCCACTCTTATATGAGTTCCTCCCTGTCCACTCTTTTATGAGTTGCTCCCTGTCCACTCTTTTATGAGTTGCTCCCTGTCCACTCTTTTATGAGTTGCTCCCTGTCCACTCGTATATGAGTTGCTGTCTGTCCACTCTTATATGAGTTCCTCCCAGTCCACTCTTATATGAGTTCCTCCCTGTCCACTCTTATATGAGTTCCTCCCTGTCCACTCTTATGAGTTCCTCCCTGTTCACTCTTATATGAGTTCCTCCCTGTCCACTCTTATATGAGTTCCTCCCTGTCCACTCTTATATGAGTTCCTCCCTGTCCACTCTTATATGAGTTCCTCCCTGTCCACTCTAATATGAGTTCCTCCCTGTCCATCTTATATGAGTTCCTCCCTGTCTACTCTAATATGAGTTCCTCGCTGTCCACTCTAATATGAGTTCCTGCATGTCCACTCGCATATGAGTTCCTCCCTGTTCACTCTTATATGAGTTCCTGCCTGTCCACTCTTATATGAGTTCCTCTCTGTCCACTCTTATATGAGTTCCTCCCTGTCCACTCTTATATGAGTTCCTCCCTGTCCACTCTTATATGAGTTCCTGCGTGTCCACTCTTATATGAGTTCCCGCGTGTCCACTCTTATATGAGTTGCTCCCTGTCCACTCGTATATGAGTTGCTCCCTGTCCACTCTTTTATGAGTTGCTCCCTGTCCACTATTTTATGAGTTGCTCCCTGTCCACTCTTTTATGAGTTGCTCCCTGTCCACTCTTATATGAGTTGCTGACTGTCCACTCTTATATGAGTTGCTGTCTGTCCACTCTTATATGAGTTCCTCCCTGTCCACTCTTATATGAGTTGCTGCATGTCCACTCTTATATGAATTCATCCTTGTCCACTCTTATATTAGTTCCTCCCTGTCCACTCTTATATGAGTTCCTCACAGTCCACTCTTATATGAGTTCCTCATTGTCCACTCTTGTATGAGTCCCTCATTGTCCACTCTTATATGTGTTCCTCCCAGTCCACTCTTATATGAGTTGTTGCCTGTCCACTATTATATGAGTCCCAGTCTGTCCACTCTTATATGAATTCCTGCATGTCCACTCTTATATGAGTTCTTCCCTGTCCACTGTTATATGAGTTCCTCCCTGTCCACTCTTATTTGAGATCCTCCCTGTCCACTCTTATATGAGTTCCAGCCTGTCCACTCTTATATGAGTTCCTCCCTGTCCACTCTTATATGAGTTCCTCCCTGTCCACTCTTATGAGTTCCTCCCTGTCCACTCTAATATGAGTTGCTGACTGTCCACTCTTATATGAGTTCCTGCCTGTCCACTCTTATATGAGTTCCTCCCTGTCCACTAGTATATGAGTTGCTGCCTGCCACTAGTATATGAGTTCATCCATGTCCACTCTTATATGAGTTGCTGTCTGTCCACTCTTATATGAGTTCCTCCCTGTCCACTCTTATATGAGTTGCTGACTGTCCACTCTTATATGAATTCCTGCCTGTCCACTCTTATGAGTTCCAGCCTGTCCACTCTTATATGAGTTCCTCCCTGTCCACTCTTATATGAGTTCCTCCCTGTCCACTCTTATATTAGTTCCTCCCTGTCCACTCTTATATTAGTTCCTCCCTGTCCACTCTTATATTAGTTCCTCCCTGTCCACTCTTATATTAGTTCCTCCATGTACACTCATATAATAGTTCCTCCCTGTCCTCTCTTATGAGTTCCTCCCTGTCCACTATTATATGAGTTGCTGCCTGTCCACTCGTATATGAGTTCCAGCCTGTCCACTCGTATATGAGTTCCAGCCTGTCCACTCTTATATGAGTTCCTGCCTGTCCACTCTTATGAGGTCCTCCATGTCCACTCTTATGAGTTCCTCCCTGTCCACTCTTATGAGTTCCTCCCTGTCCACTCTTATGAGTTCCTCCCTGTCCACTCTTATATAAATTCCTGCATGTCCACTCTTATATGAGTTCTTCCCTGTCCACTCTTATATGAGTTCCTCCCTGTCAACTCTTATGAGTTCCACCCTGTACACTGCTATATGAGTTCCTGCCTGTCCACTCTTATATGAGTTCCTGCCTGTCCACTCTTATATGAGTTCCTGCCTGTCCTCTCTTATATGGGTTCCTCTCTGTTCACTCTTATATGAGTTCCTCCATGTCCACTCTTATATGAGTTCCTCCCTGTCCATTCTTATATGAGTTCCTCCCTGTCCACTCTTATATGAGTTCCTCCCTGTCCACTATCATATGAGTTCCTCCCTGTCCACTCTTATGAGTTCCTCCCTGTCCACTCTAATATGAGTTCCTCCCTGTCCATCATATATTAGTTCCTCCCTGTCCACTCTTATATGAGTTCCTCACAGTCCACTCTTATATGAGTTCCTCATTGTCCACTCTTATATGAGTCCCTCATTGTCCACTCTTATATGAGTTCCTCCCAGTCCACTCTTATATGAGTTGTTGCCTGTCCACTATTATATGAGTCCCAGCCTGTCCACTCTTATATGAATTCCTGCATGTCCACTCTTATATGAGTTCTTCCCTGTCCACTGTTATATGAGTTCCTCCCTGTCCACTCTTATTTGAGATCCTCCCTGTCCACTCTTAAATGAGTTCCAGCCTGTCCACTCTTATATGAGTTCCTCCCTGTCCACTCTTATATGAGTTCCTCCCTGTCCACTCTTATGAGTTCCTCCCTGTCCACTCTAATATGAGTTGCTGACTGTCCACTCTTATATGAGTTCCTGCCTGTCCACTCTTATATGAGTTCCTCCCTGTCCACTAGTATATGAGTTGCTGCCTGCCACTAGTATATGAGTTCATCCATGTCCACTCTTATATGAGTTGCTGTCTGCCCACTCTTATATGAGTTCCTCCCTGTCCACTCTTATATGAGTTGCTGACTGTCCACTCTTATATGAATTCCTGCCTGTCCACTCTTATGAGTTCCAGCCTGTCCACTCTTATATGAGTTCCTCCCTGTCCACTCTTATATTAGTTCCTCCCTGTCCACTCTTATATTAGTTCCTCCCTGTCCACTCTTATATTAGTTCCTCCCTGTCCACTCTTATATTAGTTCCTCCCTGTCCACTCTTATATTAGTTCCTCCATGTACACTCATATATTAGTTCCTCCCTGTCCTCTCTTATGAGTTCCTCCCAGTCCACTATTATATGAGTTGCTGCCTGTCCACTCGTATATGAGTTCCAGCCTGTCCACTCGTATATGAGTTCCAGCCTGTCCACTCTTATATGAGTTCCTGCCTGTCCACTCTTATGAGTTCATCCATGTCCACTCTTATGAGTTCCTCCCTGTCCACTCTTATGAGTTCCTCCCTGTCCACTCTTATGAGGACCTCCCTGTCCACTCTAATATGAATTCCTGCATGTCCACTCTTATATGAGTTCTTCCCTGTCCACTCTTATATGAGTTACTCCCTGTCAACTCTTATGAGTTCCACCCTGTACACTGCTATATGAGTTCCTGCCTGTCCACTCTTATATGAGTTCCTGCCTGTCCACTCTTATATGAGTTCCTGCCTGTCCACTCTTATATGGGTTCCTCTCTGTTCACTCTTATATGAGTTCCTCCATGTCCACTCTTATATGAGTTCCTCCCTGTCCATTCTTATATGAGTTCCTCCCTGTCCACTCTTATATGAGTTCCTCCCTGTCCACTATTATATGAGTTCCTCCCTGTCCACTCTTATGAGTTCCTCCCTGTCCACTCTAATATGAGTTCCTCCCTGTCCATCTTATATGAGTTCCTCCCTGTCCACTCTAATATGAGTTCCTCCCTGTCCACTCTAATATGAGTTCCTGCATGTCCACTCGCATATGAGTTCCTCCCTGTTCACTCTTATATGAGTTCCTGCCTGTCCACTCTTATATGAGTTCCTCTCTGTCCACTCTTATATGAGTTCCTCCCTGTCCACTCTTATATGAGTTCCTCCCTGTCCACTCTTATATGAGTTCCTTCCTGTCCACTCTTATATAAGTTCCTCCCTGTCCACTAGTATATGAGTTGCTGCCTGCCACTAGTATATGAGTTCATCCATGTCCACTCTTATATGAGTTGCTGTCTGTCCACTCTTATATGAGTTCCTCCCTGTCCACTCTTATATGAGTTGCTGCATGTCCACTCTTATATGAATTCATCCTTGTCCACTCTTATATCAGTTCCTCCCTGTCCACTCTTATATGAGTTCCTCACAGTCCACTCTTATATGAGTTCCTCATTGTCCACTCTTATATGAGTCCCTCATTTTCCACTCTTATATGAGTTCATCCCAGTCCACTCTTATATGAGTTCCTGCCTGTCCACTCTTATATGAGTTCCTGCCTGTCCACTCTTATATGGGTTCCTCCCTGTTCACTCTTATATGAGTTCCTCCCTGTCCACTCTAATATGAGTTCCTCCCTGTCCACTCTTATATGAGTTCCTCCCTGTCCACTCTTATATGAGTTCCTCTCTGTCCACTCTTATATGAGTTCCTCCCTGTCCACTCTTATGAGTTCCTCCCTGTCCACTCTAATATGAGTTCCTCCCTGTCCATCTTATATGAGTTCCTCCCTGTCTACTCTAATATGAGTTCCTCCCTGTCCACTCTAATATGAGTTCCTGCCTGTCCACTCTTATATGAGTTCCTCTCTGTCCACTCTTATATGAGTTCCTCCCTGTCCACTCTTATATGAGTTCCTCCCTGTCCACTCTTATATGAGTTCCTGCGTGTCCACTCTTATATGAGTTCATGTGTGTCCACTCTTATATGAGTTGCTCCCTGTCCACTCGTATATGAGTTGCTCCCTGTCCACTCTTTTATGAGTTGCTCCCTGTCCACTATTTTATGAGTTGATCCCTGTCCACTCTTTTATGAGTTGCTCCCTGTCCACTCTTATATGAGTTGCTGACTGTCCACTCTTATATGAGTTCCTGCCTGTCCACTCTTATATGAGTTCCTCCCTGTCCACTAGTATATGAGTTGCTGCCTGCCACTAGTATATGAGTTCATCCATGTCCACTCTTATATGAGTTGCTGTCTGTCCACTCTTATATGAGTTCCTCCCTGTCCACTCTTATATGAGTTGCTGCATGTCCACTCTTATATGAATTCATCCTTGTCCACTCTTATATTAGTTCCTCCCTGTCCACTCTTATATGAGTTCCTCACAGTCCACTCTTATATGAGTTCCTCATTGTCCACTCTTATATGAGTCCCTCATTGTCCACTCTTATATGAGTTGTTGCCTGTCCACTATTATATGAGTTCCTCCCTGTCCACTCTTATTTGAGATCCTCCCTGTCCACTCTTATATGAGTTCCAGCCTGTCCACTCTTATATGAGTTCCTCCCTGTCCACTCTTATATGAGTTCCTCCCTGTCCACTCTGATGAGTTCCTCCCTGTCCACTCTAATATGAGTTGCTGACTGTCCACTCTTATATGAGTTCCTGCCTGTCCACTCTTATATGAGTTCCTCCCGGTCCACTAGTATATGAGTTGCTGCCTGCCACTAGTATATGAGTTCACCCATGTCCACTCTTATATGAGTTGCTGTCTGTCCACTCTTATATGAGTTCCTCCCTGTCCACTCTTATATGAGTTGCTGACTGTCCACTCTTATATGAATTCCTGCCTGTCCACTCTTATGAATTCCAGCCTGTCCACTCTTATATGAGTTCCTCCCTGTCCACTCTTATATTAGTTCCTCCCTGTCCACTCTTATATTAGTTCCTCCCTGTCCACTCTTATATTAGTTCCTCCCTGTCCACTCTTATATGAGTTCCTCCCTGTCCACTCTTATATTAGTTCCTCCATGTACACTCATATATTAGTTCCTCCCTGTCCTCTCTTATGAGTTCCTCCCTGTCCACTATTATATGAGTTGCTGCCTGTCCACTCGTATATGAGTTCCAGTCTGTCCGCTCGTATATGAGTTCCAGCCTGTCCACTCTTATATGAGTTCCTGCCTGTCCACTCTTATGAGTTCCTCCATGTCCACTCTTATGAGTTCCTCCCTGTCCACTATTATGAGTTCCTCCCTGTCCACTCTTATGAGTTCCTCCCTGTCCACTCTAATATGAGTTCCTCCCTGTCCATCTTATATGAGTTCCTCCCTGTCCACTCTAATATGAGTTCCTCCCTGTCCACTCTAATATGAGTTCCTGCATGTCCACTCGCATATGAGTTCCTCCCTGTTCACTCTTATATGAGTTCCTGCCTGTCCACTCTTATATGAGTTCCTCTCTGTCCACTCTTATATGAGTTCCTCCCTGTCCACTCTTATATGAGTTCCTCCCTGTCCACTCTTATATGAGTTCCTGCGTGTCCACTCTTATATGAGTTCCTGCGTGTCCACTCTTATATGAGTTGCTCCCTGTCCACTCTTATATGAGTTGCTCCCTGTCCACTCTTTTATGAGTTGCTCCCTGTCCACTCTTTTATGAGTTGCTCCCTGTCCACTCTTTTATGAGTTGCTCACTCTCCACTCTTATATGAGTTGCTGACTGTCCACTCTTATATGAGTTCCTGCCTGTCCACTCTTATATGAGTTCCTCCCTGTCCACGAGTATATGAGTTGCTGCCTGCCACTAGTATATGAGTTCATCCATGTCCACTCTTATATGAGTTGCTGTCTGTCCACTCTTATATGAGTTCCTCCCTGTCCACTCTTATATGAGTTGCTGCATGTCCACTCTTATATGAATTCATCCTTGTCCACTCTTACATTAGTTCCTCCCTGTCCACTCTTATATGAGTTCCTCATTGTCCACTCTGATATGAGTCCCTCATTGTCCACTCTTATATGAGTTCCTCCCAGTCCACTCTTATATGAGTTGTTGCCTGTCCACTATTATATGAGTTCCTCCCTGTCCACTCTTATTTGAGATCCTCCCTGTCCACTCTTATATGAGTTCCAGCCTGTCCACTCTTATATGAGTTCCTCCCTGTCCACTCTTATATGAGTTCCTCCCTGTCCACTCTTATGAGTTCCTCCCTGTCCACTCTAATATGAGTTGCTGACTGTCCACTCTTATATGAGTTCCTGCCTGTCCACTCTGATATGAGTTCCTCCCGGTCCACTAGTATATGAGTTGCTGCCTGCCACTAGTATATGAGTTCACCCATGTCCACTCTTATATGAGTTGCTGTCTGTCCACTCTTATATGAGTTCCTCCCTGTCCACTCTTATATGAGTTGCTGACTGTCCACTCTTATATGAATTCCTGCCTGTCCACTCTTATGAATTCCAGCCTGTCCACTGTTATATGAGTTCCTCCCTGTCCACTCTTATATTAGTTCCTCCCTGTCCACTCTTATATTAGTTCCTCCCTGTCCACTCTTATATTAGTTCCTCCCTGTCCACTCTTATATGAGTTCCTCCCTGTCCACTCTTATATTAGTTCCTCCATGTACACTCATATATTAGTTCCTCCCTGTCCTCTCTTATGAGTTCCTCCCTGTCCACTATTATATGAGTTGCTGCCTGTCCACTCGTATATGAGTTCCAGTCTGTCCGCTCGTATATGAGTTCCAGCCTGTCCACTCTTATATGAGTTCCTGCCTGTCCACTCTTATGAGTTCCTCCATGTCCACTCTTATGAGTTCCTCCCTGTCCACTATTCTGAGTTCCTCCCTGTCCACTCTTATGAGTTCCTCCCTGTCCACTCTTATATGAATTCCTGCATGTCCACTCTTATATGAGTTCTTCCCTGTCCACTCTTATATGAGTTCCTCCCTGTCAACTCTTATGAGTTCCTCCCTGTACACTGCTATATGAGTTCCTGCCTGTCCACTCTTATATGAGTTCCTGCCTGTACACTCTTATATGAGTTCCTGCCTGTCCACATTTATATGGGTTCCTCCCTGTACACTCTTATATGAGTTCCTCCCTGTCCACTCTTATATGAGTTCCTCCCTGTCCACTCTTATATGAGTTCCTCCCTGTCCACTCTTATATGAGTTCCTCCCTGTCCACTCTTATATGAGTTCCTCCCTGTCCACTCTTATATGAGTTCCTCCCTGTCCACTCTTATGAGTTCCTCCCTGTCCACTCTAATATGAGTTCCTCCCTGTCCATCTTATATGAGTTCCTCCCTGTCCACTCTAATATGAGTTCCTCCCTGTCCACTCTAATATGAGTTCCTGCATGTCCACTCGCATATGAGTTCCTCCCTGTTCACTCTTATATGAGTTCCTGCCTGTCCACTCTTAGATGAGTTCCTCTCTGTCCACTCTTATATGAGTTCCTCTCTGTCCACTCTTATATGAGTTCATCCCTGTCCACTCTTATATGAGTTCCTGCGTGTCCACTCTTATATGAGTTCCTGCGTGTCCACTCTTATATGAGTTGCTCCCTGTCCACTCGTATATGAGTTGCTCCCTGTCCACTCTTTTATGAGTTGCTCCCTGTCCACTATTTTATGAGTTGCTCCCTGTCCACTCTTTTATGAGTTGCTCCCTGTCCACTCTTATATGAGTTTCTGACTGTCCACTCTTATATGAGTTCCTGCCTGTCCACTCTTATATGAGTTCCTCCCTGTCCACTAGTATATGAGTTGCTGCCTGCCACTAGTATATGAGTTCATCCATGTCCACTCTTATATGAGTTGCTGTCTGTCCACTCTTATATGAGTTCCTCCCTGTCCACTCTTATATGAGTTGCTGCATGTCCACTCTTATATTAGTTCCTCCCTGTCCACTCTTATATGAGTTCCTCACAGTCCACTCTTATATGAGTTCCTCATTGTCCACTCTTATATGAGTCCCTCATTGTCCACTCTTATATGAGTTCCTCCCAGTCCACTCTTATATGAGTTGTTGCCTGTCCACTATTATATGAGTCCCAGCCTGTCCACTCTTATATGAATTCCTGCCTGTCCACTCTTATATGAGTTCCTCTCTGTCCACTCTTATATGAGTTCCTCCCTGTCCACTCTTATATGAGTTCCTCCCTGTCCACTCTTATATGAGTTCCTGCGTGTCCACTCTTATATGAGTTCCTGCGTGTCCACTCTTATATGAGTTGCTCCCTGTCCACTCTTATATGAGTTGCTCCCTGTCCACTCTTTTATGAGTTGCTCCCTGTCCACTCTTTTATGAGTTGCTCCCTGTCCACTCTTTTATGAGTTGCTCACTCTCCACTCTTATATGAGTTGCTGACTGTCCACTCTTATATGAGTTCCTGCCTGTCCACTCTTATATGAGTTCCTCCCTGTCCACGAGTATATGAGTTGCTGCCTGCCACTAGTATATGAGTTCATCCATGTCCACTCTTATATGAGTTGCTGTCTGTCCACTCTTATATGAGTTCCTCCCTGTCCACTCTTATATGAGTTGCTGCATGTCCACTCTTATATGAATTCATCCTTGTCCACTCTTACATTAGTTCCTCCCTGTCCACTCTTATATGAGTTCCTCACAGTCCACTCTTATATGAGTTCCTCATTGTCCACTCTGATATGAGTCCCTCATTGTCCACTCTTATATGAGTTCCTCCCAGTCCACTCTTATATGAGTTGTTGCCTGTCCACTATTATATGAGTTCCTCCCTGTCCACTCTTATTTGAGATCCTCCCTGTCCACTCTTATATGAGTTCCAGCCTGTCCACTCTTATATGAGTTCCTCCCTGTCCACTCTTATATGAGTTCCTCCCTGTCCACTCTTATGAGTTCCTCCCTGTCCACTCTAATATGAGTTGCTGACTGTCCACTCTTATATGAGTTCCTGCCTGTCCACTCTTATATGAGTTCCTCCCGGTCCACTAGTATATGAGTTGCTGCCTGCCACTAGTATATGAGTTCACCCATGTCCACTCTTATATGAGGTGCTGTCTGTCCACTCTTATATGAGTTCCTCCCTGTCCACTCTTATATGAGTTGCTGACTGTCCACTCTTATATGAATTCCTGCCTGTCCACTCTTATGAATTCCAGCCTGTCCACTCTTATATGAGTTCCTCCCTGTCCACTCTTATATTAGTTCCTCCCTGTCCACTCTTATATTAGTTCCTCCCTGTCCACTCTTATATTAGTTCCTCCCTGTCCACTCTTATATGAGTTCCTCCCTGTCCACTCTTATATTAGTTCCTCCATGTACACTCATATATTAGTTCCTCCCTGTCCTCTCTTATGAGTTCCTCCCTGTCCACTATTATATGAGTTGCTGCCTGTCCACTCGTATATGAGTTCCAGTCTGTCCGCTCGTATATGAGTTCCAGCCTGTCCACTCTTATATGAGTTCCTGCCTGTCCACTCTTATGAGTTCCTCCATGTCCACTCTTATGAGTTCCTCCCTGTCCACTATTATGAGTTCCTCCCTGTCCACTCTTATGAGTTCCTCCCTGTCCACTCTTATATGAATTCCTGCATGTCCACTCTTATATGAGTTCTTCCCTGTCCACTCTTATATGAGTTCCTCCCTGTCAACTCTTATGAGTTCCTCCCTGTACACTGCTATATGAGTTCCTGCCTGTCCACTCTTATATGAGTTCCTGCCTGTACACTCTTATATGAGTTCCTGCCTGTCCACCCTTATATGGGTTCCTCCCTGTACACTCTTATATGAGTTCCTCCCTGTCCACTCTTATATGAGTTCCTCCCTATCCACTCTTATATGAGTTCCTCCCTGTCCACTCTTATATGAGTTCCTCCCTGTCCACTCTTATATGAGTTCCTCCCTGTCCACTCTTATATGAGTTCCTCCCTGTCCACTCTTATGAGTTCCTCCCTGTCCACTCTAATATGAGTTCCTCCCTGTCCATCTTATATGAGTTCCTCCCTGTCCACTCTAATATGAGTTCCTCCCTGTCCACTCTAATATGAGTTCCTGCATGTCCACTCGCATATGAGTTCCTCCCTGTTCACTCTTATATGAGTTCCTGCCTGTCCACTCTTAGATGAGTTCCTCTCTGTCCACTCTTATATGAGTTCCTCTCTGTCCACTCTTATATGAGTTCATCCCTGTCCACTCTTATATGAGTTCCTGCGTGTCCACTCTTATATGAGTTCCTGCGTGTCCACTCTTATATGAGTTGCTCCCTGTCCACTCGTATATGAGTTGCTCCCTGTCCACTCTTTTATGAGTTGCTCCCTGTCCACTATTTTATGAGTTGCTCCCTGTCCACTCTTTTATGAGTTGCTCCCTGTCCACTCTTATATGAGTTTCTGACTGTCCACTCTTATATGAGTTCCTGCCTGTCCACTCTTATATGAGTTCCTCCCTGTCCACTAGTATATGAGTTGCTGCCTGCCACTAGTATATGAGTTCATCCATGTCCACTCTTATATGAGTTGCTATCTGTCCACTCTTATATGAGTTCCTCCCTGTCCACTCTTATATGAGTTGCTGCATGTCCACTCTTATATTAGTTCCTCCCTGTCCACTCTTATATGAGTTCCTCACAGTCCACTCTTATATGAGTTCCTCATTGTCCACTCTTATATGAGTCCCTCATTGTCCACTCTTATATGAGTTCCTCCCTGTCCACTCTTATATGAGTTCCTCCCTGTCCACTCTTATATGAGTTCCTGCGTGTCCACTCTTATATGAGTTCCTGCGTGTCCACTCTTATATGAGTTGCTCCCTGTCCACTCTTATATGAGTTGCTCCCTGTCCACTCTTTTATGAGTTGCTCCCTGTCCACTCTTTTATGAGTTGCTCCCTGTCCACTCTTTTATGAGTTGCTCACTCTCCACTCTTATATGAGTTGCTGACTGTCCACTCTTATATGAGTTCCTGCCTGTCCACTCTTATATGAGTTCCTCCCTGTCCACGAGTATATGAGTTGCTGCCTGCCACTAGTATATGAGTTCATCCATGTCCACTCTTATATGAGTTGCTGTCTGTCCACTCTTATATGAGTTCCTCCCTGTCCACTCTTATATGAGTTGCTGCATGTCCACTCTTATATGAATTCATCCTTGTCCACTCTTACATTAGTTCCTCCCTGTCCACTCTTATATGAGTTCCTCACAGTCCACTCTTATATGAGTTCCTCATTGTCCAGTCTGATATGAGTCCCTCATTGTCCACTCTTATATGAGTTCCTCCCTGTCCACGAGTATATGAGTTGCTGCCTGCCACTAGTATATGAGTTCATCCATGTCCACTCTTATATGAGTTGCTGTCTGTCCACTCTTATATGAGTTCCAGCCTGTCCACTCTTATATGAGTTCCTCCCTGTCCACTCTTATATGAGTTCCTCCCTGTCCACTCTTATGAGTTCCTCCCTGTCCACTCTAATATGAGTTGCTGACTGTCCACTCTTATATGAGTTCCTGCCTGTCCACTCTTATATGAGTTCCTCCCGGTCCACTAGTATATGAGTTGCTGCCTGCCACTAGTATATGAGTTCACCCATGTCCACTCTTATATGAGGTGCTGTCTGTCCACTCTTATATGAGTTCCTCCCTGTCCACTCTTATATGAGTTGCTGACTGTCCACTCTTATATGAATTCCTGCCTGTCCACTCTTATGAATTCCAGCCTGTCCACTCTTATATGAGTTCCTCCCTGTCCACTCTTATATTAGTTCCTCCCTGTCCACTCTTATATTAGTTCCTCCCTGTCCACTCTTATATTAGTTCCTCCCTGTCCACTCTTATATGAGTTCCTCCCTGTCCACTCTTATATTAGTTCCTCCATGTACACTCATATATTAGTTCCTCCCTGTCCTCTCTTATGAGTTCCTCCCTGTCCACTATTATATGAGTTGCTGCCTGTCCACTCGTATATGAGTTCCAGTCTGTCCGCTCGTATATGAGTTCCAGCCTGTCCACTCTTATATGAGTTCCTGCCTGTCCACTCTTATGAGTTCCTCCATGTCCACTCTTATGAGTTCCTCCCTGTCCACTATTATGAGTTCCTCCCTGTCCACTCTTATGAGTTCCTCCCTGTCCACTCTTATATGAATTCCTGCATGTCCACTCTTATATGAGTTCTTCCCTGTCCACTCTTATATGAGTTCCTCCCTGTCAACTCTTATGAGTTCCTCCCTGTACACTGCTATATGAGTTCCTGCCTGTCCACTCTTATATGAGTTCCTGCCTGTACACTCTTATATGAGTTCCTGCCTGTCCACCCTTATATGGGTTCCTCCCTGTCCACTCTTATATGAGTTCCTCCCTGTCCACTCTTATATGAGTTCATCCCTGTCCACTCTTATATGAGTTCCTCCCTGTCCACTCTTATATGAGTTCCTCCCTGTCCACTCTTATATGAGTTCCTCCCTGTCCACTCTTATATGAGTTCCTCCCTGTCCACTCTTATGAGTTCCTCCCTGTCCACTCTAATATGAGTTCCTCCCTGTCCATCTTATATGAGTTCCTCCCTGTCCACTCTAATATGAGTTCCTCCCTGTCCACTCTAATATGAGTTCCTGCATGTCCACTCGCATATGAGTTCCTCCCTGTTCACTCTTATATGAGTTCCTGCCTGTCCACTCTTAGATGAGTTCCTCTCTGTCCACTCTTATATGAGTTCCTCTCTGTCCACTCTTATATGAGTTCATCCCTGTCCACTCTTATATGAGTTCCTGCGTGTCCACTCTTATATGAGTTCCTGCGTGTCCACTCTTATATGAGTTGCTCCCTGTCCACTCGTATATGAGTTGCTCCCTGTCCACTCTTTTATGAGTTGCTCCCTGTCCACTATTTTATGAGTTGCTCCCTGTCCACTCTTTTATGAGTTGCTCCCTGTCCACTCTTATATGAGTTTCTGACTGTCCACTCTTATATGAGTTCCTGCCTGTCCACTCTTATATGAGTTCCTCCCTGTCCACTAGTATATGAGTTGCTGCCTGCCACTAGTATATGAGTTCATCCATGTCCACTCTTATATGAGTTGCTGTCTGTCCACTCTTATATGAGTTCCTCCCTGTCCACTCTTATATGAGTTGCTGCATGTCCACTCTTATATTAGTTCCTCCCTGTCCACTCTTATATGAGTTCCTCACAGTCCACTCTTATATGAGTTCCTCATTGTCCACTCTTATATGAGTCCCTCATTGTCCACTCTTATATGAGTTCCTCCCAGTCCACTCTTATATGAGTTGTTGCCTGTCCACTATTATATGAGTCCCAGCCTGTCCACTCTTATATGAATTCCTGCATGTCCACTCTTATATGAGTTCTTCCCTGTCCACTGTTATATGAGTTCCTCCCTGTCCACTCTTATTTGAGATTCTCCCTGTCCACTCTTATGTGAGTTCCAGCCTGTCCACTCTTATATGAGTTCCTGCCTGTCCACTCTTATATGAGTTCCTCCCTTTCCACTCTTATGAGTTCCTCCCTGTCCACTCTAATATGAGTTGCTGACTGTCCACTCTTATATGAGTTCCTGCCTGTCCACTCTTATATGAGTTCCTCCCTGTCCACTAGTATATGAGTTGCTGCCTGCCACTAGTATATGAGTTCATCCATGTCCACTCTTATATGAGTTGCTGTCTGTCCACTCTTATATGAGTTCCTCCCTGTCCACTCTTATATGAGTTGCTGACTGTCCACTCTTACATTAGTTCCTCCCTGTCCACTCTTATATTAGTTCCTCCCTGTCCACTCTTATATTAGTTCCTCCCTGTCCACTCTTATATTAGTTCCTCCCTGTCCACTCATATATTAGTTCCTCCCTGTCCTCTCTTATGAGTTCCTCCCTGTCCACTATTATATGAGTTGCTGCCTGTCCAATCGTATATGAGTTCCAGCCTGTCCACTCGTATATGAGTTCCAGCCTGTCCACTCTTATATGAGTTCCTGCCTGTCCACTCTTATGAGTTCCTCCATGTCCACTCTTATGAGTTCCTCCCTGTCCACTCTTATGAGTTCCTCCCTGTCCACTCTTATGAGTTCCTCCCTGTCCACTCTTATATGAATTCCTGCATGTCCACTCTTATAAGAGTTCTTCCCTGTCCACTCTTATATGAGTTCCTCCCGGTCAACTCTTATGAGTTCCTCCCTGTACACTGCTATATGAGTTCCTGCCTGTCCACTCTTATATGAGTTCCTGCCTGTCCACTCTTATATGAGTTCCTGCCTGTCCACTCTTATATGGGTTCCTCCCTGTCCACTCTTATATGAGTTCCTCCCTGTCCACTCTTATATGAGTTCCTCCCTGTCCACTCTTATATGAGTTCCTCCCTGTCCACTCTTATATGAGTTCCTCGCTGTCCACTCTTATATGAGTTCCTCCCTGTCCACTCTTATGAGTTCCTCCCTGTCCACTCTAATATGAGTTCCTCCCTGTCCATCTTATATGAGTTCCTCCCTGTCCACTCTAATATGAGTTCCTCCCTGTCCACTCTAATATGAGTTCCTGCATGTCCACTCGCATATGAGTTCGTCCCTGTTCACTCTTATATGAGTTCCTGCCTGTCCACTCTTATATGAGTTCCTCTCTGTCCACTCTTATATGAGTTCCTCCCTGTCCACTCTTATATGAGTTCCTCCCTGTCCACTCTTATATGAGTTCCTGCGTGTCCACTCTTATATGAGTTCCTGCGTGTCCACTCTTATATGAGTTGCTCCCTGTCCACTAGTATATGAGTTGCTCCCTGTCCACTCTTTTATGAGTTGCTCCCTGTCCACTCTTTTATGAGTTGCTCCCTGTCCACTCTTTTATGAGTTGCTCCCTGTCCACTCTTATATGAGTTGCTGACTGTCCACTCTTATATTAGTTCCTCCCTGTCCACTCTTATATTAGTTCCTCCCTGTCCACTCTTATATTAGTTCCTCCCTGTCCACTCTTATATTAGTTCCTCCCTGTCCACTCTTATATTAGTTCCTCCATGTACACTCATATATTAGTTCCTCCCTGTCCTCTCTTATGAGTTCCTCCCTGTCCACTATTATATGAGTTGCTGCCTGTCCACTCGTATATGAGTTCCAGCCTGTCCACTCGTATATGAGTTCCAGCCTGTCCACTCTTATATGAGTTCCTGCCTGTCCACTCTTATGAGTTCATCCATGTCCACTCTTATGAGTTCCTCCCTGTCCACTCTTATGAGTTCCTCCCTGTCCACTCTTATGAGTTCCTCCCTGTCCACTCTTATATGAATTCCTGCATGTCCACTCTTATATGAGTTCTTCCCTGTCCACTCTTATATGAGTTCCTCCCTGTCAACTCTTATGAGTTCCTCCCTGTACACTGCTATATGAGTTCCTGCCTGTCCACTCTTATATGAGTTCCTGCCTGTCCACTCTTATATGAGTTCCTGCCTGTCCACTCTTATATGGGTTCCTCCCTGTTCACTCTTATATGAGTTCCTCCCTGTCCACTCTTATATGAGTTCCTCCCTGTCCACTCTTATATGAGTTCCTCCCTGTCCACTCTTATATGAGTTCCTCGCTGTCCACTCTTATATGAGTTCCTCCCTGTCCACTCTTATGAGTTCCTCCCTGTCCACTCTAATATGAGTTCCTCCCTGTCCATCTTATATGAGTTCCTCCCTGTCCACTCTAATATGAGTTCCTCCCTGTCCACTCTAATATGAGTTCCTGCATGTCCACTCGCATATGAGTTCCTCCCTGTTCACTCTTATATGAGTTCCTGCCTGTCCACTCTTATATGAGTTCCTCTCTGTCCACTCTTATATGAGTTCCTCCCTGTCCACTATTATATGAGTTCCTCCCTGTCTACTCTTATATGAGTTCCTGCGTGTCCACTCTTATATGAGTTCCTGCGTGTCCACTCTTATATGAGTTGCTCCCTGTCCACTCGTATATGAGTTGCTCCCTGTCCACTCTTTTATGAGTTGCTCCCTGTCCACTCTTTTATGAGTTGCTCCCTGTCCACTCTTTTATGAGTTGCTCCCTGTCCACTCTTATATGAGTTGCTGACTGTCCACTCTTATATGAGTTCCTGCCTGTCCACTCTTATATGAGTTCCTCCCTGTCCACTAGTATATGAGTTGCTGCCTGCCACTAGTATATGAGTTCATCCATGTCCACTCTTATATGAGTTGCTGTCTGTCCACTCTTATATGAGTTCCTCCCTGTCCACTCTTATATGAGTTGCTGCATGTCCACTCTTATATGAATTCATACTTGTCCACTCTTATATTAGTTCCTCCCTGTCCACTCTTATATGAGTTCCTCACAGTCCACTCTTATATGAGTTCTTCATTGTCCACTCTTATATGAGTCCCTCATTTTCCACTCTTATATGAGTTCCTCCCAGTCCACTCTTATATGAATTGTTGCCTGTCCACTATTATATGAGTCCCAGCCTGTCCACTCTTATATGAATTCCTGCATGTCCACTCTTATATGAGTTCTTCCCTGTCCACTGTTATATGAGTTCCTCCCTGTCCACTCTTATTTGAGATCCTCCCTGTCCACTTTTATATGAGTTCAAGCTTGTCCACTCTTATATGAGTTCCTCCCTGTCCACTCTTATATGAGTTCCTCCCTGTCCACTCTTATGAGTTCCTCCCTGTCCACTCTAATATGAGTTGCTGAGTGTCCACTCTTATATGAGTTCCTGCCTGTCCACTCTTATATGAGTTCCTCCCTGTCCACTAGTATATGAGTTGCAGCCTGCCACTAGTATATGAGTTCATCCATGTCCACTCTTATATGAGTTGCTGTCTGTCCACTCTTATTTGAGTTCCTCCCTGTCCACTCTTATATGAGTTGCTGACTGTCCACTTTTATATGAATTCCTGCCTGTCCACTCTTAAGAGTTCCAGCCTGTCCACTCTTATATGAGTTCCTCCCTGTCCACTCTTATATTAGTTCCTCCCTGTCCACTCTTATATTAATTCCTCCCTGTCCACTCTTATATTAGTTCCTCCCTGTCCACTCTTATATTAGTTCCTCCCTGTCCACTCTTATATTAGTTCCTCCATGTACACTCATATATTAGTTCCTCCCTGTCCTCTCTTATGAGTTCATCCCTGTCCACTATTATATGAGTTGCTGCCTGTCCACTCGTATATGAGTTCCAGCCTGTCCACTCGTATATGAGTTCCAGCCTGTCCACTCTTATATGAGTTCCTGCCTGTCCACTTTTATGAGTTCCTCCATGTCCACTCTTATGAGTTTCTCCCTGTCCACTCTTATGAGTTCCTCCCTGTCCACTCTTATGAGTTCCTCCCTGTCCACTCTTATATGAATTCCTGCATGTCCACTCTTATATGAGTTCTTCCCTGTCCACTCTTATATGAGTTCCTCCCTGTCAACTCTTATGAGTTCCTCCCTGTAAACTGCTATATGAGTTCCTGCCTGTCCACTCTTATATGAGTTCCTGCCTGTCCACTCTTATATGAGTTCCTGCCTGTCCACTCTTATATGGGATCCTCCCTGTTCACTCTTATATGAGTTCCTCCCTGTCCACTCTTATATGAGTTCCTCCCTGTCCACTCTTATATGAGTTCCTCCCTGTCCACTCTTATATGAGTTCCTCCCTGTCCACTCTTATATGAGTTCCTCCCTGTCCACTATTATGAGTTCCTCCCTGTCCACTCTAATATGAGTTCCTCCCTGTCCATCTTATATGAGTTCCTCCCTGTCCACTCTAATATGAGTTCCTCCCTGTCCACTCTAATATGAGTTCCTGCATGTCCACTCCCATATGAGTTCCTCACTGTTCACTCTTATATGAGTTCCTGCCTGTCCACTCTTATATGAGTTCCTCTCTGTCCACTCTTATATGAGTTCCTCCCTGTCCACTCTTATATGAGTTCCTCCCTGTCCACTCTTATATGAGTTCCTGCGTGTCCACTCTTAGATGAGTTCCTGCGTGTCCACTCTTATATGAGTTGCTCCCTGTCCACTCGTATATGAGTTGCTCCATGTCCACTCTTTTATGAGTTGCTCACTGTCCACTCTTTTATGAGTTGCTCCCTGTCCACTCTTTTATGAGTTGCTCCCTGTCCACTCTTATATGAGTTGCTGACTGTCCACTCTTATATGAGTTCCTGCCTGTCCACTCTTATATGAGTTCCTCCCTGTCCACTAGTATATGAGTTGCTGCCTGCCACTAGTATATGAGTTCATCCATGTCCACTCTTATATGAGTTGCTGTCTGTCCACTCTTACATGAGTTCCTCCCTGTCCACTCTTATATGAGTTGCTGCATGTCCATTCTTATATGAATTCATCCTTGTCCACTCTTATATTAGTTCCTCCCTGTCCACTCTTATATGAGTTCCTCACAGTCCACTCTTATATGAGTTCCTCATTGTCCACTCTTATATGAGTCCCTCATTGTCCACTCTTATATGAGTTCCTCCCAGTCCACTCTTATATGAGTTGTTGCCTGTCCACTATTATATGAGTCCCAGCCTGTCCACTCTTATATGAGTTCTTCCCTGTCCACTGTTATATGAGTTCCTCCCTGTCCACTCTTATTTGAGATCCTCCCTGTCCACTCTTATATGAGTTCCAGCCTGTCCACTCTTATATGAGTTCCTCTCTGTCCACTCTTATATGAGTTCCTCCCTGTCCACTCTTATGAGTTCCTCCCTGTCCACTCTAATATGAGTTGCTGACTGTCCACTCTTATATGAGTTCCTGCCTGTCCACTCTTATATGAGTTCCTCCCTGTCCACTAGTATATGAGTTGCTGCCTGCCACTAGTATATGAGTTCATCCATGTCCACTCTTATATGAGTTGCTGTCTGTCCACTCTTATATGAGTTCCTCCCTGTCCACTCTTATATGAGTTGCTGACTGTCCACTCTTATATGAATTCCTGCCTGTCCACTCTTATGAGTTCCAGCCTGTCCACTCTTATATGAGTTCCTCCCTGTCCACTCTTATATTAGTTCCTCCCTGTCCACTCTTATATTAGTTCCTCCCTGTCCACTCTTATATTAGTTCCTCCCTGTCCACTCTTATATTAGTTCCTCCCTGTCCACTCTTATATTAGTTCCTCCATGTACACTCATATATTAGTTCCTCCATGTACACTCATATATTAGTTCCTCCCTGTCCACTCGTATATGAGTTCCTGCCTGTCCACTCGTATATGAGTTCCAGCCTGTCCACTCGTATATGAGTTCCAGCCTGTCCACTCTTATATGAGTTCCTGCCTGTTCACTCTTATGAGTTCCTCCATGTCCACTCTTATGAGTTCCTCCCTGTCCAATCTTATGAGTTCCTCCCTGTCCACTCTTATGAGTTCCTCCCTGTCCACTCTTATATGAATTCCTGCATGTCCACTCTTATATGAGTTCTTCCCTGTCCACTCTTATATGAGTTCCTCCCTGTCAACTCTTATGAGTTCCTCCCTTTACACTGCTATATGAGTTCCTGTCTGTCCACTCTTATATGAGTTCCTGCCTGTCCACTCTTATATGAGTTCCTGCCTGTCCACTCTTATATGGGTTCCTCCCTGTTCACTCTTATATGAGTTCCTCCCTGTCCACTCTTATATGAGTTCCTCCCTGTCCACTCTTATATGAGTTCCTCCCTGTCCACTCTTATATGAGTTCCTCCCTGTCAACTCTTATATGAGTTCCTCCCTGTCCACTCTTATGAGTTCCTCCCTGTCCACTCTAATATGAGTTCCTCCCTGTCCATCTTATATGAGTTCCTCCCTGTCCACTCTAATATGAGTTCCTCCCTGTCCACTCTATTATGAGTTCCTGTATGTCCACTCGCATATGAGTTCCTCCCTGTTCACTCTTATATGAGTTCCTGCCTGTCCACTCTTATATGAGTTCCTCTCTGTCCACTCTTATATGAGTTCCTCCCTGTCCACTCGTATATGAGTTCCTGCGTGTCCACTCTTATATGAGTTCCTGCGTGTCCACTCTTATATGAGTTGCTCCCTGTCCACTCTTTTATGAGTTGCTCCCTGTCCACTCTTTTATGAGTTGCTCCCTGTCCACTCTTATATGAGTTGCTGACTGTCCACTCTTATATGAGTTCCTGCCTGTCCACTCTTATATGAGTTCCTCCCTGTCCACTAGTATATGAGTTGCTGCCTGCCACTAGTATATGAGTTCATCCATGTCCACTCTTATATGAGTTCCTGCCTGTCCACTCTTATATGAGTTCCTCTCTGTCCACTCTTATATGAGTTCCTCCCTGTCCACTCTTATATGAGTTCCTCCCTGTCCACTCTTATATGAGTTCCTGCGTGTCCACTCTTAGATGAGTTCCTGCGTGTCCACTCTTATATGAGTTGCTCCCTGTCCACTCGTATATGAGTTGCTCCATGTCCACTCTTTTATGAGTTGCTCACTGTCCACTCTTTTATGAGTTGCTCCCTGTCCACTCTTTTATGAGTTGCTCCCTGTCCACTCTTATATGGGTTGCTGACTGTCCACTCTTATATGAGTTCCTGCCTGTCCACTCTTATATGAGTTCCTCCCTGTCCACTAGTATATGAGTTGCTGCCTGCCACTAGTATATGAGTTCATCCATGTCCACTCTTATATGAGTTGCTGTCTGTCCACTCTTACATGAGTTCCTCCCTGTCCACTCTTATATGAGTTGCTGCATGTCCATTCTTATATGAATTCATCCTTGTCCACTCTTATATTAGTTCCTCCCTGTCCACTCTTATATGAGTTCCTCACAGTCCACTCTTATATGAGTTCCTCATTGTCCACTCTTATATGAGTCCCTCATTGTCCACTCTTATATGAGTTCCTCCCAGTCCACTCTTATATGAGTTGTTGCCTGTCCACTATTATATGAGTCCCAGCCTGTCCACTCTTATATGAGTTCTTCCCTGTCCACTGTTATATGAGTTCCTCCCTGTCCACTCTTATTTGAGATCCTCCCTGTCCACTCTTATATGAGTTCCAGCCTGTCCACTCTTATATGAGTTCCTCTCTGTCCACTCTTATATGAGTTCCTCCCTGTCCACTCTTATGAGTTCCTCCCTGTCCACTCTAATATGAGTTGTTGACTGTCCACTCTTATATGAGTTCCTGCCTGTCCACTCTTATATGAGTTCCTCCCTGTCCACTAGTATATGAGTTGCTGCCTGCCACTAGTATATGAGTTCATCCATGTCCACTCTTATATGAGTTGCTGTCTGTCCACTCTTATATGAGTTCCTCCCTGTCCACTCTTATATGAGTTGCTGACTGTCCACTCTTATATGAATTCCTGCCTGTCCACTCTTATGAGTTCCAGCCTGTCCACTCTTATATGAGTTCCTCCCTGTCCACTCTTATATTAGTTCCTCCCTGTCCACTCTTATATTAGTTCCTCCCTGTCCACTCTTATATTAGTTCCTCCCTGTCCACTCTTATATTAGTTCCTCCCTGTCCACTCTTATATTAGTTCCTCCATGTACACTCATATATTAGTTCCTCCATGTACACTCATATATTAGTTCCTCCCTGTCCACTCGTATATGAGTTCCTGCCTGTCCACTCGTATATGAGTTCCAGCCTGTCCACTCGTATATGAGTTCCAGCCTGTCCACTCTTATATGAGTTCCTGCCTGTTCACTCTTATGAGTTCCTCCATGTCCACTCTTA
This sequence comes from Siphonodentalium dalli, assembly GCA_032622095.1. Lineage (NCBI taxonomy): Eukaryota > Metazoa > Mollusca > Scaphopoda > Gadilida > Siphonodentaliidae > Siphonodentalium > Siphonodentalium dalli. The sequence goes on from CP136068.1 coordinate 62,164,069, forward strand.
TGAGTTCCTCCCTGTCCAATCTTATGAGTTCCTCCCTGTCCACTCTTATGAGTTCCTCCCTGTCCACTCTTATATGAATTCCTGCATGTCCACTCTTATATGAGTTCTTCCCTGTCCACTCTTATATGAGTTCCTCCCTGTCAACTCTTATGAGTTCCTCCCTTTACACTGCTATATGAGTTCCTGTCTGTCCACTCTTATATGAGTTCCTGCCTGTCCACTCTTATATGAGTTCCTGCCTGTCCACTCTTATATGGGTTCCTCCCTGTTCACTCTTATATGAGTTCCTCCCTGTCCACTCTTATATGAGTTCCTCCCTGTCCACTCTTATATGAGTTCCTCCCTGTCCACTCTTATATGAGTTCCTCCCTGTCATCTCTTATATGAGTTCCTCCCTGTCCACTCTTATGAGTTCCTCCCTGTCCACTCTAATATGAGTTCCTCCCTGTCCATCTTATATGAGTTCCTCCCTGTCCACTCTAATATGAGTTCCTCCCTGTCCACTCTATTATGAGTTCCTGCATGTCCACTCGCATATGAGTTCCTCCCTGTTCACTCTTATATGAGTTCCTGCCTGTCCACTCTTATATGAGTTCCTCTCTGTCCACTCTTATATGAGTTCCTCCCTGTCCACTCGTATATGAGTTCCTGCGTGTCCACTCTTATATGAGTTCCTGCGTGTCCACTCTTATATGAGTTGCTCCCTGTCCACTCTTTTATGAGTTGCTCCCTGTCCACTCTTTTATGAGTTGCTCCCTGTCCACTCTTATATGAGTTGCTGACTGTCCACTCTTATATGAGTTCCTGCCTGTCCACTCTTATATGAGTTCCTCCCTGTCCACTAGTATATGAGTTGCTGCCTGCCACTAGTATATGAGTTCATCCATGTCCACTCTTATATGAGTTGCTGTCTGTCCACTCTTACATGAGTTCCTCCCTGTCCACTCTTATATGAGTTGCTGCATGTCCATTTTTATATGAATTCATCCTTGTCCACTCTTATATTAGTTCCTCCCTGTCCACTCTTATATGAGTTCCTCACAGTCCACTCTTATATGAGTTCCTCATTGTCCACTCTTATATGAGTCCCTCATTGTCCACTCTTATATGAGTTCCTCCCAGTCCACTCTTATATGAGTTGTTGCCTGTCCACTATTATATGAGTCCCAGCCTGTCCACTCTTATATGAGTTCTTCCCTGTCCACTGTTATATGAGTTCCTCCCTGTCCACTCTTATTTGAGATCCTCCCTGTCCACTCTTATATGAGTTCCAGCCTGTCCACTCTTATATGAGTTCCTCTCTGTCCACTCTTATATGAGTTCCTCCCTGTCCACTCTTATGAGTTCCTCCCTGTCCACTCTAATATGAGTTCCTCCCTGTCCACTCTTATATGAGTTGCTGCATGTCCACTCTTATATGAATTCATACTTGTCCACTCTTATATTAGTTCCTCCCTGTCCACTCTTATATGAGTTCCTCACAGTCCACTCTTATATGAGTTCTTCATTGTCCACTCTTATATGAGTCCCTCATTTTCCACTCTTATATGAGTTCCTCCCAGTCCACTCTTATATGAATTGTTGCCTGTCCACTATTATATGAGTCCCAGCCTGTCCACTCTTATATGAATTCCTGCATGTCCACTCTTATATGAGTTCTTCCCTGTCCACTGTTATATGAGTTCCTCCCTGTCCACTCTTATTTGAGATCCTCCCTGTCCACTTTTATATGAGTTCAAGCTTGTCCACTCTTATATGAGTTCCTCCCTGTCCACTCTTATATGAGTTCCTCCCTGTCCACTCTTATGAGTTCCTCCCTGTCCACTCTAATATGAGTTGCTGAGTGTCCACTCTTATATGAGTTCCTGCCTGTCCACTCTTATATGAGTTCCTCCCTGTCCACTAGTATATGAGTTGCAGCCTGCCACTAGTATATGAGTTCATCCATGTCCACTCTTATATGAGTTGCTGTCTGTCCACTCTTATTTGAGTTCCTCCCTGTCCACTCTTATATGAGTTGCTGACTGTCCACTTTTATATGAATTCCTGCCTGTCCACTCTTAAGAGTTCCAGCCTGTCCACTCTTATATGAGTTCCTCCCTGTCCACTCTTATATTAGTTCCTCCCTGTCCACTCTTATATTAATTCCTCCCTGTCCACTCTTATATTAGTTCCTCCCTGTCCACTCTTATATTAGTTCCTCCCTGTCCACTCTTATATTAGTTCCTCCATGTACACTCATATATTAGTTCCTCCCTGTCCTCTCTTATGAGTTCATCCCTGTCCACTATTATATGAGTTGCTGCCTGTCCACTCGTATATGAGTTCCAGCCTGTCCACTCGTATATGAGTTCCAGCCTGTCCACTCTTATATGAGTTCCTGCCTGTCCACTTTTATGAGTTCCTCCATGTCCACTCTTATGAGTTTCTCCCTGTCCACTCTTATGAGTTCCTCCCTGTCCACTCTTATGAGTTCCTCCCTGTCCACTCTTATATGAATTCCTGCATGTCCACTCTTATATGAGTTCTTCCCTGTCCACTCTTATATGAGTTCCTCCCTGTCAACTCTTATGAGTTCCTCCCTGTAAACTGCTATATGAGTTCCTGCCTGTCCACTCTTATATGAGTTCCTGCCTGTCCACTCTTATATGAGTTCCTGCCTGTCCACTCTTATATGGGATCCTCCCTGTTCACTCTTATATGAGTTCCTCCCTGTCCACTCTTATATGAGTTCCTCCCTGTCCACTCTTATATGAGTTCCTCCCTGTCCACTCTTATATGAGTTCCTCCCTGTCCACTCTTATATGAGTTCCTCCCTGTCCACTATTATGAGTTCCTCCCTGTCCACTCTAATATGAGTTCCTCCCTGTCCATCTTATATGAGTTCCTCCCTGTCCACTCTAATATGAGTTCCTCCCTGTCCACTCTAATATGAGTTCCTGCATGTCCACTCCCATATGAGTTCCTCACTGTTCACTCTTATATGAGTTCCTGCCTGTCCACTCTTATAAGAGTTCCTCTCTGTCCACTCTTATATGAGTTCCTCCCTGTCCACTCTTATATGAGTTCCTCCCTGTCCACTCTTATATGAGTTCCTGCGTGTCCACTCTTAGATGAGTTCCTGCGTGTCCACTCTTATATGAGTTGCTCCCTGTCCACTCGTATATGAGTTGCTCCATGTCCACTCTTTTATGAGTTGCTCACTGTCCACTCTTTTATGAGTTGCTCCCTGTCCACTCTTTTATGAGTTGCTCCCTGTCCACTCTTATATGAGTTGCTGACTGTCCACTCTTATATGAGTTCCTGCCTGTCCACTCTTATATGAGTTCCTCCCTGTCCACTAGTATATGAGTTGCTGCCTGCCACTAGTATATGAGTTCATCCATGTCCACTCTTATATGAGTTGCTGTCTGTCCACTCTTACATGAGTTCCTCCCTGTCCACTCTTATATGAGTTGCTGCATGTCCATTCTTATATGAATTCATCCTTGTCCACTCTTATATTAGTTCCTCCCTGTCCACTCTTATATGAGTTCCTCACAGTCCACTCTTATATGAGTTCCTCATTGTCCACTCTTATATGAGTCCCTCATTGTCCACTCTTATATGAGTTCCTCCCAGTCCACTCTTATATGAGTTGTTGCCTGTCCACTATTATATGAGTCCCAGCCTGTCCACTCTTATATGAGTTCTTCCCTGTCCACTGTTATATGAGTTCCTCCCTGTCCACTCTTATTTGAGATCCTCCCTGTCCACTCTTATATGAGTTCCAGCCTGTCCACTCTTATATGAGTTCCTCTCTGTCCACTCTTATATGAGTTCCTCCCTGTCCACTCTTATGAGTTCCTCCCTGTCCACTCTAATATGAGTTGCTGACTGTCCACTCTTATATGAGTTCCTGCCTGTCCACTCTTATATGAGTTCCTCCCTGTCCACTAGTATATGAGTTGCTGCCTGCCACTAGTATATGAGTTCATCCATGTCCACTCTTATATGAGTTGCTGTCTGTCCACTCTTATATGAGTTCCTCCCTGTCCACTCTTATATGAGTTGCTGACTGTCCACTCTTATATGAATTCCTGCCTGTCCACTCTTATGAGTTCCAGCCTGTCCACTCTTATATGAGTTCCTCCCTGTCCACTCTTATATTAGTTCCTCCCTGTCCACTCTTATATTAGTTCCTCCCTGTCCACTCTTATATTAGTTCCTCCCTGTCCACTCTTATATTAGTTCCTCCCTGTCCACTCTTATATTAGTTCCTCCATGTACACTCATATATTAGTTCCTCCATGTACACTCATATATTAGTTCCTCCCTGTCCACTCGTATATGAGTTCCTGCCTGTCCACTCGTATATGAGTTCCAGCCTGTCCACTCGTATATGAGTTCCAGCCTGTCCACTCTTATATGAGTTCCTGCCTGTTCACTCTTATGAGTTCCTCCATGTCCACTCTTATGAGTTCCTCCCTGTCCAATCTTATGAGTTCCTCCCTGTCCACTCTTATGAGTTCCTCCCTGTCCACTCTTATATGAATTCCTGCATGTCCACTCTTATATGAGTTCTTCCCTGTCCACTCTTATATGAGTTCCTCCCTGTCAACTCTTATGAGTTCCTCCCTTTACACTGCTATATGAGTTCCTGTCTGTCCACTCTTATATGAGTTCCTGCCTGTCCACTCTTATATGAGTTCCTGCCTGTCCACTCTTATATGGGTTCCTCCCTGTTCACTCTTATATGAGTTCCTCCCTGTCCACTCTTATATGAGTTCCTCCCTGTCCACTCTTATATGAGTTCCTCCCTGTCCACTCTTATATGAGTTCCTCCCTGTCAACTCTTATATGAGTTCCTCCCTGTCCACTCTTATGAGTTCCTCCCTGTCCACTCTAATATGAGTTCCTCCCTGTCCATCTTATATGAGTTCCTCCCTGTCCACTCTAATATGAGTTCCTCCCTGTCCACTCTATTATGAGTTCCTGTATGTCCACTCGCATATGAGTTCCTCCCTGTTCACTCTTATATGAGTTCCTGCCTGTCCACTCTTATATGAGTTCCTCTCTGTCCACTCTTATATGAGTTCCTCCCTGTCCACTCGTATATGAGTTCCTGCGTATCCACTCTTATATGAGTTCCTGCGTGTCCACTCTTATATGAGTTGCTCCCTGTCCACTCTTTTATGAGTTGCTCCCTGTCCACTCTTTTATGAGTTGCTCCCTGTCCACTCTTATATGAGTTGCTGACTGTCCACTCTTATATGAGTTCCTGCCTGTCCACTCTTATATGAGTTCCTCCCTGTCCACTAGTATATGAGTTGCTGCCTGCCACTAGTATATGAGTTCATCCATGTCCACTCTTATATGAGTTCCTGCCTGTCCACTCTTATATGAGTTCCTCTCTGTCCACTCTTATATGAGTTCCTCCCTGTCCACTCTTATATGAGTTCCTCCCTGTCCACTCTTATATGAGTTCCTGCGTGTCCACTCTTAGATGAGTTCCTGCGTGTCCACTCTTATATGAGTTGCTCCCTGTCCACTCGTATATGAGTTGCTCCATGTCCACTCTTTTATGAGTTGCTCACTGTCCACTCTTTTATGAGTTGCTCCCTGTCCACTCTTTTATGAGTTGCTCCCTGTCCACTCTTATATGAGTTGCTGACTGTCCACTCTTATATGAGTTCCTGCCTGTCCACTCTTATATGAGTTCCTCCCTGTCCACTAGTATATGAGTTGCTGCCTGCCACTAGTATATGAGTTCATCCATGTCCACTCTTATATGAGTTGCTGTCTGTCCACTCTTACATGAGTTCCTCCCTGTCCACTCTTATATGAGTTGCTGCATGTCCATTCTTATATGAATTCATCCTTGTCCACTCTTATATTAGTTCCTCCCTGTCCACTCTTATATGAGTTCCTCACAGTCCACTCTTATATGAGTTCCTCATTGTCCACTCTTATATGAGTCCCTCATTGTCCACTCTTATATGAGTTCCTCCCAGTCCACTCTTATATGAGTTGTTGCCTGTCCACTATTATATGAGTCCCAGCCTGTCCACTCTTATATGAGTTCTTCCCTGTCCACTGTTATATGAGTTCCTCCCTGTCCACTCTTATTTGAGATCCTCCCTGTCCACTCTTATATGAGTTCCAGCCTGTCCACTCTTATATGAGTTCCTCTCTGTCCACTCTTATATGAGTTCCTCCCTGTCCACTCTTATGAGTTCCTCCCTGTCCACTCTAATATGAGTTGCTGACTGTCCACTCTTATATGAGTTCCTGCCTGTCCACTCTTATATGAGTTCCTCCCTGTCCACTAGTATATGAGTTGCTGCCTGCCACTAGTATATGAGTTCATCCATGTCCACTCTTATATGAGTTGCTGTCTGTCCACTCTTATATGAGTTCCTCCCTGTCCACTCTTATATGAGTTGCTGACTGTCCACTCTTATATGAATTCCTGCCTGTCCACTCTTATGAGTTCCAGCCTGTCCACTCTTATATGAGTTCCTCCCTGTCCACTCTTATATTAGTTCCTCCCTGTCCACTCTTATATTAGTTCCTCCCTGTCCACTCTTATATTAGTTCCTCCCTGTCCACTCTTATATTAGTTCCTCCCTGTCCACTCTTATATTAGTTCCTCCATGTACACTCATATATTAGTTCCTCCATGTACACTCATATATTAGTTCCTCCCTGTCCACTCGTATATGAGTTCCTGCCTGTCCACTCGTATATGAGTTCCAGCCTGTCCACTCGTATATGAGTTCCAGCCTGTCCACTCTTATATGAGTTCCTGCCTGTTCACTCTTATGAGTTCCTCCATGTCCACTCTTATGAGTTCCTCCCTGTCCAATCTTATGAGTTCCTCCCTGTCCACTCTTATGAGTTCCTCCCTGTCCACTCTTATATGAATTCCTGCATGTCCACTCTTATATGAGTTCTTCCCTGTCCACTCTTATATGAGTTCCTCCCTGTCAACTCTTATGAGTTCCTCCCTTTACACTGCTATATGAGTTCCTGTCTGTCCACTCTTATATGAGTTCCTGCCTGTCCACTCTTATATGAGTTCCTGCCTGTCCACTCTTATATGGGTTCCTCCCTGTTCACTCTTATATGAGTTCCTCCCTGTCCACTCTTATATGAGTTCCTCCCTGTCCACTCTTATATGAGTTCCTCCCTGTCCACTCTTATATGAGTTCCTCCCTGTCATCTCTTATATGAGTTCCTCCCTGTCCACTCTTATGAGTTCCTCCCTGTCCACTCTAATATGAGTTCCTCCCTGTCCATCTTATATGAGTTCCTCCCTGTCCACTCTAATATGAGTTCCTCCCTGTCCACTCTATTATGAGTTCCTGCATGTCCACTCGCATATGAGTTCCTCCCTGTTCACTCTTATATGAGTTCCTGCCTGTCCACTCTTATATGAGTTCCTCTCTGTCCACTCTTATATGAGTTCCTCCCTGTCCACTCGTATATGAGTTCCTGCGTGTCCACTCTTATATGAGTTCCTGCGTGTCCACTCTTATATGAGTTGCTCCCTGTCCACTCTTTTATGAGTTGCTCCCTGTCCACTCTTTTATGAGTTGCTCCCTGTCCACTCTTATATGAGTTGCTGACTGTCCACTCTTATATGAGTTCCTGCCTGTCCACTCTTATATGAGTTCCTCCCTGTCCACTAGTATATGAGTTGCTGCCTGCCACTAGTATATGAGTTCATCCATGTCCACTCTTATATGAGTTGCTGTCTGTCCACTCTTACATGAGTTCCTCCCTGTCCACTCTTATATGAGTTGCTGCATGTCCATTTTTATATGAATTCATCCTTGTCCACTCTTATATTAGTTCCTCCCTGTCCACTCTTATATGAGTTCCTCACAGTCCACTCTTATATGAGTTCCTCATTGTCCACTCTTATATGAGTCCCTCATTGTCCACTCTTATATGAGTCCCAGCCTGTCCACTCTTATATGAGTTCTTCCCTGTCCACTGTTATATGAGTTCCTCCCTGTCCACTCTTATTTGAGATCCTCCCTGTCCACTCTTATATGAGTTCCAGCCTGTCCACTCTTATATGAGTTCCTCTCTGTCCACTCTTATATGAGTTCCTCCCTGTCCACTCTTATGAGTTCCTCCCTGTCCACTCTAATATGAGTTGCTGACTGTCCACTCTTATATGAGTTCCTGCCTGTCCACTCTTATATGAGTTCCTCCCTGTCCACTAGTATATGAGTTGCTGCCTGCCACTAGTATATGAGTTCATCCATGTCCACTCTTATATGAGTTGCTGTCTGTCCACTCTTATATGAGTTCCTCCCTGTCCACTCTTATATGAGTTGCTGACTGTCCACTCTTATATGAATTCCTGCCTGTCCACTCTTATGAGTTCCAGCCTGTCCACTCTTATATGAGTTCCTCCCTGTCCACTCTTATATTAGTTCCTCCCTGTCCACTCTTATATTAGTTCCTCCCTGTCCACTCTTATATTAGTTCCTCCCTGTCCACTCTTATATTAGTTCCTCCCTGTCCACTCTTATATTAGTTCCTCCATGTACACTCATATATTAGTTCCTCCATGTACACTCATATATTAGTTCCTCCCTGTCCACTCGTATATGAGTTCCTGCCTGTCCACTCGTATATGAGTTCCAGCCTGTCCACTCGTATATGAGTTCCAGCCTGTCCACTCTTATATGAGTTCCTGCCTGTTCACTCTTATGAGTTCCTCCATGTCCACTCTTATGAGTTCCTCCCTGTCCAATCTTATGAGTTCCTCCCTGTCCACTCTTATGAGTTCCTCCCTGTCCACTCTTATATGAATTCCTGCATGTCCACTCTTATATGAGTTCTTCCCTGTCCACTCTTATATGAGTTCCTCCCTGTCAACTCTTATGAGTTCCTCCCTTTACACTGCTATATGAGTTCCTGTCTGTCCACTCTTATATGAGTTCCTGCCTGTCCACTCTTATATGAGTTCCTGCCTGTCCACTCTTATATGGGTTCCTCCCTGTTCACTCTTATATGAGTTCCTCCCTGTCCACTCTTATATGAGTTCCTCCCTGTCAACTCTTATATGAGTTCCTCCCTGTCCACTCTTATATGAGTTCCTCCCTGTCAACTCTTATATGAGTTCCTCCCTGTCCACTCTTATGAGTTCCTCCCTGTCCACTCTAATATGAGTTCCTCCCTGTCCATCTTATATGAGTTCCTCCCTGTCCACTCTAATATGAGTTCCTCCCTGTCCACTCTATTATGAGTTCCTGCATGTCCACTCGCATATGAGTTCCTCCCTGTTCACTCTTATATGAGTTCCTGCCTGTCCACTCTTATATGAGTTCCTCTCTGTCCACTCTTATATGAGTTCCTCCCTGTCCACTCTTATATGAGTTCCTGCGTGTCCACTCTTATATGAGTTCCTGCGTGTCCACTCTTATATGAGTTGCTCCCTGTCCACTCTTTTATGAGTTGCTCCCTGTCCACTCTTTTATGAGTTGCTCCCTGTCCACTCTTTTATGAGTTGCTACCTGTCCACTCTTATATGAGTTGCTGACTGTCCACTCTTATATGAGTTCCTGCCTGTCCACTCTTATATGAGTTCATCCATGTCCACGAGTATATGAGTTGCTGCCTGCCACTAGTATATGAGTTCATCCATGTCCACTCTTATATGAGTTGCTGTCTGTCCACTCTTATATGAGTTCCTCTCTGTCCACTCTTATATGAGTTCCTCCCTGTCCACTCTTATATGAGTTCCACCCTGTCCACTCTTATATGAGTTCCTGCGTGTCCACTCTTATATGAGTTCCTCCCTGTCCACTCTAATATGAGTTCCTCCCTGTCCATCTTATATGAGTTCCTCCCTGTCCACTCTAATATGAGTTCCTCCCAGTCCACTCTTATATGAGTTGTTGCCTGTCCACTCTTATATGAGTTCCTCCCTGTCCACTCTTATATGAGTTCTTCCCTGTCCACTCTTATGAGTTCCTCCCTGTCCACTCTTATATGAGTTCCTCCCTGTCCACTCTTTTATGAGTTGCTCCCTGTCCACTCTTTTATGAGTTGCTCCCTGTCCACTCTTTTATGAGTTGCTCCCTGTCCACTCTTATATGAGTTGCTGACTGTCCACTCTTATATGAGTTCCTGCCTGTCCACTCCTATATGAGTTCCTCCCTGTCCACTAGTATATGAGTTGCTGCCTGCCACTAGTATATGAGTTCATCCATGTCCACTCTTATATGAGTTGCTGTCCGTCCACTCTTATATGAGTTCCTCCCAGTCCACTCTTATATGAGTTCCTCCCTGTCCACTCTTATATGAGTTCCTCCCTGTCCACTCTTATGAGTTCCTCCCTGTCCACTCTTATATGAGTTCCTCCCTGTCCACTCTTTTATGAGTTGCTCCCTGTCCACTCTTTTATGAGTTGCTCCCTGTCCACTCTTTTATGAGTTGCTCCCTGTCCACTCTTATATGAGTTGCTGACTGTCCACTCTTATATGAGTTCCTGACTGTCCACTCTTATATGAGTTCCTCCCTGTCCACTAGTATATGAGTTGCTGCCTGCCACTAGTATATGAGTTCATCCATGTCCACTCTTATATGAGTGGCTGTCTGTCCACTCTTATATGAGTTCCTCCCTGTCCACTCTTATATGAGTTGCTGCATGTCCACTCTTATATGAATTCATCCTTGTCCACTCTTATATTAGTTCCTCCCTGTCCACTCTTATATGAGTTCCTCACAGTCCACTCTTATATGAGTTCCTCATTGTCCACTCTTATATGAGTCCCTCATTTTCCACTCTTATATGAGTTCCTCCCAGTCCACTCTTATATGAGTTCCTGCCTGTCCACTCTTATATGAGTTCCTGCCTGTCCACTCTTATATGGGTTCCTTCCTGTTCACTCTTATATGAGTTCCTCCCTGTCCACTCTTATATGAGTTCCTCCCTGTCCACTCTTATATGAGTTCCTCCCTGTCCACTCTTATATGAGTTCCTCCCTGTCCACTCTTATATGAGTTCCTCCCTGTCCACTCTTATGAGTTCCTCCCTGTCCACTCTAATATGAGTTCCTCCCTGTCCATCTTATATGAGTTCCTCCCTGTCCACTCTAATATGAGTTCCTCCCTGTCCACTCTAATATGAGTTCCTGCATGTCCTCTCGCGTATGAGTTCCTCCCTGTTCACTCTTATATGAGTTCCTGCCTGTCCACTCTTATATGAGTTCCTCTCTGTCCACTCTTATATGAGTTCCTCCCTGTCCACTCTTATATGAGTTCCTCCCTGTCCACTCTTATATGAGTTCCTGCGTGTCCACTCTTATATGAGTTCCTGCGTGTCCACTCTTATATGAGTTGCTCCCTGTCCACTCGTCTATGAGTTGCTCCCTGTCCACTCTTTTATGAGTTGCTCCCTGTCCACTATTTTATGAGTTGCTCCCTGTCCACTCTTTTATGAGTTGCTCCCTGTCCACTCTTATATGAGTTGCTGACTGTCCACTCTTATATGAGTTCCTGCCTGTCCACTCTTATATGAGTTCCTCCCTGTCCACTAGTATATGAGTTGCTGCCTGCCACTAGTATATGAGTTCATCCATGTCCACTCTTATTTGAGTTGCTGTCTGTCCACTCTTATATGAGTTCCTCCCTGTCCACTCTTATATGAGTTGCTGCATGTCCACTCTTATATGAATTCATCCTTGTCCACTCTTAAATTAGATCCTCCCTGTCCACTCTTATATGAGTTCCTCACAGTCCACTCTTATATGAGTTCCTCATTGTCCACTCTTATATGAGTCCGTCATTGTCCACTCTTATATGAGTTCCTCCCAGTCCACTCTTATATGAGTTGTTGCCTGTCCACTATTATATGAGTCCCAGCCTGTCCACTCTTATATGAATTCCTGCATGTCCACTCTTATATGAGTTCTTCCCTGTCCACTGTTATATGAGTTCCTCCCTGTCCACTCTTATATGAGTTGCTGACTGTCCACTCTTATATGAGTTCCTGCCTGTCCACTCTTATATGAGTTCCTGCCTGTCCACTAGTATATGAGTTGCTGCCTGTCACTAGTATATGAGTTCATCCATGTCCACTCTTATATGAGTTGCTGTCTGTCCACTCTTATATGAGTTCCTCCCAGTCCACTCTTATATGAGTTCCTCCCTGTCCACTCTTATATGAGTTCCTCCCTGTCCACTCTTATGAGTTCCTCCCTGTCCACTCTTATATGAGTTCCTCCCTGTCTACTCTTTTATGAGTTGCTCCCTGTCCACTCTTTTATGAGTTGCTCCCTGTCCACTCTTTTATGAGTTGCTCCCTGTCCACTCTTATATGAGTTGCTGACTGTCCACTCTTATATGAGTTCCTTCCTGTCCACTCTTATATGAGTTCCTCCCTGTCCACCAGTATATGAGTTGCTGCCTGCCACTAGTATATGAGTTCATCCATGTCCACTCTTATATGAGTTGCTGTCTGTCCACTCTTATATGAGTTCCTCCCTGTCCACTCTTATATGAGTTGCTGCATGTCCACTCTTATATGAATTCATCCTTGTCCACTCTTATATTAGTTCCTCCCTGTCCACTCTTATATGAGTTCCTCACAGTCCACTCTTATATGAGTTCCTCATTGTCCACTCTTATATGAGTCCCTCATTTCCCACTCTTATATGAGTTCCTCCCAGTCCACTCTTATATGAGTTCCTGCCTGTCCACTCTTATATGAGTTCCTGCCTGTCCACTCTTATATGGGTTCCTCCCTGTTCACTCTTATATGAGTTCCTCCCTGTCCACTCTTATATGAGTTCCTCCCTGTCCACTCTTATATGAGTTCCTCCCTATCCACTCTTATATGAGTTCCTCCCTGTCCACTCTTATGTGAGTTCCTCCCTGTCCACTCTTATGAGTTCCTCCCTGTCCACTCTAATATGAGTTCCTCCCTGTCCATCTTATATGAGATCCTCCCGGTCCACTCTAATATGAGTTCCTCCCTGTCCACTCTAATATGAGTTCCTCCCGGTTCACTCGCATATGAGTTCCTCCCGGTTCACTCTTATATGAGTTCCTGCCTGTCCACTCTTATATGAGTTCCTCTCTGTCCACTCTTATATGAGTTCCTCCCTGTCCACTCTTATATGAGTTCCTCCCTGTCCACTATTATATGAGTTCCTCCCTGTCCACTCTTATATGAGTTCCTGCGTGTCCACTCTTATATGAGTTGCTCCCTGTCCACTCGTATATGAGTTGCTCCCTGTCCACTCTTTTATGAGTTGCTCCCTGTCCACTATTTTATGAGTTGCTCCCTGTCCACTCTTATATGAGTTGCTGACTGTCCACTCTTATATGAGTTCCTGCCTGTCCACTCTTATATGAGTTCCTCCCTGTCCACTAGTATATGAGTTGCTGCCTGCCACTAGTATATGAGTTCATCCATGTCCACTCTTATATGAGTTGCTGTCTGTCCACTCTTATATGAGTTCCTCCCTGTCCACTCTTATATGAGTTGCTGCATGTCCACTCTTATATGAATTCATCCTTGTCCACTCTTATATTAGTTCCTCCCTGTCCACTCTTATATGAGTTCCTCACAGTCCACTCTTATATGAGTTCCTCATTGTCCACTCTTATATGAGTCCCTCATTGTCCACTCTTATATGAGTTCCTCCCAGTCCACTCTTATATGAGTTGTTGCCTGTCCACTATTATATGAGTCCCAGCCTGTCCACTCTTATATGAATTCCTGCATGTCCACTCTTATATGAGTTCTTCCCTGTCCACTGTTATATGAGTTCCTCCCTGTCCACTCTTATTTGAGATCCTCCCTGTCCACTTTTATATGAGTTCCAGCTTGTCCACTCTTATATGAGTTCCTCCCTGTCCACTCTTATATGAGTTCCTCCCTGTCCACTCTTATTAGTTCCTCCCTGTCCACTCTAATATGAGTTGCTGACTGTCCACTCTTATATGAGTTCCTGCCTGTCCACTCTTATATGAGTTCCTCCCTGTCCATCTTATATGAGTTCCTCCCTGTCCACTCTAATATTAGTTCCTCCCTGTCCACTCTAATATGAGTTCCTGCATGTCCACTCGCATATGAGTTCCTCCCAGTCCACTCTTATATGAGTTCCTGCCTGTCCACTCTTATATGAGTTCCTGCCTGTCCACTCTAATATGGGTTCCTCCCTGTTCACTCTTATATGAGTTCCTCCCTGTCCACTCTTATATGAGTTCCTGCGTGTCCACTCTTATATGAGTTCCTGCGTGTCCACTCGTTTATGAGTTGCTCCCTGTCCACTCGTATATGAGTTGCTCCCTGTCCACTCTTTTATGAGTTGCTCCCTGTCCACTCTTTTATGAGTTGCTCCCTGTCCACTCTTTTATCAGTTGCTCCCTGTCCACTCTTATATGAGTTCCTGCCTGTCCACTCTTATATGAGTTCCTCCCTGTCCACTCTTATGAGTTCCTCCCTGTCCACTCTAATATGAGTTGCTGACTGTCCACTCTTATATGAGTTCCTGCCTGTCCACTCTTATATGAGTTCCTCCCTGTCCACTAGTATATGAGTTGCTGCCTGCCAATAGTATATGAGTTCATCCATGTCCACTCTTATATGAGTTGCTGTCTGTCCACTCTTATATGAGTTCCTCCCTGTCCACTCTTATATGAGTTGCTGACTGTCCACTCTTATATTAGTTCCTCCCTGTCCACTCTTATATTAGTTCCTCCCTGTCCACTCTTATATTAGTTCCTCCCTGTCCACTCTTATATTAGTTCCTCCCTGTCCACTCATATATTAGTTCCTCCCTGTCCTCTCTTATGAGTTCCTCCCTGTCCACTATTATATGAGTTGCTGCCTGTCCACTCGTATATGAGTTCCAGCCTGTCCACTCGTATATGAGTTCCAGCCTGTCCACTCTTATATGAGTTCCTGCCTGTCCACTCTTATGAGTTCCTCCATGTCCACTCTTATGAGTTCCTCCCTGTCCACTCTTATGAGTTCCTCCCTGTCCACTCTTATGAGTTCCTCCCTGTCCACTCTTATATGAATTCCTGCATGTCCACTCTTATAAGAGTTCTTCCCTGTCCACTCTTATATGAGTTCCTCCCTGTCAACTCTTATGAGTTCCTCCCTGTACACTGCTATATGAGTTCCTCCCTGTCAACTCTTATGAGTTCCTCCCTGTACACTCTTATATGAGTTCCTGCCTGTCCACTCTTATATGGGTTCCTCCCTGTTCACTCTTATATGAGTTCCTCCCTGTCCACTCTTATATGAGTTCCTCCCTGTCCACTCTTATATGAGTTCCTCCCTGTCCACTCTTATATGAGTTCATCGCTGTCCACTCTTATATGAGTTCCTCCCTGTCCACTCTTATGAGTTCCTCCCTGTCCACTCTAATATGAGTTCCTCCCTGTCCATCTTATATGAGTTCCTCCCTGTCCACTCTAATATGAGTTCCTCCCTGTCCACTCTAATATGAGTTCCTGCATGTCCACTCGCATATGAGTTCGTCCCTGTTCACTCTTATATGAGTACCTGCCTGCCCACTCTTATATGAGTTCCTCTCTGTCCACTCTTATATGAGTTCCTCCCTGTCCACTCTTATATGAGTTCCTCCCTGTCCACTCTTATATGAGTTCCTGCGTGTCCACTCTTATATGAGTTCCTGCGTGTCCACTCTTATATGAGTTGCTCCCTGTCCACTAGTATATGAGTTGCTCCCTGTCCACTCTTTTATGAGTTGCTCCCTGTCCACTCTTTTATGAGTTGCTCCCTGTCCACTCTTTTATGAGTTGCTCCCTGTCCACTCTTATATGAGTTGCTGACTGTCCACTCTTATATTAGTTCCTCCCTGTCCACTCTTATATTAGTTCCTCCCTGTCCACTCTTATATTAGTTCCTCCCTGTCCACTCTTATATTAGTTCCTCCCTGTCCACTCTTATATTAGTTCCTCCATGTACACTCATATATTAGTTCCTCCCTGTCCTCTCTTATGAGTTCCTCCCTGTCCACTATTATATGAGTTGCTGCCTGTCCACTCGTATATGAGTTCCAGCCTGTCCACTCGTATATGAGTTCCAGCCTGTCCACTCTTATATGAGTTCCTGCCTGTCCACTCTTATGAGTTCATCCATGTCCACTCTTATGAGTTCCTGCCTGTCCACTCTTATGAGTTCCTCCCTGTCCACTCTTATGAGTTCCTCCCTGTCCACTCTTATATGAATTCCTGCATGTCCACTCTTATGAGTTCTTCCCTGTCCACTCTTATATGAGTTCCTCCCTGTCAACTCTTATGAGTTCCTCCCTGTACACTGCTATATGAGTTCCTGCCTGTCCACTGTTATATGAGTTCCTGCCTGTCCACTCTTATATGAGTTCCTGCCTGTCCACTCTTATATGGGTTCCTCCCTGTCCACTCTTATATGAGTTCCTCCCTGTCCACTCTTATATGAGTTCCTCCCTGTCCACTCTTATATGAGTTCCTCCCTGTCCACTCTTATATGAGTTCCTCCCAGTCCACTCTTATATGAGTTCCTGCCTGTCCACTCTTATATGAGTTCCTGCCTGTCCACTCTAATATGGGTTCCTCCCTGTTCACTCTTATATGAGTTCCTCCCTGTCCACTCTAATATGGGTTCCTCCCTGTTCACTCTTATATGAGTTCCTGCGTGTCCACTCGTTTATGAGTTGCTCCCTGTCCACTCGTATATGAGTTGCTCCCTGTCCACTCTTTTATGAGTTGCTCCCTGTCCACTCTTTTATGAGTTGCTCCCTGTCCACTCTTTTATCAGTTGCTCCCTGTCCACTCTTATATGAGTTCCTGCCTGTCCACTCTTATATGAGTTCCTCCCTGTCCACTCTTATGAGTTCCTCCCTGTCCACTCTAATATGAGTTGCTGACTGTCCACTCTTATATGAGTTCCTGCCTGTCCACTCTTATATGAGTTCCTCCCTGTCCACTAGTATATGAGTTGCTGCCTGCCACTAGTATATGAGTTCATCCATGTCCACTCTTATATGAGTTGCTGTCTGTCCACTCTTATATGAGTTCCTCCCTGTCCGCTCTTATATGAGTTGCTGACTGTCCACTCTTATATTAGTTCCTCCCTGTCCACTCTTATATTAGTTCCTCCCTGTCCACTCTTATATTAGTTCCTCCCTGTCCACTCTTATATTAGTTCCTCCCTGTCCACTCATATATTAGTTCCTCCCTGTCCTCTCTTATGAGTTCCTCCCTGTCCACTATTATATGAGTTGCTGCCTGTCCACTCGTATATGAGTTCCAGCCTGTCCACTCGTATATGAGTTCCAGCCTGTCCACTCTTATATGAGTTCCTGCCTGTCCACTCTTATGAGTTCCTCCATGTCCACTCTTATGAGTTCCTCCCTGTCCACTCTTATGAGTTCCTCCCTGTCCACTCTTATGAGTTCCTCCCTGTCCACTCTTATATGAATTCCTGCATGTCCACTCTTATAAGAGTTCTTCCCTGTCCACTCTTATATGAGTTCCTCCCTGTCAACTCTTATGAGTTCCTCCCTGTACACTGCTATATGAGTTCCTCCCTGTCAACTCTTATGAGTTCCTCCCTGTACACTCTTATATGAGTTCCTGCCTGTCCACTCTTATATGGGTTCCTCCCTGTTCACTCTTATATGAGTTCCTCCCTGTCCACTCTTATATGAGTTCCTCCCTGTCCACTCTTATATGAGTTCCTCCCTGTCCACTCTTATATGAGTTCCTCGCTGTCCACTCTTATATGAGTTCCTCCCTGTCCACTCTTATGAGTTCCTCCCTGTCCACTCTAATATGAGTTCCTCCCTGTCCATCTTATATGAGTTCCTCCCTGTCCACTCTAATATGAGTTCCTCCCTGTCCACTCTAATATGAGTTCCTGCATGTCCACTCGCATATGAGTTCGTCCCTGTTCACTCTTATATGAGTTCCTGCCTGTCCACTCTTATATGAGTTCCTCTCTGTCCACTCTTATATGAGTTCCTCCCTGTCCACTCTTATATGAGTTCCTCCCTGTCCACTCTTATATGAGTTCCTGCGTGTCCACTCTTATATGAGTTCCTGCGTGTCCACTCTTATATGAGTTGCTCCCTGTCCACTAGTATATGAGTTGCTCCCTGTCCACTCTTTTATGAGTTGCTCCCTGTCCACTCTTTTATGAGTTGCTCCCTGTCCACTCTTTTATGAGTTGCTCCCTGTCCACTCTTATATGAGTTGCTGACTGTCCACTCTTATATTAGTTCCTCCCTGTCCACTCTTATATTAGTTCCTCCCTGTCCACTCTTATATTAGTTCCTCCCTGTCCACTCTTATATTAGTTCCTCCCTGTCCACTCTTATATTAGTTCCTCCATGTACACTCATATATTAGTTCCTCCCTGTCCTCTCTTATGAGTTCCTCCCTGTCCACTATTATATGAGTTGCTGCCTGTCCACTCGTATATGAGTTCCAGCCTGTCCACTCGTATATGAGTTCCAGCCTGTCCACTCTTATATGAGTTCCTGCCTGTCCACTCTTATGAGTTCATCCATGTCCACTCTTATGAGTTCCTCCCTGTCCACTCTTATGAGTTCCTCCATATCCACTCTTATGAGTTCCTCCCTGTCCACTCTTATATGAATTCCTGCATGTCCACTCTTATATGAGTTCTTCCCTGTCCACTCTTATATGAGTTCCTCCCTGTCAACTCTTATGAGTTCCTCCCTGTACACTGCTATATGAGTTCCTGCCTGTCCACTCTTATATGAGTTCCTGCCTGTCCACTCTTATATGAGTTCCTGCCTGTCCACTCTTATATGGGTTCCTCCCTGTTCACTCTTATATGAGTTCCTCCCTGTCCACTCTTATATGAGTTCCTCCCTGTCCACTCTTATATGAGTTCCTCCCTGTCCACTCTTATATGAGTTCCTCGCTGTCCACTCTTATATGAGTTCCTCCCTGTCCACTCTTATGAGTTCCTCCCTGTCCACTCTAATATGAGTTCCTCCCTGTCCATCTTATATGAGTTCCTCCCTGTCCACTCTAATATGAGTTCCTCCCTGTCCACTCTAATATGAGTTCCTGCATGTCCACTCGCATATGAGTTCCTCCCTGTTCACTCTTATATGAGTTCCTGCCTGTCCACTCTTATATGAGTTCCTCTCTGTCCACTCTTATATGAGTTCCTCCCTGTCCACTCTTATATGAGTTCCTCCCTGTCCACTCTTATATGAGTTCCTGCGTGTCCACTCTTATATGAGTTCCTGCGTGTCCACTCTTATATGAGTTGCTCCCTGTCCACTCGTATATGAGTTGCTCCCTGTCCACTCTTTTATGAATTGCTCCCTGTCCACTCTTTTATGAGTTGCTCCCTGTCCACTCTTTTATGAGTTGCTCCCTGTCCACTCTTATATGAGTTGCTGACTGTCCACTCTTATATGAGTTCCTGCCTGTCCACTCTTATATGAGTTCCTCCCTGTCCACTAGTATATGAGTTGCTGCCTGCCACTAGTATATGAGTTCATCCATGTCCACTCTTATATGAGTTGCTGTCTGTCCACTCTTATATGAGTTCCTCACAGTCCACTCTTATATGAGTTCCTCATTGTCCACTCTTATATGAGTCCCTCATTTTCCACTCTTATATGAGTTCCTCCCAGTCCACTCTTATATGAATTGTTGCCTGTCCACTATTATATGAGTCCCAGCCTGTCCACTCTTATATGAATTCCTGCATGTCCACTCTTATATGAGTTCTTCCCTGTCCACTGTTATATGAGTTCCTCCCTGTCCACTCTTATTTGAGATCCTCCCTGTCCACTTTTATATGAGTTCAAGCTTGTCCACTCTTATATGAGTTCCTCCCTGTCCACTCTTATATGAGTTCCTCCCTGTCCACTCTTATGAGTTCCTCCCTGTCCACTCTAATATGAGTTGCTGAGTGTCCACTCTTATATGAGTTCCTGCCTGTCCACTCTTATATGAGTTCCTCCCTGTCCACTAGTATATGAGTTGCAGCCTGCCACTAGTATATGAGTTCATCCATGTCCACTCTTATATGAGTTGATGTCTGTCCACTCTTATTTGAGTTCCTCCCTGTCCACTCTTATATGAGTTGCTGACTGTCCACTTTTATATGAATTCCTGCCTGTCCACTCTTAAGAGTTCCAGCCTGTCCACTCTTATATGAGTTCCTCCCTGTCCACTCTTATATTAGTTCCTCCCTGTCCACTCTTATATTAATTCCTCCCTGTCCACTCTTATATTAGTTCCTCCCTGTCCACTCTTATATTAGTTCCTCCCTGTCCACTCTTATATTAGTTCCTCCATGTACACTCATATATTAGTTCCTCCCTGTCCTCTTTTATGAGTTCATCCCTGTCCACTATTATATGAGTTGCTGCCTGTCCACTCGTATATGAGTTCCAGCCTGTCCACTCGTATATGAGTTCCAGCCTGTCCACTCTTATATGAGTTCCTGCCTGTCCACTCTTATGAGTTCCTCCATGTCCACTCTTATGAGTTTCTCCCTGTCCACTCTTATGAGTTCCTCCCTGTCCACTCTTATGAGTTCCTCCCTGTCCACTCTTATATGAATTCCTGCATGTCCACTCTTATATGAGTTCTTCCCTGTCCACTCTTATATGAGTTCCTCCCTGTCAACGCTTATGAGTTCCTCCCTGTAAACTGCTATATGAGTTCCTGCCTGTCCACTCTTATATGAGTTCCTGCCTGTCCACTCTTATATGAGTTCCTGCCTGTCCACTCTTATATGGGTTCCTCCCTGTTCACTCTTATATGAGTTCCTCCCTGTCCACTCTTATATGAGTTCCTCCCTGTCCACTCTTATATGAGTTCCTCCCTGTCCACTCTTATATGAGTTCCTCCCTGTCCACTCTTATATGAGTTCCTCCCTGTCCACTATTATGAGTTCCTCCCTGTCCACTCTAATATGAGTTCCTCCCTGTCCATCTTATATGAGTTCCTCCCTGTCCACTCTAATATGAGTTCCTCCCTGTCCACTCTAATATGAGTTCCTGCATGTCCACTCCCATATGAGTTCCTCACTGTTCACTCTTATATGAGTTCCTGCCTGTCCACTCTTATATGAGTTCCTCTCTGTCCACTCTTATATGAGTTCCTCCCTGTCCACTCTTATATGAGTTCCTCCCTGTCCACTCTTATATGAGTTCCTGCGTGTCCACTCTTAGATGAGTTCCTGCGTGTCCACTCTTATATGAGTTGCTCCCTGTCCACTCGTATATGAGTTGCTCCATGTCCACTCTTTTATGAGTTGCTCACTGTCCACTCTTTTATGAGTTGCTCCCTGTCCACTCTTTTATGAGTTGCTCCCTGTCCACTCTTATATGAGTTGCTGACTGTCCACTCTTATATGAGTTCCTGCCTGTCCACTCTTATATGAGTTCCTCCATGTCCACTAGTATATGAGTTGCTGCCTGCCACTAGTATATGAGTTCATCCATGTCCACTCTTATATGAGTTGCTGTCTGTCCACTCTTACATGAGTTCCTCCCTGTCCACTCTTATATGAGTTGCTGCATGTCCATTCTTATATGAATTCATCCTTGTCCACTCTTATATTAGTTCCTCCCTGTCCACTCTTATATGAGTTCCTCACAGTCCACTCTTATATGAGTTCCTCATTGTCCACTCTTATATGAGTCCCTCATTGTCCACTCTTATATGAGTTCCTCCCAGTCCACTCTTATATGAGTTGTTGCCTGTCCACTATTATATGAGTCCCAGCCTGTCCACTCTTATATGAGTTCTTCCCTGTCCACTGTTATATGAGTTCCTCCCTGTCCACTCTTATTTGAGATCCTCCCTGTCCACTCTTATATGAGTTCCAGCCTGTCCACTCTTATATGAGTTCCTCTCTGTCCACTCTTATATGAGTTCCTCCCTGTCCACTCTTATGAGTTCCTCCCTGTCCACTCTAATATGAGTTGCTGACTGTCCACTCTTATATGAGTTCCTGCCTGTCCACTCTTATATGAGTTCCTCCCTGTCCACTAGTATATGAGTTGCTGCCTGCCACTAGTATATGAGTTCATCCATGTCCACTCTTATATGAGTTGCTGTCTGTCCACTCTTATATGAGTTCCTCCCTGTCCACTCTTATATGAGTTGCTGACTGTCCACTCTTATATGAATTCCTGCCTGTCCACTCTTATGAGTTCCAGCCTGTCCACTCTTATATGAGTTCCTCCCTGTCCACTCTTATATTAGTTCCTCCCTGTCCACTCTTATATTAGTTCCTCCCTGTCCACTCTTATATTAGTTCCTCCCTGTCCACTCTTATATTAGTTCCTCCCTGTCCACTCTTATATTAGTTCCTCCATGTACACTCATATATTAGTTCCTCCATGTACACTCATATATTAGTTCCTCCCTGTCCACTCGTATATGAGTTCCTGCCTGTCCACTCGTATATGAGTTCCAGCCTGTCCACTCTTATATGAGTTCCTGCCTGTTCACTCTTATGAGTTCTTCCATGTCCACTCTTATGAGTTCCTCCCTGTCCAATCTTATGAGTTCCTCCCTGTCCACTCTTATGAGTTCCTCCCTGTCCACTATTATATGAATTCCTGCATGTCCACTCTTATATGAGTTCTTCCCTGTCCACTCTTATATGAGTTCCTCCCTGTCAACTCTTATGAGTTCCTCCCTTTACACTGCTATATGAGTTCCTGTCCACTCTTATATGAGTTCCTCCCTGTCCACTCTTATATGAGTTCCTCCCTGTCAACTCTTATATGAGTTCCTCCCTGTCCACTCTTATGAGTTCCTCCCTGTCCACTCTAATATGAGTTCCTCCCTGTCCATCTTATATGAGTTCCTCCCTGTCCACTCTAATATGAGTTCCTCCCTGTCCATCTTATATGAGTTCCTCCCTGTCCACTCTAATATGAGTTCCTCCCTGTCCACTCTATTATGAGTTCCTGCATGTCCACTCGCATATGAGTTCCTCCCTGTTCACTCTTATATGAGTTCCTGCCTGTCCAATCTTATATGAGTTCCTCTCTGTCCACTCTTATATGAGTTCCTCCCTGTCCACTCTTATATGAGTTCCCGCGTGTCCACTCTTATATGAGTTCCTGCGTGTCCACTCTTATATGAGTTGCTCCCTGTCCACTCTTTTATGAGTTGCTCCCTGTCCACTCTTTTATGAGTTGCTCCCTGTCCACTCTTTTATGAGTTGCTACCTGTCCACTCTTATATGAGTTGCTGACTGTCCACTCTTATATGAGTTCCTGCCTGTCCACTCTTATATGAGTTCCTCCCTGTCCACGAGTATATGAGTTGCTGCCTGCCACTAGTATATGAGTTCATCCATGTCCACTCTTATATGAGTTGCTGTCTGTCCACTCTTATATGAGTTCCTCTCTGTCCACTCTTATATGAGTTCCTCCCTGTCCACTCTTATATGAGTTCCTCCCTGTCCACTCTTATATGAGTTCCTGCGTGTCCACTCTTATATGAGTTCCTCCCTGTCCACTCTAATATGAGTTCCTCCCTGTCCATCTTATATGAGTTCCTCCCTGTCCACTCTAATATGAGTTCCTCCCAGTCCACTCTTATATGAGTTGTTGCCTGTCCACTCTTATATGAGTTCCTCCCTGTCCACTCTTATATGAGTTCTTCCCTGTCCACTCTTATAAGTTCCTCCCTGTCCACTCTTATATGAGTTCCTCCCTATCCACTCTTTTATGAGTTGCTCCCTGTCCACTCTTTTATGAGTTGCTCCCTGTCCACTCTTTTATGAGTTGCTCCCTGTCCACTCTTATATGAGTTGCTGACTGTCCACTCTTATATGAGTTCCTGCCTGTCCACTCCTATATGAGTTCCTCCCTGTCCACTAGTATATGAGTTGCTGCCTGCCACTAGTATATGAGTTCATCCATGTCCACTCTTATATGAGTTGCTGTCTGTCCACTCTTATATGAGTTCCTCCCAGTCCACTCTTATATGAGTTCCTCCCTGTCCACTCTTATATGAGTTCCTCCCTGTCCACTCTTATGAGTTCCTCCCTGTCCACTCTTATATGAGTTCCTCCCTGTCCATTCTTTTATGAGTTGCTCCCTGTCCACTCTTTTATGAGTTGCTCCCTGTCCACTCTTTTATGAGTTGCTCCCTGTCCACTCTTATATGAGTTGCTGACTGTCCACTCTTATATGAGTTCCTGACTGTCCACTCTTATATGAGTTCCTCCCTGTCCACTAGTATATGAGTTGCTGCCTGCCACTAGTATATGAGTTCATCCATGTCCACTCTTATATGAGTGGCTGTCTGTCCACTCTTATATGAGTTCCTCCCTGTCCACTCTTATATGAGTTGCTGCATGTCCACTCTTATATGAATTCATCCTTGTCCACTCTTATATTAGTTCCTCCCTGTCCACTCTTATATGAGTTCCTCACAGTCCACTCTTATATGAGTTCCTCATTGTCCACTCTTATATGAGTCCCTCATTTTCCACTCTTATATGAGTTCCTCCCAGTCCACTCTTATATGAGTTCCTGCCTGTCCACTCTTATATGAGTTCCTGCCTGTCCACTCTTATATGGGTTCCTCCCTGTTCACTCTTATATGGGTTCCTCCCTGTCCACTCTTATATGAGTTCCTCCCTGTCCACTCTTATATGAGTTCCTCCCTGTCCACTCTTATATGAGTTCCTCTCTGTCCACTCTTATATGAGTTCCTCCCTGTCCACTCTTATGAGTTCCTCCCTGTCCACTCTAATATGAGTTCCTCCCTGTCCATCTTATATGAGTTCCTCCCTGTCCACTCTAATATGAGTTCCTCCCTGTCCACTCTAATATGAGTTCCTGCATGTCCTCTCGCGTATGAGTTCCTCCCTGTTCACTCTTATATGAGTTCCTGCCTGTCCACTCTTATATGAGTTCCTCTCTGTCCACTCTTATATGAGTTCCTCCCTGTCCACTCTTATATGAGTTCCTCCCTGTCCACTCTTATATGAGTTCCTGCGTGTCCACTCTTATATGAGTTCCTGCGTGTCCACTCTTATATGAGTTGCTCCCTGTCCACTCGTATATGAGTTGCTCCCTGTCCACTCTTTTATGAGTTGCTCCCTGTCCACTATTTTATGAGTTGCTCCCTGTCCACTCTTTTATGAGTTGCTCCCTGTCCACTCTTATATGAGTTGCTGACTGTCCACTCTTATATGAGTTCCTGCCTGTCCACTCTTATATGAGTTCCTCCCTGTCCACTAGTATATGAGTTGCTGCCTGCCACTAGTATATGAGTTCATCCATGTCCACTCTTATTTGAGTTGCTGTCTGTCCACTCTTATATGAGTTCCTCCCTGTCCACTCTTATATGAGTTGCTGCATGTCCACTCTTATATGAATTCATCCTTGTCCACTCTTAAATTAGATCCTCCCTGTCCACTCTTATATGAGTTCCTCACAGTCCACTCTTATATGAGTTCCTCATTGTCCACTCTTATATGAGTCCGTCATTGTCCACTCTTATATGAGTTCCTCCCAGTCCACTCTTATATGAGTTGTTGCCTGTCCACTATTATATGAGTCCCAGCCTGTCCACTCTTATATGAATTCCTGCATGTCCACTCTTATATGAGTTCTTCCCTGTCCACTGTTATATGAGTTCCTCCCTGTCCACTCTTATATGAGTTGCTGACTGTCCACTCTTATATGAGTTCCTGCCTGTCCACTCTTATATGAGTTCCTGCCTGTCCACTAGTATATGAGTTGCTGCCTGCCACTAGTATATGAGTTCATCCATGTCCACTCTTATATGAGTTGCTGTCTGTCCACTCTTATATGAGTTCCTCCCAGTCCACTCTTATATGAGTTCCTCCCTGTCCACTCTTATATGAGTTCCTCCCTGTCCACTCTTATGAGTTCCTCCCTGTCCACTCTTATATGAGTTCCTCCCTGTCTACTCTTTTATGAGTTGCTCCCTGTCCACTCTTTTATGAGTTGCTCCCTGTCCACTCTTTTATGAGTTGCTCCCTGTCCACTCTTATATGAGTTGCTGACTGTCCACTCTTATATGAGTTCCTTCCTGTCCACTCTTATATGAGTTCCTCCCTGTCCACCAGTATATGAGTTGCTGCCTGCCACTAGTATATGAGTTCATCCATGTCCACTCTTATATGAGTTGCTGTCTGTCCACTCTTATATGAGTTCCTCCCTGTCCACTCTTATATGAGTTGCTGCATGTCCACTCTTATATGAATTCATCCTTGTCCACTCTTATATTAGTTCCTCCCTGTCCACTCTTATATGAGTTCCTCACAGTCCACTCTTATATGAGTTCCTCATTGTCCACTCTTATATGAGTCCCTCATTTCCCACTCTTATATGAGTTCCTCCCAGTCCACTCTTATATGAGTTCCTGCCTGTCCACTCTTATATGAGTTCCTGCCTGTCCACTCTTATATGGGTTCCTCCCTGTTCACTCTTATATGAGTTCCTCCCTGTCCACTCTTATATGAGTTCCTCCCTGTCCACTCTTATATGAGTTCCTCCCTATCCACTCTTATATGAGTTCCTCCCTGTCCACTCTTATGTGAGTTCCTCCCTGTCCACTCTTATGAGTTCCTCCCTGTCCACTCTAATATGAGTTCCTCCCTGTCCATCTTATATGAGATCCTCCCGGTCCACTCTAATATGAGTTCCTCCCTGTCCACTCTAATATGAGTTCCTCCCGGTTCACTCGCATATGAGTTCCTCCCGGTTCACTCTTATATGAGTTCCTGCCTGTCCACTCTTATATGAGTTCCTCTCTGTCCACTCTTATATGAGTTCCTCCCTGTCCACTCTTATATGAGTTCCTCCCTGTCCACTATTATATGAGTTCCTGCGTGTCCACTCTTATATGAGTTCCTGCGTGTCCACTCTTATATGAGTTGCTCCCTGTCCACTCGTATATGAGTTGCTCCCTGTCCACTCTTTTATGAGTTGCTCCCTGTCCACTATTTTATGAGTTGCTCCCTGTCCACTCTTATATGAGTTGCTGACTGTCCACTCTTATATGAGTTCCTGCCTGTCCACTCTTATATGAGTTCCTCCCTGTCCACTAGTATATGAGTTGCTGCCTGCCACTAGTATATGAGTTCATCCATGTCCACTCTTATATGAGTTGCTGTCTGTCCACTCTTATATGAGTTCCTCCCTGTCCACTCTTATATGAGTTGCTGCATGTCCACTCTTATATGAATTCATCCTTGTCCACTCTTATATTAGTTCCTCCCTGTCCACTCTTATATGAGTTCCTCACAGTCCACTCTTATATGAGTTCCTCATTGTCCACTCTTATATGAGTCCCTCATTGTCCACTCTTATATGAGTTCCTCACAGTCCACTCTTATATGAGTTCCTCATTGTCCACTCTTATATGAGTCCCTCATTGTCCACTCTTATATGAGTTCCTCCCAGTCCACTCTTATATGAGTTGTTGCCTGTCCACTATTATATGAGTCCCAGCCTGTCCACTCTTATATGAATTCCTGCATGTCCACTCTTATATGAGTTCTTCCCTGTCCACTGTTATATGAGTTCCTCCCTGTCCACTCTTATTTGAGATCCTCCCTGTCCACTTTTATATGAGTTCCAGCTTGTCCACTCTTATATGAGTTCCTCCCTGTCCACTCTTATATGAGTTCCTCCCTGTCCACTCTTATGAGTTCCTCCCTGTCCACTCTAATATGAGTTGCTGACTGTCCACTCTTATATGAGTTCCTGCCTGTCCACTCTTATATGAGTTCCTCCCTGTCCATCTTATATGAGTTCCTCCCTGTCCACTCTAATATTAGTTCCTCCCTGTCCACTCTAATATGAGTTCCTGCATGTCCACTCGCATATGAGTTCCTCCCAGTCCACTCTTATATGAGTTCCTGCCTGTCCACTCTTATATGAGTTCCTGCCTGTCCACTCTAATATGGGTTCCTCCCTGTTCACTCTTATATGAGTTCCTCCCTGTCCACTCTTATATGAGTTCCTGCGTGTCCACTCTTATATGAGTTCCTGCGTGTCCACTCGTTTATGAGTTGCTCCCTGTCCACTCGTATATGAGTTGCTCCCTGTCCACTCTTTTATGAGTTGCTCCCTGTCCACTCTTTTATGAGTTGCTCCCTGTCCACTCTTTTATCAGTTGCTCCCTGTCCACTCTTATATGAGTTGCTGACTGTCCAATCTTATATGAGTTCCTGCCTGTCCACTCTTATATGAGTTCCTCCCTGTCCACTAGTATATGAGTTGCTGCCTGCCACTAGAATATGAGTTCATCCATGTCCACTCTTATATGAGTTGCTGTCTGTCCACTCATATATGAGTTCCTCCCTGTCCACTCTTATATGAGTTGCTGCATGTCCACTCTTATATGAATTCATCCTTGTCCACTCTTATATTAGTTCCTCCCTGTCCACTCTTATATGAGTTACTCACAGTCCACTCTTATATGAGTTCCTCATTGTCCACTCTTATATGAGTCCCTCATTTTCCACTCTTATATGAGTTCCTCCCAGTCCCCTCTTATATGAGTTGTTGCCTGTCCACTATTATATGAGTCCCAGCCTGTCCACTCTTATATGAATTCCTGCATGTCCACTCTTATATGAGTTCTTCCCTGTCCACTGTTATATGAGTTCCTCCCTGTCCACTCTTATTTGAGATCCTCCCTGTCCACTTTTATATGAGTTCCAGCTTGTCCACTCTTATATGAGTTCCTCCCTGTCCACTCTTATATGAGTTCCTCCCTGTCCACTCTTATGAGTTCCTCCCTGTCCACTCTAATATGAGTTGCTGACTGTCCACTCTTATATGAGTTCCTGCCTGTCCACTCTTATATGAGTTCCTCCCTGTCCACTAGTATATGAGTTGCTGCCTGCCACTAGTATATGAGTTCATCCATGTCCACTCTTATATGAGTTGCTGTCTGTCCACTCTTATATGAGTTCCTCCCTGTCCACTCTTATATGAGTTGCTGACTGTCCACTCTTATATGAATTCCTGCCTGTCCACTCTTATAAGTTCCAGCCTATCCACTCTTATATTATTTCCTCCCTGTCCACTCTTATATTAGTTCCTCCCTGTCCACTCTTATATTAGTTCCTCCCTGTCCACTCTTATATTAGTTCCTCCCTGTCCACTCTTATATTAGTTCCTCCCTGTCCACTCTTATATGAATTCCTGCATGTCCACTCTTATATGAGTTCTTCCCTGTCCACTCTTATGAGTTCCTCCCTGTCCACTCTTATGAGTTCCTCCTTGTCCACTCTTATGAGTTCCTCCCTGTCCACTCTTATATGAATTCCTGCATGTCCACTCTTATATGAGTTCTTCCCTGTCCACTCTTATATGAGTTCCTCCCTGTCAACTCTTATGAGTTCCTCCCTGTACACTGCTATATGAGTTCCTGCCTGTCCACTCTTATATGAGTTCCTGCCTGTCCACTCTTATATGAGTTCCTGCCTGTCCACTCTTATATGGGTTCCTCCCTGTCCACTCTTATATGAGTTCCTCCCTGTCAACTCTTATATGAGTTCCTCCCTGTCCACTCTTATGAGTTCCTCCCTGTCCACTCTAATATGAGTTCCTCCCTGTCCATCTTATATGAGTTCCTCCCTGTCCACTCTAATATTAGTTCCTCCCTGTCCACTCTAATATGAGTTCCTGCATGTCCACTCGCATATCAGTTCCTCCCAGTCCACTCTTATATGAGTTCCTGCCTGTCCACTCTTATATGAGTTCCTGCCTGTCCACTCTAATATGGGTTCCTCCCTGTTCACTCTTATATGAGTTCCTCCCTGTCCACTCTTATATGAGTTCCTCCCTGTCCACTCTTATATGAGTTCCTCCCTGTCCACTCTTATGAGTTCCTACCTGTCCACTCTAATATGAGTTCCTCCCTGTCCATCTTATATGAGTTCCTCCCTGTCCACTCTAATATGAGTTCCTCCCTGTCCACTCTAATATGAGTTCCTGCATGTCCACTCGCATATGAGTTCCTCCCTGTTCACTCTTATATGAGTTCCTGCCTGTCCACTCTTATATGAGTTCCTCTCAGTCCACTCTGATATGAGTTCCTCCCTGTTCACTCTTATATGAGTTCCTCCCTGTCCACTCTTATATGAGTTCCTGCGTGTCCACTCTTATATGAGTTCCTGCGTGTCCACTCGTTTATGAGTTGCTCCCTGTCCACTCGTATATGAGTTGCTCCCTGTCCACTCTTTTATGAGTTGCTCCCTGTCCACTCTTTTATGAGTTGCTCCCTGTCCACTCTTTTATCAGTTGCTCCCTATCCACTCTTATATGAGTTGCTGACTGTCCAATCTTATATGAGTTCCTGCCTGTCCACTCTTATATGAGTTCCTCCCTGTCCACTAGTATATGAGTTGCTGCCTGCCACTAGAATATGAGTTCATCCATGTCCACTCTTATATGAGTTGCTGTCTGTCCACTCATATATGAGTTCCTCCCTGTCCACTCTTATATGAGTTGCTGCATGTCCACTCTTATATGAATTCATCCTTGTCCACTCTTATATTAGTTCCTCCCTGTCCACTCTTATATGAGTTACTCACAGTCCACTCTTATATGAGTTTCTCATTGTCCACTCTTATATGAGTCCCTCATTTTCCACTCTTATATGAGTTCCTCCCAGTCCCCTCTTATATGAGTTGTTGCCTGTCCACTATTATATGAGTCCCAGCCTGTCCACTCTTATATGAATTCCTGCATGTCCACTCTTATATGAGTTCTTCCCTGTCCACTGTTATATGAGTTCCTCCCTGTCCACTCTTATTTGAGATCCTCCCTGTCCACTTTTATATGAGTTCCAGCTTGTCCACTCTTATATGAGTTCCTCCCTATCCACTCTTATATGAGTTCCTCCCTGTCCACTCTTATGAGTTCCTCCCTGTCCACTCTAATATGAGTTGCTGACTGTCCACTCTTATATGAGTTCCTGCCTGTCCACTCTTATATGAGTTCCTCCCTGTCCACTAGTATATGAGTTGCTGCCTGCCACTAGTATATGAGTTCATCCATGTCCACTCTTATATGAGTTGCTGTCTGTCCACTCTTATATGAGTTCCTCCCTGTCCACTCTTATATGAGTTGCTGACTGTCCACTCTTATATGAATTCCTGCCTGTCCACTCTTATGAGTTCCAGCCTGTCCACTCTTATATTAGTTCCTCCCTGTCCACTCTTATATTAGTTCCTCCCTGTCCACTCTTATATTAGTTCCTCCCTGTCCACTCTTATATTAGTTCCTCCCTGTCCACTCTTATATTAGTTCCTCCATGTACACTCATATATTAGTTCCTACATGTACACTCATATATTAGTTCCTCCCTGTCCTCTCTTATGAGTTCATCCCTGTCCACTATTATATGAGTTGCTGCCTGTCCACTCGTATATGAGTTCCAGCCTGTCCACTCGTATATGAGTTCCAGCCTGTCCACTCTTATATGAGTTCCTGCCTGTCCACTCTTATGAGTTCCTCCATGTCCACTCTTATATGAGTTCCTCCCTGTCCACTCTTATGAGTTCCTCCCTGTCCACTCTAATATGAGTTCCTCCCTGTCCATCTTATATGAGTTCCTCCCTGTCGACTCTAATATTAGTTCCTCCCTGTCCACTCTAATATGAGTTCCTGCATGTCCACTCGCATATGAGTTCCTCCCTGTTCACTCTTATATTAGTTCCTCCCTGTCCACTCTTATATTAGTTCCTCCATGTACACTCATATATTAGTTCCTCCCTGTCCTCTCTTATGAGTTCATCCCTGTCCACTATTATATGAGTTGCTGCCTGTCCACTCGTATATGAGTTCCAGCCTGTCCACTCCTATATAAATTCCAGCCTGTCCACTCTTATATGAGTTCCTGCCTGTCCACTCTTATGAGTTCCTCCATGTCCACTCTTATATGAGTTCCTCCCTGTCAACTCTTATATGAGTTCCTCCCTGTCCACTCTTATGAGTTCCTCCCTGTCCACTCTAATATGAGTTCCTCCCTGTCCATCTTATATGAGTTCCTCCCTGTCCACTCTAATATTAGTTCCTCCCTGTCCACTCGTATATGAGTTCCTCCCTGTCCACTCTTATGAGTTCCTCCCTGTCCACTCTAATATTAGTTCCAGCCTGTCCACTCTTATATGAGTTCCTGCCTGTCCACTCTTATGAGTTCCTCCCTGTCCACTCTTATATGAGTTCCTGCCTGTCAACTCTTATATGAGTTCCTCCCTGTCCACTCGTATATGAGTTCCAGCATGTCCACTCGTATATGAGTTCCAGCCTGTCCACTCTTATATGAGTTCCTGCCTGACCACTCTTATATGAGTTCCTCCCTGTCCACTCTTATGAGTTCCTCCCTATCCACTCTTATATGAGTTCCTCCCTGTCCACTCTTTTATGAGTTGCTCCCTGTCCACTCTTTTATGAGTTGCTCCCTGTCCACTCTTATGAGTTCCTCCCTGTCCACTCTTATGAGTTCCTCCCTGTCCACTCTTATGAGTTCCTCCCTGTCCACTCTTATATGAATTCCTGCATGTCCACTCTTATATGAGTTCTTCCCTGTCCTCTCTTATGAGTTCCTCCCTGTCCACTCTTATGAGTTCCTCCTTTTCCACTCTTATGAGTTCCTCCCTGTCCACTCTTATATGAATTCCTGCATGTCCACTCTTATATGAGTTCTTCCCTGTCCACTCTTATATGAGTTCCTCCCTGTCAACTCTTATGAGTTCCTCCCTGTACACTGCTATATGAGTTCCTGCCTGTCCACTCTTATATGAGTTCCTGCCTGTCCACTCTTATATGAGTTCCTGCCGGTCCACTCTTATATGGGTTCCTCCCTGTTCACTCTTATATGAGTTCCTCCCTGTCCATCTTATATGAGTTCCTCCCTGTCCACTCTAATATTAGTTCCTCCCTGTCCACTCTAATATGAGTTCCTGCATGTCCACTTGCATATGAGTTCCTCCCAGTCCACTCTTATATGAGTTCCTGCCTGTCCACTCTTATATGAGTTCCTGCCTGTCCACTCTTATATGGGTTCCTCCCTGTTCACTCTTATATGAGTTCCTCCCTGTCCACTCTTATATGAGTTCCTCCCTGTCCACTCTTATATGAGTTCCTCTCTGTCCACTTTTATGCGTTCCTCCCTGTCCACTCTAATATGAGTTCCTCCCTATCCATCTTATATGAGTTCCTCCCTGTCCACTCTAATATGAGTTCCTCCCTGTCCACTCTAATATGAGTTCCTGCATGTCCACTCGCATATGAGTTCCTCCCTGTTCACTCTTATATGAGTTCCTGCCTGTCCACTCTTATATGAGTTCCTCTCTGTCCACTCTTATATGAGTTCCTCCCTGTCCACTCTTATATGAGTTCCTCCCTGTCCACTCTTATATGAGTTCCTGCGTGTCCACTCTTATATGAGTTCCTGCGTGTCCACTCGTATATGAGTTGCTCCCTGTCCACTCGTATATGAGTTGCTCCCTGTCCACTCTTTTACGAGTTGCTCCCTGTCCACTCTTTTATGAGTTGCTCCCTGTCCACTGTTTTATGAGTTGCTCCCTGTCCATTCTTATATGAGTTGCTGACTGTCCAATCGTATATGAGTTCCTGCCTGTCCACTCTTATATGAGTTCCTCCCTGTCCACTAGTATATGAGTTGCTGCCTGCCACTAGTATATGAGTTCATCCATGTCCACTCTTATATGAGTTGCTGTCTGTCCACTCTTATATGAGTTCCTCCCTGTCCACTCTTATATGAGTTGCTGCATGTCCACTCTTATATGAATTCATCCTTGTCCACTCTTATATTAGTTCCTCCCTGTCCACTCTTATATGAGTTACTCACAGTCCACTCTTATATGAGTTCCTCATTGTCCACTCTTATATGAGTCCCTCATTTTCCACTCTTATATGAGTTCCTCCCAGTCCACTCTTATATGAGTTGTTGACTGTCCACTATTATATGAGTCCCAGCCTGTCCACTCTTATATGAATTCCTGCATGTCCACTCTTATATGAGTTCTTCCCTGTCCACTGTTATATGAGTTCCTCCCTGTCCACTCTTATTTGAGATCCTCCCTGTCCACTTTTATATGAGTTCCAGCTTGTCCACTCTTATATGAGTTCCCCCCTGTCCACTCTTATATGAGTTCCTCCCTGTCCACTATTATGAGTTCCTCCCTGTCCACTCTAATATGAGTTGCTGACTGTCCACTCTTATATGAGTTCCTGCCTGTCCACTCTTTTATGAGTTCCTCCCTGTCCACTAGTATATGAGTTGCTGCCTGCCACTAGTATATGAGTTCATCCATGTCCACTCTTATATGAGTTGCTGTCTGTCCACTCTTAAATGAGTTCCTCCCTGTCCACTCTTATATGAGTTGCTGACTGTCCACTCTTATATGAATTCCTGCCTGTCCACTCTTATGAGTTCCAGCCTGTCCACTCTTATATTAGTTCCTCCCTGTCCACTCTTATATTAGTTCCTCCCTGTCCACTCTTATATTAGTT
The DNA here is from genome assembly GCA_032622095.1 of Siphonodentalium dalli. Taxonomy (NCBI): domain Eukaryota; kingdom Metazoa; phylum Mollusca; class Scaphopoda; order Gadilida; family Siphonodentaliidae; genus Siphonodentalium; species Siphonodentalium dalli. The sequence continues at coordinate 62,198,595 of CP136068.1, forward strand.
CCTCCCTGTCCACTCTTATATTAGTTCCTCCCTGTCCACTCTTATATTAGTTCCTCCATGTACACTCATATATTAGTTCCTCCATGTACACTCATATATTAGTTCCTCCCTGTCCTCTCTTATGAGTTCATCCCTGTCCACTATTATATGAGTTGCTGCCTGTCCACTCGTATATGAGTTCCAGCCTGTCCACTCGTATATGAGTTCCAGCCTGTCCACTCTTATATGAGTTCCTGCCTGTCCACTCTTATGAGTTCCTCCATGTCCACTCTTATATGAGTTCCTCCCTGTCCACTCTTATGAGTTCCTCCCTGTCCACTCTAATATGAGTTCCTCCCTGTCCATCTTATATGAGTTCCTCCCTGTCCACTCTAATATTAGTTCCTCCCTGTCCACTCTAATATGAGTTCCTGCATGTCCACTCGCATATGAGTTCCTCCCTGTTCACTCTTATATTAGTTCCTCCCTGTCCACTCTTATATTAGTTCCTCCCTGTCCACTCTTATATTAGTTCCTCCATGTACACTCATAGTTTTATAGAGCCCATATACAAAATGAGCAGGTGATGCCACAGTGTCCTGGGCCCACAAACAAGGTACCCCGCCTTGCTCACCGGAAGCTTATATTATGCTAATGATGAACAGACAGTCTGCCGTAGGAGCAGTTTTAGCCAGTCAAAAATAAAATTAGTGTAAATAAAATTGTAGAGAATCCTGAATATCATGAATAGATTACATGATGGTATACACTTACAAAGCCCAAAATTTACAACTATAAATTCAACAACAGTCGTAGTCAGGTTATATTGTTTACATAAACATCGGAGGTGCCCTTGTTGTTAGCGGGAGTTATCGGAATCCACCGAGATCGCATCGGGCGCATACATTCCTATATATTACATATTTCCGCGTTATCATATGCGTATTTTACATATTAAATATAGTATACACAAATTATGGCATCCAGGTGAGACATAAAAATCTCTCGCGGAAAACAGACGCAAACAGGCGGACGGGCGGACTGACTAAACGGCAGACATTGAATGTCGGCCACAAAACGTTATCCTACATTATATATTAAATATATGTATTAGCGTCTTTTATGCGTGCAATGAGTTGGACTGTTGGAGTCCGCAATATTTATAACAATTAACGCTATTTAATTATATGCATATATGTGCGTGTTTACCTGCTTGTATTTTTGATGCCTGAAGTTCCCGTCTTTGTAAAACAAGTGCGTTTATCATGTACGCATATACAAACCATAACCATTCATACTTGGGTATGAATGTTTCACTCCATATACTCATTAAAAGATATCAACATAGACAATTAATTATCGAATAATCCACACACTATCGTGGAAGGTTATTTCGTTTCATTGACCAAGGGAGGTCCTGTTGTTTGATTACCTATAATTCCCGTATAAAAATAAATAACTCATAGATGAACCACTCTTTATATATAATGCAGTATAGCTTAACAGTCTGGGAAACAAAGCTGATACATGTAGTAAGCATTTTTACAAGATAAGACAACATGCGTTATCATATATGTGTATTTTCCATATTAAATATCGGTATACACATACTAATGACATCCAGGTGAGACATACAAATCTATCGCGGAAAACAGACACAAACGGACGGACGGGCGGACTGACTAAATGGCAGACATTGAACGTCGGCCACAAAACGTTATCCTACATTGTATTAAATATATATTAGCGTATTATATGCGTGCATGGAGTTGGACTGTTGGAGTCCGCAATATTTAAAACAAATAAAGCTATTTAAATTATATGCATACGTGCGTGTTTACTTGTTTGCATATTTTGGGGCCTGGAGTTCCCGACTTTGTAAAATAAGTGCGTTTAACATGTACGCATATGCAAACCATAATCATTCATACTTGGGTATGAATGTTTTCACTTCATATACTTATTAAAAGATACCAACACTGAATATTTTCAATTATCGAATTATCCACACATTATCGTGGATGGTTATTTCGTTTCCTTGACCAAGGAAGGTCCCGTTGTCTGATTACCGCGGTACCCATAAATCCCGTATAAAATAAATCATAGATAAACCACTCTTTATGTAATGCATTAGCTTTGGCTATACATGTAGTAAGTATCTATATATCACACGACAACTAGTCTTATTTTATATTTGTCATGATATATAGGGCTGTTGTCAGTAAGTAATTAAATTACAAACCTATACATATGATATGGTAAACGCTCTTTATATATAGAGTATATAAAAGTTATGTATATAGGGTACATCGGCTGGGATTGTGTTCAAAGTTCCCATGCATACAATTTGTTATCGTGATAGCAGACAAAAACGTGGGCCATCCCACATACAGGTATACAATCAACCATCCATGAGTTAAATGGTTTGTTGGTTAACGGGCCCTGTTTCTAAAGTGGTGTTGACATGTGGAGCTATGCAAACATGTCATATTTACTGTATTTGAGTGTTTATTTTTTGAGTGTTTATTTTTTGACTTATCGTACTAGCTTGATAACACAGAAGGAATCAATTGTTTGGAAAATGTTTACTAAGTCCGTTCCGAAATCAAATTTTTGTACCGAAAGTTGGTCCTATAAAAAAATGTTTGGCCACAGCAGCTCATCAGGTACACCTCTGGTCTATAACAGATATAAAGCAATCTGTTATTTCATATATGGTTTCGGGAGTTAAGTGCACATTTGTAAACTGCCGCAAGGCATACTGCTCTGGATACCATTAGTGATGTTACACTACCGGAATCCAAGACAGGGGTGCCTCTACTGTGGAACCGGGATACGAGCATCCCTCTGCTCATATGTTTATGGGTATCACAAAACTCATATATTAGTTCCTCCCTGTCCTCTCTTATGAGTTCATCCCTGTCCACTATTATATGAGTTGCTGCCTGTCCACTCGTATATGAGTTCCAGCCTGTCCACTCCTATATGAGTTCCAGCCTGTCCACTCTTATATGAGTTCCTGCCTGTCCACTCTTATGGGTTCCTCCATGTCCACTCTTATATGAGTTCCTCCCTGTCAACTCTTATATGAGTTCCTCCCTGTCCACTCTTATGAGTTCCTCCCTGTCCACTCTAATATGAGTTCCTCCCTGTCCATCTTGTATGAGTTCCTCCCTGTCCACTCTAATATTAGTTCCTCCCTGTCCACTCGTATATTAGTTCCTCCCTGTCCACTCTTATGAGTTCCTCCCTGTCCACTCTAATATTAGTTCCAGCCTGTCCACTCTTATATGAGTTCCTGCCTGTCCACTCTTATGAGTTCCTCCCTGTCCACTCTTATATGAGTTCCTCCCTGTCAACTCTTATATGAGTTCCTCCCTGTCCACTCTTATGAGTTCCTCCCTGTCCACTCTAATATGAGTTCCTCCCTGTCCATCTTATATGAGTTCCTCCCTGTCCACTCTAATATTAGTTCCTCCCTGTCCACTCTAATATGAGTTCCTGCATGTCCACTCGCATATGAGTTCCTCTCTGTCCACTCTTATATGAGTTCCTGCCTGTCCACTCTTATATGAGTTCCTCTCTGTCCACTCTTATATGAGTTCCTCCCTGTCCACTCTTATACGAGTTCCTCCCTGTCCACTCTTATATGAGTTCCTCCGTGTCCACTCTTATATGAGTTCCTGCGTGTCCACTGTTATATGAGTTGCTCCCTGTCCACTCTTATATGAGTTGCTCCCTGTCCACTCTTTTATGAGTTGCTCCCTGTCCACTCTTTTATGAGTTGCTCCCTGTCCACTCTTTTATGAGTTGCTCCCTGTCCACTCTTATATGAGTTGCTGACTGTCCACTCTTATATGAGTTCCTGCCTGTCCACTCTTATATGAGTTCCTGCGTGTCCACTCTTATATGAGTTCCTGCGTGTCCACTCTTATATGAGTTGCTCCCTGTCCACTCTTATATGAGTTGCTCCCTGTCCACTCTTTTATGAGTTGCTCCCTGTCCACTCTTTTATGAGTTGCTCCCTGTCCACTCTTTTATGAGTTGCTCCCTGTCCACTCTTATATGAGTTCCTGCCTGTCCACTCTTATATGAGTTCCTCCCTGTCCACGAGTATATGAGTTGCTGCCTGCCACTAGTATATGAGTTCATCCATGTCCACTCTTATATGAGTTGCTGTCTGTCCACTCTTATATGAGTTCCTCCCTGTCCACTCTTATATGAGTTGCTGCATGTCCACTCTTATATGAATTCATCCTTGTCCACTCTTATATTAGTTCCTCCCTGTCCACTCTTATATGAGTTCCTCACAGTCCACTCTTATATGAGTTCCTCATTGTCGACTCTTATATGAGTCCCTCATTGTCCACTCTTATATGAGTTCCTCCCAGTCCACTCTTATATGAGTTGTTGCCTGTCCACTCTTATATGAGTTCCTCCCTGTCCACTCTTATATGAGTTTCTCCCTGTACACTCTTATGAGTTTCTCCCTGTCCACTCTTATATGAGTTCCTCCCTGTCCACTCTTATATGAGTTCCTCCCTGTCCACTCTTATGAGTTCCTCCCTGTCCACTCTTATATTAGTTCCTCCCTGTCCACTCTTATATGAGTTCCTCACAGTCCACTCTTATATGAGTTCCTCATTGTCCACTCTTATATGAGTCCCTCATTTTCCACTCTTATATGAGTTCCTCACAGTCCACTCTTATATGAGTTCCTGCCTGTCCACTCTTATATGAGTTCCTGCCTGTCCACTCTTATATGGGTTCCTCCCTGTTCACTATTATATGAGTTCCTCCCTGTCAACTCTTATATGAGTTCCTCCCTGTCCACTCTTATGAGTTCCTCCCTGTCCACTCTAATATGAGTTCCTCCCTGTCCATCTTATATGAGTTCCTCCCCGTCCACTCTAATATTAGTTCCTCCCTGTCCACTCTAATATGAGTTCCTGCATGTCCACTCGCATATGAGTTCCTCCCTGTTCACTCTTATATGAGTTCCTGCCTGTCCACTCTTATATGAGTTCCTCTCTGTCCACTCTTATATGAGTTCCTCCCTGTCCACTCTTATATGAGTTCCTCCCTGTCCACTCTGATATGAGTTCCTGCGTGTCCACTCTTATATGAGTTCCTGCGTGTCCACTCTTATATGAGTTGCTCCCTGTCCACTCTTATATGAGTTGCTCCCTGTCCACTCTTTTATGAGTTGCTCCCTGTCCACTCTTTTATGAGTTGCTCCCTGTCCACTCTTTTATGAGTTGCTCCCTGTCCACTCTTATATGAGTTCCTGCCTGTCCACTCTTATATGAGTTCCTCCCTGTCCACGAGTATATGAGTTGCTGCCTGCCACTAGTATATGAGTTCATCCATGTCCACTCTTATATGAGTTGCTGCCTGTCCACTCTTATATGAGTTCCTCCCTGTCCACTCTTATATGAGTTGCTGCATGTCCACTCTTATATGAATTCATCCTTGTCCACTCTTATATTAGTTCCTCCCTGTCCACTCTTATATGAGTTCCTCACAGTCCACTCTTATATGAGTTCCTCATTGTCCACTCTTATATGAGTCCCTCATTGTCCACTCTTATATGAGTTCCTCCCAGTCCACTCTTATATGAGTTGTTGCCTGTCCACTCTTATATGAGTTCCTCCCTGTCCACTCTTATATGAGTTCCTCCCTGTCCACTCTTATGAGTTCCTCCCTGTCCACTCTTATATGAGTTCCTTCCTGTCCACTCTTTTATGAGTTGCTCCCTGTCCACTCTTTTATGAGTTGCTCCCTGTCCACTCTTTTATGAGTTGCTCCCTGTCCACTCGTATATGAGTTGCTGACTGTCCACTCTTATATGAGTTCCTGCCTGTCCACTCTTATATGAGTGCCTCCCTGTCCACTAGTATATGAGTTGCTGCCTGCCACTAGTATATGAGTTCATCCATGTCCACTCTTATATGAGTTGCTGTCTGTCCACTCTTATATGAGTTCCTCCCAGTCCACTCTTATATGAGTTCCTCCCTGTCCACTCTTTTATGAGTTGCTCCCTGTCCACTCTTTTATGAGTTGCTCCCTGTCCACTCTTTTATGAGTTGCTCCCTGTCCACTCTTATATGAGTTGCTGACTGTCCACTCTTATATGAGTTCCTTCCTGTCCACTCTTACATGAGTTCCTCCCTGTCCACTAGTATATGAGTTGCTGCCTGCCACTAGTATATGAGTTCATCCATGTCCACTCTTATATGAGTTGCTGTCTGTCCACTCTTATATGAGTTCCTCCCTGTCCACTCTTATATGAGTTGCTGCATGTCCACTCTTATATGAATTCATCCTTGTCCACTCTTATATTAGTTCCTCCCTGTCCACTCTTATATGAGTTCCTCACAGTCCACTCTTATATGAGTTCATCATTGTCCACTCTTATATGAGTCCCTCATTTTCCACTCTTATATGAGTTCCTCCCAGTCCACTCTTATATGAGTTCCTGCCTGTCCACTCTTATATGAGTTCCTGCCTGTCCACTCTTATATGGGTTCCTCCCTGTTCACTCTTATATGAGTTCTTCCCTGTCCACTCTTATATGAGTTCCTCCCTGTCCACTCTTATATGAGTTCCTCCCTGTCCACTCTTATATGAGTTCCTCCCTGTCCACTCTTATATGAGTTCCTCCCTGTCCACTCTTATGAGTTCCTCCCTGTCCACTCTAATATGAGTTCCTCCCTGTCCATCTTATATGAGTTCCTCCCTGTCCACTCTAATATGAGTTCCTCCCTGTCCACTCTAATATGAGTTCCTGCATGTCCACTCGCATATGAGTTCCTCCCTGTTCACTCTTATATGAGTTCCTGCCTGTCCACTCTTATATGAGTTCCTCTCTGTCCACTCTTATATGAGTTCCTCCCTGTCCACTCTAATATGAGTTCCTCCCTGTCCACTCTTATATGAGTTCCTGCGTGTCCACTCTTATATGAGTTCCTGCGTGTCCACTCTTATGTGAGTTGCTCCCTGTCCACTCGTATATGAGTTGCTCCCTGTCCACTCTTTTATGAGTTGCTCCCTGTCCACTATTTTATGAGTTGCTCCCTGTCCACTCTTTTATGAGTTACTCCCTGTCCACTCTTATATGAGTTGCTGACTGTCCACTCTTATATGAGTTCCTGCCTGTCTACTCTTATATGAGTTCCTCCCTGTCCACTAGTATATGAGTTGCTGCCTGCCACTAGTATATGAGTTCATCCATGTCCACTCTTATATGAGTTGCTGTCTGTCCACTCTTATATGAGTTCCTCCCTGTCCACTCTTATATGAGTTGCTGCATGTCCACTCTTATATGAATTCATCCTTGTCCACTCTTATATTAGTTCCTCCCTGTCCACTCTTATATGAGTTCCTCACAGTCCACTCTTATATGAGTTCCTCATTATCCACTCTTATATGAGTCCCTCATTGTCCACTCTTATATGAGTTCCTCCCAGTCAACTCTTATATGAGTTGTTGCCTGTCCACTATTATATGAGTCCCAGCCTGTCCACTCTTATATGAATTCCTGCATGTCCACTCTTATATGAGTTCTTCCCTGTCCACTGTTATATGAGTTACACCCTGTCCACTCTTATTTGAGATCCTCCCTGTCCACTCTTATATGAGTTCCAGCCTGTCCACTCTTATATGAGTTCCTCCCTGTCCACTCTTATATGAGTTCCTCCCTGTCCACTCTTATGAGTTCCTCCCTGTCCACTCTAATATGAGTTGCTGATTGTCCACTCTTATACGAGTTCCTGCCTGTCCACTCTTATATGAGTTCCTCCCTGTCCACTAGTATATGAGTTGCTGCCTGCCACTAGTATATGAGTTCATCCATGTCCACTCTTATATGAGTTGCTGTCTGTCCACTCTTATATGAGTTCCTCCCTGTCCACTCTTATATGAGTTGCTGACTGTCCACTCTTATATGAATTCCTGCCTGTCCACTCTTATGAGTTCCAGCCTGTCCACTCTTATATGAGTTCCTCCCTGTCCACTCTTATATTAGTTCCTCCCTGTCCACTCTTATATTTGTTCCTCCCTGTCCACTCTTATATTAGTTCCTCCCTGTCCACTCTTATATTAGTTCCTCCCTGTCCACTCTTATATTAGTTCCTCCATGTACACTCATATATTAGTTCAGCCCTGTCCTCTCTTATGAGTTCCTCCCTGTCCACTATTATATGAGTTGCTGCCTGTCCACTCGTATATGAGTTCCAGCCTGTCCACTCGTATGTGAGATCCAGCCTGTCCACTCTTATATGAGTTCCTGCCTGTCCACTCTTATGAGTTCCTCCATGTCCACTCTTAGGAGTTCCTCCCTGTCCACTCTTATGAGTTCCTCCCTGTCCATTCTTATGAGTTCCTCCCTGTCCACTCTTATATGAATTCCTGCATGTCCACTCTTATATGAGTTCTTCCCTGTCCACTCTTATATGAGTTCCTCCCTGTCAACTCTTATGAGTTCCTCCCTGTACACTGCTATATGAGTTCCTGCCTGTCCACTCTTATATGAGTTCCTGCCTGTCCACTCTTATATGAGTTCCTGCCTGTCCACTCTTATATGGGTTCCTCCCTGTTCACTCTTATATGAGTTCCTCCATGTCCACTCTTATATGAGTTCCTCCCTGTCCACTCTTATATGAGTTCCTCCCTGTCCACTCTTATATGAGTTCCTCCCTGTCCACTCTTATATGAGTTCCTCCCTGTCCACTCTTATGAGTTCCTCCCTGTCCACTCTAATATGAGTTCCTCCCTGTCCATCCTATATGAGTTCCTCCCTGTCCACTCTAATATGAGTTCCTCCCTGTCCACTCTAATATGAGTTCCTGCATGTCCACTCGCATATGAGTTCCTCCCTGTTCACTCTTATATGAGTTCCTGCCTATCCACTCTTATATGAGTTCCTCTCTGTCCACTCTTATATGAGTTCCTCCCTGTCCACTCTTATATGAGTTCCTCCCAGTCCACTCTTATATGAGTTCCTGCGTGTCCACTCTTATATGAGTTCCTGCGTGTCCACTCTTATATGAGTTGCTCCCTGTCCACTCGTATATGAGTTGCTCCCTGTCCACTCTTTTATGAGTTGCTCCCTGTCCACTATTTTATGAGTTGCTCCCTGTCCACTCTTTTATGAGTTGCTCCCTGTCCACTCTTATATGAGTTGCTGACTGTCCACTCTTATATGAGTTCCTGCCTGTCCACTCTTATATGAGTTCCTCCCTGTCCACTAGTATATGAGTTGCTGCCTGCCACTAGTATATGAGTTCATCCATGTCCACTCTTATATGAGTTGCTGTCTGTCCACTCTTATATGAGTTCCTCCCTGTCCACTCTTATATGAGTTGCTGCATGTCCACTCTTATATGAATTCATCCTTGTCCACTCTTATATTAGTTCCTCCCTGTCCACTCTTATATGAGTTCCTCACAGTCCACTCTTATATGAGTTCCTCATTGTCCACTCTTATATGAGTCCCTCATTGTCCACTCTTATATGAGTTCCTCCCAGTCCACTCTTACATGAGTTGTTGCCTGTCCACTATTATATGAGTCCCAGCCTGTCCACTCTTATATGAATTCCTGCATGTCCACTCTTATATGAGTTCTTCCCTGTCCACTGTTATATGAGTTCCTCCCTGTCCACTCTTATTTTAGATCCTCCCTGTCCACTCTTATATGAGTTCCAGCCTGTCCACTCTTATATGAGTTCCCCCCTGTCCACTCTTATATGAGTTCCTCCCTGTCCACTCTTATGAGTTCCTCCCTGTCCACTCTAATATGAGTTGCTGACTGTCCACTCTTATATGAGTTACTGCCTGTCCACTCTTATATGAGTTCCTCCCTGTCCACTAGTATATGAGTTGCTGCCTGCCACTAGTATATGAGTTGCTGTCTGTCCACTCTTATATGAGTTCCTCCCTGTCCACTCTTATATGAGTTGCTGCCTGTCCACTCTTATATGAATTCCTGCCTGTCCACTCTTATATGAATTCCTGCCTGTCCACTCTTATGAGTTCCAGCCTGTCCACTCTTATATGAGTTCCTCCCTGTCCACTCTTATATTAGTTCCTCCCTGTCCACTCTTATATTAGTTCCTCCCTGTCCACTCTTATATTAGTTCCTCCCTGTCCACTCTTATATTAGTTCCTCCCTGTCCACTCTTATATTAGTTCCTCCATGTACACTCATATATTAGTTCCTCCCTGTCCTCTCTTATGAGTTCCTCCCTGTCCACTATTATATGAGTTGCTGCCTGTCCACTCCTATATGAGTTACCGCCTGTCCACTCGTATATGAGTTCCAGCCTGTCCACTCTTATATGAGTTCCTGCCTGTCCACTCTTATGAGTTCCTCCATGTCCACTCTTATGAGTTCCTCCCTGTCCACTCTTATGAGTTCCTCCCTGTCCACTCTTATGAGTTCCTCCCTGTCCACTCTTATATGAATTCCTGCATGTCCACTCTTATACGAGTTCTTCCCTGTCCACTCTTATATGAGTTCCTCCCTGTCAACTCTTATGAGTTCCTCCCTGTACACTGCTATATGAGTTCCTGCCTGTCCACTCTTATATGAGTTCCTGCCTGTCCACTCTTATATGAGTTCCTGCCTGTCCACTATTATATGGGTTCCTCCCTGTTTACTCTTATATGAGTTCCTCCATGTCCACTCTTATATGAGTTCCTCCCTGTCCACTCTTATATGAGTTCCTCCCTGTCCACTCTTATATGAGTTCCTCCCTGTCCACTCTTATATGAGTTCCTCCCCGTCCACTCTTATGAGTTCCTCCCTGTCCACTCTAATATGAGTTCCTCCCTGTCCATCTTATATTAGTTCCTCCCTGTCCACTCTAATATGAGTTCCTCCCTGTCCACTCTAATATGAGTTCCTGCATGTCCACTCGCATATGAGTTCCTCCCTGTTCACTCTTATATGAGTTCCTGCCTGTCCACTCTTATATGAGTTCCTCTCTGTCCACTCTTATATGAGTTTCTCCCTGTCCACTCTTATATGAGTTCCTCCCTGTCCACTCTTGTATGAGTTCCTGCGTGTCCACTCTTATATGAGTTCCTGCGTGTCCACTCTTATATGAGTTGCTCCCTGTCCACTCTTATATGAGTTGCTCCCTGTCCACTCTTTTATGAGTTGCTCCCTGTCCACTCTTTTATGAGTTGCTCCCTGTCCACTCTTTTATGAGTTGCTCCCTCTCCACTCTTATATGAGTTGCTGACTGTCCACTCTTATATGAGTTCCTGCCTGTCCACTCTTATATAAGTTCCTCCCTGTCCACGAGTATATGAGTTGCTGCCTGCCACTAGTATATGAGTTCATCCATGTCCACTCTTATATGAGTTGCTGTCTGTCCACTCTTATATGAGTTCCTCCCTGTCCACTCTTATATGAGTTGCTGCATGTCCACTCTTATATGAATTCATCCTTGTCCACTCTTATATTAGTTCCTCCCTGTCCACTCTTATATGAGTTCGTCACAGTCCACTGTTATATGAGTTCCTCATTGTCCACTCTTATATGAGTCCCTCATTGTCCACTCTTATATGAGTTCCTCCCTGTCCACTCTTATATGAGTTCCTCCCTGTCCACTCTTATATGAGTTCCTCCCCGTCCACTCTTATGAGTTCCTCCCTGTCCACTCTAATATGAGTTCCTCCCTGTCCATCTTATATTAGTTCCTCCTTGTCCACTCTAATATGAGTTCCTCCCTGCCCACTCTAATATGAGTTCCTGCATGTCCACTCGCATATGAGTTCCTCCCTGTTCACTCTTATATGAGTTCCTGCCTGTCCACTCTTATATGAGTTCCTCTCTGTCCACTCTTATATGAGTTTCTCCCTGTCCACTCTTATATGAGTTCCTCCCTGTCCACTCTTGTATGAGTTCCTGCGTGTCCACTCTTATATGAGTTCCTGCGTGTCCACTCTTATTTGAGATCCTCCCTGTCCACTCTTATATGAGTTCCAGCCTGTCCACTCTTATATGAGTTCCTCCCTGTCCACTCTTATATGAGTTCCTCCCTGTCCACTCTTATGAGTTCCTCCCTGTCCACTCTAATATGAGTTGCTGACTGTCCACTCTTATATGAGTTCCTGCCTGTCCACTCTTATATGAGTTCCTCCCGGTCCACTAGTATATGAGTTGCTGCCTGCCACTAGTATATGAGTTCATCCATGTCCACTCTTATATGAGTTGCTGTCTGTCCACTCTTATATGAGTTCCTCCCTGTCCACTCTTATATGAGTTGCTGACTGTCCACTCTTATATGAATTCCTGCCTGTCCACTCTTATGAATTCCAGCCTGTCCACTCTTATATGATTTCCTCCCTGTCCACTCTTATATGAGTTCCTCCATGTCCACTCTTATATTAGTTCCTCCCTGTCCACTCTTATATTAGTTCCTCCCTGTCCACTCTTATATGAGTTCCTCCCTGTCCACTCTTATATTAGTTCCTCCATGTACACTCATATATTAGTTCCTCCCTGTCCTCTCTTATGAGTTCCTCCCGGTCCACTATTATATGAGTTGCTGCCTGTCCACTCGTATATGAGTTCCAGCCTGTCCGCTCGTATATGAGTTCCAGCCTGTCCACTCTTATATGAGTTCCTGCCTGTCCACTCTTATGAGTTCCTCCATGTCCACTCTTATGAGTTCCTCCCTGTCCACTCTTATGAGTTCCTCCCTGTCCACTCTTATGAGTTCCTCCCTGTCCACTCTTATATGAATTCCTGCATGTCCACTCTTATATGAGTTCTTCCCTGTCCACTCTTATATGAGTTCCTCCCTGTCAACTCTTATGAGTTCCTCCCTGTACACTGCTATATGAGTTCCTGCCTGTCCACTCTTATATGAGTTCCTGACTGTACACTCTTATATGAGTTCCTGCCTGTCCACTCTTATATGGGTTCCTCCCTGTTCACTCTTATATGAGTTCCTCCCTGTCAACTCTTATATGAGTTCCTCCCTGTCCACTCTTATATGAGTTCCTCCCTGTCCACTCTTATATGAGTTCCTCCCTGTCCACTCTTATATGAGTTCCTCCCTGTCCACTCTTATATGAGTTCCTCCCTGTCCACTCTTATGAGTTCCTCCCTGTCCACTCTAATATGAGTTCATCCCTGTCCATCTTATATGAGTTCCTCCCTGTCCACTCTAATATGAGTTCCTCACTGTCCACTCTAATATGAGTTCCTGCATGTCCACTCGCATATGAGTTCCTCCCTGTTCACTCTTATATGAGTTCCTGCCTGTCCACTCTTATATGAGTTCCTCTCTGTCCACTCTTATATGAGTTCCTCCCTGTCCACTCTTATATGAGTTGCTGACTGTCCACTCTTATATGAATTCCTGCCTGTCCACTCTTATGAATTCCAGCCTGTCCACTCTTATATGAGTTCCTCCCTGTCCACTCTTATATTAGTTCCTCCCTGTCCACTCTTATATTAGTTCCTCCCTGTCCACTCTTATATTAGTTCCTCCCTGTCCACTCTTATATGAGTTCCTCCCTGTCCACTCTTATATTAGTTCCTCCATGTACACTCATATATTAGTTCCTTCCTGTCCTCTCTTATGAGTTCCTCCCGGTCCAATATTATATGAGTTGCTGCCTGTCCACTCGTATATGAGTTCCAGCCTGTCCGCTCGTATATGAGTTCCAGCCTGTCCACTCTTATATGAGTTCCTGCCTGTCCACTCTTATGAGTTCCTCCATGTCCACTCTTATGAGTTCCTCCCTGTCCACTCTTATGAGTTCCTCCCTGTCCACTCTTATGAGTTCCTCCCTGTCCACTCTTATATGAATTCCTGCATGTCCACTCTTATATGAGTTCTTCCCTGTCCACTCTTATATGAGTTCCTCCCTGTCAACTCTTATGAGTTCCTCCCTGTACACTGCTATATGAGTTCCTGCCTGTCCTCTCTTATATGAGTTCCTGACTCTACACTCTTATATGAGTTCCTGCCTGTCCACTCTTATATGGGTTCCTCCCTGTTCACTCTTATATGAGTTCCTCCCTGTCCACTCTTATATGAGTTCCTCCCTGTCCACACTTATATAAGTTCCTCCCTGTCCACTCTTATATGAGTTCCTCCCTGTCTACTCTTATATGAGTTCCTCCCTGACCACTCTTATATGAGTTCCTCCCTGTCCACTCTTATGCGTTCCTCCCTGTCCACTCTAATATGAGTTCATCCCTGTCCAACTTATATGAGTTCCTCCCTGTCCACTCTAGTATGAGTTCCTCACTGTCCACTCTAATATGAGTTCCTGCATGTCCACTCGCATATGAGTTCCTCCCTGTTCAGTCTTATATGAGTTCCTGCCTGTCCACTCTTATATGAGTTCCTCTCTGTCCACTCTTATATGAGTTCCTCCCTGTCCACTCTTATATGAGTTCCTGCGTGTCCACTCTTATATGAGTTCCTGCGTGTCCACTCTTATATGAGTTGCTCCCTGTCCACTCTTATATGAGTTGCTCCCTGTCCACTCTTTTATGAGTTGCTCCCTGTCCACTCTTTTATGAGTTGCTCCCTGTCCACTCTTTTATGAGTTGCTCCCTGTCCACTCTTATATGAGTTGCTGACTGTCCACTCTTATATGAGTTCCTCCCTGTCCACTCTTATATGAGTTCCTCCCTGTCCACTAGTATATGAGTTGCTGCCTGCCACTAGTATACGAGTTCATCCATGTCCACTCTTATATAAGTTGCTGTCTGTCCACTCTTATATGAGTTCCTCCCTGTCCACTCTTATATGAGTTCCTCCCTGTCCACTCTTATATTAGTTCCTCCATGTACACTCATATATTAGTTCCTTCCTGTCCTCTCTTATGAGTTCCTCCCGGTCCAATATTATATGAGTTGCTGCCTGTCCACTCGTATATGAGTTCCAGCCTGTCCGCTCGTATATGAGTTCCAGCCTGTCCACTCTTATATGAGTTCCTGCCTGTCCACTCTTATGAGTTCCTCCATGTCCACTCTTATGAGTTCCTCCCTGTCCACTCTTATGAGTTCCTCCCTGTCCACTCTTATGAGTTCCTCCCTGTCCACTCTTATATGAATTCCTGCATGTCCACTCTTATATGAGTTCTTCCCTGTCCACTCTTATATGAGTTCCTCCCTGTCAACTCTTATGAGTTCCTCCCTGTACACTGCTATATGAGTTCCTGCCTGTCCACTCTTATATGAGTTCCTGACTGTACACTCTTATATGAGTTCCTGCCTGTCCACTCTTATATGGGTTCCTCCCTGTTCACTCTTATATGAGTTCCTCCCTGTCCACTCTTATATGAGTTCCTCCCTGTCCACACTTATATAAGTTCCTCCCTGTCCACTCTTATATGAGTTCCTCCCTGTCTACTCTTATATGAGTTCCTCCCTGTCCACTCTTATATGAGTTCCTCCCTGTCCACTCTTATGCGTTCCTCCCTGTCCACTCTAATATGAGTTCATCCCTGTCCATCTTATATGAGTTCCTCCCTGTCCACTCTAGTATGAGTTCCTCACTGTCCACTCTAATATGAGTTCCTGCATGTCCACTCGCATATGAGTTCCTCCCTGTTCAGTCTTATATGAGTTCCTGCCTGTCCACTCTTATATGAGTTCCTCTCTGTCCACTCTTATATGTGTTCCTCCCTGTCCACTCTTATATGAGTTCCTCCCTGTCCACTCTTATATGAGTTCCTGCGTGTCCACTCTTATATGAGTTCCTGCGTGTCCACTCTTATATGAGTTGCTCCCTGTCCACTCTTATATGAGTTGCTCCCTGTCCACTCTTTTATGAGTTGCTCCCTGTCCACTCTTTTATGAGTTGCTCCCTGTCCACTCTTTTATGAGTTGCTCCCTGTCCACTCTTATATGAGTTGCTGACTGTCCACTCTTATATGAGTTCCTCCCTGTCCACTCTTATATGAGTTCCTCCCTGTCCACTAGTATATGAGTTGCTGCCTGCCACTAGTATACGAGTTCATCCATGTCCACTCTTATATAAGTTGCTGTCTGTCCACTCTTATATGAGTTCCTCCCTGTCCACTCTTATATGAGTTGCTGCATGTCCACTCTTATATGAATTCATCCTTGTCCACTCTTATATTAGTTCCTCCCTGTCCACTCTTATATGAGTTCCTCACAGTCCACTCTTATATGAGTTCCTCATTGTCCACTCTTATATGAATCCCTCATTGTCCACTCTTATATGAGTTCCTCCCAGTCCACTCTTATATGAGTTGTTGCCTGTCCACTATTATATGAGTCCCAGCCTGTCCACTCTTATATGAATTCCTGCATGTCCACTCTTATATGAGTTCTTCCATGCACACTGTTATATGAGTTCCTCCCTGTCCACTCTTATTTGAGATCCTCCCTGTCCACTCTTATATGAGTTCCAGCCTGTCCACTCTTATATGAGTTCCTCCCTGTCCACTCTTATATGAGTTCCTCCCTGTCCACTCTTATGAGTTCCTCCCTGTCCACTCTAATATGAGTTGCTGACTGTCCACTATTATATGAGTTCCTGCCTATCCACTCTTATATGAGTTCCTCCCTGTCCACTAGTATATGAGTTGCTGCCTGCCACTAGTATATGAGTTCATCCATGTCCACTCTTATATGAGTTGCTGTCTGTCCACTCTTATATGAGTTCCTCCCTGTCCACTCTTATATGAGTTGCTGACTGTCCACTCTTATATGAATTACTCCTTGTCCACTCTTATATGAGTTCCTCCTTGTCCACTCTTATATGAGTTCCTCATTGTCCACTCTTATATGAGTCCCTCATTGTCCACTCTTATATGAGTTCCTCATTGTCCACTATTATATGAGTTCCAGTCTATCCACTCTTATATGAGTTCCACATTTTCCACTCTTATATGAGTTCCTCCCAGTCCACTCTTATATGAGTTGTTGTCTGTCCACTATTATATGAGTCCCAGTCTGTCCACTCTTATATGAATTCCTGCATGTCCACTCTTATATGAGTTCTTCCCTGTCCACTGTTATATGAGTTCCTCCCTGTCCACTCTTATTTGAGATCCTCCCTGACCACTCTTATAAGAGTTCCAGCCTGTCCACTCTTATATGAGTTCCTCCCTGTCCACTCTTATATGAGTTCCTCCCTGTCCACTCTTATGAGTTCCTCCCTGTCCACTCTAATATGAGTTCCTCCCTGTCCACTCTTATATGAGTTCCTCCCTGTCAACTCTTATATGAGTTCCTCCCTTTCCACTCTTATATGAGTTCCTCCCTGTCCACTCTTATTTGAGATCCTCCCTGTCCACTCTTATATGAGTTCCAGCCTGTCCACTCTTATATGAGTTCCTGCCTGTCCACTCTTATATGAGTTCCTCCCTGTCCACTCTTATATGAGTTCCTACCTGTCCACTCATATATGAGTTCCTCCCTGTCCACTCTTATATGAGTTCCTCCCTGTCCACTCTTATATGAGTTCCCCCCTGTCCACTCTTATATGAGTTCCTCCCTGTCCACTCTTATGAGTTCCTCCCTGTCCACTCTAATATGAGTTCCTCCCTGTCCAACTTATATGAATTCCTCCATGTCCACTCTAATATGAGTTCCTGCATGTCCACTCTTATATGAGTTCCTCCCTGTCCACTCGTATATGAGTTCCTCCCTGTTCACTCTTATATGAGTTCCTGCCTGTCCACTCTTATATGAGTTCCTCTCTGTCCACTCTTTTGAGTTCCTCCCTGTCCACACTTATATGAGTTCCTGCCTGTCCACTCTTATATGAGTTCCTGCTTGTCCACTCTTATATGATTTGCTCCCTGTCCACTCTTATATGAGTTGCTCCCTGTCAAATCTTTTATGAGTTGCTCCCTGTCCACTCTTTTATGAGTTGCTCCCTGTCCACTCTTTTATGAGTAGCTCCCTGTCCACTCTTTTATGAGTTGCTCCCTGTCCACTCTTTTATGAGTTGCTCCCTGTTAACTCTTTTATGAGTTGCTCCCTGTCCACTCTTTTATGAGTTGCTCCCTGTCCACTCTAATATGAGTTGCTCCCTGTCCACTCTAATATGAGTTGCTCCCTGTCCACTCTTATATGTGTTCCTGCCTGTCCACTCTTATACGAGTTCCTCCCAGTCCACTCTTATATGAGTTCCTCCCAGTCCACTCTTATATGAGTTCCTCCCTGTCCACTCCTATATGAGTTTCTCCATGTCCACTCTTATATGAGTTCCTCCCTGTCCACTCTTATATGAGTTACTGCCTGTCCACTCTTATATGGGTTCCCCCTGTCTACCCTTATGAGTTCCTCCCTGTCCACTCTTATATGAGTTCCCACTGTCCACTCTTATATTAGTTCCTCCATGTCCACTCTTATATGAGTTCCTCCCTGTCCACTCTTATATGAGTTGCTGCCTGCCACTCTTATATGAGTTCATCCATGTCCACTCTTATATGAGTTGATGTCTGTCCACTCTTATATGAGTTCCTCCCTGTCCACTCTTATATGAGTTTATCCCTGTCCACTCTTATATGAGTTCCTGCCTGTCCACTCTTATATGAGTTCCTCCCTGTCCACTCGTACATGAGTTGCTGCCTGCCACTAGTATATGAGTTCATCCATGTCCACTCTTATATGAGTTGATGTCTGTCCACTCTTATATGAGTTCCTCCCTGTCCACTCTTATATGAGTTGGACCTGTATACTCTTATATGAGTTCCTCCCTGTCCACTCTTATATGAGTTGCTGACTGTCCACTCTTATATGAGTTGCTGCATGTCCACTCTTATATGAATTCATCCTTGTCCACTCTTATATGAGTTCCTCCCTGTCCACTCTTATATGAGGTCCTGCCTGTCCACTCTTATATAAATTCCTCCTTGTCCACTCTTATATGAGTTCATCCCTGTCCACTCTTATATGAGTTCCTCACAGTCCACTCTTATATGAGTTCCTCATTGTCCACTCTTATATGAGTCCCTCATTGTCCACTCTTATATGAGTTGCTGCCTGTCCACTCGTATATGAGTTCCCCCCTGTCCACTCTTGTGAGTTCCTCATTGTCCACTCGTATATGAGTTGCTGCCTGTCCACTATTATATGAGTTCCAGTCTGTCCACTCTTATATGAGTTCCTCATTTTCCACTCTTATATGAATTCCTCATTTTCCACTCTTATATGAGTTCCTCCCAGTCCACTCTTATATGAGTTGTTGTCTGTCCACTATTATATGAGTCCCAGTCTGTCCACTCTTATATGAATTCCTGCATGTCCACTCTTATATGAGTTCTTCCCTGTCCACTGTTATATGAGTTCCTCCCTGTCCACTCTTATTTGAGATCCTCCCTGACCACTCTTATAAGAGTTCCAGCCTGTCCACTCTTATATGAGTTCCTCCCTGTCCACTCTTATATGAGTTCCTCCCTGTCCACTCTTATGAGTTCCTCCCTGTCCACTCTAATATGAGTTCCTCCCTGTCCACTCTTATATGAGTTCCTCCCTGTCAACTCTTATATGAGTTCCTCCCTTTCCACTCTTATATGAGTTCCTCCCTGTCCACTCTTATTTGAGATCCTCCCTGTCCACTCTTATATGAGTTCCAGCCTGTCCACTCTTATATGAGTTCCTGCCTGTCCACTCTTATATGAGTTCCTCCCTGTCCACTCTTATATGAGTTCCTACCTGTCCACTCATATATGAGTTCCTCCCTGTCCACTCTTATATGAGTTCCTCCCTGTCCACTCTTATATGAGTTCCCCCCTGTCCACTCTTATATGAGTTCCTCCCTGTCCACTCTTATGAGTTCCTCCCTGTCCACTCTAATATGAGTTCCTCCCTGTCCAACTTATATGAATTCCTCCATGTCCACTCTAATATGAGTTCCTGCATGTCCACTCTTATATGAGTTCCTCCCTGTCCACTCGTATATGAGTTCCTCCCTGTTCACTCTTATATGAGTTCCTGCCTGTCCACTCTTATATGAGTTCCTCTCTGTCCACTCTTTTGAGTTCCTCCCTGTCCACACTTATATGAGTTCCTGCCTGTCCACTCTTATATGAGTTCCTGCTTGTCCACTCTTATATGATTTGCTCCCTGTCCACTCTTATATGAGTTGCTCCCTGTCAAATCTTTTATGAGTTGCTCCCTGTCCACTCTTTTATGAGTTGCTCCCTGTCCACTCTTTTATGAGTAGCTCCCTGTCCACTCTTTTATGAGTTGCTCCCTGTCCACTCTTTTATGAGTTGCTCCCTGTTAACTCTTTTATGAGTTGCTCCCTGTCCACTCTTTTATGAGTTGCTCCCTGTCCACTCTAATATGAGTTGCTCCCTGTCCACTCTAATATGAGTTGCTCCCTGTCCACTCTTATATGTGTTCCTGCCTGTCCACTCTTATACGAGTTCCTCCCAGTCCACTCTTATATGAGTTCCTCCCAGTCCACTCTTATATGAGTTCCTCCCTGTCCACTCCTATATGAGTTTCTCCATGTCCACTCTTATATGAGTTCCTCCCTGTCCACTCTTATATGAGTTACTGCCTGTCCACTCTTATATGGGTTCCCCCTGTCTACCCTTATGAGTTCCTCCCTGTCCACTCTTATATGAGTTCCCACTGTCCACTCTTATATTAGTTCCTCCATGTCCACTCTTATATGAGTTCCTCCCTGTCCACTCTTATATGAGTTGCTGCCTGCCACTCTTATATGAGTTCATCCATGTCCACTCTTATATGAGTTGATGTCTGTCCACTCTTATATGAGTTCCTCCCTGTCCACTCTTATATGAGTTTATCCCTGTCCACTCTTATATGAGTTCCTGCCTGTCCACTCTTATATGAGTTCCTCCCTGTCCACTCGTACATGAGTTGCTGCCTGCCACTAGTATATGAGTTCATCCATGTCCACTCTTATATGAGTTGATGTCTGTCCACTCTTATATGAGTTCCTCCCTGTCCACTCTTATATGAGTTGGACCTGTATACTCTTATATGAGTTCCTCCCTGTCCACTCTTATATGAGTTGCTGACTGTCCACTCTTATATGAGTTGCTGCATGTCCACTCTTATATGAATTCATCCTTGTCCACTCTTATATGAGTTCCTCCCTGTCCACTCTTATATGAGGTCCTGCCTGTCCACTCTTATATAAATTCCTCCTTGTCCACTCTTATATGAGTTCATCCCTGTCCACTCTTATATGAGTTCCTCACAGTCCACTCTTATATGAGTTCCTCATTGTCCACTCTTATATGAGTCCCTCATTGTCCACTCTTATATGAGTTGCTGCCTGTCCACTCGTATATGAGTTCCCCCCTGTCCACTCTTGTGAGTTCCTCATTGTCCACTCGTATATGAGTTGCTGCCTGTCCACTATTATATGAGTTCCAGTCTGTCCACTCTTATATGAGTTCCTCATTTTCCACTCTTATATGAATTCCTCATTTTGCACTCTTATATGAGTTCCTCCCAGTCCACTCTTATATGATTTGCTGCCTGTCCACTATTATATGAGTCCCAGCCTGTCCACTCTTATGTGAATTCCTGCATGTCCACTCTTATATGAGTTCTTCCATGTCCACTCTTATATGAGTTCCTCCCTGTCCACTCTTATATGAGTTCCTCCCTGTCCACTCTTATATGAGTTCCTGCCTGTCCACTCTTATATGAGTTGCTGCCTGTCCACTCTTATATAAGTTCCTCCCTGTCCACTCTTATATTAGTTCCTCCCTGCCCACTCTTATATTAGTTCCTCCTTGTCCACTCATATATTAGTTACTCCCTGTCCTCTCTTATATGAGATCCTCCCTGTCCACTCTTATATGAGTTGGACCTGTATACTCTTATATGAGTTCCTCCCTGTCCACTCTTATGAGTTGCTGACTGTCAACTATTATATGAGTTCCTCCTTGTCCACTCTTATATGAGTTGCTGCCTGACACTATTATATGAGTTCCTACCTGTCCACTCATATATGAGTTCCTCCCTGTCCACTCTTATATGAGTTCCTCCCTGTCCACTCTTATATGAGTTCCCCCCTGTCCACTCTTATATGAGTTCCTCCCTGTCCACTCTTATGAGTTCCTCCCTGTCCACTCTAATATGAGTTCCTCCCTGTCCAACTTATATGAATTCCTCCATGTCCACTCTAATATGAGTTCCTGCATGTCCACTCTTATATGAGTTCCTCCCTGTCCACTCGTATATGAGTTCCTCCCTGTTCACTCTTATATGAGTTCCTGCCTGTCCACTCTTATATGAGTTCCTCTCTGTCCACTCTTTTGAGTTCCTCCCTGTCCACACTTATATGAGTTCCTGCCTGTCCACTCTTATATGAGTTCCTGCTTGTCCACTCTTATATGATTTGCTCCCTGTCCACTCTTATATGAGTTGCTCCCTGTCAAATCTTTTATGAGTTGCTCCCTGTCCACTCTTTTATGAGTTGCTCCCTGTCCACACTTTTATGAGTAGCTCCCTGTCCACTCTTTTATGAGTTGCTCCCTGTCCACTCTTTTATGAGTTGCTCCCTGTTAACTCTTTTATGAGTTGCTCCCTGTCCACTCTTTTATGAGTTGCTCCCTGTCCACTCTAATATGAGTTGCTCCCTGTCCACTCTAATATGAGTTGCTCCCTGTCCACTCTTATATGTGTTCCTGCCTGTCCACTCTTATACGAGTTTCTCCCAGTCCACTCTTATATGAGTTCCTCCCAGTCCACTCTTATATGAGTTCCTCCCTGTCCACTCCTATATGAGTTTCTCCATGTCCACTCTTATATGAGTTCCTCCCTGTCCACTCTTATATGAGTTACTGCCTGTCCACTCTTATATGGGTTCCCCCTGTCTACCCTTATGAGTTCCTCCCTGTCCACTCTTATATGAGTTCCCACTGTCCACTCTTATATTAGTTCCTCCATGTCCACTCTTATATGAGTTCCTCCCTGTCCACTCTTATATGAGTTGCTGCCTGCCACTCTTATATGAGTTCATCCATGTCCACTCTTATATGAGTTGATGTCTGTCCACTCTTATATGAGTTCCTCCCTGTCCACTCTTATATGAGTTTATCCCTGTCCACTCTTATATGAGTTCCTGCCTGTCCACTCTTATATGAGTTCCTCCCTGTCCACTCGTACATGAGTTGCTGCCTGCCACTAGTATATGAGTTCATCCATGTCCACTCTTATATGAGTTGATGTCTGTCCACTCTTATATGAGTTCCTCCCTGTCCACTCTTATATGAGTTGGACCTGTATACTCTTATATGAGTTCCTCCCTGTCCACTCTTATATGAGTTGCTGACTGTCCACTCTTATATGAGTTGCTGCATGTCCACTCTTATATGAATTCATCCTTGTCCACTCTTATATGAGTTCCTCCCTGTCCACTCTTATATGAGGTCCTGCCTGTCCACTCTTATATAAATTCCTCCTTGTCCACTCTTATATGAGTTCATCCCTGTCCACTCTTATATGAGTTCCTCACAGTCCACTCTTATATGAGTTCCTCATTGTCCACTCTTATATGAGTCCCTCATTGTCCACTCTTATATGAGTTGCTGCCTGTCCACTCGTATATGAGTTCCCCCCTGTCCACTCTTGTGAGTTCCAGTCTGTCCACTCTTATATGAGTTCCTCATTTTCCACTCTTATATGAATTCCTCATTTTGCACTCTTATATGAGTTCCTCCCAGTCCACTCTTATATGATTTGCTGCCTGTCCACTATTATATGAGTCCCAGCCTGTCCACTCTTATGTGAATTCCTGCATGTCCACTCTTATATGAGTTCTTCCATGTCCACTCTTATATGAGTTCCTCCCTGTCCACTCTTATATGAGTTCCTCCCTGTCCACTCTTATATGAGTTCCTGCCTGTCCACTCTTATATGAGTTGCTGCCTGTCCACTCTTATATAAGTTCCTCCCTGTCCACTCTTATATTAGTTCCTCCCTGCCCACTCTTATATTAGTTCCTCCTTGTCCACTCATATATTAGTTACTCCCTGTCCTCTCTTATATGAGATCCTCCCTGTCCACTCTTATATGAGTTGGACCTGTATACTCTTATATGAGTTCCTCCCTGTCCACTCTTATGAGTTGCTGACTGTCAACTATTATATGAGTTCCTCCTTGTCCACTCTTATATGAGTTGCTGCCTGACACTATTATATGAGTTCATCCATGTCCACTCTTATATGAGTTTCTGTCTGTACACTCTTATATGAGTTCCTCCCTGTCTACTCTTATATGAGTTGCTGAGTGTCCACTCTTATATCAGCTCCTGCCTGTCCACTCTTATATGAGTTCCTCCCTGTCCACTCTTATATGAGTTGCTGCCTGCCACTATTATATGAGTTCATCCATGTCCACTCTTATACGAGATGCTGTCTGTCCACTCTTATATGAGTTCCTCCCTGTCCACTCTTATATGAGTACCTGCCTGTCCACTCTTATATGACTTCCTCTCTGTCCACACTTATATGAGTTCCTCCCTGTCCACTCTTATATGAGTTCCTCCCTGTCCACTCTTATATGAGTTCCTGCGTGTCCACTCTTATATGAGTTGCTCCCTGTCCACTCTTATATGAGTTGCTCCCTGTCCACTCTTTTATGAGTTGCTCCCTGTCCACTATTTTATGAGTTGCTCCCTGTCCACTCTTTTATGAGTTCCTCCCTGTCCACTCTTATATGAGTTGGACCTGTATACTCTTATATGAGTTCCTCCCTGTCCACTCTTATATGAATTCCTGCATGTCCACTCTTATATGAGTCCCAGCCTGTCACTCTTATATGAATTTCTGCATGTCCACTCTTATATGAGTTCTTCCCTGTCCACTCTTATATGAGTTCCCCCCTGTCAACTCTTATGAGTTCCTCCCTGTACACTGTTATATGAGTTCCTGCCTGTCCACTCTTATATGAGTTGCAGCCTGTACACTCTTATATGAGTTCCAGTCTGTCCACTCTTATATGAGTTCCTCATTTTCCACTCTTATATGAATTCCTCATTTTCCACTCTTATATGAGTTCCTCTCAGTCCACTCTTATATGAGTTGCTGCCTGTCCACTATTATATGAGTCCCAGCCTGTCCACTCTTGTGTGAATTCCTGCATGTCCACTCTTATATGAGTTCTTCCCTGTCCACTCTTATATGAGTTCCTCCCTGTCCACTCTTATATGAGTTCCTCCCTGTCCACTCTTATATGAGTTCCTGCCTGTCCACTCTTATATGAGTTGCTGCCTGTCCACTCTTATATAAGTTCCTCCCTGTCCACTCTTATATTAGTTCCTCCCTGCCCACTCTTATATTAGTTCATCCCTGTCCACTCATATATTAGTTCCTCCCTGTCCTCTCTTATATGAGATCCTCCCTGTCCACTCTTATATGAGTTGGACCTGTATACTCTTATATGAGTTCCTCCCTGTCCACTCTTATGAGTTGCTGACTGTCAACTATTATATGAGTTCCTCCTTGTCCACTCTTATATGAGTTGCTGCCTGCCACTATTATATGAGTTCATCCATGTCCACTCTTACATGAGTTTCTGTCTGTACACTCTTATATGAGTTCCTCCCTGTCCACTCTTATATGAGTTGCTGAGTGTCCACTCTTATATCAGTTCCTGCCTGTCCACCCTTATATGAGTTCATCCCTGTCCACTCTTATATTAGTTCCTCCCTGTCCACTCTTATATTAGTTTCTCCCTGTTCTCTCTTATGAGTTCCTCCCTGTCCACTCTTATGAGTTCCTCCCTGTCCACTCTTATATGAATTCCTGCATGTCCACTCTTATATGAGTTCTTCCCTGTCCACTCTTATATGAGTTCCTCCCTGTCAACTCTTATGAGTTCCTCCCTGTACACTGCTATATGATTTCCTGCCTGTCCACTCTTATATGAGTTCCTGACTGTACACTCTTATATGAGTTCCTGCCTGTCCACTCTTATATGGGTTCCTCCCTGTTCACTCTTATATGAGTTCCTCCCTGTCCACTCTTATATGAGTTCCTCCCTGTCCACTCTTATATGAGTTCCTCCCTGTCCACTCTTATATGAGTTCCTCCCTGTCCACTCTTATATGAGTTCCTCCCTGTCCACTCTTATATGAGTTCCTCCCTGTCCACTCTTATGAGTTCCTCCCTGTCCACTCTAATATGAGTTCCTCCCTGTCCATCTTATATGAGTTCCTCCCTGTCCACTCTAATATGAGTTCCTCACTGTCCACTCTAATATGAGTTCCTGCATGTCCACTCGCATATGAGTTCCTCCCTGTTCACTCTTATATGAGTTCCTGCCTGTCCACTCTTATATGAGTTCCTCTCTGTCCACTCTTATATGAGTTCCTCCCTGTCCACTCTTATATGATTTCCTCCCTGTCCACTCTTATATGAGTTCCTGCGTGTCCACTCTTATATGAGTTCCTGCGTGTCCACTCTTATATGAGTTGCTCCCTGTCCACTCTTATATGAGTTGCTCCCTGTCCACTCTTTTGTGAGTTGCTCCCTGCCCATTCTTTTATGAGTTGCTCCCTGTCCACTCTTTTATGAGTTGCTCCCTGTCCACTCTTTAATGAGTTGCTCCCTGTCCACTCTTATATGAGTTGCTGACTGTCCACTCTTATATGATTTCCTGCCTGTCCACTCTTATATGAGTTACTCCCTGTCCACTAGTATATGAGTTGCTGCCTGCCACTAGTATACGAGTTCATCCATGTCCACTCTTATATAAGTTGCTGTCTGTCCACTCTTATATGAGTTCCTCCCTGTCCACTCTTATATGAGTTGCTGCATGTCCACTCTTATATGAATTCATCCTTGTCCACTCTTATATTAGTTCCTCCCTGTCCACTCTTATATGAGTTCCTCACAGTCCACTCTTATATGAGTTCCTCATTGTCCACTCTTATATGAGTCCCTCATTGTCCACTCTTATATGAGTTCCTCCCAGTCCACTCTTATATGAGTTGTTGCCTGTCCACTATTATATGAGTCCCAGCCTGTCCACTCTTATATGAATTACTGCATGTCCACTCTTATATGAGTTCTTCCATGCACACTGTTATATGAGTTCCTCCCTGTCCACTCTTATTTGAGATCCTCCCTGTCCACTCTTATATGAGTTCCAGCCTGTCCACTCTTATATGAGTTCCTCCCTGTCCACTCTTATATGAGTTCCTCCCTGTCCACTCTTATGAGTTCCTCCCTGTCCACTCTAATATGAGTTGCTGACTGTCCACTATTATATGAGTTCCTGCCTGTCCACTCTTATATGAGTTCCTCCCTGTCCACTAGTATATGAGTTGCTGCCTGCCACTTTGTATATGAGTTCATCCATGTCCACTCTTATATGAGTTGCTGTCTGTCCACTCTTATATGAGTTCCTCCCTGTCCACTCTTATATGAGTTGCTGACTGTCCACTCTTATATGAATTACTCCTTGTCCACTCTTATATGAGTTCCTCCTTGTCCACTCTTATATGAGTTCCTCATTGTCCACTCTTATATGAGTCCCTCATTGTCCACTCTTATACGAGTTCCTCATTGTCCACTATTATATGAGTTCCAGTCTATCCACTCTTATATGAGTTCCACAATTTCCACTCTTATATGAGTTCCTCCCAGTCCACTCTTATATGAGTTGTTGTCTGTCCACTATTATATGAGTCCCAGCCTGTCCACTCTTATATGAATTCATGCATGTCCACTCTTATATGAGTTCTTCCCTGTCCACTGTTATATGAGTTCCTCCCTGTCCACTCTTATTTGAGATCCTCCCTGACCACTCTTATAAGAGTTCCAGCCTGTCCACTCTTATATGAGTTCCTCCCTGTCCACTCTTATATGAGTTCCTCCCTGTCCACTCTTATGAGTTCCTGCCTGTCCACTCTAATATGAGTTCCTCCCTGACCACTCTTATATGAGTTCCTCCCTGTCCACTCTTATATGAGTTCCTCCCTTTCCACTCTTATATGAGTTCCTCCCTGTCCACTCTTATTTGAGATCCTCCCTGTCCACTCTTATATGAGTTCCAGCCTGTCCACTCTTATATGAGTTCCTGCCTGTCCACTCTTATATGAGTTCCTCCCTGTCCACTCTTATATGAATTCCTACCTGTCCACTCATATATGAGTTCCTCCCTGTCCACTCTTATATGAGTTCCTCCCTGTCCACTCTTATATGAGATCCCCCCTGTCCACTCTTATATGAGTTCCTCCCTGTCCACTCTTATGAGTTCCTCCCTGTCCACTCTAATATGAGTTCCTCCCTGTCCAACTTATATGAATTCCTCCATGTCCACTCTAATATGAGTTCCTGCATGTCCACTCTTATATGAGTTCCTCCCTGTCCACTCGTATATGAGTTCCTCCCTGTTCACTCTTATATGAGTTCCTGCCTGTCCACTCTTATATGAGTTCCTCTCTGTCCACTCTTTTGAGTTCCTCCCTGTCCACACTTATATGAGTTCCTCTCTGTCCACTCTTATATGAGTTCCTGCCTGTCCACTCTTATATGATTTGCTCCCTGTCCACTCTTATATGAGTTGCTCCCTGTCCAATCTTTTATGAGTTGCTCCCTGTCCACTCTTTTATGAGTTGCTCCCTGTCCACTCTTTTATGAGTAGCTCCCTGTCCACTCTTTTATGAGTTGCTCCCTGTCCACTCTTTTATGAGTTGCTCCCTGTTAACTCTTTTATGAGTTGCTCCCTGTCCACTCTTTTATGAGTTGCTCCCTGTCCACTCTAATATGAGTTGCTCCCTGTCCACTCTAATATGAGATGCTCCCTGTCCACTCTAATATGTGTTCCTGCCTGTCCACTCTTATACGAGTTCCTCCCAGTCCACTCTTATATGAGTTCCTCCCAGTCCACTCTTATATGAGTTCCTCCCTGTCCACTACTATATGAGTTTCTCCATGTCCACTCTTATATGAGTTCCTCCCTGTCCACTCTTATATGAGTTCCTGCCTGTCCACTCTTATATGGGTTCCCCCTGTCTACCCTTATGAGTTCCTCCCTGTCCACTCTTATATGAGTTCCCACTGTCCACTCTTATATGAGTTCCTCCATGTCCACTCTTATATGAGTTCCTCCCTGTCCACTCTTATATGAGTTGCTGCCTGCCACTCTTATATGACTTCATCCATGTCCACTCTTATATGAGTTGATGTCTGTCCACTCTTATATGAGTTCCTCCCTGTCCACGCTTATATGAGTTTATCCCTGTCCACTCTTATATGAGTTCCTGCCTGTCCACTCTTATATGAGTTCCTCCCTGTCCACTCGTATATGAGTTGCTGCCTGCCACTAGTATATGAGTTCATCCATGTCCACTCTTATATGAGTTGCTGTCTGTCCACTCTTATATGAGTTCCTCCCTGTCCACTCTTATATGAGTTGCTGACTGTCCACTCTTATATGAGTTGCTGCATGTCCACTCTTATATGAATTCATCCTTGTCCACTCTTATATGAGTTCCTCCCTGTCCGCTCTTATTTGAGATCCTCCCTGTCCACTCTTATATGAGTTCCAGCCTGTCCACTCTTATATGAGTTCCTGCCTGTCCACTCTTATATGAGTTCCTCCCTGTCCACTCTTATATGAGTTCCAACTTGTCCACTCATATATGAGTTCCTCCCTGTCCACTCTTATATGAGTTCCTCCCTGTCCACTCTTATATGAGTTCCCCCCTGTCCACTCTTATATGAGTTCCTCCCTTATATGAGTTCCTCATTGTCCACTATTATATGAGTTCCAGTCTATCCACTCTTATATGAGTTCCACATTTTCCACTCTTATATGAGTTCATCCCAGTCCACTCTTATATGAGTTGTTGTCTGTCCACTATTATATGAGTCCCAGCCTGTCCACTCTTATATGAATTCCTGCATGTCCACTCTTATATGAGTTCTTCCCTGTCCACTGTTATATGAGTTCCTCCCTGTCCACTCTTATTTGAGATCCTCCCTGACCACTCTTATAAGAGTTCCAGCCTGTCCACTCTTATATGAGTTCCTCCCTGTCCACTCTTATATGAGTTCCTCCCTGTCCACTCTTATGAGTTCCTCCCTGTCCGCTCTAATATGAGTTCCTCCCTGTCCACTCTTATATGAGTTCCTCCCTGTCCACTCTTATATGAGTTCCTCCCTTTCCACTCTTATATGAGTTCCTCCCTGTCCACTCTTATTTGAGATCATCCCTGTCCACTCTTATATGAGTTCCAGCCTGTCCACTCTTATATGAGTTCCTGCCTGTCCACTCTTATATGAGTTCCTCCCTGTCCACTCTTATATGAGTTCCTACCTGTCCACTCATATATGAGTTCCTCCCTGTCCACTCTTATATGAGTTCCTCCCTGTCCACTCTTATATGAGTTCCCCCTGTCCACTCTTATATGAGTTCCTCCCTGTCCACTCTTATGAGTTCCTCCCTGTCCACTCTAATATGAGTTCCTCCCTGTCCAACTTATATGAATTCCTCCATGTCCACTCTAATATGAGTTCCTGCATGTCCACTCTTATATGAGTTCCTCCCTGTCCACTCGTATATGAGTTCCTCCCTGTTCACTCTTATATGAGTTCCTGCCTGCCCACTCTTATATGAGTTCCTCTCTGTCCACTCTTTTGAGTTCCTCCCTGTCCACACTTATATGAGTTCCTGCCTGTCCACTCTTATATGAGTTCCTGCCTGTCCACTCTTATATGATTTGCTCCCTGTCCATTCTTATATGAGTTGCTCCCTGTCCAATCTTTTATGAGTTGCTCCCTGTCCACTCTTTTATGAGTTGCTCCCTGTTCACTCTTTTATGAGTTGCTCCCTGTCCACTCTTATATGTGTTCCTGCCTGTCCACTCTTATACGAGTTCCTCCCAGTCCACTCTTATATGAGTTCCTCCCAGTCCACTCTTATATGAGTTCCTCCCTGTCCACTCCTATATGAGTTTCTCCATGTCCACTCTTATATGAGTCCCCCACTGTCCACTCTTATATGAGTTCCTCCCTGTCCACTCTTATGAGTTCCTCCCTGTCCACTCTAATATGAGTTCCTCCCTGTCCAACTTATATGAATTCCTCCATGTCCACTCTAATATGAGTTCCTGCATGTCCACTCTTATATGAGTTCCTCCCTGTCCACTCGTATATGAGTTCCTCCCTGTTCACTCTTATATGAGTTCCTGCCTGTCCACTCTTATATGAGTTCCTCTCTGTCCACTCTTTTGAGTTCCTCCCTGTCCACACTTATATGAGTTCCTGCCTGTCCACTCTTATATGAGTTCCTGCCTGTCCACTCTTATATTATTTGCTCCCTGTCCACTCTTATATGAGTTGATCCCTGTCCACTCTTTTATGAGTTGCTCCCTGTCCACTCTTTTATGAGTTGCTCCCTGTCCACTCTTTTATGAGTTGCTCCCTGTCCACTCTTTTATGAGTTGCTCCCTGTCCACTCTTTTATGAGTTGCTCCCTGTTAACTCTTTTATGAGTTGCTCCCTGTCCACTCTTTTATGAGTTGCTCCCTGTCCACTCTAATATGAGTTGCTCCCTGTCCACTCTAATATGAGTTGCTCCCTGTCCACTCTTATATGTGTTCCTGCCTGTCCACTCTTATACGAGTTCCTCCCAGTCCACTCTTATATGAGTTCCTCCCAGTCCACTCTTATATGAGTTCCTCCCTGTCCACTCCTATATGAGTTTCTCCATGTCCACTCTTATATGAGTTCCTCCCTGTCCACTCTTATATGAGTTCCTGCCTGTCCACTCTTATATGGGTTCCCCCTGTCTACCCTTATGAGTTCCTCCCTGTCCACTCTTATATGAGTTCCCACTGTCCACTCTTATATGAGTTCCTCCATGTCCACTCTTATATGAGTTCCTCCCTGTCCACTCTTATATGAGTTGCTGCCTGCCACTCTTAGTTGAGTTCATCCATGTCCACTCTTATATGAGTTGATGTCTGTCCACTCTTATATGAGTTCCTCCCTGTCCACTCTTATATGAGTTTATCCCTGTGCACTCTTATATGAGTTTCTCCATGTCCACTCTTATATGAGTTCCCCCTGTCCACTCTTATATGAGTTCCTCCCTGTCCACTCTTATGAGTTCCTCCCTGTCCACTCTAATATGAGTTCCTCCCTGTCCAACTTATATGAATTCCTCCATGTCCACTCTAATATGAGTTCCTGCATGTCCACTCTTATATGAGTTCCTCCCTGTCCACTCGTATATGAGTTCCTCCCTGTTCACTCTTATATGAGTTCCTGCCTGTCCACTCTTATATGAGTTCCTCTCTGTCCACTCTTTTGAGTTCCTCCCTGTCCACACTTATATGAGTTCCTGCCTGTCCACTCTTATATGAGTTCCTGCCTGTCCACTCTTATATGATTTGCTCCCTGTCCACTCTTATATGAGTTGATCCCTGTCCAATCTTTTATGAGTTGCTCCCTGTCCACTCTTTTATGAGTTGCTCCCTGTCCACTCTTTTATGAGTAGCTCCCTGTCCACTCTTTTATGAGTTGCTCCCTGTCCACTCTTTTATGAGTTGCTCCCAGTTAACTCTTTTATGAGTTGCTCCCTGTCCACTCTTTTATGAGTTGCTCGCTGTCCACTCTAATATGAGTTGCTCCCTGTCCACTCTAATATGAGTTGCTCCCTGTCCACTCTTATATGTGTTCCTGCCTGTCCACTCTTATACGAGTTCCTCCCAGTCCACCCTTATATGAGTTCCTCCCAGTCCACTCTTATATGAGTTCCTCCCTGTCCACTCCTATATGAGTTTCTCCATGTCCACTCTTATATGAGTTCCTCCCTGTCCACTCTTATAGGAGTTCCTGCCTGTCCACTCTTATATGGGTTCCCCCTGTCTACCCTTATGAGTTCCTCCCTGTCCACTCTTATATGAGTTCCCACTGTCCACTCTTATATGAGTTCCTCCATGTCCACTCTTATATGAGTTCCTCCCTGTCCACTCTTATATGATTTGCTGCCTGCCACTCTTATATGAGTTCATCCATGTCCACTCTTATATGAGTTGATGTCTGTCCACTCTTATATGAGTTCCTCCCTGTCCACTCTTATATGAGTTGATGTCTGTCCACTCTTATATGAGTTCCTCCCTGTCCACTCTTATATGAGTTCCTCCCTGTCCACTCTTATATGAGTTCCTGCCAGCCACTCTTATATGAGTTCATCCATGTCCACTCTTATATGAGTTGCAGCCTGTCCACTCGTATATGAGTTCCCCCCTGTCGACTCTTGTGAGTTTCTCATTGTCCACACGTATATGAGTTGCTGCCTGTCCACTATTATATGAGTTCCAGTCTGTCCACTCTTATATGAGTTCCTCATTTTCCACTCTTATATGAATTCCTCATTTTCCACTCTTATATGAGTTCCTCCCAGTCCACTCTTATATGATTTGCTGCCTGTCCACTATTATATGAGTCCCAGCCTGTCCACTCTTGTGTGAATTCCTGCATGTCCACTCTTATATGAGTTCTTCCCTGTCCACTCTTATATGAGTTCCTCCCTGTCCACTCTTATATGAGTTCCTCCCTGTCCACTCTAATATGAGTTCCTGCCTGTCCACTCTTATATGAGTTGCTGCCTGTCCACTCTTATATAAGTTCCTCCCTGTCCACTCTTATATTAGTTCCTCCCTGCCCACTCTTATATTAGTTCCTCCCTGTCCACTCATATATTAGTTCCTCCCTGTCCTCTCTTATATGAGATCCTCCCTGTCCACTCTTATATGAGTTGGACATGTATACTCTTATATGAGTTCCTCCCTGTCCACTCTTATGAGTTGCTGACTGTCAACTATTATATGAGTTCCTCCTTGTCCACTCTTATATGAGTTGCTGCCTGACACTATAATATGAGTTCATCCATGTCCACTCTTATATGAGTTTCTGTCTGTACACTCTTATATGAGTTCCTCCCTGTCCACTCTTATACGAGTTGCTGAGTGTCCACTCTTATATCAGTTCCTGCCTGTCCACTCTTATATGAGTTCCTCCCTGTCCACTCTTATATGAGTTGCTGCCTGCCACTATTATATGAGTTCATCCATGTCTTCTCTTATACGAGATGCTGTCTGTCCACTCTTATATGAGTTCCTCCCTGTCCACTCTTATATGAGTACCTGCCTGTCCACTCTTATATGAGTTCCTCTCTGTTCACTCTTATATGAGTTTCTCCCTGTCCACTCTTATATGAGTTCCTCCCTGTCCACTCTTATATGAGTTCCTGCGTGTCCACTCTTATATGAGTTGCTCCCTGTCCACTCTTATATGAGTTACTCCCTGTCCACTCTTTTATGAGTTGCTCCCTGTCCACTATTTTATGAGTTGCTCCCTGTCCACTCTTTTATGAGTTCCTCCCTGTCCACTCTTATATGAGTTGGACCTGTATACTCTTATATGAGTTCCTCCCTGTCCACTCTTATATGAGTTCCTGCGTGTCCACTCTTATATGAGTCCCAGCCTGTCACTCTTATATGAATTTCTGCATGTCCACTCTTATATGAGTTCTTCCCTGTCCACTCTTATATGAGTTCCTCCCTGTCAACTCTTATGAGTTCCTCCCTGTACACTGTTATATGAGTTCCTGCCTGTCCACTCTTATATGAGTTGCTGCCTGTCCACTCTTATATGAGTTCCAGTCTGTCCACTCTTATATGAGTTCCTCATTTTCCACTCTTATATGAATTCCTCATTTTCCACTCTTATATGAGTTCCTCCCAGTCCACTCTTATATGAGTTGCTGCCTGTCCACTATTATATGAGTCCCAGCCTGTCCACTCTTGTGTGAATTCCTGCATGTCCACTCTTAATTGAGTTCTTCCCTGTCCACTCTTATATGAGTTCCTCCCTGTCCACTCTTATATGAGTTCCTCCCTGTCCACTCTTATATGAGTTCCTGCCTGTCCACTCTTATATGAGTTGCTGCCTGTCCACTCTTATATAAGTTTCTTCCTGTCCACTCTTATATTAGTTCCTCCCTGCCCACTCTTATATTAGTTCCTCCCTGTCCACTCTTATATGAAATCCTCCCTGTCCACTCTTATATGAGTTGGACCTGTATACTCTTATATGAGTTCCTCCCTGTCCACTCTTATGAGTTGCTGACTGTCAACTATTATATGAGTTCTTCCTTGTCCACTCTTATATGAGTTGCTGCCTGCCACTATTATATGAGTTCATCCATGTCCACTCTTACATGAGTTTCTGTCTGTACACTCTTATATGAGTTCCTCCCTGTCCACTCTTATATGAGTTGTTGAGTGTCCACTCTTATATCAGTTCCTGCCTGTCCACTCTTATATGAGTTCCTCCCTGTCCACTCTAATATGAGTTGCTGCCTGCCACTATTATATGAGTTCATCCATGTTCACTCTTATACGAGATGCTGTCTGTCCACTCTTATATGAGTTCCTCCCTGTCCACTATTATATGAGTTCCTGCCTGTCCACTCTTATATGAGTTCCTCCCTGTCCACTCTTATATGAGTTGCTGACTGTCCACTCTTATATGAATTCCTCCTTGTCCACTCTTATATGAGTTCCTCCTTGTCCACTCTTATATGAGTTCCTCATTGTCCACTCTTATAAGAGTCCCTCATTGTCCACTCTTATATGAGTTCCTCATTGTCCACTATTATATGAGTTCCAGTCTATCCACTCTTATATGAGTTCCTCATTTTCCACTCTTATATGAGTTCCTCCCAGTCCACTCTTATATGAGTTGTTGTCTGTCCACTATTATATGAGTCCCAGCCTGTCCACTCTTATATGAATTCCTGCATGTCCACTCTTATATGAGTTCTTCCCTGTCCACTGTTATAT
The DNA here is from genome assembly GCA_032622095.1 of Siphonodentalium dalli. Lineage (NCBI taxonomy): Eukaryota > Metazoa > Mollusca > Scaphopoda > Gadilida > Siphonodentaliidae > Siphonodentalium > Siphonodentalium dalli. The sequence goes on from CP136068.1 coordinate 62,234,385, forward strand.
GAGTTCCTCCCTGTTCACTCTTATTTGAGATCCTCCCTGTCCACTCTTATATGAGTTCCAGCCTGTCCACTCTTATATGAGTTCCTCCCTGTCCACTCTTATATGAGTTCCTCCCTGTCCACTCTTATGAGTTCCTCCCTGTCCACTCTAATATGAGTTCCTCCCTGTCCACTCTTATATGAGTTCCTCCCTGTCCACTCTTATATGAGTTCCTCCCTTTCCACTCTTATATGAGTTCCTCCCTGTCCACTCGTATATGAGTTCCTCCCTGTTCACTCTTATATGAGTTCCTGCCTGTCCACTCTTATGTGAGTTCCTCTCTGTCCACTCTTTTGAGTTCCTCCCTGTCCACTCTTATATGAGTTCCTCCCTGTTCACTCTTATGAGTTCCTCCCTGTCCACTCTAATATGAGTTCCTCCCTGTCCAACTTATATGAATTCCTCCATGTCCACTCTAATATGAGTTCCTGCATGTCCACTCTTATATGAGTTCCTCCCTGTCCACTCGTATATGAGTTCCTCCCTGTTCACTCTTATATGAGTTCCTCTCTGTCCACTCTTTTGAGTTCCTCCCTGTCCACACTTATATGAGTTCCTGCCTGTCCACTCTTATATGAGTTCCTGCCTGTCCACACTTATATGATTTGCTCCCTGTCCACTCTTATATGAGTTGCTCCCTGTCCAATCTATTATGAGTTGCTCCCTGTCCACTCTTTTATGAGTTGCTCCCTGTTAACTCTTTTATGAGTTGCTCCCTGTCCACTCTTTTATGAGTTGCTCCCTGTCCACTCTAATATGAGTTGCTCCCTGTCCACTCTTATATGTGTTCCTGCCTGTCCACTCTTATACGAGTTCCTCCCAGTCCACTCTTATATGAGTTCCTCCCAGTCCACTCTTATATGAGTTCCTCCCTGTCCACTCCTATATGAGTTTCTCCATGTCCACTCTTATATGAGTTCCTCCCTGTCCACTCTTATATGAGTTCCTGCCTGTCCACTCTTATATGGGTTCCCCCTGTCTACTCTTATGAGTTCCTCCCTGTCCACTCTTATATGAGTTCCCACTGTCCACTCTTATATGAGTTCCTGCATGTCCACTCTTATATGAGTTCCTCCCTGTCCACTCTTATATTAGTTGCTGCCTGCCACTCTTATATGAGTTCATCCATGTCCACTCTTATATGAGTTGATGTCTGTCCACTCTTATATGAGTTCCTCCCTGTCCACTGTTATATGAGTTTCTCCCTGTCCACTCTTATATGAGTTCCTGCCTGTCCACTCTTATATGAGTTCCTCCCTGTCCACTCGTATATGAGTTGCTGCCTGCCACTAGTTTATGAGTTCATCCATGTCCACTCTTATATGAGTTGCTGTCTGTCCACTCTTATATGAGTTCCTCCCTGTCCACTCTTATATGAGTTGCTGACTGTCCACTCTTATATGAGTTGCTGCATGTCCACTCTTATATGAATTCATCCTTGTCCACTCTTATATGAGTTCCTCCCTGTCCACTCTTATATGAGTTCCTGCCTGTCCACTCTTATATGAATTCCTCCTTGTCCACTCTTATATGAGTTCATCCCTGTCCACTCTTATATGAGTTCCTCACAGTCCACTCTTATATGAGTTCCTCATTGTCCACTCTTATATGAGTCCCTCATTGTCCACTCTTATATGAGTTGCTGCCTGTCCACTCGTATATGAGTTCCCCCCTGTCCACTCTTGTGAGTTCCTCATTGTCCACTCGTATATGAGTTGCTGCCTGTCCACTATTATATGAGTTCCAGTCTGTCCACTCTTATATGAGTTCCTCATTTTCCACTCTTATATGAGTTCCTCCCTGTCCACTCTTATATGAGTTCCTGCCAGCCACTCTTATATGAGTTCATCCATGTCCACTCTTATATGAGTTGCAGCCTGTCCACTCGTATATGAGTTCCCCCCTGTCGACTCTTGTGAGTTTCTCATTGTCCACTCGTATATGAGTTGCTGCCTGTCCACTATTATATGAGTTCCAGTCTGTCCACTCTTATATGAGTTCCTCATTTTCCACTCTTATATGAATTCCTCATTTTCCACTCTTATATGAGTTCCTCCCAGTCCACTCTTATATGATTTGCTGCCTGTCCACTATTATATGAGTCCCAGCCTGTCCACTCTTGTGTGAATTCCTGCATGTCCACTCTTATATGAGTTCTTCCCTGTCCACTCTTATATGAGTTCCTCCCTGTCCACTCTTATATGAGTTCCTCCCTGTCCACTCTAATATGAGTTCCTGCCTGTCCACTCTTATATGAGTTGCTGCCTGTCCACTCTTATATAAGTTCCTCCCTGTCCACTCTTATATTAGTTCCTCCCTGCCCACTCTTATATTAGTTCCTCCCTGTCCACTCATATATTAGTTCCTCCCTGTCCTCTCTTATATGAGATCCTCCCTGTCCACTCTTATATGAGTTGGACATGTATACTCTTATATGAGTTCCTCCCTGTCCACTCTTATGAGTTGCTGACTGTCAACTATTATATGAGTTCCTCCTTGTCCACTCTTATATGAGTTGCTGCCTGACACTATAATATGAGTTCATCCATGTCCACTCTTATATGAGTTTCTGTCTGTACACTCTTATATGAGTTCCTCCCTGTCCACTCTTATATGAGTTGCTGAGTGTCCACTCTTATATCAGTTCCTGCCTGTCCACTCTTATATGAGTTCCTCCCTGTCCACTCTTATATGAGTTGCTGCCTGCCACTATTATATGAGTTCATCCATGTCTTCTCTTATACGAGATGCTGTCTGTCCACTCTTATATGAGTTCCTCCCTGTCCACTCTTATATGAGTACCTGCCTGTCCACTCTTATATGAGTTCCTCTCTGTTCACTCTTATATGAGTTTCTCCCTGTCCACTCTTATATGAGTTCCTCCCTGTCCACTCTTATATGAGTTCCTGCGTGTCCACTCTTATATGAGTTGCTCCCTGTCCACTCTTATATGAGTTACTCCCTGTCCACTCTTTTATGAGTTGCTCCCTGTCCACTATTTTATGAGTTGCTCCCTGTCCACTCTTTTATGAGTTCCTCCCTGTCCACTCTTATATGAGTTGGACCTGTATACTCTTATATGAGTTCCTCCCTGTCCACTCTTATATGAGTTCCTGCGTGTCCACTCTTATATGAGTCCCAGCCTGTCACTCTTATATGAATTTCTGCATGTCCACTCTTATATGAGTTCTTCCCTGTCCACTCTTATATGAGTTCCTCCCTGTCAACTCTTATGAGTTCCTCCCTGTACACTGTTATATGAGTTCCTGCCTGTCCACTCTTATATGAGTTGCTGCCTGTCCACTCTTATATGAGTTCCAGTCTGTCCACTCTTATATGAGTTCCTCATTTTCCACTCTTATATGAATTCCTCATTTTCCACTCTTATATGAGTTCCTCCCAGTCCACTCTTATATGAGTTGCTGCCTGTCCACTATTATATGAGTCCCAGCCTGTCCACTCTTGTGTGAATTCCTGCATGTCCACTCTTAATTGAGTTCTTCCCTGTCCACTCTTATATGAGTTCCTCCCTGTCCACTCTTATATGAGTTCCTCCCTGTCCACTCTTATATGAGTTCCTGCCTGTCCACTCTTATATGAGTTGCTGCCTGTCCACTCTTATATAAGTTTCTTCCTGTCCACTCTTATATTAGTTCCTCCCTGCCCACTCTTATATTAGTTCCTCCCTGTCCACTCTTATATGAAATCCTCCCTGTCCACTCTTATATGAGTTGGACCTGTATACTCTTATATGAGTTCCTCCCTGTCCACTCTTATGAGTTGCTGACTGTCAACTATTATATGAGTTCCTCCTTGTCCACTCTTATATGAGTTGCTGCCTGCCACTATTATATGAGTTCATACATGTCCACTCTTACATGAGTTTCTGTCTGTACACTCTTATATGAGTTCCTCCCTGTCCACTCTTATATGAGTTGTTGAGTGTCCACTCTTATATCAGTTCCTGCCTGTCCACTCTTATATGAGTTCCTCCCTGTCCACTCTTATATGAGTTGCTGCCTGCCACTATTATATGAGTTCATCCATGTTCACTCTTATACGAGATGCTGTCTGTCCACTCTTATATGAGTTCCTCCCTGTCCACTATTATATGAGTTCCTGCCTGTCCACTCTTATATGAGTTCCTCCCTGTCCACTCTTATATGAGTTGCTGACTGTCCACTCTTATATGAATTCCTCCTTGTCCACTCTTATATGAGTTCCTCCTTGTCCACTCTTATATGAGTTCCTCATTGTCCACTCTTATAAGAGTCCCTCATTGTCCACTCTTATATGAGTTCCTCATTGTCCACTATTATATGAGTTCCAGTCTATCCACTCTTATATGAGTTCCTCATTTTCCACTCTTATATGAGTTCCTCCCAGTCCACTCTTATATGAGTTGTTGTCTGTCCACTATTATATGAGTCCCAGCCTGTCCACTCTTATATGAATTCCTGCATGTCCACTCTTATATGAGTTCTTCCCTGTCCACTGTTATATGAGTTCCTCCCTGTTCACTCTTATTTGAGATCCTCCCTGTCCACTCTTATATGAGTTCCAGCCTGTCCACTCTTATATGAGTTCCTCCCTGTCCACTCTTATATGAGTTCCTCCCTGTCCACTCTTATGAGTTCCTCCCTGTCCACTCTAATATGAGTTCCTCCCTGTCCACTCTTATATGAGTTCCTCCCTGTCCACTCTTATATGAGTTCCTCCCTTTCCACTCTTATATGAGTTCCTCCCTGTCCACTCGTATATGAGTTCCTCCCTGTTCACTCTTATATGAGTTCCTGCCTGTCCACTCTTATGTGAGTTCCTCTCTGTCCACTCTTTTGAGTTCCTCCCTGTCCACTCTTATATGAGTTCCTCCCTGTTCACTCTTATGAGTTCCTCCCTGTCCACTCTAATATGAGTTCCTCCCTGTCCAACTTATATGAATTCCTCCATGTCCACTCTAATATGAGTTCCTGCATGTCCACTCTTATATGAGTTCCTCCCTGTCCACTCGTATATGAGTTCCTCCCTGTTCACTCTTATATGAGTTCCTCTCTGTCCACTCTTTTGAGTTCCTCCCTGTCCACACTTATATGAGTTCCTGCCTGTCCACTCTTATATGAGTTCCTGCCTGTCCACACTTATATGATTTGCTCCCTGTCCACTCTTATATGAGTTGCTCCCTGTCCAATCTATTATGAGTTGCTCCCTGTCCACTCTTTTATGAGTTGCTCCCTGTTAACTCTTTTATGAGTTGCTCCCTGTCCACTCTTTTATGAGTTGCTCCCTGTCCACTCTAATATGAGTTGCTCCCTGTCCACTCTTATATGTGTTCCTGCCTGTCCACTCTTATACGAGTTCCTCCCAGTCCACTCTTATATGAGTTCCTCCCAGTCCACTCTTATATGAGTTCCTCCCTGTCCACTCCTATATGAGTTTCTCCATGTCCACTCTTATATGAGTTCCTCCCTGTCCACTCTTATATGAGTTCCTGCCTGTCCACTCTTATATGGGTTCCCCCTGTCTACTCTTATGAGTTCCTCCCTGTCCACTCTTATATGAGTTCCCACTGTCCACTCTTATATGAGTTCCTGCATGTCCACTCTTATATGAGTTCCTCCCTGTCCACTCTTATATTAGTTGCTGCCTGCCACTCTTATATGAGTTCATCCATGTCCACTCTTATATGAGTTGATGTCTGTCCACTCTTATATGAGTTCCTCCCTGTCCACTGTTATATGAGTTTCTCCCTGTCCACTCTTATATGAGTTCCTGCCTGTCCACTCTTATATGAGTTCCTCCCTGTCCACTCGTATATGAGTTGCTGCCTGCCACTAGTTTATGAGTTCATCCATGTCCACTCTTATATGAGTTGCTGTCTGTCCACTCTTATATGAGTTCCTCCCTGTCCACTCTTATATGAGTTGCTGACTGTCCACTCTTATATGAGTTGCTGCATGTCCACTCTTATATGAATTCATCCTTGTCCACTCTTATATGAGTTCCTCCCTGTCCACTCTTATATGAGTTCCTGCCTGTCCACTCTTATATGAATTCCTCCTTGTCCACTCTTATATGAGTTCATCCCTGTCCACTCTTATATGAGTTCCTCACAGTCCACTCTTATATGAGTTCCTCATTGTCCACTCTTATATGAGTCCCTCATTGTCCACTCTTATATGAGTTGCTGCCTGTCCACTCGTATATGAGTTCCCCCCTGTCCACTCTTGTGAGTTCCTCATTGTCCACTCGTATATGAGTTGCTGCCTGTCCACTATTATATGAGTTCCAGTCTGTCCACTCTTATATGAGTTCCTCATGTTCCACTCTTATATGAATTCCCCATTTTCCACTCTTATATGAGTTCCTCTCAGTCCACTCTTATATGAGTTGCTGCCTGTCCACTATTATATGAGTCCCAGCCTTCCACTCTTGTGTGAATTCCTGGATGTCCACTCTTATATGAGTTCCTCCCAGTCCACTCGTATATGAGTTGTTGTCTGTCCACTATTATATGAGTCCCAGCCTGTCCACTCTTATATGAATTACTGCATGTCCACTCTTATATGAGTTCTTCCCTGTCCACTGTTATATGAGTTCCTCCCTGTCCACTCTTATTTGAGATCCTCCCTGTCCACTCTTATATGAGTTCCAGCCTGTCCACTCTTATATGAGTTCCTCCCTGTCCACTCTTATATGAGTTCCTCCCTGTCCACTCTTATGAGTTCCTCCCTGTCCACTCTAATATGAGTTCCTCCCTGTCCACTCTTATATGAGTTCCTCCCTGTCCACTCTTATATGAGTTCCTCCCTTTCCACTCTTATATGAGTTCCTCCCTGTCCACTCGTATATGAGTTCCTCCCTGTTCACTCTTATATGAGTTCCTGCCTGTCCACTCTTATATGAGTTCCTCTCTGTCCACTCTTTTGAGTTCCTCCCTGTCCACTCTTATATGAGTTCCTCCCTGTCCACTCTTATGAGTTCCTCCCTGTCCACTCTAATATGAGTTCCTCCCTGTCCAACTTATATGAATTCCTCCATGTCCACTCTAATATGAGTTCCTGCATGTCCACTCTTATATGAGTTCCTCCCTGTCCACTCGTATATGAGTTCCTCCCTGTTCACTCTTATATGAGTTCCTGCCTGTCCACTCTTATATGAGTTCCTCTCTGTCCACTCTTTTGAGTTCCTCCCTGTCCACACTTATATGAGTTCCTGCCTGTCCACTCTTATATGAGTTCCTGCCTGTCCACACTTATATGATTTGCTCCCTGTCCACTCTTATATGAGTTGCTCCCTGTCCAATCTTTTATGAGTTGCTCCCTGTCCACTCTTTTATGAGTTGCTCCCTGTTAACTCTTTTATGAGTTGCTCCCTGTCCACTCTTTTATGAGTTGCTCCCTGTGCACTCTAATATGAGTTGCTCCCTGTCCACTCTTATATGTGTTCCTGCCTGTCCACTCTTATACGAGTTCCTCCCAGTCCGCTCTTATATGAGTTCCTCCCAGTCCACTCTTATATGAGTTCCTCCCTGTCCACTCCTATATGAGTTTCTCCATGTCCACTCTTATATGAGTTCCTCCCTGTCCACTCTTATATGAGTTCCTGCCTGTCCACTCTTATATGGGTTCCCCCTGTCTACTCTTATGAGTTCCTCCCTGTCCACTCTTATATGAGTTCCCACTGTCCACTCTTATATGAGTTCCTGCATGTCCACTCTTATATGAGTTCCTCCCTGTCCACTCTTATATGAGTTGCTGCCTGCCACTCTTATATTAGTTCATCCATGTCCACTCTTATATGAGTTGATGTCTGTCCACTCTTATATGAGTTCCTCCCTGTCCACTCTTATATGAGTTGGACCTGTATACTCTTATATGAGTTCCTCCCTGTCCACTCTTATATGAGTTCCTCCCTGTCCACTCTTATATGAGTTTCTCCCTGTCCACTCTTATATGAGTTCCTGCCTGTCCACTCTTATATGAGTTCCTCCCTGTCCACTCATATATGAGTTGCTGCCTGCCACTAGTATATGAGTTCATCCATGTCCACTCTTATATGAGTTGCTGTCTGTCCACTCTTATATGAGTTCCTCCCTGTCCACTCTTATATGAGTTGGACCTGTATACTCTTATATGAGTTCCTCCCTGTCCACTCTTATGAGTTCCTCCCTGTCCACTCTAATATGAGTTCCTCCCTGTCCAACTTATATGAATTCCTCCATGTCCACTCTAATATGAGTTCCTGCATGTCCACTCTTATATGAGTTCCTCCCTGTCCACTCGTATATGAGTTCCTCCCTGTTCACTCTTATATGAGTTCCTGCCTGTCCACTCTTATATGAGTTCCTCTCTGTCCACTCTTTTGAGTTCCTCCCTGTCCACACTTATATGAGTTCCTGCCTGTCCACTCTTATATGAGTTCCTGCCTGTCCACACTTATATGATTTGCTCCCTGTCCACTCTTATATGAGTTGCTCCCTGTCCAATCTTTTATGAGTTGCTCCCTGTCCACTCTTTTATGAGTTGCTCCCTGTTAACTCTTTTATGAGTTGCTCCCTGTCCACTCTTTTATGAGTTGCTCCCTGTCCACTCTAATATGAGTTGCTCCCTGTCCACTCTTATATGTGTTCCTGCCTGTCCACTCTTATACGAGTTCCTCCCAGTCCACTCTTATATGAGTTCCTCCCAGTCCACTCTTATATGAGTTCCTCCCTGTCCACTCCTATATGAGTTTCTCCATGTCCACTCTTATATGAGTTCCTCCCTGTCCACTCTTATATGAGTTCCTGCCTGTCCACTCTTATATGGGTTCCCCCTGTCTACTCTTATGAGTTCCTCCCTGTCCACTCTTATATGAGTTCCCACTGTCCACTCTTATATGAGTTCCTGCATGTCCACTCTTATATGAGTTCCTCCCTGTCCACTCTTATATGAGTTGCTGCCTGCCACTCTTATATGAGTTCATCCATGTCCACTCTTATATGAGTTGATGTCTGTCCACTCTTATATGAGTTCCTCCCTGTCCACTCTTATATGAGTTGGACCTGTATACTCTTATATGAGTTCCTCCCTGTCCACTCTTATATGAGTTCCTCCCTGTCCACTCTTATATGAGTTTCTCCCTGTCCACTCTTATATGAGTTCCTGCCTGTCCACTCTTATATGAGTTCCTCCCTGTCCACTCGTATATGAGTTGCTGCCTGCCACTAGTATATGAGTTCATCCATGTCCACACTTATATGATTTACTGTCTGTCCACTCTTATATGAGTTCCTCCCTGTCCACTCTTATATGAGTTGGACCTGTATACTCTTATATGAGTTCCTCCCTGTCCACTCTAATATGAGTTGCTGACTGTCCACTCTTATATGAGTTGCTGCATGTCCACTCTTATATGAATTCATCCTTGTCCACTCTTATATGAGTTCCTCCCTGTCCACTCTTATATGAGTTCCTGCCTGTCCACTCTTATATGAATTCCTCCTTGTCCACTCTTATATGAGTTCATCCCTGTCCACTCTTATATGAGTTCATCACAGTCCACTCTTATATGAGTTCCTCATTGTCCACTCTTATATGAGTCCCTCATTGTCCACTCTTATATGAGTTCTTCCCTGTCCACTCTTATATGAGTTCCTCCCTGTCCACTCTTATATGAGTTCCTCCCTGTCCACTCTTATATGAGTTCCTGCCTGTCCACTCTTATATGAGTTGCTGCCTGTCCACTCTTATATAAGTTCCTCCCTGTCCACTCTTATATTAGTTCCTCCCTGCCCACTCTTATATTAATTCCTCCCTGTCCACTCATATATTAGTTCCTCCCTGTCCTCTCTTATATGAGATCCTCCCTGTCCACTCTTATATGAGTTGAACCTGTATACTCTTATAGGAGTTCCTCCCTGTCCACTCTTATATGAGTTGCTGAGTGTCCACTCTTATATCAGTTCCTGCCTGTCCACTCTTATATGAGTTCCTCCCTGTCCACTCTTATATGAGTTGCTGCCTGCCACTATTATATGAGTTCATCCATGTCCACTCTTATACGAGATGCTGTCTGTCCACTCTTATATGAGTTCCTCCCTGTCCACTCTTATATGAGTTCCTGCCTGTCCACTCTTATATGAGTTCCTCCCTGTCCACTCTTATATGAGTTCCTCCCTGTCCACTCTTATATGAGTTCCTCCCTGTCCACTCTTATGAGTTCCTCCCTGTCCACTCTAATATGAGTTCCTCCCTGTCCACTCTTATATGAGTTCCTCCCTGTCCACTCTTATATGAGTTCCTCCCTTTCCACTCTTATATGAGTTCCTCCCTGTCCACTCGTATATGAGTTCCTCCCTGTTCACTCTTATATGAGTTCCTGCCTGTCCACTCTTATATGAGTTCCTCTCTGTCCACTCTTTTGAGTTCCTCCCTGTCCACTCTTATATGAGTTCCTCCCTGTCCACTCTTATGAGTTCCTCCCTGTCCACTCTAATATGAGTTCCTCCCTGTCCAACTTATATGAATTCCTCCATGTCCACTCTAATATGAGTTCCTGCATGTCCACTCTTATATGAGTTCCTCCCTGTCCACTCGTATATGAGTTCCTCCCTGTTCACTCTTATATGAGTTCCTGCCTGTCCACTCTTATATGAGTTCCTCTCTGTCCACTCTTTTGAGTTCCTCCCTGTCCACACTTATATGAGTTCCTGCCTGTCCACCCTTATATGAGTTCCTGCCTGTCCACACTTATATGATTTGCTCCCTGTCCACTCTTATATGAGTTGCTCCCTGTCCAATCTTTTATGAGTTGCTCCCTGTCCACTCTTTTATGAGTTGCTCCCTGTTAACTCTTTTATGAGTTGCTCCCTGTCCACTCTTTTATGAGTTGCTCCCTGTCCACTCTAATATGAGTTGCTCCCTGTCCACTCTTATATGTGTTCCTGCCTGTCCACTCTTATACGAGTTCCTCCCAGTCCGCTCTTATATGAGTTCCTCCCAGTCCACTCTTATATGAGTTCCTCCCTGTCCACTCCTATATGAGTTTCTCCATGTCCACTCTTATATGAGTTCCTCCCTGTCCACTCTTATATGAGTTCCTGCCTGTCCACTCTTATATGGGTTCCCCCTGTCTACTCTTATGAGTTCCTCCCTGTCCACTCTTATATGAGTTCCCACTGTCCACTCTTATATGAGTTCCTGCATGTCCACTCTTATATGAGTTCCTCCCTGTCCACTCTTATATGAGTTGCTGCCTGCCACTCTTATATTAGTTCATCCATGTCCACTCTTATATCAGTTGATGTCTGTCCACTCTTATATGAGTTCCTCCCTGTCCACTCTTATATGAGTTGGACCTGTATACTCTTATATGAGTTCCTCCCTGTCCACTCTTATATGAGTTCCTCCCTGTCCACTCTTATATGAGTTTCTCCCTGTCCACTCTTATATGAGTTCCTGCCTGTCCACTCTTATATGAGTTCCTCCCTGTCCACTCGTATATGAGTTGCTGCCTGCCACTAGTATATGAGTTCATCCATGTCCACTCTTATATGAGTTGCTGTCTGTCCACTCTTATATGAGTTCCTCCCTGTCCACTCTTATATGAGTTGGACCTGTATACTCTTATATGAGTTCCTCCCTGTCCACTCTTATGAGTTCCTCCCTGTCCACTCTAATATGAGTTCCTCCCTGTCCAACTTATATGAATTCCTCCTTGTCCACTCTAATATGAGTTCCTGCATGTCCACTCTTATATGAGTTCCTCCCTGTCCACTCGTATATGAGTTCCTCCCTGTTCACTCTTATATGAGTTCCTGCCTGTCCACTCTTATATGAGTTCCTCTCTGTCCACTCTTTTGAGTTCCTCCCTGTCCACACTTATATGAGTTCCTGCCTGTCCACTCTTATATGAGTTCCTGCCTGTCCACACTTATATGATTTGCTCCCTGTCCACTCTTATATGAGTTGCTCCCTGTCCAATCTTTTATGAGTTGCTCCCTGTCCACTCTTTTATGAGTTGCTCCCTGTTAACTCTTTTATGAGTTGCTCCCTGTCCACTCTTTTATGAGTTGCTCCCTGTCCACTCTAATATGAGTTGCTCCCTGTCCACTCTTATATGTGTTCCTGCCTGTCCACTCTTATACGAGTTCCTCCCAGTCCACTCTTATATGAGTTCCTCCCAGTCCACTCTTATATGAGTTCCTCCCTGTCCACTCCTATATGAGTTTCTCCATGTCCACTCTTATATGAGTTCCTCCCTGTCCACTCTTATATGAGTTCCTGCCTGTCCACTCTTATATGGGTTCCCCCTGTCTACTCTTATGAGTTCCTCACTGTCCACTCTTATATGAGTTCCCACTGTCCACTCTTATATGAGTTCCTGCATGTCCACTCTTATATGAGTTCCTCCCTGTCCACTCTTATATGAGTTGCTGCCTGCCACTCTTATATGAGTTCATCCATGTCCACTCTTATATGAGTTGATGAATGTCCACTCTTATATGAGTTCCTCCCTGTCCACTCTTATATGAGTTGGACCTGTATACTCTTATATGAGTTCCTCCCTGTCCACTCTTATATGAGTTCCTCCCTGTCCACTCTTATATGAGTTTCTCCCTGTCCACTCTTATATGAGTTCCTGCCTGTCCACTCTTATATGAGTTCCTCCCTGTCCACTCGTATATGAGTTGCTGCCTGCCACTAGTATATGAGTTCATCCATGTCCACACTTATATGATTTACTGTCTGTCCACTCTTATATGAGTTCCTCCCTGTCCACTCTTATATGAGTTGGACCTGTATACTCTTATATGAGTTCCTCCCTGTCCACTCTAATATGAGTTGCTGACTGTCCACTCTTATATGAGTTGCTGCATGTCCACTCTTATATGAATTCATCCTTGTCCACTCTTATATGAGTTCCTCCCTGTCCACTCTTATATGAGTTCCTGCCTGTCCACTCTTATATGAATTCCTCCTTGTCCACTCTTATATGAGTTCATCCCTGTCCACTCTTATATGAGTTCCTCACAGTCCACTCTTATATGAGTTCCTCATTGTCCACTCTTATATGAGTCCCTCATTGTCCACTCTTATATGAGTTCTTCCCTGTCCACTCTTATATGAGTTCCTCCCTGTCCACTCTTATATGAGTTCCTCCCTGTCCACTCTTATATGAGTTCCTGCCTGTCCACTCTTATATGAGTTGCTGCCTGTCCACTCTTATATAAGTTCCTCCCTGTCCACTCTTATATTAGTTCCTCCCTGCCCACTCTTATATTAATTCCTCCCTGTCCACTCATATATTAGTTCCTCCCTGTCCTCTCTTATATGAGATCCTCCCTGTCCACTCTTATATGAGTTGAACCTGTATACTCTTATAGGAGTTCCTCCCTGTCCACTCTTATATGAGTTGCTGAGTGTCCACTCTTATAACAGTTCCTGCCTGTCCACTCTTATATGAGTTCCTCCCTGTCCACTCTTATATGAGTTGCTGCCTGCCACTATTATATGAGTTCATGCGTGTCCACTCTTATATGAGTTGCTCCCTGTCCACTCTTATATGAGTTGCTGTCTGTCCACTCTTATATGAGTTCCTCCCTGTCCACTCTTATATGAGTTCCTGCTTGTCCACTCTTATATGAGTTCCTCCCTGTCCACTCTTATATGAGTTCCTCCCTGTCCACTCTTATATGAGTTCATGCGTGTCCACTCTTATATGAGTTGCTCCCTGTCCACTCTTATATGAGTTGCTCCCTGTCCACTCTTTTATGAGTTGCTCCCTGTCCACTCTTATATGAGTTGGACCTGTCCACTCTTATATGAGTCCCAGCCTGTCACTCTTATATGAATTCCTGCATGTCCACTCTTATATGAGTTCTTCCCTGTCCACTCTTATATGAGTTCCTCCCTGTCAACTCTTATATGAGTTCTTCCCTGTCCACTCTTATATGAGTTCCTCCCTGTCAACTCTTATGAGTTCCTCCCTGTACACTGTTATATGAGTTCTTGCCTGTCCACTCTTATATGAGTTGCTGCCTGTCCACTCTTATATGAGTTCCAGTCTGTCCACTCTTATATGAGATCCTCATTTTCCACTCTTATATGAATTCCTCATTTTCCACTCTTATATGAGTTCTTCCCTGTCCACTCTTATATGAGTTCCTCCCTGTCAACTCTTATGAATTCCTCCCTGTACACTGTTATATGAATTCCTGCATGTCCACTCTTATATGAGTTCTTCCCTGTCCACTCTTATATGAGTTCCTGCCTGTCCACTCTTATATGAGTTCCTACATGTCCACTCTTATATGAGTTCCTGCCTGTCCACTCTTATATGATTTGCTGCCTGTCCACTCTTATATAAGTTCCTCCCTGTCCACTCTTATATTAGTTCCTCCCTGCCCACTCTTATATTAGTTCCTCCCTGTCCACTCATATATTAGTTCCTCCCTGTCCTCTCTTATATGAGATCCTCCCTGTCCACTCTTATATAAGTTCCTCCCTGTCCACTCTTATATTAGTTCCTCCCTGCCCACTCTTATATTAGTTCCTCCCTGTCCACTCATATATTAGTTCCTCCCTGTCCTCTCTTATATGAGATCCTCCCTGTCCACTCTTATATGAGTTGGACCTGTATACTCTTATATGAGTTCCTCCCTGTCCACTCTTATATGAGTTGCTGCCTGCCACTATTATATGAGTTCATCCATGTCCACTCTTATATGAGTTTCTGTCTGTACACTCTTATATGAGTTCCTCCCTGTACACTCTTATATGAGTTGCTGAGTGTCCACTCTTATATCAGTTCCTGCCTGTCCTCTCTTATATGAGTTCCTCCCTGTCCACTCTTATATGAGTTGCTGCCTGCCACTATTATATGAGTTCATCCATGTCCACTCTTATACGAGATGCTGTCTGTCCACTCTTATACGAGATGCTGTCTGTCCACTCTTATACGAGATGCTGTCTGTCCACTCTTATATGAGTTCCTCCCTGTCCACTCTTATATGAGTTCCTCCCTGTCCACTCTTATATGAGTTCCTCCCTGTCCACTCTTATATGAGTTCCTCCCTGTCCACTCTTATATGAGTTCCTGCGTGTCCACTCTTATATGAGTTGCTCCCTGTCCACTCTTATATGAGTTGCTCCCTGTACACTCTTTTATGAGTTGCTCCCTGTCCACTATTTTATGAGTTGCTCCCTGTCCACTCTTTTATGAGTTCCCCCCTGTCCACTCTTATATGAGTTGGACCTGTATACTCTTATATGAGTTCCTCCCTGTCCACTCTTATATGAGTTCCTGCATGTCCACTCTTATATGAGTCCCAGCCTGTCACTCTTATATGAATTCCTGCATGTCCACTCTTATATGAGTTCTTCCCTGTCCACTCTTATATGAGTTCCTCCCTGTCAACTCTTATGAGTTCCTCCCGTACACTGTTATATGAGTTCCTGCCTGTCCACTCTTATATGAGTTGCTGCCTGTCCACTCTTATATGAGTTCCTCCCTGTCCACTGTTATATGAGTTCCTCCCTGTCCACTCTTATATTAGTTCCTCCCTGCCCACTCTTATATTAGTTCCTCCCTGTACACTCATATATTAATTCCTCCCTGTCCTCTTTTATATGAGTTCCTCCCTGTCCACTCTTATATGAGTTGCTGCCTGTCCACTCGTATATGAGTTCCAGCCTGTCCACTCTTATGAGTTCCTGCATGTCCAGTCTTATGAGTTCCTCCCTGTCCACTCTTATATGAGTTCCTGCCTGTCCACTCTTATGAGTTCCAGCCTGTCCACTCTTATATTAGTTCCTCACTGTCCACTCTTATATTAGTTACTCCCAGTCCACTCTTATATTAGTTCCTCCATGTACACTCATATATTAGTTCCTACCTGTCCTCTCTTATGAGTTCCTCCCTGTCCACTATTATATGAGTTGCTGCCTGTCCACTCGTATATGAGTTCCAGCCTGTCCACTCGTATATGAGTTCCAGCCTGTCCACTCTTATATGAGTTCCTGCCTGTCCACTCTTATGAGTTCCTCCATGTCCACTCTTATGAGTTCCTCCCTGTCCACTCTTATGAGTTCCTCCCTGTCCACTCTTATATGAGTTCCTCCCTGTCCACTCTTATATGAATTACTGCATGTCCACTCTTATATGAGTTCTTCCCTGTCCACTCTTATATGAGTTCCTCACTGTCAACTCTTATGAGTTCCTCCCTGTACACTGCTATATGAGTTCCTGCCTGTCCACTCTTATATGAGTTCCTGCCTGCCCACTCTTAAATGAGTTCCTGCCTGTCCACTCTTATATGGGTTCCTCCCTGTCCACTGTTATATGAGATCCTCACTGTCCACTCTTATATGAGTTCCAGCCTGTCCACTCTTATATGAGTTCCTCCCTGTCCACTCTTATATGAGTTCCTCCCTGTCCACTCTTATGAGTTCCTCCCTGTCCACTCTAATATGAGTTGCTGACTGTCCACTATTATATGAGTTCCTGCCTGTCCACTCTTATATGAGTTCCTCCCTGTCCACTAGTATATGAGTTGCTGCCTGCCACTAGTATATGAGTTCATCCATGTCCACTCTTATATGAGTTGCTGTCTGTCCACTCTTATATGAGTTCCTCCCTGTCCACTCTTATATGAGTTGCTGACTGTCCACTCTTATATGAATTCCTCCTTGTCCACTCGTATATGAGTTCCACCCTGTCCACTCTTGTGAGTTCCTCATTGTCCACTCGTATATGAGTCCCTTATTGTCCACTCTTATATGAGTTCCTCATTGTCCACTATTATATGAGTTCCAGTCTATCCACTCTTATATGAGTTCCTCATTTTCCACTCTTATATGAGTTCCTCCCAGTCCACTCTTATATAAGTTGTTGTCTGTCCACTATTATATGAGTCCCAGCCTGTCCACTCTTATATGAATTCCTGCATGTCCACTCTTATAAGAGTTCTTCCCTGTCCACTGTTATATGAGTTCCTCCCTGTCCACTCTTATTTGAGATCCTCCCTGTCCGCTCTTATATGTGTTCCAGCCTGTCCACTCTTATGTGAGTTCCTCCCTGTCCACTCTTATATGAGTTCCTCCCCGTCCACTCTTATATGAGTTCCTGCCTGTCCACTCTTATATGAGTTGCTGCCTGTCCACTCTTATATAAGTTCCTCCCTGTCCACTCTTATATTAGTTCCTCCCTGCCCACTCTTATATTAGTTTCTCCCTGTCCACTCATATATTAGTTCATCCCTGTCCTCTCTTATATGAGATCCTCCCTGTCCACTCTTATATGAGTTGGACCTGTATACTCTTATATGAGTTCCTCCCTGTCCACTCTTATGAGTTGCTGACTGTCAACTATTATATGAGTTCCTCCTTGTCCACTCTTATATGAGTTGCTGCCTGCTACTATTATATGAGTTCATCCATGTCCACTCTGATATGAGTTTCTGTCTGTACACTCTTATATGAGTTCCTCCCTGTCCACTCTTATATGAGTTGCTGAGTGTCCACTCTTATATCAGTTCCTGCCTGTCCACTCTTATATGAGTTCCTCCCTGTCCACTCTTATATGAGTTGCTGCCTGCCACTATTATATGAGTTCATCCCTGTCCACTCTTATACGAGATGCTGTCTGTCCACTCTTATATGAGTTCCTCCCTGTCTACGCTTATATGAGTTCCTGCCTGTCCACTCTTATATGAGTTCCTCTCTGTCCACTCTTATATGAGTTCCTCCCTGTCCACTCTTATATGAGTTCCTCCCTGTCCACTCTTATATGAGTTCCTGCGTGTCCACTCTTATATGAGTTGCTCCCTGTCCACTCTTATATGAGTTGCTCCCTGTCCACTCTTTTATGAGTTGCTCCCTGTCCACTATTTTATGAGTTGCTCCCTGTCCACTCTTTTATGAGTTCCTCCCTGTCCACTCTTATATGAGTTGGACCTGTATACTCTTATATGAGTTCCTGTCCACTCTTATATGAGTTCCTGCATGTCCACTCTCATATGAGTTCTTCCCTGTCCACTCTTATATGAGTTCCTCCCTGTCAACTCTTATGAGTTCCTCCCTGTACACTGTTATATGAGTTCCTGCCTGTCCACTCTTATATGAGTTGCTGCCTGTCCACTCTTATATGAGTTCCAGTCTGTCCACTCTTATATGAGTTCCAGTCTGTCCACTCTTATATGAGTTCCTCATTTTCCACTCTTATATGAATTCCTCATTTTCCACTCTTATATGAATTCCTCATTTTCCACTCTTATATGAGTTCCTCCCAGTCCACTCTTATATGAGTTGCTGCCTGTCCACTATTATATGAGTCCCAGCCTGTCCACTCTTGTGTGAATTCCTGCATGTCCACTCTTATATGCGTTCTTCCTTGTCCACTCTTATATGAGTTCCTCCCTGTCCACTCTTATATAAGTTCCTCCCTGTCCACTCTTATATTAGTTCCTCCCTGCCCACTCTTATATTAGTTCCTCCCTGTCCACTAATATATTAGTTCCTCCCTGTCCTCTCTTATATGAGATCCTCCCTGTCCACTCTTATATGAGTTGGACCTGTATACTCTTATATGAGTTCCTCCCTGTCCACTCATGAGTTGCTGACTTTCAACTATTATATGAGTTCCTCCTTGTCCACTCTTATATGAGTTGCTGCCTGCCACTATTATATGAGTTCATCCATGTCCACTCTTATATGAGTTTCTGTCTGTACACTCTTATATGAGTTCCTCCCTGTCCACTCTTATATGAGTTGCTGAGTGTCCACTCTTATATGAGTTGCTGAGTGTCCACTCTTATATCAGTTCCTGCCTGTCCACTCTTATATGAGTTCCTCCCTGTCCACTCTTATATGAGTTGCTGTCTGCCACTATTATATGAGTTCTTCCATGTCCACCCTTATACGAGATGCTGTCTGTCCACTCTTATATGAGTTCCTCCCTGTCCACTCTTATATGAGTTCCTGCCTGTCCACTCTTATATGAGTTCCTCACTGTCCACTCTTATATGAGTTCCTCCCTGTCCACTCTTATATGAGTTCCTCCCTGTCCACTCTTATATGAGTTCCTGCGTGTCCACTCTTATATGAGTTGCTCCCTGTCCACTCTTATATGAGTTGCTCCCTGTCCACCCTTTTATGAGTTGCTCCCTGTCCACTCTTTTATGAGTTGCTCCCTGTCCACTCTTTTATGAGTTCCTCCCTGTCCACTCTTATATGAGTTGGACCTGTATACTCTTATATGAGTTCCTCCCTGTCCACTCTTATATGAGTTCCTGCATGTCCACTCTTATGTGAGTCCCAACCTGTCACTCTTATATGAATTCCTGCATGTCCACTATTATATGAGTTCTTCCCTGTCCACTCTTATATGAGTTCCTCCCTGTCAACTCTTATGAGTTCCTCCCTGTACACTGTTATATGAGTTCCTGCCTGTCCACTCTTATATGAGTTGCTGCCTGTCCATTCTTATATGAGTTCCTCCCTGTCCACTCTTATATGAGTTCCTCCCTGTCCACTCTTATATTAGTTCCTCCCTGTCCACTCTTATATTAGTTCCTCCCGGTACACTCATATATTAATTCCTCCCTGTCCTCTCTTATATGAGTTCCTCCCTGTACACTCTTATATGAGTTGCTGCCTGTCCACTCGTATATGAGTTCCAGCCTGTCCACTCTTATGAGTTCCTGCATGTCCAGTCTTATGAGTTCCTCCCTGTCCACTCTTATATGAGTTCCTGCCTGTCCACTCTTATGAGTTCCAGCCTGTCCACTCTTATGAGTTCCAGCCTGTCCACTCTTATATGAGTTCCTCCATGTCCACTCTTATATTAGTTCCTCCCTGTCCACTCTTATATTAGTTTCTCCCTGTCCACTCTTATATTAGTTCCTCCCGGTCCACTATTATATTAGTTCCTCCCTGTCCACTCTTATATTAGTTCCTCCATGTACACTCATATATTAGTTCCTCCCTGTCCTCCCTTATGAGTTCCTCCCTCTCCACTATTATATGAGTTGCTGCCTGTCCACTCGTATATGAGTTCCAGCCTGTCCACTCGTATATGAGTTCCAGCCTGTCCACTCTTATATGAGTTCCTGCCTGTCCACTCTTATGAGTTCCTCCATGTCCACTCTTATGAGTTCCTCCCTGTCCACTCTTATGAGTTCCTCCCTGTCCACTCTTATATGAGTTCCTCCCTGTCCACTCTTATATGAATTACTGCATGTCCACTCTTATATGAGTTCTTCCCTGTCCACTCTTATATGAGTTCCTACCTGTCAACTGTTATGAGTTCCTCCCTGTACACTGCTATATGAGTTCCTGCCTGTCCAATCTTATATGAGTTCCTGCCTGCCCACTCTTAAATGAGTTCCTGCCTGTCCACTCTTATATGGGTTCCTCCCTGTTCACTCTTATATGAGTTCCTCCCTGTCCACTCTTATATGAGTTCCTCCCTGTCCACTCTTATATGAGTTCCTCCCTGTCCACTCTTATATGAGTTCCTCCCTGTCCACTCTTATATGAGTTCCTCCCTGTCCACTGTTGTATGAGTTCCTCCCTGTCCACTCTTATGAGTTCCTCCCTGTCCACTCTAATATGAGTTCCTCCCTATCCATCTTATATGAGTTCCTCCCTGTCCACTCTAATATGAGTTCCTCCCTGTCCACTCTAATATGAGTTCCTGCATGTCCACTCGCATATGAGTTCCTGCCTGTCCACTCTTATGAGTTTCAGCCTGTCCACTCTAATGAGTTCCAGCCTGTTCACTCTTATATGAGTTCCTCCCTGTTCACTCTTATATTAGTTCCTCCCTGTCCACTCTTATATTAGTTCCTCCCTGTCCACTCTTATATTAGTTCCTCCGTGTACACTCATATATTAGTTCCTCCCTGTCCTCTCTTATGAGTTCCTCCTGTCCACTATTATATGAGTTGCTGCCTGTCCACTCGTATATGAGTTCCAGCCTGTCCACTCGTATATGAGTTCCAGCCTGTCCACTCTTATATGAGTTCCTGCCTGTCCACTCTTATGAGTTCCTCCATGTCCACTCTTATGAGTTCCTCCCTGTCCACTCTTATGAGTTCCTCCCTGTCCACTCTTATATGAGTTCCTGCCTGTCCACTCTTATATGAGTTCCAGCCTGTCCACTCTTATATGAGTTCCTGCCTGTCCACTCTTATATGAGTTCCTCACTGTCCACTTTATATGAGTTCCTCCCTGTCCACTCTTATGTGAGTTCCTGCCTGTCCACTATTATATGAGTTCCTCCTTGTCCACTCTTATATGAGTTGCTCCCCGTCCATTCTTTTATGAGTCTCTCCCTGTCCACTCAAATATGAGTTCCTCCCTGACCACTCTTATATATGTTCCTGCCTGTCCACTCTTATATGAGTTGCTCCCTGTCCATTTTTGTATGAGTTTCTCCCTTTCCACTCAAATATGAGTTCCTCCCTGACCACTCTTATATCTGTTCCGGCCTGTCCACTCTTATATGAGTTCCTGCCTGACCACTCTTATATGAGTTCCTCCCTGTCCACTCTTATATGAGTTCCTCCCTGTCCACTCTTATATGAGTTTCTCCCTGTCCACTCTTATATGAGTTCCTCCCTGTCCACTCTTATATGAGTTCCTCCCTGTCCACTCTTATATGAGTTCCTCCCTGTCCACTCTTATATGAGTTCCTCCCTGCCCACTCTTATGAGTTCCTCCCTGTCCACTCTAATATGAGTTCCTCCCTGTCCATCTTATATGAGTTCCTCCCTGTCCACTCTAATATGAGTTCCTCCCTGTCCACTCTAATATGAGTTCCTGCATGTCCACTCGCATATGAGATCCTCCCTGTTCACTCTTATATGAGTTCCTGCTTGTCCACTCTTATATGAGTTCCTCTCTGTCCACTCTTATATGAGATCCTCCCTGTCCACTCTTATATGAGTTCCTCCCTGTCCACTCTTATATGAGTTCATGTGTGTCCACTCTTATGAGTTCCTGCGTGTCCCCTCTTATATGAGTTGCTCCCTGTCCACTCTTATATGAGTTGATCCCTGTCCACTCTTTTATGAGTTGCTCCCTGTCCACTCTTTTATGAGTTGCTCCCTGTCCACTCTTTTATGAGTTCCTCCCTGTCCACTCTTATATGAGTTGGACCTGTATACTCTTATATGAGTTCCTCCCTGTCCACTCTTATATGAGTTCCTGCACGTCCACTCTTATATGAGTCCCAGCCTGTCACTCTTATATGAATTCCTGCATGTCCACTCTTATATGAGTTCCTCCCTGTCAACTCTTATGAGTTCCTCCCTCTACACTGTTATATGAGTTCCTGCCTGTCCACTCTTATATTAGTTCCTCCCTGTACACTCATATATTAATTCCTCCATGTCCTCTCTTATATGAGTTCCTCCCTGTCCACTCTTTTATGAGTTGCTCCCTGTCCACTCTTTTATGAGTTGCTCCCTGTCCACTCTTTTATGAGTTGCTCCCTGTCCACTCTTTTATGAGTTGCTCCCTGTCCACTCTAATATGAGTTGCTCCCTGTCCACTCTTATATGGGTTCCTCCCTGTCCACTCTTATATGAGTTCCTCCCTTTCCACTCTTATATGAGTTCCTGCCTGTCTACTCTTATGAGTTCCTCCCTGTCCACTCTTATATGAGTTCCTGCCTGTCCACTCTTATATGAGTTGCTGCCTGTCCACTCTTATATGAGTTCCTCCCTGTCCACTCTCATATGAGTTCCTCCCTGTCCACTCTTATATTAGTTCCTCCCTGTCCACTCTTATATTAGTTCCTCCCTGTACACTCATATGTTAATTCCTCCCTGTCCTCTCTTATATGAGTTCCTCCCTGTCCACTCTTTTATGAGTTGCTCCCTGTCCACTCTTTTATGAGTTGCTCCCTGTCCACTCTTTTATGAGTTGCTGCCTGTCCACTCTTTTATTAGTTGCTCCCTGTCCACTCTAATATGAGTTGCTCCCTGTCCACTCTTTTATGAGTTGCTCCCTGTCCACTCTTTTATGAGTTGCTCCCTGACCACTCTTTTATGAGTTGCTCCCTGTCCTCTCTTTTATGAGTTGCTCCCTGTCCACTCTTTTATGAGTTGCTCCCCGTCCACTCTTTTATGAGTTGCTCCCTGTCCACTCTAATATGAGTTGCTCCCTGTCCACTCTAATATGAGTTGCTCCCTGTCCACTCTTATATGTGTTCCTGCCTGTCCACTCTTATACGAGTTCCTCCCAGTCCACTCTTATATGAGTTCCTCCCAGACCACTCTTATATGAGTTCTTCCCTGTCCACTCTTAATGAGTTTCTCCATGTCCACTCTTATATGAGTTCCTCCCTGTCCTCTTTTATATGAGTTCCTGCCTGTCCACTCTTATATGGGTTCCCCCTGTCTACTCTTATGAGTTCCTACCTATCCACTATTATATGAGTTCCCACTGTCCACTCTTATATGAGTTCCTACATGTCCACTCTTATATGAGTTCCTCCCTGTCCACTCTTATATGAGTTGCTTCCTGCCACTCTTATATGAGTTCATCCATGTCCACTCTTATATGAGTTGATGTCTGTCCACTCTTATATGAGTTCTTCCCTGTCCACTCTTATATGAGTTTCTCTCTGTCCACTCTTATATGAGTTCCTCCCTGTCCACTCTTATATGAGTTGCTGACTGTCCACTCTTATATGAGTTCCTGCCTGTCCACTCTTATATGAGTTCCTCCCTGTCCACTCGTATATGAGTTGCTGCCTGCCACTAGTATATGAGTTCATCCATGTCCACTCTTATATGGGTTGCTGTCTGTCCACTCTTATATGAGTTCCTCCCTGTCCACTCTTATATGAGTTGGACCTGTATACTCTTATATGAGTTCCTCCCTGTCCACTCTTATATGAGTTGCTGACTGTCCACTCTTATATGAGTTGCTGCATGTCCACTCTTATATGAATTCATCCTTGTCCACTCTTATATGAGTTCCTCCCTGTCCACTCTTATATGAGTTCCTGCCTGTCCACTCTTATATGGATTCCTCCTTGTCCACTCTTATATGAGTTCATCCCTGTCCACTCTTATATGAGTTCCTCACAGTCCACTCTTATATGAGTTCCTCATTGTCCACTCTTATATGAGTCCCTCATTGTCCACTCTTATATGAGTTGCTGCCTGTCCACTCGTATATGAGTTCCCCCCTGTCCACGTTTGTGAGTTCCTCATTGTCCACTCGTATATGAGTTGCTGCCTGTCCACTATTATATGAGTTCCAGTCTGTCCACTCTTATATGAGTTCCTCATTTTCCCACTCTTATATGAGTTCCTCATTTTCCACTCTTATATGAGTTCCTCCCAGTCCACTCTTATATGAGTTGCTGCCTGTCCACTATTATATGAGTCCCAGCCTGTCCACTCTTGTGTGAATTCCTGCATGTCCACTCTTATATGAGTTCTTCCCTGTCCACTCTTATATGAGTTCCTCCCTGTCCACTCTTATATGAGTTCCTGCCTGTCCACTCTGATATGAGTTGCTGCCTGTCCACTCTTATATAAGTTCCTCCCTGTCCACTCTTATATTAGTTCCTCCCTGTCCTCTCTTATATGAGATCCTCCCTGTCTACTCTTATATGAGTTGGACCTGAATACTCTTATATGAGTTCCTCCTTGTCCACTCTTATATGAGTTGCTGCCTGCCACTATTATATGAGTTCATCCATGTCCACTCTTATATGAGTTTCTGTCTGTACACTCTTATATGAGTTCCTCCCGGTCCACTCTTATATCAGTTGCTGAGTGTCCACTCTTATATCAGTTCCTGCCTGTCCACTCTTATATGAGTTCCTCCCTGTCCACTATTATATGAGTTCCTGCCTGTCCACTCTGATATGAGTTGCTGCCTGTCCACTATTATATAAGTTCCTCCCTGTCCACTCTTATATTATTTCCTCCCTGTCCACTCATATATTAGTTCCTCCCTGTCCTCTCTTATATGAGATCCTCCCTGTCCACTCTTATATGAGTTGGACCTGTATACTCTTATATGAGTTCCTCCCTGTCCACTCTTATATGAGTTCCTCCCTGTCAACTCTTATGAGTTCCTCCCTGTACACTGTTATTTGAGTTCCGGCCTGTCCACTCTTATATGAGTTGCTGCCTGTCCACCCTTATATGAGTTCCTCCCTGTCCACTCTTATATGAGTTCCTCCCTGTCCACTATTATATTAGTTGCTCCCTGTCCACTCTTATAGTAGTTCCTCCCTGTACACTCATATATTAATTCCTCCCTGTCCTCTCTTATATGAGTTCCTCCCTGTCCACTCTTATATGAGTTGCTGCCTGTCCACTCGTATATGAGTTCCAGCCTGTCCACTCTTATGAGTTCCTCCATGTCCACTCTTATGAGTTCCTCCCTGTCCACTCTTATATGAGTTCCTGCCTGTCCACTCTTATGAGTTCCAGCCTGTCCACACTTATGAGTTCCAGCCTGTCCACTCTTATATGAGTTCCTCCACGTTCACTCTTATATTAGTTCCTCCCTGTCCACTATTATATTAGTTCCTCCCTGTCCACTCTTATATTAGTTCCTCCCTGTCCACTCTTATATTAGTTCCTCCCTGTCCACTCTTATATTAGTTCCTCCATGTACACTCATATATTAGTTCCTCCCTGTCCTCTCTTATGAGTTCCTCCCTGTCCACTATTATATGAGTTGCTGCCTGTCCACTCGTATATGAGTTCCAGCCTGTCCACTCGTATATGAGTTCCAGCCTGTCCACTCTTATATGAGTTGCTGAGTGTCCACTCTTATATCAGTTCCTGCCTGTCCACTCTTATATGAGTTCCTCCCTGTCCACTCTTATATGAGATGCTGTCTGTCCACTCGTATATGAGTTCCTCCCTGTCCACTCTTATATGAGATGCTGTCTGTCCACTCTTATATGAGTTCCTCCCTGTCCACTCTTATGTGAGTTGGATCTGTATACTCTTATACGAGTTCCTCCCTGTCCACTCTTATATGAGTTCCTGCATGTCCACTCTTATATGAGTCCCAGCCTGTCACTCTTATATGAATTCCTGCATGTCCACTCTTATATGAGTTCTTCCCTGTCCACTCTTATATGAGTCCTCCCTGTCAACTCTTATGAGTTCATCCCTGTACACTGTTATATGAGTTCCTGCCTGTCCACTCTTATATGAGTTGCTGCCTGTCCACCCTTATATGAGTTCCTCCCTGTCCACTCTTATATGAGTTCCTCCCTGTCCACTCTTATATTAGTTTCTCCCTGTCCACTCTTATATTAGTTCCTCCCTGTACACTCATATATTAATTCCTCCCTGTCCTCTCTTATATGAGTTCCTCCCTGTCCACTATTATATGAGTTGCTGCCTGTCCACTCGTATATGAGTTCCAGCCTGTCCACTCTTATGAGTTCCTCCATGTCCACTCTTATGAGTTCCTCCCTGTCCACTCTTATATGAGTTCCTGCCTGTCCATTCTTATGAGTTCCAGCCTGTCCACTCTTATGAGTTCCAGCCTGTCCACTCTTATATGAGTTCCTCCCTGTCCACTCTTATATTAGTTCCTCCCTGTCCACTCTTATATTAGTTCCTCCCTGTCCACTCTTATATTAGTTCCTCCCTGTCCACTCTTATATTAGTTCCTCCCTGTCCACTCTTATATTAGTTCCTCCATGTACACTCATATATTAGTTCCTCCCTGCCCTCTCTTATGAGTTCCTCCCTGTCCACAATTATATGAGTTGCTGCCTGTCCACTCGTATATGAGTTCCAGCCTGTCCACTCGTATATGAGTTCCAGCCTGTCCACTCTTGTATGAGTTCCTGCCTGTCCACTCTTATGAGTTCCTCCATGTCCACTCTTATGTGTTCCTCCCTGTCCACTCTTATGAGTTCCTCCCTGTCCACTCCTATATGAGTTCCTGCCTGTCCCTTCTTATATGAGTTCCAGCCTGTCCACTCTTATATGAGTTCCTGCCTGTCCACTCTTATATGAGTTCCTCCCTGTACACTTTATATGAGTTCCTCCCTGTCCACTCTTATATGAGTTCCTGCCTGTCCACTCTTATATGAGTTCCTCCTTGTCCACTCTTATAAGAGTTGCTCCCTGTCCATTCTTTTATGAGTTTCTCCCTGTCCACTCAAATATGAGTTCCTCCCTGACCACTCTTATATGTGTTCCTGCCTGTCCACTCTTATATGAGTTCTTCCCAGTCCACTCTTATGAGTTACTCCCTGTCCACTCTTATATGAGTTTCTCCATGTCCACTCTTATATAAGTTCCTCCCTGTCCACTCTTATATGAGTTCCTCCCTGTCCACTCTTATATGAGTTCCTGCATGTCCACTCTTATATGAGTCCCAGCCTGTCACTCTTATATGAATTCCTGCATGTCCACTCTTATATGAGTTCTTCCCTGTCCACTCTTATATGAGTTCCTCCCTGTCCACTCTAATATGAGTTCCTCCCTGTCCATCTTATATGAGTTCCTCCTTGTCCACTCTAATATGAGTTCCTCCCTGTCCACTCAAATATGAGTTCCTGCATGTCCACTCGCATATGAGTTCCTCCCTGTTCGATCTTATATGAGTTCCTGCCTGTCCACTCTTATATGAGTTCCTCTCTGTCCACTCTTATATGAGTTCCACCCTGTCCACTCTTATATGAGTTCCTCCCTGTCCACTCTTATATGAGTTCCTGCGTGTCCACTCTTATATGAGTTCCTGCGTGTCCCCTCTTATATGAGTTGCTCCCTGTCCACTCTTATATGAGTTGCTCCCTGTCCACTCTTTTATGAGTTGCTCCCTGTCCACTCTTTTATGAGTTGCTCCCTGTCCACTCTTTTATGAGTTCCTCCCTGTCCACTCTTATATGAGTTGGACCTGTATACTCTTATATGAGTTCCTCCCTGTCCACTCTTATATGAGTTCCTGCATGTCCACTCTTATATGAGTCCCAGCCTGTCACTCTTATATGAATTACTGCATGTCCACTCTTATATGAGTTCTTCCCTGTCCACTCTTATATGAGTTCTTCCCTGTCCACTCTTATGAGTTCCTCCCTGTACACTGTTATATGAGTTCCTGCCTGTCCACTCTTATATGAGTTGCTGCCTGTCCACTCTTATATGAGTTCCTCCCTGTCCACTCTTATATGAGTTCCTCCCTGTCCACTCTTATATTAGTTCCTGCATGTCCACTCTTATATGAGTTCCTGCCTGTCCATTCTTTTATGAGTTCCTGCCTGTCCACTCTTATATGGGTTCCTCCCTGTCCACTCTTATATGAGTTCCTCCATGTCCACTCTTATGAGTTCCTCCCTGTCCACTCTTATGAGTTCCTCCCTGTCCACTCTTATATGAGTTCCCTGTCCACTCTTATATGAATTCCTGCATGTCCACTCTTATATGAGTTCTTCCCTGTCCACTCTTATATGAGTTCCTCCCTGTCAACTCTTATGAGTTCCTCCCTGTACACTGCTATATGAGTTCCTGCCTGTCCACTCTTATATGAGTTCCTGCCTGTCCACTCTTATATGAGTTCCTACATGTCCACTCTTATATGAGTTCTTCCCTGTCCACTCTTATATGAGTTCCTCACTGTCAACTCTTATGAGTTCCTCCCTGTACACTGCTATATGAGTTCCTGCCTGTCCACTCTTATATGAGTTCCTGCCTGTCCATTCTTTTATGAGTTCCTGCCTGTCCACTCTTATATGGGTTCCTCCCTGTCCACTCTTATATGAGTTCCTCCCTGTCCACTCTTATATGAGTTCCTCCCTGTCCACTCTTATATTAGTTCCTCCCTGTACACTCATATATTAGTTTCTCCCTGTCCTCTCTTATATGAGTTCCTCCCTGTCCACTCTTATATGAGTTGCTGCCTGTCCACTCGTATATGAGTTCCAGCCTGTCCACTCTTATGAATTCCTCCATGTCCACTCTTATGAGTTCCAGCCTGTCCACTCTTATATGAGTTCCTGCCTGTCCACTCTTATGAGTTCCAGCCTGTCCACTCTTATGAGTTCCAGCCTGTCCACTCTTATATGAGTTCCTCCCTGTCCACTCTTATATTAGTTCCTCCCTGTCCACTCTTATATTAGTTCCTCCCTGTCCACTCTTATATTAGTTCCTCCCTGTCCACTCTTATATTAGTTCCTCCCTGTCCACTCTTATATTAGTTCCTCCCTGTCCACTCTTATATTAGTTCCTCCATGTACACTCATATATTAGTTCCTCCCTGTCCTCTCTTATGAGTTCCTCCCTGTCCACTATTATATGAGTTGCTGCCTGTCCACTCGTATATGAGTTCCAGCCTGTCCACTCGTATATGAGTTCCAGCCTGTCCACTCTTATATGAGTTCCTGCCTGTCCACTCTTATATGAGTTCCTGCCTGTCCACTCTTATGAGTTCCTCCATGTCCACTCTTATGAGTTCCTCACTGTCCACTCTTATGAGTTCCTCCATGTCCACTCTTATGAGTTCCTCACTGTCCACTCTTATGAGTTCCTCCCTGTCCACTCTTATATGAGTTCCTGCCTGTCCACTCTTTTATGAGTTCCTCCCTGTCCACTTTATATGAGTTCCTCCCTGTCCACTCTTATATGGGTTCCTGCCTGTCCACTCTTATATGAGTTCCCCCTTGTCCACTCTTATATGAGTTGCTCCCTGTCCATTTTTTAATGAGTTTCTCCCTGTCCACTCAAATATGAGTTCCTCACTGACCACTCTTATATGTGTTCCTGCCTGTCCACTCTTATATGAGTTCCTCCCAGTCCACTGTTATGAGTTCCTGTCTGTCCACTCTTATATGAGTTGCTGCCTGTCCACTTTTATATGAGTTCCTCCCTGTTCACTCTTATATGAGTTCCTCCCTGTCCACTCTTATATTAGTTCCTCCCTGTCCACTCTTATATTAGTTCCTCCCTGTACACTCATATATTAATTCCTCCCTGTCCTCTCTTATATGAGATCCTCCCTGTCCACTCTTATATGAGTTGCTGCCTGTCCACTCGTATATGAGTTCCAGCCTGTCCACTCTTATGAGTTCCTCCATGTCCACTCTTATGAGTTCCTCCCTGTCCACTCGTATATGAGTTCCAGCCTGTCCACTCTTATATGAGTTCCTCCCTGTCCACTCTTATATTAGTTCCTCCCTATCCACTCTTATATTAGTTCTTCCCTGTCCATTCTTATATTAGTTCCTCCCTGTCCACTCTTATATTAGATCCTCCCTGTCCACTCTTATATTAGTTCCTCCATGTACACTCATATATTAGTTCCTCCCTGTCCTCTCTTATGAGTTCCTCCCTGTCCACTATTATATGAGTTGCTGCCTGTCCACTCGTATATGAGTTCCAGCCTGTCCACTCGTATATATGAGTTCCAGCCTGTCCACTCTTATATGAGTTCCTGCCTGTCCACTCTTATGAGTTCCTCCATGTCCACTCTTATGAGTTCCTCCCTGTCCACTCTTATGAGTTCCTCCCTGTCCACTCTTATATGAGTTCCTCCCTGTCCACTCTTATATGAATTCCTGCATGTCCACTCTTATATGAGTTCTTCCCTGTCCACTCTTATATGAGTTCCTCCCTGTCAACTCTTATGAGTTCCTCCCTGTACACTGTTATATAAGTTCCTGCCTGTCCACTCTTATATGAGTTGCTGCCTGTCCACCCTTATATGAGTTCCTCCCTGTCCACTCTTATATGAGTTCCTCCCTGTCCACTCTTATATTAGTTCCTCCCTGTCCACTCTTATATTAGTTCCTCCCTGTACACTCATATATTAATTCCTCACTGTCCACTCTTATATGAGTTCCTGCCTGTCCACTCTTATATGAGTTCCAGCCTGTCCACTCTTATATGAGTTCCTGCCTGTCCACTCTTACATGAGTTCCTCCCAGTCCACTTTATATGAGTTCCTCCCTGTCCACTCTTATATGGGTTACTGCCTGTCCACTCTTATATGAGTTCCCCCTTGTCCACTCTTATATGAGTTGCTCCCTGTCCATTCTTTAATGAGTTTCTCCCTGTCCACTCAAATATGAGTTCCTCCCTGACCACTCTTATATGTGTTTCTGCCTGTCCACTCTTATATGAGTTCCTCCCAGTCCACTATTATGAGTTCCTCCCTGTCCACTCTTATATGAGTTTCTCCATGTCCACTCTTATATGAGTTCCTCCCTGACCACTCTTATATGAGTTCCTGCCTGTCCACTCTTATATGAGTTCCCCTGTCTACTCTTATGAGTTCCTCCCTGTCCACTCTTATATGAGTTCCCCCTGTCCACTCTTATATGAGTTCCTCCATGTCCACTCTTATATGAGTTCCTCCATGTCCACCCTTATATGAGTTACTCCCTGTCCAATCTTATATGAGTTGCTGCCTGCCACTCTTATATGAGTTCATCCATGTCCACTCTTATATGAGTTGCTGACTGTCCACTCTTATATGAGTTGCTGCATGTCCACTCTTATATGAATTCATCCTTGTCCACTCTTATATGAGTTCCTCCCTGTCCACTCTTATATGACTTCCTGCCTGTCCACTCTTATATGAATTCCTCCTTGTCCACTCTTATATGAGTTCATCCCTGTCCACTCTTATATGAGTTCCTCACAGTCCACTCTTATATGAGTTCCTCATTGTCCACTCTTATATGAGTCCCTCATTGTCCACTCTTATATGAGTTGCTGCCTGTCCACTCGTATATGAGTTCCCCCCCCTGTCCACTCTTGTGAGTTCCCCATTGTCCACTCGAATATGAGTTGCTGCCTGTCCACTATTATATGAGTTCCAGTCTGTCCACTCTTATATGAGTTCCTCATTGTCCACTCTTATATGAGTTCCTCATTTTCCACTCTAATATGAGTTCCTCCCAGTCCACTCTTATATGAGTTGCTGCCTGTCCACTATTATATGAGTCCCAGCCTGTCCACTCTTGTGTGAATTCCTGCATGTCCACTCTTATATGAGTTCTTCCCTGTCCACTCTTATATGAGATCCTCCATGTCCACTCTTATATGAGTTCCTCCCTGTCCACTCTTATATGAGTTCCTCCCTGTCCACTCTTATATGAGTTCCTCCCTGTCCACTCTTATATGAGTTCCTCCCTGTCCACTCTTATATGAGTTCCTCCCTGTCCACTCTTATATTAGTTCCTCCCTGTACACTCATATATTAGTTGCTCCCTGTCCTCTCTTATATGAGTTCCTCCCTGTCCACTCTTATATGAGTTGCTGCCTGTCCACTCGTATATGAGTTCCAGCCTGTCCACTCTTATGAGTTCCTCCATGTCCACTCTTATGAGTTCCTCCCTGTCCACTCTTATATGAGTTCCTGCCTGTCCACTCTTATGAGTTCCAGCCTGTCCACTCTTATGAGTTCCAGCCTGTCCACTCTTATATGAGTTCCTCCCTGTCCACTCTTATATTAGTTCCTCCCTGTCCACTCTTATATTAGTTCCTCCCTGTCCACTATTATATTAGTTCCTCCCTGTCCACTCATATATTAGTTCCTCCCTGTCCACTCTTATATTAGTTCCTCCCTGTCCACTCTTTTATTAGTTCCTCCATGTACACTCATATATTAGTTCCTCTCTGTCCTCTCTTATGAGTTCCTCCCTGTCCACTCTTATATGAGTTCCTGCATGTCCACTCTTATGAGTTCATCCATGTCCACTCTTATGAGTTCCTCACTGTCCACTCTTATGAGTTCCTCCCTGTCCACTCTTATATGAGTTCCTGCCTGTCCACTCTTATATGAGTTCCAGCCTGTCCACTCTTATATGAGTTCCTGCCAGTCCACTCTTACATGAGTTCCTCCCTGTCCACTTTATATGAGTTCCTCCCTGTCCACTCTTATATGGGTTCCTGCCTGTCCACTCTTATATGAGTTCCCCCTTGTCCACTCTTATATGAGTTGCTCCCTGTCCATTCTTTAATGAGTTTCTCCCTGTCCACTCAAATATGAGTTCCTCCCTGACCACTCTTATATGTGTTCCTGCCTGTCCACTCTTATATGACTTCCTCCCAGTCCACTCTTATGAGTTCCTCCCTGTCCACTCTTATATGAGTTTCTCCATGTCCACTCTTATATGAGTTCCTCCCTGACCACTCTTTTATGAGTTCCTGCCTGTCCACTCTTATATGAGTTCCCCCTGTCTACTATTATGAGTTCCTCCCTGTCCACTCTTATATGAGTTCCCCCTGTCCACTCTTATATGAGTTCCTCCATGTCCACTCTTATATGAGTTCCTCCATGTCCACCCTTATATGAGTTCCTCCCTGTCCAATCTTATATGAGTTGCTGCCTGCCACTCTTATATGAGTTCATCCATGTCCACTCTTATATGAGTTTCTCCCTGTCCACTCTTATATGAGTTGCTGCCTGCCACTAGTATATGAGTTCATCCATGTCCACTCTTATATGAGTTGCTGTCTGTCCACTCTTATATGAGTTCCTCCTGTCCACTCTTATATGAGTTGGACCTGTATACTCTTATATGAGTTCCTCCCTGTCCACTCTTATATGAGTTGCTGTCTGTCCACTCTTATATGAGTTGCTGCATGACCACTCTTATATGAATTCATCCTTGTCCACTCTTATATGAGTTCCTCCCTGTCCACTCTTATATGACTTCCTGCCTGTCCACTCTTATATGAATTCCTCCTTGTCCACTCTTATATGAGTTCATCCCTGTCCACTCTTATATGAGTTCCTCACAGTCCACTCTTATATGAGTTCCTCATTGTCCACTCTTATATGAGTCCCTCATTGTCCACTCTTATATGAGTTGCTGCCTGTCCACTCGTATATGAGTTCCCCCCTGTCCACTCTTGTGAGTTCCCCATTGTCCACTCGAATATGAGTTGCTGCCTGTCCACTATTATATGAGTTCCAGTCTGTCCACTCTTATATGAGTTCCTCATTTTCCACTCTTATATGAGTTCCTCATTTTCCACTCTTATATGAGTTCCTCCCAGTCCACTCTTATATGAGTTGCTGCCTGTCCACTATTATATGAGTCCCACCTGTCCACTCTTGTGTGAATTCCTGCATGTCCACTCTTATATGAGTTCTTCCCTGTCCACTCTTATATGAGTTCCTCCCTGTCCACTCTTATATGAGTTCCTCCCTGTCCACTCTTATATGAGTTCCTCCCTGTCCACTCTTATATGAGTTCCTCCCTGTCCACTCTTATATGAGTTCCTCCCTGTCCACTCTTATATGAGTTCCTCCCTGTCCACTCTTATATTAGTTCATCCCTGTACACTCATATATTAGTTTCTCCCTGTCCTCTCTTATATGAGTTCCTCCCTGTCCACTCTTATATGAGTTGCTGCCTGTCCACTCGTATATGAGTTCCAGCCTGTCCACTCTTATGAGTTCATCCATGTCCACTCTTATATGAGTTCATCACTGTCCACTCTTATATGAGTTCCTCACAGTCCACTCTTATATGAGTTCCTCATTGTCCACTCTTATATGAGTCCCTCATTGTCCACTCTTATATGAGTTGCTGCCTGTCCACTCGTATATGAGTTCCCCCCTGTCCACTCTTGTGAGTTCCCCATTGTCCACTCGAATATGAGTTGCTGCCTGTCCACTATTATATGAGTTCCAGTCTGTCCACTCTTATATGAGTTCCTCATTGTCCACTCTTATATGAGTTCCTCATTTTCCACTCTAATATGAGTTCCTCCCTGTCCACTCTTATATGAGTTACTCCCTGTCCACTCTTATATTAGTTCCTGCCTGTCCACTCTTATATGAGTTCCTGCCTGTCCATTCTTTTATGAGTTCCTGCCTGTCCACTCTTATATGGGTTCCTCCCTGTCCACTCTTATATGAGTTCCTCCATGTCCACTCTTATGAGTTCCTCCCTGTCCACTCTTATGAGTTCCTCCCTGTCCACTCTTATATGAGTTCCCTGTCCACTCTTATATGAATTCCTGCATGTCCACTCTTATATGAGTTCTTCCCTGTCCACTCTTATATGAGTTCCTCCCTGTCAACTCTTATGAGTTCCTCCCTGTACACTGCTATATGAGTTCCTGCCTGTCCACTCTTATATGAGTTCCTGCCTGTCCACTCTTATATGAGTTCCTACATGTCCACTCTTATATGAGTTCTTCCCTGTCCACTCTTATATGAGTTCCTCACTGTCAACTCTTATGAGTTCCTCCCTGTACACTGCTATATGAGTTCCTGCCTGTCCACTCTTATATGAGTTCCTGCCTGTCCATTCTTTTATGAGTTCCTGCCTGTCCACTCTTATATGGGTTCCTCCCTGTCCACTCTTATATGAGTTCCTCCCTGTCCACTCTTATATGAGTTCCTCCCTGTCCACTCTTATATTAGTTCCTCCCTGTACACTCATATATTAGTTTCTCCCTGTCCTCTCTTATATGAGTTCCTCCCTGTCCACTCTTATATGAGTTGCTGCCTGTCCACTCGTATATGAGTTCCAGCCTGTCCACTCTTATGAGTTCCTCCATGTCCACTCTTATGAGTTCCTCCCTGTCCACTCTTATATGAGTTCCTGCCTGTCCACTCTTATGAGTTCCAGCCTGTCCACTCTTATGAGTTCCAGCCTGTCCACTCTTATATGAGTTCCTCCCTGTCCACTCTTATATTAGTTCCTCCCTGTCCACTCTTATATTAGTTACTCCCTGTCCACTCTTATATTAGTTCCTCCCTGTCCACTCTTATATTAGTTCCTCCCTGTTCACTCTTATATTAGTTCCTCCCTGTCCACTCTTATATTATTTCCTCCATGTACACTCATATATTAGTTTCTCCCTGTCCTCTCTTATGAGTTCCTCCCTGTCCACTATTATATGAGTTGCTGCCTGTCCACTCGTATATGAGTTCCAGCCTGTCCACTCGTATCTGAGTTCCAGCCTGTCCACTCTTATATGAGTTCCTGCCTGTCCACTCTTATATGAGTTCCTGCCTGTCCACTCTTATGAGTTCCTCCATGTCCACTCTTATGAGTTCCTCACTGTCCACTCTTATGAGTTCCTCCCTGTCCACTCTTATATGAGTTCCTGCTGTCCACTCTTATATGAGTTCCAGCCTGTCCACTCTTATATGAGTTCCTGCCTGTCCACTCTTATATGAGTTCCTCCCTGTCCACTTTATATGAGTTCCTCCCTGTCCACTCTTATATGGGTTCCTGCCTGTCCACTCTTATATGAGTTCCCCCTTGTCCACTCTTATATGAGTTGCTCCCTGTCCATTTTTTAATGAGTTTCTCCCTGTCCACTCAAATATGAGTTTCTCACTGACCACTCTTATATGTGTTCCTGCCTGTCCACTCTTATATGAGTTCCTCCCAGTCCACTCTTATGAGTTCCTGTCTGTCCACTCTTATATGAGTTGCTGCCTGTCCACTCTTATATGAGTTCATCCCTGTCCACTCTTATATTAGTTCCTCCCTGTCCACTCTTATATTAGTTCCTCCCTGTTCACTCTTATATTAGTTCCTCCCTGTACACTCATATATTAATTCCTCCCTGTCCTCTCTTATATGAGTTCCTCCCTGTCCACTCTTATATGAGTTGCTGCCTGTCCACTCGTATATGAGTTCCAGCCTGTCCACTCTTATGAGTTCCTCCATGTCCACTCTTATGAGTTCCTCCCTGTCCACTCTTATATGAGTTCCTGCCTGTCCACTCTTATGAGTTCCAGCCTGTCCACTCTTATGAGTTCCAGCCTGTCCACTTTATATGAGTTCCTCCCTGTCCACTCTTATATGGGTTCCTGCCTGTCCACTCTTATATGAGTTCCCCCTTGTCCACTCTTATATGAGTTGCTCCCTGTCCATTCTTTAATGAGTTTCTCCCTGTCCACTCAAATATGAGTTCCTCCCTGACCACTCTTATATGTGTTCCTGCCTGTCCACTCTTATATGAGTTCCTCCCAGTCCACTCTTATGAGTTCCTCCCTGTCCACACTTATATGAGTTTCTCCATGTCCACTCTTATATGAGTTCCTCCCTGACCACTCTTTTATGAGTTCCTGCCTGTCCACTCTTATATGAGTTCCCCCTGTCTACTATTATGAGTTCCTCCCTGTCCACTCTTATATGAGTTCCCCCTGTCCACTCTTATATGAGTTCCTCCATGTCCACTCTTATATGAGTTCCTCCATGTCCACCCTTATATGAGTTCCTCCCTGTCCAATCTTATATGAGTTGCTGCCTGCCACTCTTATATGAGTTCATCCATGTCCACTCTTATATGAGTTGCTGTCTGTCCACTCTTATATGAGTTGCTGCCTGCCATGCACTAGTATATGAGTTCATCCATGTCCACTCTTATATGAGTTGCTGTCTGTCCACTCTTATATGAGTTCCTCCTGTCCACTCTTATATGAGTTGGACCTGTATACTCTTATATGAGTTCATCCCTGTCCACTCTTATATGAGTTGCTGACTGTCCACTCTTATATGAGTTGCTGCATGTCCACTCTTATATGAATTCATCCTTGTCCACTCTTATATGAGTTCCTCCCTGTCCACTCTTATATGACTTCCTGCCTGTCCACTCTTATATGAATTCCTCCTTGTCCACTCTTATATGAGTTCATCCCTGTCCACTCTTATATGAGTTCCTCACAGTCCACTCTTATATGAGTTCCTCATTGTCCACTCTTATATGAGTCCCTCATTGTCCACTCTTATATGAGTTGCTGCCTGTCCACTCGTATATGAGTTCCCCTCTGTCCACTCTTGTGAGTTCCCCATTGTCCACTCGAATATGAGTTGCTGCCTGTCCACTATTATATGAGTTCCAGTCTGTCCACTCTTATATGAGTTCCTCATTTTCCACTCTTATATGAGTTCCTCATTTTCCACTCTTATATGAGTTCCTCCCAGTCCACTCTTATATGAGTTGCTGCCTGTCCACTATTATATGAGTCCCACCTGTCCACTCTTGTGTGAATTCCTGCATGTCCACTCCTATATGAGTTCTTCCCTGTCCACTCTTATATGAGTTCCTCCCTGTCCACTCTTATATGAGTTCCTCCCTGTCCACTCTTATATGAGTTCCTCCCTGTCCACTCTTATATGAGTTCCTCCCTGTCCACTCTTATATGAGTTCCTCCCTGTCAACTCTTATATGAGTTCCTCCCTGTCCACTCTTATATTAGTTCCTCCCTGTACACTCATATATTAGTTTCTCCCTGTCCTCTCTTATATGAGTTCCTCCCTGTCCACTCTTATATGAGTTGCTGCCTGTCCACTCGTATATGAGTTCCAGCCTGTCCACTCTTATGAGTTCATCCATGTCCACTCTTATGAGTTCCTCCTTGTCCACTCTTATATGAGTTCCTTCCTGTCCACTCTTATGAGTTCCAGCCTGTCCACTCTTATATGAGTTCCTCACAGTCCACTCTTATATGAGTTCCTCATTGTCCACTCTTATATGAGTCCCTCATTGTCCACTCTTATATGAGTTGCTGCCTGTCCACTCGTATATGAGTTCTCCCCTGTCCACTCTTGTGAGTTCCCCATTGTCCACTCGAATATGAGTTGCTGCCTGTCCACTATTATATGAGTTCCAGTCTGTCCACTCTTATATGAGTTCCTCATTGTCCACTCTTATATGAGTTCCTCATTTTCCACTCTAATATGAGTTCCTCCCTGTCCACTCTTATATGAGTTCCTCCCTGTCCACTCTTATATTAGTTCCTGCCTGTCCACTCTTATATGAGTTCCTGCCTGTCCATTCTTTTATGAGTTCCTCCCTGTCCACTCTTATATGAGTTCCTCCATGTCCACTCTTATGAGTTCATCCCTGTCCACTCTTATGAGTTCCTCCCTGTCCACTCTTATATGAGTTCCCTGTCCACTCTTATATGAATTCCTGCATGTCCACTCTTATATGAGTTCTTCCCTGTCCACTCTTATATGAGTTCCTCCCTGTCAACTCTTATGAGTTCCTCCCTGTACACTGCTATATGAGTTCCTGCCTGTCCACTATTATATGAGTTCCTGCCTGTCCATTCTTTTATGAGTTCCTGCCTGTCCACTCTTATATTGTTTCCTCCCTGTCCACTCTTATATGAGTTCCTCCCTGTCCACTCTTATATGAGTTCCTCCCTGTCCACTCTTATATTAGTTCCTCCCTGTACACTCATATATTAGTTTCTCCCTGTCCTCTCTTATATGAGTTCCTCCCTGTCCACTCTTATATGAGTTGCTGCCTGTCCACTCGTATATGAGTTCCAGCCTGTCCACTCTTATGAGTTCCTCCATGTCCACTCTTATGAGTTCCTCCCTGTCCACTCTTATATGAGTTGCTGCCTGTCCACTCTTATGAGTTCCAGCCTGTCCACTCTTATGAGTTCCAGCCTGTCCACTCTTATATGAGTTCCTCCCTGTCCACTCTTATATTAGTTCCTCCCTGTCCACTCTTATATTAGTTCCTCCCTGTCCACTCTTATATTAGTTCCTCCCTGTCCACTCTTATATTAGTTCGTCCCTGTTCACTCTTATATTAGTTCCTCCCTGTCCACTCTTATATTATTTCCTCCATGTACACTCATATATTAGTTCCTCCCTGTCAACTCTTATGAGTTCCTCCCTGTCCACTATTATATGAGTTGCTGCCTTTCCACTCGTATATGAGTTCCAGCCTGTCCACTCGTATATGAGTTCCAGCCTGTCCACTCTTATATGAGTTCCTGCCTGTCCACTCTTATATGAGTTCCTGCCTGTCCACTCTTATGAGTTCCTCCATGTCCACTCTTATGAGTTCCTCACTGTCCACTCTTATGAGTTCCTCCCTGTCCACTCTTATATGAGTTCCTGCCTGTCCACTCTTATATGAGTTCCAGCCTGTCCACTCTTATATGAGTTCCTGCCTGTCCACTCTTATATGAGTTCCTCCCTGTCCACTTTATATGAGTTCCTCCCTGTCCACTCTTATATGGGTTCCTGCCTGTCCACTCTTATATGAGTTCCTCCCAGTCCACTCTTATGAGTTCCTGTCTGTCCACTCTTATATGAGTTGCTGCCTGTCCACTCTTATATGAGTTCCTCCCTGTCCACTCTTATATGAGTTCCTCCCTGTCCACTCTTATATTAGTTCCTCCCTGTCCACTCTTATATTAGTTCCTCCCTGTACACTCATATATTAATTCCTCCCTGTCCTCTCTTATATGAGTTCCTCCCTGTCCACTCTTATATGAGTTGCTGCCTGTCCACTCGTATATGAGTTCCAGCCTGTCCACTCTTATGAGTTCCTCCATGTCCACTCTTATGAGTTCCTCCCTGTCCACTCTTATATGAGTTCCTGCCTGTCCACTCTTATGAGTTCCAGCCTGTCCACTCTTATGAGTTCCAGCCTGTCCACTCTTATATGAGTTCCTCCCTGTCCACTCTTATATTAGTTCCTCCCTATCCACTCTTATATTAGTTCTTCCCTGTCCACTCTTATATTAGTTCCTACCTGTCCACTCTTATATTAGATCCTCCCTGTCCACTCTTATATTAGTTCATCCATGTACACTCATATATTAGTTACTCCCTGTCCTCTCTTATGAGTTCCTCCCTGTCCACTATTATATGAGTTGCTGCCTGTCCACTCGTATATGAGTTCCAGCCTGTCCACTCGTATATGAGTTCCAGCCTGTCCACTCTTATATGAGTTCCTGCCTGTCCACTCTTATGAGTTCCTCCATGTCCACTCTTATGAGTTCCTCCCTGTCCACGCTTATGAGTTCCTCCCTGTCCACTCTTATATGTGTTCCTCCCTGTCCACTCTTATATGAATTCCTGCATGTCCACTCTTATATGAGTTCTTCCCTGTCCACTCTTATATGAGTTCCTCCCTGTCAACTCTTATGAGTTCCTCCCTGTACACTGTTATATGAGTTCCTGCCTGTCCACTCTTATATGAGTTGCTGCCTGTCCACCCTTATATGAGTTCCTCCCTGTCCACTCTTATATGAGTTCCTCCCTGTCCACTCTTATATTAGTTCCTCCCTGTCCACTCTTATATTAGTTCCTCCCTGTACACTCATATATTAATTCCTCACTGTCCACTCTTATATTAGTTCCTGCCTGTCCACTCTTATATGAGTTCCAGCCTGTCCACTCTTATATGAGTTCCTGCCTGTCCACTCTTACATGAGTTCCTCCCTGTCCACTTTATATGAGTTCCTCC
This sequence comes from Siphonodentalium dalli, assembly GCA_032622095.1. NCBI lineage: Eukaryota > Metazoa > Mollusca > Scaphopoda > Gadilida > Siphonodentaliidae > Siphonodentalium > Siphonodentalium dalli. Next base: position 62,275,606 of record CP136068.1, read on the forward strand.
CTGTCCACTCTTATATGGGTTCCTGCCTGTCCACTCTTATATGAGTTCCCCCTTGTCCACTCTTATATGAGTTGCTCCCTGTCCATTCTTTAATGAGTTTCTCCCTGTCCACTCAAATATGAGTTTCTCCCTGACCACTCTTATATGTGTTCCTGCCTGTCCACTCTTATATGAGTTCCTCCCAGTCCACTCTTATGAGTTCCTCCCTGTCCACTCTTATATGAGTTTCTCCATGTCCACTCTTATATGAGTTCCTCCCTGACCACTCTTATATGAGTTCCTGCCTGTCCACTCTTATATGAGTTCCCCCTGTCTACTCTTATGAGTTCCTCCCTGTCCACTCTTATATGAGTTCCCCCTGTCCACTCTTATATGAGTTCCTCCATGTCCACTCTTATATGAGTTCCTCCATGTCCACCCTTATATGAGTTACTCCCTGTCCAATCTTATATGAGTTGCTGCCTGCCACTCTTATATGAGTTCATCCATGTCCACTCTTATATGAGTTGCTGACTGTCCACTCTTATATGAGTTGCTGCATGTCCACTCTTATATGAATTCATCCTTGTCCACTCTTATATGAGTTCCTCCCTGTCCACTCTTATATGACTTCCTGCCTGTCCACTCTTATATGAATTCCTCCTTGTCCACTCTTATATGAGTTCATCCCTGTCCACTCTTATATGAGTTCCTCACAGTCCACTCTTTTATGAGTTCCTCATTGTCCACTCTTATATGAGTCCCTCATTGTCCACTCTTATATGAGTTGCTGCCTGTCCACTCGTATATGAGTTCCCCCCTGTCCACTCTTGTGAGTTCCCCATTGTCCACTCGAATATGAGTTGCTGCCTGTCCACTATTATATGAGTTCCAGTCTGTCCACTCTTATATGAGTTCCTCATTGTCCACTCTTATATGAGTTCCTCATTTTCCACTCTAATATGAGTTCCTCCCAGTCCACTCTTATATGAGTTGCTGCCTGTCCACTATTATATGAGTCCCAGCCTGTCCACTCTTGTGTGAATTCCTGCATGTCCACTCTTATATGAGTTCCTCCCTGTCCACTCTTATATGAGTTCCTCCCTGTCCACTCTTATATGAGTTCCTCCCTGTCCACTCTTATATGAGTTCCTCCCTGTCCACTCTTATATGAGTTCCTCCCTGTCCGCTCTTATATTAGTTCCTCCCTGTACACTCATATATTAGTTTCTCCCTGTCCTCTCTTATATGAGTTCCTCCCTGTCCACTCTTATATGAGTTGCTGCCTGTCCACTCGTATATGAGTTCCAGCCTGTCCACTCTTATGAGTTCCTCCATGTCCACTCTTATTAGTTCCTCACTGTCCACTCTTATATGAGTTCCTGCCTGTCCACTCTTATGAGTTCCAGCCTGTCCACTCTTATGAGTTCCAGCCTGTCCACTCTTATATGAGTTCCTCCCTGTCCACTCTTATATTAGTTCCTCCCTGTCCACTCCTATATTAGTTCCTCCCTGTCCACTATTATATTAGTTCCTCCCTGTCCACTCATATATTAGTTCATCCCTGTCCACTCTTATATTAGTTCCTAACTGTCCACTCTTTTATTAGTTCCTCCATGTACACTCATATATTAGTTTCTCCCTGTCCTCTCTTATGAGTTCCTCCCTGTCCACTATTATATGAGTTGCTGCCTGTCCACTCGTATATGAGTTCCAGCCTGTCCACTCTTATATGAGTTCCTGCCTGTCCACTCTTATATGAGTTCCTGCATGTCCACTCTTATGAGTTCCTCCATGTCCACTCTTATGAGTTCCTCACTGTCCACTCTTATGAGTTCCTCCCTGTCCACTCTTATATGAGTTCCTGCCTGTCCACTCTTATATGAGTTCCAGCCTGTTCACTCTTATATGAGTTCCTGCCAGTCCACTCTTACATGAGTTCCTCCCTGTCCACTTTATATGTGTTCCTCCCTGTCCACTCTTATATGGGTTCCTGCCTGTCCACTCTTATATGAGTTCCCCCTTGTCCACTCTTATATGAGTTGCTCCCTGTCCATTCTTTAATGAGTTTCTCCCTGTCCACTCAAATATGAGTTCCTCCCTGACCACTCTTATATGTGTTCCTGCCTGTCCACTCTTATATGAGTTCCTCCCAGTCCACTCTTATGAGTTCATCCCTGTCCACGCTTATATGAGTTTCTCCATGTCCACTCTTATATGAGTTCCTGCCTGTCCACTCTTATATGAGTTCCCCCTGTCTACTCTTATGAGTTCCTCCCTGTCCACTCTTATATGAGTTCCCCCTGTCCACTCTTATATGAGTTCCTCCATGTCCACTCTTATATGAGTTCCTCCATGTCCACCCTTATATGAGTTACTCCCTGTCCAATCTTATATGAGTTGCTGCCTGCCACTCTTATATGAGTTCATCCATGTCCACTCTTATATGAGTTGCTGACTGTCCACTCTTATATGAGTTGCTGCATGTCCACTCTTATATGAATTCATCCTTGTCCACTCTTATATGAGTTCCTCCCTGTCCACTCTTATATGACTTCCTGCCTGTCCACTCTTATATGAATTCCTCCTTGTCCACTCTTATATGAGTTCATCCCTGTCCACTCTTATATGAGTTCCTCACAGTCCACTCTTATATGAGTTCCTCATTGTCCACTCTTATATGAGTCCCTCATTGTCCACTCTTATATGAGTTGCTGCCTGTCCACTCGTATATAAGTTCCCCCCTGTCCACTCTTGTGAGTTCCCCATTGTCCACTCGAATATGAGTTGCTGCCTGTCCACTATTATATGAGTTCCAGTCTGTCCACTCTTATATGAGTTCCTCATTGTCCACTCTTATATGAGTTCCTCATTTTCCACTCTAATATGAGTTCCTCCCAGTCCACTCTTATATGAGTTGCTGCCTGTCCACTATTATATGAGTCCCAGACTGTCCACTCTTGTGTGAATTCCTGCATGTCCACTCTTATATGAGTTCTTCCCTGTCCACGCTTATATGAGTTCCTCCATGTCCACTCTTATATGAGTTCCTCCCTGTCCACTCTTATATGAGTTCCTCCCTGTCCACTCTTATATGAGTTCCTCCCTGTCCACTCTTATATGAGTTTTTCCCTGTCCACTCTTATATGAGTTCCTCCCTGTCCACTCTTATATTAGTTCCTCCCTGTACACTCATATATTAGTTCCTCCCTGTCCTCTCTTATATGAGTTCCTCCCTGTCCACTCTTATATGAGTTGCTGCCTGTCCACTCGTATATGAGTTCCAGCCTGTCCACTCTTATGAGTTCCTCCATGTCCACTCTTATGAGTTCCTCCCTGTCCACTCTTATATGAGTTCCTGCCTGTCCACTCTTATGAGTTCCAGACTGTCCACTCTTATGAGTTCCAGCGTGTCCACTCTTATATGAGTTCCTCCCTGTCCACTCTTATATTAGTTCCTCCCTGTCCACTCTTATATTAGTTCCTCCCTGTCCACTATTATATTAGTTCCTCCCTGTCCACTCATATATTAGTTCCTCCCTGTCCACTCTTATATTAGTTCCTCCCTGTCCACTCTTTTATTAGTTCCTCCATGTACACTCATATATTAGTTCCTCCCTGTCCTCTCTTATGAGTTCCTCCCTGTCCACTATTATATGAGTTGCTGCCTGTCCACTCGTATATGAGTTCCAGCCTGTCCACTCTTATATGAGTTCCTGCCTGTCCACTCTTATATGAGTTCCTGCATGTCCACTCTTATGAGTTCCTCCATGTCCACTCTTATGAGTTCCTCACTGTCCACTCTTATGAGTTCCTCCCTGTCCACTCTTATATGAGTTCCTGCCTGTCCACTCTTATATGAGTTCCAGCCTGTTCACTCTTATATGAGTTCCTGCCAGTCCACTCTTACATGAGTTCCTCCCTGTCCACTTTATATGAGTTCCTCCCTGTCCACTCTTATATGGGTTCCTGCCTGTCCACTCTTATATGAGTTCCCCCTTGTCCACTCTTATATGAGTTGCTCCCTGTCCATTCTTTAATGAGTTTCTCCCTGTCCACTCAAATATGAGTTCCTCCCTGACCACTCTTATATGTGTTCCTGCCTGTCCACTCTTATATGAGTTCCTCCCAGTCCACTCTTATGAGTTCCTCCCTGTCCACTCTTATATGAGTTTCTCCATGTCCACTCTTATATGAGTTCCTCCCTGACCACTCTTTTATGAGTTCCTGCCTGTCCACTCTTATATGAGTTCCCCCTGTCTACTATTATGAGTTCCTCCCTGTCCACTCTTATATGAGTTCCCCCTGTCCACTCTTATATGAGTTCCTCCATGTCCACTCTTATATGAGTTCCCCCATGTCCACCCTTATATGAGTTCCTCCCTGTCCAATCTTATATGAGTTGCTGCCTGCCACTCTTATATGAGTTCATCCATGTCCACTCTTATATGAGTTCCTCCCTGTCCACTCTTATATGAGTTGCTGCCTGCCACTAGTATATGAGTTCATCCATGTCCACTCTTATATGAGTTGCTGTCTGTCCACTCTTATATGAGTTCCTCCTGTCCACTCTTATATGAGTTGGACCTGTATACTCTTATATGAGTTCCTCCCTGTCCACTCTTATATGAGTTGCTGACTGTCCACTCTTATATGAGTTGCTGCATGTCCACTCTTATATGAATTCATCCTTGTCCACTCTTATATGAGTTCCTCCCTGTCCACTCTTATATGACTTCCTGCCTGTCCACTCTTATATGAATTCCTCCTTGTCCACTCTTATATGAGTTCATCCCTGTCCACTCTTATATGAGTTCCTCATTGTCCACTCTTATATGAGTCCCTCATTGTCCACTCTTATATGAGTTGCTGCCTGTCCACTCGTATATGAGTTCCCCCCTGTCCACTCTTGTGAGTTCCCCATTGTACAGTCTGTCCACTCTTATATGAGTTCCTCATTTTCCACTCTTATATGAGTTCCTCATTTTCCACTCTTATATGAGTTCCTCCCAGTCCACTCTTATATGAGTTGCTGCCTGTCCACTATTATATGAGTCCCACCTGTCCACTCTTGTGTGAATTCCTGCATGTCCACTCTTATATGAGTTCTTCCCTGTCCACTCTTATATGAGTTCCTCCCTGTCCACTCTTATATGAGTTCCTCCCTGTCCACTCTTATATGAGTTCCTCCCTGTCCACTCTTATATGAGTTCCTCCCTGTCCACTCTTATATGAGTTCCTCCCTGTCCACTCTTATATGAGTTCCTCCCTGTCCACTCTTATATTAGTTCCTCCCTGTACACTCATATATTAGTTTCTCCCTGTCCTCTCTTATATGAGTTCCTCCCTGTCCACTCTTATATGAGTTGCTGCCTGTCCACTCGTATATGAGTTGCAGCCTGTCCACTCTTATGAGTTCCTCCATGTCCACTCTTATGAGTTCCTCCTTGTCCACTCTTATATGAGTTCCTGCCTGTCCACTCTTATGAGTTCCAACCTGTCCACTCTTATGAGTTCCAGCCTGTCCACTCTTATATGAGTTCATCCCTGTCCACTCTTATATGAGTTCCTCACAGTCCACTCTTATATGAGTTCCTCATTGTCCACTCTTATATGAGTCCCTCATTGTCCACTCTTATATGAGTTGCTGCCTGTCCACTCGTATATGAGTTCCCCCCCTGTCCACTCTTGTGAGTTCCCCATTGTCCACTCGAATATGAGTTGCTGCCTGTCCACTATTATATGAGTTCCAGTCTGTCCACTCTTATATGAGTTCCTCATTGTCCACTCTTATATGAGTTCCTCATTTTCCACTCTAATATGAGTTCCTCGCAGTCCACTCATATATGAGTTGCTGCCTGTCCACTATTATATGAGTCCCAGCCTGTCCACTCTTGTGTGAATTCCTGCATGTCCACTCTTATATGAGTTCTTCCCTGTCCACTCTTATATGAGTTCCTCCCTGTCCACTCTTATATGAGTTCCTCCCTGTCCACTCTTATATGAGTTCCTCCCTGTCCACTCTTATATGAGTTCCTCCCTGTACACTCATATATTAGTTTCTCCCTGTCCTCTCTTATATGAGTTCCTCCCTGTCCACTCTTATATGAGTTGCTGCCTGTCCACTCGTATATGAGTTCCAGCCTGTCCACTCTTATGAGTTCCTCCATGTCCACTCTTATGAGTTCCTGCCTGTCCACTCTTATATGAGTTCCTGCCTGTCCACTCTTATGAGTTCCAGCCTGTCCACTCTTATGAGTTCCAGCGTGTCCACTCTTATATGAGTTCCTCCCTGTCCACTCTTATATTAGTTCCTCCCTGTCCACTCTTATATTAGTTCCTCCCTGTCCACTATTATATTAGTTCCTCCCTGTCCACTCATATATTAGTTCCTCCCTGTCCACTCTTATATTAGTTCCTCCCTGTCCACTCTTTTATTAGTTCCTCCATGTACACTCATATATTAGTTCCTCCCTGTCCTCTCTTATGAGTTCCTCCCTGTCCACTATTATATGAGTTGCTGCCTGTCCACTCGTATATGAGTTCCAGCCTGTCCACTCTTATATGAGTTCCTGCCTGTCCACTCTTATATGAGTTCCTGCATGTCCACTCTTATGAGTTCCTCCATGTCCACTCTTATGAGTTCCTTACTGTCCACTCTTATGAGTTCCTCCCTGTCCACTCTTATATGAGTTCCTGCCTGTCCACTCTTATATGAGTTCCAGCCTGTTCACTCTTATATGAGTTCCTGCCAGTCCACTCTTACATGAGTTCCTCCCTGTCCACTTTATATGAGTTCCTCCCTGTCCACTCTTATATGGGTTCCTGCCTGTCCACTCTTATATGAGTTCCCCCTTGTCCACTCTTATATGAGTTGCTCCCTGTCCATTCTTTAATGAGTTTCTCCCTGTCCACTCAAATATGAGTTCCTCCCTGACCACTCTTATATGTGTTCCTGCCTGTCCACTCTTATATGAGTTCCTCCCAGTCCACTCTTATGAGTTCCTCCCTGTCCACTCTTATATGAGTTTCTCCATGTCCACTCTTATATGAGTTCCTCCCTGACCACTCTTTTATGAGTTCCTGCCTGTCCACTCTTATATGAGTTCCCCCTGTCTACTATTATGAGTTCCTCCCAGTCCACTCTTATATGAGTTCCCCCTGTCCACTCTTATATGAGTTCCTCCATGTCCACTCTTATATGAGTTCCTCCATGTCCACCCTTATATGAGTTCCTCCCTGTCCAATCTTATATGAGTTGCTGCCTGCCACTCTTATATGAGTTCATCCATGTCCACTCTTATATGAGTTCCTCCCTGTCCACTCTTATATGAGTTGCTGCCTGCCACTAGTATATGAGTTCATCCATGTCCACTCTTATATGAGTTGCTGTCTGTCCACTCTTATATGAGTTCCTCCTGTCCACTCTTATATGAGTTGGACCTGTATACTCTTATATGAGTTCCTCCCTGTCCACTCTTATATGAGTTGCTGACTGTCCACTCTTATATGAGTTGCTGCATGTCCACTCTTATATGAATTCATCCTTGTCCACTCTTATATGAGTTCCTCCCTGTCCACTCTTATATGACTTCCTGCCTGTCCACTCTTATATGAATTCCTCCTTGTCCACTCTTATATGAGTTCATCCCTGTCCACTCTTATATGAGTTCCTCATTGTCCACTCTTATATGAGTCCCTCATTGTCCACTCTTATATGAGTTGCTGCCTGTCCACTCGTATATGAGTTCCCCCCTGTCCACTCTTGTGAGTTCCCCATTGTACAGTCTGTCCACTCTTATATGAGTTCCTCATTTTCCACTCTTATATGAGTTCCTCATTTTCCACTCTTATATGAGTTCCTCCCAGTCCACTCTTATATGAGTTGCTGCCTGTCCACTATTATATGAGTCCCACCTGTCCACTCTTGTGTGAATTCCTGCATGTCCACTCTTATATGAGTTCTTCCCTGTCCACTCTTATATGAGTTCCTCCCTGTCCACTCTTATATGAGTTCCTCCCTGTCCACTCTTATATGAGTTCCTCCCTGTCCACTCTTATATGAGTTCCTCCCTGTCCACTCTTATATGAGTTCCTCCCTGTCCACTCTTATATGAGTTCCTCCCTGTCCACTCTTATATTAGTTCCTCCCTGTACACTCATATATTAGTTTCTCCCTGTCCTCTCTTATATGAGTTCCTCCCTGTCCACTCTTATATGAGTTGCTGCCTGTCCACTCGTATATGAGTTGCAGCCTGTCCACTCTTATGAGTTCCTCCATGTCCACTCTTATGAGTTCCTCCTTGTCCACTCTTATATGAGTTCCTGCCTGTCCACTCTTATGAGTTCCAACCTGTCCACTCTTATGAGTTCCAGCCTGTCCACTCTTATATGAGTTCATCCCTGTCCACTCTTATATGAGTTCCTCACAGTCCACTCTTATATGAGTTCCTCATTGTCCACTCTTATATGAGTCCCTCATTGTCCACTCTTATATGAGTTGCTGCCTGTCCACTCGTATATGAGTTCCCCCCCTGTCCACTCTTGTGAGTTCCCCATTGTCCACTCGAATATGAGTTGCTGCCTGTCCACTATTATATGAGTTCCAGTCTGTCCACTCTTATATGAGTTCCTCATTGTCCACTCTTATATGAGTTCCTCATTTTCCACTCTAATATGAGTTCCTCGCAGTCCACTCATATATGAGTTGCTGCCTGTCCACTATTATATGAGTCCCAGCCTGTCCACTCTTGTGTGAATTCCTGCATGTCCACTCTTATATGAGTTCTTCCCTGTCCACTCTTATATGAGTTCCTCCCTGTCCACTCTTATATGAGTTCCTCCCTGTCCACTCTTATATGAGTTCCTCCCTGTACACTCATATATTAGTTTCTCCCTGTCCTCTCTTATATGAGTTCCTCCCTGTCCACTCTTATATGAGTTGCTGCCTGTCCACTCGTATATGAGTTCCAGCCTGTCCACTCTTATGAGTTCCTCCATGTCCACTCTTATGAGTTCCTGCCTGTCCACTCTTATATGAGTTCCTGCCTGTCCACTCTTATGAGTTCCAGCCTGTCCACTCTTATGAGTTCCAGCCTGTCCACTCTTATATGAGTTCCTCCCTGTCCACTCTTATATTAGTTCCTCCCTGTCCACTCTTATATTAGTTCTTCCCTGTCCACTATTATATTAGTTCCTCCCTGTCCACTCATATATTATTTCCTCCCTGTCCACTCTTATATTAGTTCCTCCCTGTCCACTCTTTTATTAGTTCCTCCATGTACACTCATATATTAGTTCCTCCCTGTCCTCTCTTATGAGTTCCTCCCTGTCCACTATTATATGAGTTGCTGCCTGTCCACTCGTATATGAGTTCCAGCCTGTCCACTCTTATATGAGTTCCTGCCTGTCCGCTCTTATATGAGTTCCTGCATGTCCACTCTTATGAGTTCCTCCATGTCCACTCTTATGAGTTCCTCACTGTCCACTCATATGAGTTCCTCCCTGTCCACTCTTATATGAGTTCCTGCCTGTCCACTCTTATATGAGTTCCAGCCTGTCCACTCTTATATGAGTTCCTGCCAGTCCACTCTTACATGAGTTCCTCCCTGTCCACTTTATATGAGTTCCTCCCTGTCCACTCTTATATGGGTTCCTGCCTGTCCACTCTTATATGAGTTCCCCCTTGTCCACTCTTATATGAGTTGCTCCCTGTCCATTCTTTAATGAGTTTCTCCCTGTCCACTCAAATATGAGTTCCTCCCTGACTACTCTTATATGTGTTCCTGCCTGTCCACTCTTATATGAGTTCCTCCCAGTCCACTCTTATGAGTTCCTCCCTGTCCACTCTTATATGAGTTTCTCCATGTCCACTCTTATATGAGTTCCTCCCTGACCACTCTTTTATGAGTTCCTGCCTGTCCACTCTTATATGAGTTCCCCCTGTCTACTATTATGAGTTCCTCCCTGTCCACTCTTATATGAGTTCCCCCTGTCCGCTCTTATATGAGTTCCTCCATGTCCACTCTTATATGAGTTCCTCCATGTCCACCCTTATATGAGTTCCTCCCTGTCCAATCTTATATGAGTTGCTGCCTGCCACTCTTATATGAGTTCATCCATGTCCACTCTTATATGAGTTCCTCCCTGTCCACTCTTATATGAGTTGCTGCCTGCCACGAGTATATGAGTTCATCCATGTCCACTCTTATATGAGTTGCTGTCTGTCCACTCTTATATGAGTTCCTCCTGTCCACTCTTATATGAGTTGGACCTGTATACTCTTATATGAGTTCCTCCCTGTCCACTCTTATATGAGTTGCTGACTGTCCACTCTTATATGAGTTGCTGCATGTCCACTCTTATATGAATTCATCCTTGTCCACTCTTATATGAGTTCCTCCCTGTCCACTCTTATATGACTTCCTGCCTGTCCACTCTTATATGAATTCCTCCTTGTCCACTCTTATATGAGTTCATCCCTGTCCACTCTTATATGAGTTCCTCACAGTCCACTCTTATATGAGTTCCTCATTGTCCACTCTTATATGAGTCCCTCATTGTCCACTCTTATATGAGTTGCTGCCTGTCCACTCGTATATGAGTTCCCCCCTGTCCACTCTTATGAGTTCCCCATTGTCCACTCGAATATGAGTTGCTGCCTGTCCACTATTATATGAGTTCCAGTCTGTCCACTCTTATATGAGTTCCTCATTTTCCACTCTTATATGAGTTCCTCATTTTCCACTCTTATATGAGTTCCTCCCAGTCCACTCTTATATGAGTTGCTGCCTGTCCACTATTATATGAGTCCCAGCCTGTCCACTCTTGTGTGAATTCCTGCATGTCCACTCTTATATGAGTTCTTCCCTGTCCACTCTTATATGAGTTCCTCCCTGTCCACTCTTATATGAGTTCCTCCCTGTCCACTCTTATATTAGTTCCTCCATGTACACTCATATATTAGTTTCTCCCTGTACTCTCTTATATGAGTTCCTCCCTGTCCACTCTTATATGAGTTGCTGCCTGTCCACTCGTATATGAGTTCCAGCCTGTCCACTCTTATGAGTTCCTCCATGTCCACTCTTATGAGTTCCTCCTTGTCCACTCTTATATGAGTTCCTGCCTGTCCACTCTTATGAGTTCCAGCCTGTCCACTCTTATGAGTTCCAGCCTGTCCACTCTTATATGAGTTCATCCCTGTCCACTCTTATATGAGTTCCTCACAGTCCACTCTTATATGAGTTCCTCATTGTCCACTCTTATATAAGTCCCTCATTGTCCACTCTTATATGAGTTGCTGCCTGCCCACTCGTATATGAGTTCCCCCCTGTCCACTCTTGTGAGTTCCCCATTGTCCACTCGAATATGAGTTGCTGCCTGTCCACTATTATATGAGTTCCAGTCTGTCCACTCTTATATGAGTTCCTCATTGTCCACTCTTATATGAGTTCCTCATTTTCCACTCTAATATGAGTTCCTCCCAGTCCACTCTTATATGAGTTGCTGCCTGTCCACTATTATATGAGTCACAGCCTGTCCACTCTTGTGTGAATTCCTGCATGTCCACTCTTATATGAGTTCTTCCCTGTCCACTCTTATATGAGTTCCTCCCTGTCCACTCTTATGTGAGTTCCTCCCTGTCCACTCTTATATGAGTTTCTCCCTGTCCACTCTTATATGAGTTCCTCCCTGTCCACTCTTATATGAGTTCCTCCCTGTCCACTCTTATATGAGTTCCTCCCTGTCCACTCTTATATTAGTTCCTCCCTGTACGCTCATTTATTAGTTTCTCCCTGTCCTCTCTTATATGAGTTCCTCCCTGTCCACTGTTATATGAGTTGCTGCCTGTCCACTCGTATATGAGTTCCAGCATGTCCACTCTTATGAGTTCCTCCATGTCCACTCTTATGAGTTCCTCCCTGTCCACTCTTATATGAGTTCCTGCCTGTCCACTCTTATGAGTTCCAGCCTGTCCACTCTTATGAGTTCCAGCCTGTCCACTCTTATATGAGTTCCTCCCTGTCCACTCTTATATTAGTTCCTCCCTGTCCACTCTTATATTAGTTCCTCCCTGTCCACTATTATATTAGTTCCTCCCTGTCCACTCATATATTAGTTCCTCCCTGTCCACTCTTATATTAGTTCCTCCCTGTCCACTCTTTTATTAGTTCCTCCATGTACACTCATATATTAGTTCCTCCCTGTCCTCTCTTATGAGTTCCTCCCTGTCCACTATTATATGAGTTGCTGCCTGTCCACTCGTATATGAGTTCCAGCCTGTCCACTCTTATATGAGTTCATGCCTGTCCACTCTTATATGAGTTCCTGCATGTCCACTCTTATGAGTTCCTCCATGTCCACTCTTGTGAGTTCCTCACTGTCCACTCTTATGAGTTCCTCCCTGTCCACTCTTATATTAGTTCCTCCCTGTACACTCTTATATGAGTTCCTGCCAGTCCACTCTTACATGAGTTCCTCCCTGTCCACTTTATATGAGTTCCTCCCTGTCCACTCTTATATGGGTTCCTGCCTGTCCACTCTTATATGAGTTCCCCCTTGTCCACTCTTATATGAGTTGCTCCCTGTCCATTCTTTAATGAGTTTCTCCCTGTCCACTCAAATATGAGTTCCTCCCTGACCACTCTTATATGTGTTCCTGCCTGTCCACTCTTATATGAGTTCCTCCCAGTCCACTCATATGAGTTCCTCCCTGTCCACTCTTATATGAGTTTCTCCATGTCCACTCTTATATGAGTTCCTCCCTGACCACTCTTTTATGAGTTCATGCCTGTCCACTCTTATATGAGTTCCCCCTGTCTACTATTATGAGTTCCTCCCTGTCCACTCTTATATGAGTTCCCCCTGTCCACTCTTATATGAGTTCCTCCATGTCCACTCTTATATGAGTTCCTCCATGTCCACCCTTATATGAGTTCCTCCCTGTCCAATCTTATATGAGTTGCTGCCTGCCACTCTTATATGAGTTCATCCATGTCCACTCTTATATGAGTTCCTCCCTGTCCACTCTTATATGAGTTGCTGCCTGCCACTAGTATATGAGTTCATCCATGTCCACTCTTATATGAGTTGCTGTCTGTCCACTCTTATATGAGTTGCTGCAAGTCCACTCTTATATGAATTCATCCTTGTCCACTCTTATATGAGTTCCTCCCTGTCCACTCTTATAATAGTTCCTCCCTGTCCACTCTTATATTAGTTCCTCCCTGTACACTCATATATTAATTCCTCACTGTCCACTCTTATATGAGTTCCTGCCTGTCCACTCTTATATGAGTTCCAGCCTGTCCACTCTTATATGAGTTCCTGCCTGTCCACTCTTACATGAGTTCCTCCCTGTCCACTTTATATAAGTTCCTCCCTGTCCACTCTTATATGGGTTCCTGCCTGTCCACTCTTATATGAGTTCCCCCTTGTCCACTCTTATATGAGTTGCTCCCTGTCCATTCTTTAATGAGTTTCTCCCTGTCCACTCAAATATGAGTTCCTCCCTGACCACTCTTATATGTGTTCCTGCCTGTCCACTCTTATATGAGTTCCTCCCAGTCCACTCTTATGAGTTCCTCCCTGTCCACTCTTATATGAGTTTCTCCATGTCCACTCTTATATGAGTTCCTCCCTGACCACTCTTATATGAGTTCCTGCCTGTCCACTCTTATATGAGTCCCCCCTGTCTACTCTTATGAGTTCCTCCCTGTCCACTCTTATATGAGTTCCCCCTGTCCACTCTTATATGAGTTCCTCCATGTCCACTCTTATATGAGTTCCTCCATGTCCACCCTTATATGAGTTCCTCCCTGTCCAATCTTATATGAGTTGCTGCCTGCCACTCTTATATGAGTTCATCCATGTCCACTATTATATGAGTTGCTGACTGTCCACTCTTATATGAGTTGCTGCATGTCCACTCTTATATGAATTCATCCTTGTCCACTCTTATATGAGTTCCTCCCTGTCCACTCTTATATAAATTCCGGCCTGTCCACACTTATATGAATTCCTCCTTGTCCACTCTTATATGAGTTCATCCCTGTCCACTCTTATATGAGTTCCTCACAGTCCACTCTTATATGAGTTCCTCATTGTCCACTCTTATATGAGTTCCTCCATGTCCACCCTTATATGAGTTCCTCCTTGTCCAATCTTATATGAGTTGCTGCCTGCCACTCTTATATGAGTTCATCCATGTCCACTCTTATATGAGTTCCTCCCTGTCCACTCTTATATGAGTTGCTGCCACTAGTATATGAGTTCATCCATGTCCACTCTTATATGAGTTGCTGTCTGTCCACTCTTATATGAGTTCCTCCTGTCCACTCTTATATGAGTTGGACCTGTATACTCTTATATGAGCTCCTCCCTGTCCACTCGTATATGAGTTGCTGACTGTCCACTCTTATATGAGTTGCTGAATGTCCACTCTTATATGAATTCATCCTTGTCCACTCTTATATGAGTTCCTCCCTGTCCACTCTTATATGACTTCCTGCCTGTCCACTCTTATATGAATTCCTCCTTGTCCACTCTTATATGAGTTCATCCCTGTCCACTCTTATATGAGTTCCTCACAGTCCACTCTTATAAGAGTTCCTCATTGTCAATTCTTATATGAGTCGCTCATTGTCCACTCTTATATGAGTTGCTGCCTGTCCACTCGTATATGAGTTCCCCCCTGTCCACTCTTGTGAGTTCCCCATTGTCCACTCGAATATGAGTTGCTGCCTGTCCACTATTATATGAGTTCCAGTCTGTCCACTCTTATATGAGTTCCTCATTTTCCACTCTTATATGAGTTCCTCATTTTCCACTCTTATATGAGTTCCTCCCAGTCCACTCTTATATGAGTTGCTGCCTGTCCACTATTATATGAGTCCCAGCTTGTCCACTCTTGTGTGAATTCCTGCATGTCCACTCTTATATGAGTTCTTCCCTGTCCACTCTTATATGAGTTCCTCCCTGTCCACTCTTATATGAGTTCCTCCCTTTCCACTCTAATATGAGTTCCTCCCTGTCCACTCTTATATGAGTTCCTCCCTGTCCACTCTTATATGAGTTCCTCCCTGTCCACTCTTATATGAGTTCCTCCCTGTCCACTCTTATATTAGTTCCTCCCTGTACACTCATATATTAGTTTCTCCCTGTCCTCTCTTATATGAGTTCCTCCCTGTCCACTCTTATATGAGTTGCTGCCTGTCCACTCGTATATGAGTTCCAGCCTGTCCACTCTTATGAGTTCCTCCATGTCCACTCTTATGAGTTCCTCCCTGTCCACTCTTATATGAGTTCCTGCCTGTCCATTCTTATGAGTTCCAGCCTGTCCACTTATTGAGTTCCAGCCTGTCCACTCTTATATGAGTTCCTCCCTGTCCACTCTTATATTAGTTCCTCCCTGTCCACTCTTATATTAGTTCCTCCCTGTCCACTCTTATATTAGTTCCTCCCTGTCCACTCTTATATTAGTTCCTCCCTGTCCACTCTTATATTAGTTCCTCCCTGTCCACTCTTATATTAGTTCCTCCATGTACACTCATATATTAGTTCCTCCCTGTCCTCTCTTATGAGTTCCTCCCTGTCCACTATTATATGAGTTGCTGCCTGTCCACTCTTATATGAGTTCCAGCCTGTCCACTCTAATATGAGTTCCTGCCTGTCCACTCTTACATGAGTTCCTCCCTGTCCACTTTATATGAGTTCCTCCATGTCCACTCTTATATGGGTTCCTGCCTGTCCACTCTTATATGAGTTCCCCCTTGTCCACTCTTATATGAGTTGCTCCCTGTCCATTCATTAATGAGTTTCTCCCTGTCCACTCAAATATGAGTTCCTCCCTGACCACTCTTATATGTGTTCCTGCCTGTCCACTCTTATATGAGTTCCTCCCAGTCCACTCTTATGAGTTCCTCCCTGTCCACTCTTATATGAGTTTCTCCATGTCCACTCTTATATGAGTTCCTGCCTGTCCACTCTTATATGAGTTCCCCCTGTCTACTCTTATGAGTTCCTCCCTGTCCACTCTTATATGAGTTCCCCCTGTCCACTCTTATATGAGTTCCTCCATGTCCACTCTTATATGAGTTCCTCCATGTCCACCCTTATATGAGTTACTCCCTGTCCAATCTTATATGAGTTGCTGCCTGCCACTCTTATATGAGTTCATCCATGTCCACTCTTATATGAGTTGCTGACTGTCCACTCTTATATGAGTTGCTGCATGTCCACTCTTATATGAATTCATCCTTGTCCACTCTTATATGAGTTCCTCCCTGTCCACTCTTATATGACGTCCTGCCTGTCCACTCTTATATGAATTCCTCCTTGTCCACTCTTATATGAGTTCATCCCTGTCCACTCTTATATGAGTTCCTCACAGTCCACTCTTATATGAGTTCCTCATTGTCCACTCTTATATGAGTCCCTCATTGTCCACTCTTATATGAGTTGCTGCCTGTCCACTCGTATATAAGTTCCCCCCTGTCCACTCTTGTGAGTTCCCCATTGTCCACTCGAATATGAGTTGCTGCCTGTCCACTATTATATGAGTTCCAGTCTGTCCTCTCTTATATGAGTTCCTCATTGTCCACTCTTATATGAGTTCCTCATTTTCCACTCTAATATGAGTTCTTCCCAGTCCACTCTTATATGAGTTGCTGCCTGTCCACTATTATATGAGTCCCAGCCTGTCCACTCTTGTGTGAATTCCTGCATGTCCACTCTTATATGAGTTCTTCCCTGTCCACTCTTATATGAGTTCCTCCATGTCCACTCTTATATGAGTTCCTCCCTGTCCACTCTTATATGAGTTCCTCCCTGTCCACTCTTATATGAGTTCCACCCTGTCCTTTCTTATATGAGTTCCTCCCTGTCCACTCTTATATGAGTTCCTCCCTGTCCACTCTTATATTAGTTCCTCCCTGTACACTCATATATTAGTTTCTCCCTGTCCTCTCTTATATGAGTTCCCCCCTGTCCACTCTTATATGAGTTGCTGCCTGTCCACTCGTATATGAGTTCCAGCCAGTCCACTCTTATGAGTTCCTCCATGTCCACTCTTATGAGTTCCTCCCTGTCCACTCTTATATGAGTTCCTGCCTGTCCACTCTTATGAGTTCCAGTCTGTCCACTCTTATGAGTTCCAGCCTGTCCACTCTTATATGAGTTCCTCCCTGTCCACTCTTATATTAGTTCCTCCCTGTCCACTCTTATATTAGTTCCTCCCTGTCCACTATTATATTAGTTCCTCCCTGTCCACTCATATATTAGTTCCTCCCTGTCCACTCTTATATTAGTTCCTCCCTGTCCACTCTTTTATTAGTTCCTCCATGTACACTCATATATTAGTTCCTCCCTGTCCTCTCTTATGAGTTCCTCCCTGTCCACTATTATATGAGTTGCTGCCTGTCCACTCGTATATGAGTTCCAGCCTGTCCACTCTTATATGAGTTCCTGCCTGTCCACTCTTATATGAGTTCCTGCATGTCCACTCTTATGAGTTCCTCCATGTCCACTCTTATGAGTTCCTCACTGTCCACTCTTATGAGTTCCTCCCTGTCCACTCTTATATGAGTTCCTGCCTGTCCACTCTTATATGAGTTCCAGCCTGTTCACTCTTATATGAGTTCCTGCCAGTCCACTCTTACATGAGTTCCTCCCTGTCCACTTTATATGAGTTCCTCCCTGTCCACTCTTATATGGGTTCCTGCCTGTCCACTCTTATATGAGTTCCCCCTTGTCCACTCTTATATGAGTTGCTCCCTGTCCATTCTTTAATGAGTTTCTCCCTGTCCACTCAAATATGAGTTCCTCCCTGACCACTCTTATATGTGTTCCTGCCTGTCCACTCTTATATGAGTTCCTCCCAGTCCACTCTTATGAGTTCCTCCCTGTCCAATCTTATATGAGTTTCTCCATGTCCACTCTTATATGAGTTCCTCCCTGACCACTCTTTTATGAGTTCCTGCCTGTCCACTCTTATATGAGTTCCCCCTGTCTACTATTATGAGTTCCTCCCTGTCCACTCTTATATGAGTTCCCCCTGTCCACTCTTATATGAGTTCCTCCATGTCCACTCTTATATGAGTTCCTCCATGTCCACCCTTATATGAGTTCCTCCCTGTCCAATCTTATATGAGTTGCTGCCTGCCACTCTTATATGAGTTCATCCATGTCCACTCTTATATGAGTTCCTCCCTGTCCACTCTTATATGAGTTGCTGCCTGCCACTAGTATATGAGTTCATCCATGTCCACTGTTATATGAGTTGCTGTCTGTCCACTCTTATATGAGTTCCTCCTGTCCACTCTTATATGAGTTGGACCTGTATACTCTTATATGAGTTCCTCCCTGTCCACTCTTATATGAGTTGCTGACTGTCCACTCTTATATGAGTTGCTGCATGTCCACTCTTATATGAATTCATCCTTGTCCACTCTTATATGAGTTCCTCCCTGTCCACTCTAATATGACTTCCTGCCTGTCCACTCTTATATGAATTCCTCCTTGTCCACTCTTATATGAGTTCATCCCTGTCCACTCTTATATGAGTTCCTCATTGTCCACTCTTATATGAGTCCCTCATTGTCCACTCTTATATGAGTTGCTGCCTGTCCACTCGTATATGAGTTCCCCCCTGTCCACTCTTGTGAGTTCCCCATTGTACAGTCTGTCCACTCTTATATGAGTTCCTCATTTTCCACTCTTATATGAGTTCCTCATTTTCCACTCTTATATGAGTTCCTCCCAGTCCACTCTTATATGAGTTGCTGCCTGTCCACTATTATATGAGTCCCAACTGTCCACTCTTGTGTGAATTCCTGCATGTCCACTCTTATATGAGTTCTTCCCTGTCCACTCTTATATGAGTTCCTCCCTGTCCACTCTTATATGAGTTCCTCCCTGTCCACTCTTATATGAGTTCCTCCCTGTCCACTCTTATATGAGTTCCTCCCTGTCCACTCTTATATGAGTTCCTCCCTGTCCACTCTTATATGAGTTCCTCCCTGTCCACTCTTATATTAGTTCCTCCCTGTACACTCATATATCAGTTTCTCCCTGTCCTCTCTTATATGAGTTCCTCCCTGTCCACTCTTATATGAGTTGCTGCCTGTCCACTCGTATATGAGTTCCAGCCTGTCCACTCTTATGAGTTCCTCCATGTCCACTCTTATGAGTTCCTCCTTGTCCACTCTTATATGAGTTCCTGCCTGTCCACTCTTATGAGTTCCAGCCTGTCCACTCTTATGAGTTCCAGCCTGTCCACTCTTATATGAGTTCATCCCTGTCCACTCTTATATGAGTTCCTCACAGTCCACTCTTATATGAGTTCCTCATTGTCCACTCTTATATGAGTCCCTCATTGTCCACTCTTATATGAGTTGCTGCCTGTCCACTCGTATATGAGTTCCCCCCCTGTCCACTCTTGTGAGTTCCCCATTGTCCACTCGAATATGAGTTGCTGCCTGTCCACTATTATATGAGTTCCAGTCTGTCCACTCTTATATGAGTTCCTCATTGTCCACTCTTATATGAGTTCCTCATTTTCCACTCTAATATGAGTTCCTCGCAGTCCACTCTTATATGAGTTGCTGCCTGTCCACTATTATATGAGTCCCAGCCTGTCCACTCTTGTGTGAATTCCTGCATGTCCACTCTTATATGAGTTCTTCCCTGTCCACTCTTATATGAGTTCCTCCCTGTCCACTCTTATATGAGTTCCTCCCTGTCCACTCTTATATGAGTTCCTCCCTGTCCACTCTTATATGAGTTCCTCCCTGTCCACTCTTATATGAGTTCCTCCCTGTACACTCATATATTAGTTTCTCCCTGTCCTCTCTTATATGAGTTCCTCCCTGTCCACTCTTATATGAGTTGCTGCCTGTCCACTCGTATATGAGTTCCAGCCTGTCCACTCTTATGAGTTCCTCCATGTCCACTCTTATGAGTTCCTGCCTGTCCACTCTTATATGAGTTCCTGCCTGTCCACTCTTATGAGTTCCAGCCTGTCCACTCTTATGAGTTCCAGCCTGTCCACTCTTATATGAGTTCCTCCCTGTCCACTCTTATATTAGTTCCTCCCTGTCCACTATTATATTAGTTCTTCCCTGTCCACTATTATATTAGTTCCTCCCTGTCCACTCATATATTATTTCCTCCCTGTCCACTCTTATATTAGTTCCTCCCTGTCCTCTCTTTTATTAGTTCCTCCATGTACACTCATATATTAGTTCCTCCCTGTCCTCTCTTATGAGTTCCTCCCTGTCCACTATTATATGAGTTGCTGCCTGTCCACTCGTATATGAGTTCAAGCCTGTCCACTCTTATATGAGTTCCTGCCTGTCCGCTCTTATATGAGTTCCTGCATGTCCACTCTTATGAGTTCCTCCATGTCCACTCTTATGAGTTCCTCACTGTCCACTCTTATGAGTTCCTCCCTGTCCACTCTTATATGAGTTCCTGCCTGTCCACTCTTATATGAGTTCCAGCCTGTCCACTCTTATATGAGTTCCTGCCAGTCCACTCTTACATGAGTTCCTCCCTGTCCACTTTATATGAGTTCCTCCCTGTCCACTCTTATATGGGTTCCTGCCTGTCCACTCTTATATGAGTTCCCCCTTGTCCACTCTTATATGAGTTGCTCCCTGTCCATTCTTTAATGAGTTTCTCCCTGTCCACTCAAATATGAGTTCCTCCCTGACTACTCTTATATGTGTTCCTGCCTGTCCACTCTTATATGAGTTCCTCCCAGTCCACTCTTATGAGTTCCTCCCTGTCCACTCTTATATGAGTTTCTCCATGTCCACTCTTATATGAGTTCCTCCCTGACCACTCTTTTATGAGTTCCTGCCTGTCCACTCTTATATGAGTTCCCCCTGTCTACTATTATGAGTTCCTCCCTGTCCACTCTTATATGAGTTCCCCCTGTCCACTCTTATATGAGTTCCTCCATGTCCACTCTTATATGAGTTCCTCCATGTCCACCCTTATATGAGTTCCTCCCTGTCCAATCTTATATGAGTTGCTGCCTGCCACTCTTATATGAGTTCATCCATGTCCACTCTTATATGAGTTCCTCCCTGTCCACTCTTATATGAGTTGCTGCCTGCCACGAGTATACGAGTTCATCCATGTCCACTCTTATATGAGTTGCTGTCTGTCCACTCTTATATGAGTTCCTCCTGTCCACTCTTATATGAGTTGGACCTGTATACTCTTATATGAGTTCCTCCCTGTCCACTCTTATATGAGTTGCTGACTGTCCACTCTTATATGAGTTGCTGCATGTCCACTCTTATATGAATTCATCCTTGTCCACTCTTATATGAGTTCCTCCCTGTCCACTCTTATATGACTTCCTGCCTGTCCACTCTTATATGAATTCCTCCTTGTCCACTCTTATATGAGTTCATCTCTGTCCACTCTTATATGAGTTCCTCACAGTCCACTCTTATATGAGTTCCTCATTGTCCACTCTTATATGAGTCCCTCATTGTCCACTCTTATATGAGTTGCTGCCTGTCCACTCGTATATGAGTTCCCCCCTGTCCACTCTTGTGAGTTCCCCATTGTCCACTCGAATATGAGTTGCTGCCTGTCCACTATTATATGAGTTCCAGTCTGTCCACTCTTATATGAGTTCCTCATTTTCCACTCTTATATGAGTTCCTCATTTTCCACTCTTATATGAGTTCCTCCCAGTCCACTCTTATATGAGTTGCTGCCTGTCCACTATTATATGAGTCCCAGCCTGTCCACTCTTGTGTGAATTCCTGCATGTCCACTCTTATATGAGTTCTTCCCTGTCCACTCTTATATGAGTTCCTCCCTGTCCACTCTTATATGAGTTCCTCCCTGTCCACTCTTATATGAGTTCCTCCCTGTCCACTCTTATATGAGTTCCTCCCTGTCCACTCTTATATGAGTTCCTCCCTGTCCACTCTTATATGAGTTCCTCCCTGTCCACTCTTATATTAGTTCCTCCCTGTACACTCATATATTAGTTTCTCCCTGTCCTCTCTTATATGAGTTCCTCCCTGTCCACTCTTATATGAGTTGCTGCCTGTCCACTCGTATATGAGTTCCAGCCTGTCCACTCTTATGAGTTCCTCCATGTCCACTCTTATGAGTTCCTCCTTGTCCACTCTTATATGAGTTCCTGCCTGTCCACTCTTATGAGTTCCAGCCTGTCCACTCTTATGAGTTCCAGCCTGTCCACTCTTATATGAGTTCCTCCCTGTCCACTCTTATATTAGTTCCTCCCTGTCCACTCTTATATTAGTTCCTCCCTGTCCACTCTTATATTAGTTCCTCCCTGTCCACTCATATATTAGTTCCTCCCTGTCCACTCTTATATTAGTTCCTCCCTGTCCACTCTTATATTAGTTCCTCCATGTACACTCATATATTAATTCCTCCCTGTCCTCTCTTATGAGTTCCTCCCTGTCCACTATTATATGAGTTGCTGCCTGTCCACTCGTATATGAGTTCCAGCCTGTCCACTCTTATATGAGTTCCTGCCTGTCCACTCTTATATGAGTTCCTGCCTGTCCACTCTTATGAGTTCCTCCATGTCCACTCTTATGAGTTCCTCACTGTCCACTCTTATGAGTTCCTCCCTGTCCACTCTTATATGAGTTCCTGCCTGTCCACTCTTATATGAGTTCCAGCCTGTCCACTCTTATATGAGTTCCTGCCTGTCCACTCTTACATGAGTTCCTCCCTGTCCACTTTATATGAGTTCCTCCCTGTCCACTCTTATATGGGTTCCTGCCTGTCCACTCTTATATGAGTTCCCCCTTGTCCACTCTTATATGAGTTGCTCCCTGTCCATTCTTTAATGAGTATCTCCATGTCCACTCAAATATGAGTTCCTCCCTGACCACTCCTATATGTGTTCCTGCCTGTCCACTCTTATATGAGTTCCTCCCAGTCCACTCTTATGAGTTCCTCCCTGTCCACTCTTATATGAGTTTCTCCATGTCCACTCTTATATGAGTTCCTCCCTGACCATTCTTATATGAGTTCCTGCCTGTCCACTCTTATATGAGTTCCCCCTGTCTACTATTATGAGTTCCTCCCTGTCCACTCTTATATGAGTTCCCCCTGTCCACTCTTATATGAGTTCCTCCATGTCCACCCTTATATGAGTTCCTCCCTGTCCAATCTTATATGAGTTGCTGCCTGCCACTCTTATATGAGTTCATCCATGTCCACTCTTATATGAGTTCCTCCCTGTCCACTCTTATATGAGTTGCTGCCTGCCACTAGTATATGAGTTCATCCATGTCCACTCTTATATGAGTTGCTGTCTGTCCACTCTTATATGAGTTCCTCCTGTCCACTCTTATATGAGTTGGACCTGTATACTCTTATATGAGTTCCTCCCTGTCCACTCTTATATGAGTTGCTGACTGTCCACTCTTATATGAGTTGCTGCATGTCCACTCTTATATGAATTCATCCTTGTCCACTCTTATATGAGTTCCTCCCTGTCCATTCTTATATAACTTCCTGCCTGTCCACTCTTATATGAATTCCTCCTTGTCCACTCTTATATGAGTTCATCCCTGTCCACTCTTATATGAGTTCCTCACAGTCCACTCTTATATGAGTTCCTCATTGTCCATTCTTATATGAGTCCCTCATTGTCCACTCTTATATGAGTTGCTGCCTGTCCACTATTATATGAGTCCCAGCCTGTCCACTCTTGTGTGAATTCCTGCATGTCCACTCTTATATGAGTTCTTCCCTGTCCACTCTTATATGAGTTCCTCCCTGTCCACTCTTATATGAGTTCCTCCCTTTCCACTCTAATATGGGTTCCTCCCTGTCCACTCTTATATGAGTTCCTCCCTGTCCACTCTTATATGAGTTTCTCCCTGTCCACTCTTATATGAGTTCCTCCCTGTCCACTCTTATATTAGTTCCTCCCTGTACACTCATATATTAGTTACTCCCTGTCCTCTCTTATATGAGTTCCTCCCTGTCCACTCGTATATGAGTTGCTGCCTGTCCACTCGTATATGAGTTCCAGCCTGTCCACTCTTATGAGTTCCTCCATGTCCACTTATTGAGTTCCAGCCTGTCCACTCTTATATGAGTTCCTCCCTGTCCACTCTTATATTAGTTCCTCCCTGTCCACTCTTATATTAGTTCCTCCCTGTCCACTCTTATATGAGTTCCTCCCTGTCCACTTTATATGAGTTCCTCCCTGTCCACTCTTATATGGGTTCCTGCCTGTCCACTCTTATATGAGTTCCCCCTTGTCCACTCTTATATGAGTTGCTCCCTGTCCATTCATTAATGAGTTTCTCCCTGTCCACTCAAATATGAGTTCCTCCCTGGCTACTCTTATATGTGTTCCTGCCTGTCCACTCTTATATGAGTTCCTCCCAGTCCACTCTTATGAGTTCCTCCCTGTCCACTCTTATATGAGTTTCTCCATGTCCACTCTTATATGAGTTCCTCCCTGACCACTCTTATAAGAGTTCCTGCCTGTCCACTCTTATATGAGTTCCCCATGTCTACTCTTATGAGTTCCTCCCTGTCCACTCTTATATGAGTTCCCCCTGTCCACTCTTATATGAGTTCCTCCATGTCAACTCTTATATGAGTTCCTCCATGTCCACCCTTTAATATATGAGTTCCTCCCTGTCCAATCTTATATGAGTTGCTGCCTGCCACTCTTATATGAGTTCATCCATGTCCACTCTTATATGAGTTCCTCCCTGTTCACTCTTATATGAGTTGCTGCCTGCCACTAGTATATGAGTTCATCCATGTCCACTCTTATATGAGTTGCTGTCTGTCCACTCTTATATGAGTTCCTCCTGTCCACTCTTATATGAGTTGGACCTGTATACTCTTATATGAGTTCCTCACTGTCCACTCTTATATGAGTTGCTGACTGTCCACTCTTATATGAGTTGCTGCAAGTCCACTCTTATATGAATTCATCCTTGTCCACTCTTATATGAGTTCCTCCCTGTCCACTCTTATAATAGTTCCTCCCTGTCCACTCTTATATTAGTTCCTCCCTGTACACTCATATATTAATTCCTCACTGTCCACTCTTATATGAGTTCCTGCCTGTCCACTCTTATATGAGTTCCAGCCTGTCCACTCTTATATGAGTTCCTGCCTGTCCACTCTTACATGAGTTCCTCCCTGTCCACTTTATATAAGTTCCTCCCTGTGCACTCTTATATGGGTTCCTGCCTGTCCACTCTTATATGAGTTCCCCCTTGTCCACTCCTATATGAGTTGCTCCCTGTCCATTCTTTAATGAGTTTCTCCCTGTCCACTCAAATATGAGTTCCTCCCTGACCACTCTTATATGTGTTCCTGCCTGTCCACTCTTATATGAGTTCCTCCCAGTCCACTCTTATGAGTTCCTCCCTGTCCACTCTTATATGAGTTTCTCCATGTCCACTCTTATATGAGTTCCTCCCTGACCACTCTTATATGAGTTCCTGCCTGTCCACTCTTATATGAGTCCCCCCTGTCTACTCTTATGAGTTCCTCCATGTCCACTCTTATATGAGTTCCCCCTGTCCACTCTTATATGAGTTCCTCCATGTCCACTCTTATATGAGTTCCTCCATGTCCACCCTTATATGAGTTCCTCCCTGTCCAATCTTATATGAGTTGCTGCCTGCCACTCTTATATGAGTTCATCCATGTCCACTATTATATGAGTTGCTGACTGTCCACTCTTATATGAGTTGCTGCATGTCCACTCTTATATGAATTCATCCTTGTCCACTCTTATATGAGTTCCTCCCTGTCCACTCTTATATAAATTCCGGCCTGTCCACTCTTATATGAATTCCTCCTTGTCCACTCTTATATGAGTTCATCCCTGTCCACTCTTATATGAGTTCCTCACAGTCCACTCTTATATGAGTTCCTCATTGTCCACTCTTATATGAGTTCCTCCATGTCCACCCTTATATGAGTTCCTCCCTGTCCAATCTTATATGAGTTGCTGCCTGCCACTCTTATATGAGTTCATCCATGTCCACTCTTATATGAGTTCCTCCCTGTCCACTCTTATATGAGTTGCTGCCTGCCACTAGTATATGAGTTCATCCATGTCCACTCTTATATGAGTTGCTGTCTGTCCACTCTTATATGAGTTCCTCCTGTCCACTCTTATATGAGTTGGACCTGTATACTCTTATATGAGCTCCTCCCTGTCCACTCTTATATGAGTTGCTGACTGTCCACTCTTATATGAGTTGCTGAATGTCCACTCTTATATGAATTCATCCTT
Organism: Siphonodentalium dalli; assembly: GCA_032622095.1. Taxonomy (NCBI): domain Eukaryota; kingdom Metazoa; phylum Mollusca; class Scaphopoda; order Gadilida; family Siphonodentaliidae; genus Siphonodentalium; species Siphonodentalium dalli. The sequence goes on from CP136068.1 coordinate 62,301,872, forward strand.
GTCCACTCTTATATGAGTTCCTCCCTGTCCACTCTTATATGACTTCCTGCCTGTCCACTCTTATATGAATTCCTCCTTGTCCACTCTTATATGAGTTCATCCCTGTCCACTCTTATATGAGTTCCTCACAGTCCACTCTTATAAGAGTTCCTCATTGTCCATTCTTATATGAGTCGCTCATTGTCCACTCTTATATGAGTTGCTGCCTGTCCACTCGTATATGAGTTCCCCCCTGCCCACTCTTGTGAGTTCCCCATTGTCCACTCGAATATGAGTTGCTGCCTGTCCACTATTATATGAGTTCCAGTCTGTCCACTCTTATATGAGTTCCTCATTTTCCACTCTTATATGAGTTCCTCATTTTCCACTCTTATATGAGTTCCTCCCAGTCCACTCTTATATGAGTTGCTGCCTGTCCACTATTGTATGAGTCCCAGCCTGTCCACTCTTGTGTGAATTCCTGCATGTCCACTCTTATATGAGTTCTTCCCTGTCCACTCTTATATGAGTTCCTCCCTGTCCACTCTTATATGAGTTCCTCCCTTTCCACTCTAATATGAGTTCCTCCCTGTCCACTCTTATATGAGTTCCTCCCTGTCCACTCTTATATGAGTTCCTCCCTGTCCACTCTTATATGAGTTCCTCCCTGTCCACTCTTATATTAGTTCCTCCCTGTACACTCATATATTAGTTTCTCCCTGTCCTCTCTTATATGAGTTCCTCCCTGTCCACTCTTATATGAGTTGCTGCCTGTCCACTCGTAAATGAGTTCCAGCCTGTCCACTCTTATGAGTTCCTCCATGTCCACTCTTATGAGTTCCTCCCTGTTCACTCTTATATGAGTTCCTGCCTGTCCATTCTTATGAGTTCCAGCCTGTCCACTTATTGAGTTCTAGCCTGTCCACTCTTATATGAGTTCCTCCCTGTCCACTCTTATATTAGTTCCTCCCTGTCCACTCTTATATTAGTTCCTCCCTGTCCACTCTTATATTAGTTCCTCCCTGTCCACTCTTATATTTGTTCCTCCCTGTCCACTCTTATATTAGTTCCTCCCTGTCCACTCTTATATTAGTTCCTCCATGTACACTCATATATTAGTTCCTCCCTGTCCTCTCTTATGAGTTCCTCCCTGTCCACTATTATATGAGTTGCTGCCTGTCCACTCGTATATGAGTTCCAGCCTGTCCACTCTTATATGAGTTCCTGCCTGTCCACTCTTATATGAGTTCCTGCCTGTCCACTCTTATGAGTTCCTCCATGTCCACTCTTATGAGTTCCTCACTGTCCACTCTTATGAGTTCCTCCCTGTCCACTCTTATATGAGTTCCTGCCTGTCCACTCTTATATGAGTTCCAGCCTGTCCACTCTAATATGAGTTCCTGCCTGTCCACTCTTACATGAGTTCCTCCCTGTCCACTTTATATGAGTTCCTCCATGTCCACTCTTATATGGGTTCCTGCCTGTCCACTCTTATATGAGTTCCCCCTTGTCCACTCTTATATGAGTTTCTCCCTGTCCACTCAAATATGAGTTCCTCCCTGGCCACTCTTATATGTGTTCCTGCCTGTCCACTCTTATATGAGTTCCTCCCAGTCCACTCTTATGAGTTCCTCCCTGTCCACTCTTATATGAGTTTCTCCATGTCCACTCTTATATGAGTTTCTCCCTGACCACTCTTATAAGAGTTCCTGCCTGTCCACTCTTATATGAGTTCCCCATGTCTACTCTTATGAGTTCCTCCCTGTCCACTCTTATATGAGTTCCCCCTGTCCACTCTTATATGAGTTCCTCCATGTCAACTCTTATATGAGTTCCTCCATGTCCACCCTTTAATATATGAGTTCCTCCCTGTCCAATCTTATATGAGTTGCTGCCTGCCACTCTTATATGAGTTCATCCATGTCCACTCTTATATGAGTTCCTCCCTGTCCACTCTTATATGAGTTGCTGCCTGCCACTAGTATATGAGTTCATCCATGTCCACTCTTATATGAGTTGCTGTCTGTCCACTCTTATATGAGTTCCTCCTGTCCACTCTTATATGAGTTGGACCTGTATACTCTTATATGAGTTCCTCACTGTCCACTCTTATATGAGTTGCTGACTGTCCACTCTTATATGAGTTGCTGCATGTCCACTCTTATATGAATTCATCCTTGTCCACTCTTATATGAGTTCCTCCCTGTCCACTCTTATATTAGTTCCTCCCTGTCCACTCTTATATTAGTTCCTCCCTGTACACTCATATATTAATTCCTCACTGTCCACTCTTATATGAGTTCCTGCCTGTCCACTCTTATATGAGTTCCAGCCTGTCCACTCGTATATGAGTTCCTGCCTGTCCACTCTTACATGAGTTCCTCCCTGTCCACTTTATATGAGTTCCTCCCTGTCCTCTCTTATATGGGTTCCTGCCTGTCCACTCTTATATGAGTTCCCCCTTGTCCACTCTTATATGAGTTGCTCCCTGTCCATTCTTTAATGAGTTTCTCCCTGTCCACTCAAATATGAGTTCCTCCCTGACCACTCTTATATGTGTTCCTGCCTGTCCACTCTTATATGAGTTCCTCCCAGTCCACTCTTATGAGTTCCTCCCTGTCCACTCTTATATGAGTTTCTCCATGTCCACTCTTATATGAGTTCCTCCCTGACCACTCTTATATGAGTTCCTGCCTGTCCACTCTTATATGAGTTCCCCCTGTCTACTCTTATGAGTTCCTCCCTGTCCACTCTTATATGAGTTCCCCCTGTCCACTCTTATATGAGTTCCTCCATGTCCACTCTTATATGAGTTCCTCCATGTCCACCCTTATATGAGTTCCTCCCTGTCCAATCTTATATGAGTTGCTGCCTGCCACTCTTATATGAGTTCATCCATGTCCACTATTATATGAGTTGCTGACTGTCCATTCTTATATGAGTTGCTGCATGTCCACTCTTATATGAATTCATCCTTGTCCACTCTTATATGAGTTCCACCCTGTCCACTCTTATATGACTTCCTTCCTGTCCACTCTTATATGAATTCCTCCTTGTCCACTCTTATATGAGTTCATCCCTCTCCACTCTTATATGAGTTCCTCACAGTCCACTCTTATATGAGTTCCTCATTGTCCACTCTTATATGAGTCCCTCATTGTCCACTCTTATATGAGTTGCTGCCTGTCCACTCGTATATGAGTTCCCCCCTGTCCACTCTTGTGAGTTCCCCATTGTCCACTCGAATATGAGTTGCTGCCTGTCCACTATTATATGAGTTCCAGTCTGTCCACTCTTATATGAGTTCCTCATTTTCCACTCTTATATGAGTTCCTCATTTTCCACTCTAATATGAGTTCCTCCCAGTCCACTCTTATATGAGTTGCTGCCTGTCCAGTATTATATGAGTCCCAGCCTGTCCACTCTTGTGTGAATTCCTGCATGTCCACTCTTATATGAGTTCTTCCCTGTCCACTCTTATATGAGTTCCTCCCTGTCCACTCTTATATGAGTTCCTCCCTGTCCACTCTTATATGAGTTCCTCCCTGTCCACTCTTATATGAGTACCTCCCTGTCCACTCTTATATGAGTTCCTCCCTGTCCACTCTTATATGAGTTCCTCCCTGTCCACTCTTATATTAGTTCATCCCTGTACACTCATATATTAGTTTCTCCCTGTCCTCTCTTATATGAGTTCCTCCCTGTCCACTCTTATATGAGTTGCTGCCTGTCCACTCGTATATGAGTTCCAGCCTGTCCACTCTTATGAGTTCCTCCATGTCCACTCTTATGAGTTCCTCCCAGTCCACTCTTATATGATTTCCTGCCTGTCCACTCTTATGAGTTCCAGCCTGTCCACTCTTATGAGTTCCAGCCTGTCCACTCTTATATGAGTTCCTCCCTGTCCACTCTTATATTAGTTCCTCCCTGTCCACTCTTATATTAGTTCCTCCCTGTCCACTCTTATATTAGTTCCTCCCTGTCCACTCATATATTAGTTCCTCCCTGTCCACTCTTATATTAGTTCCTCCCTGTCCACTCTTATATTAGTTCCTCCATGTACACTCATATATTAGTTCCTCCCTGTCCTCTCTTATGAGTTCCTCCCTGTCCACTATTATATGAGTTGCTGCCTGTCCACTCTTATATGAGTTCCTGCCTGTCCACTCTTATATGAGTTCCTGCCTGTCCACTCTTATGAGTTCCTCCATGTCCACTCTTATGAGTTCCTCACTGTCCACTCTTATGAGTTCCTCCCTGTCCACTCTTATATGAGTTCCTGCCTGTCCACTCTTATATGAGTTCCAGCCTGTCCACTCTTATATGAGTTCCTGCCTGTCCACTCTTACATGAGTTCCTCCCTGTCCACTTTATATGAGTTCCTCCTTGTCCACTCTTATATGGGTTCCTGCCTGTCCACTCTTATATGAGTTCCCCCTTGTCCACTCTTATATGAGTTGCTCCCTGTCCATTCTTTAATGAGTTTCTCCCTGTCCACTCAAATATGAGTTCCTCCCTGACCACTCTTATATGTGTTCCTGCCTGTCCACTCTTATATGAGTTCCTCCCAGTCCACTCTTATGAGTTCCTCCCTGTCCACTCTTATATGAGTTCCTCCCTGACCACTCTTATAAGAGTTCCTGCCTGTCCACTCTTATATGAGTTCCCCATGTCTACTCTTATGAGTTCCTCCCTGTCCACTCTTATATGAGTCCCCCCTGTCCACTCTTATATGAGTTCCTCCATGTCAACTCTTATATGAGTTCCTCCATGTCCACCCTTTAATATATGAGTTCTTCCCTGTCCAATCTTATATGAGTTGCTGCCTGCCACTCTTATATGAGTTCATCCATGTCCACTCTTATATGAGTTCCTCCCTGTCCACTCTTATATGAGTTGCTGCCTGCCACTAGTATATGAGTTCATCCATGTCCACTCTTATATGAGATGCTGTCTGTCCACTCTTATATGAGTTCCTCCTGTCCACTCTTATATGAGTTGGACCTGTATACTCTTATATGAGTTCCTCACTGTCCACTCTTATATGAGTTGCTGACTGTCCACTCTTATATGAGCTGCTGCATGTCCACTCTCATATGAATTCATCCTTGTCCACTCTTATATGAGTTCCTCCCTGTCCACTCTTATATTAGTTCCTCCCTGTCCACTCTTATATTAGTTCCTCCCTGTACACTCATATATTAATTCCTCACTGTCCACTCTTATATGAGTTCCTGCCTGTCCACTCTTATATGAGTTCCAGCCTGTCCACTCGTATATGAGTTCCTGCCTGTCCACTCTTACATGAGTTCCTCCCTGTCCACTTTATTTGAGTTCCTCCCTGTCCTCTCTTATATGGGTTCCTGCCTGTCCACTCTTATATGAGTTCCCCCTTGTCCACTCTTATATGAGTTGCTCCCTGTCCATTCTTTAATGAGTTTCTCCCTGTCCACTCAAATAAGAGTTCCTCCCTGACCACTCTTATATGTGTTCCTGCCTTTCCACTCTTATATGAGTTCCTCCCAGTCCACTCTTATGAGTTCCTCCCTGTCCACTCTTATATGAGTTTCTCCATGTCCACTCTTATATGAGTTTCTCCCTGACCACCCTTATATGAGTTCCTGCCTGTCCACTCTTATATGAGTTCCCCCTGTCTACTCTTATGAGTTCCTCCCTGTCCACTCTTATATGAGTTCCCCCTGTCCACTCTTGTATGAGTTCCTCCATGTCCACTCTTATATGAGTTCCTCCATGTCCACCCTTATATGAGTTCCTCCCTGTCCAATCTTATATGAGTTGCTGCCTGCCACTCTTATATGAGTTCATCCATGTCCACTATTATATGAGTTGCTGACTGTCCACTCTTATATGAGTTGCTGCATGTCCACTCTTATATGAATTCATCCTTGTCCACTCTTATATGAGTTCCTCCCTGTCCACTCTTATATGACTTCCTTCCTGTCCACTCTTATATGAATTCCTCCTTGTCCACTCTTATATGAGTTCATCCCTGTCCACTCTTATATGAGTTCCTCACAGTCCACTCTTATATGAGTTCCTCGTTGTCCACTCTTATATGAGTCCCTCATTGTCCACTCTTATATGAGTTGCTGCCTGTCCACTCGTATATGAGTTCCCCCCTGTCCACTCTTGTGAGTTCCCCATTGTCCACTCGAATATGAGTTGCTGCCTGTCCACTATTATATGAGTTCCAGTCTGTCCACTCTTATATGAGTTCCTCATTTTCCACTCTTATATGAGTTCCTCATTTTCCACTCTAATATGAGTTCCTCCCAGTCCACTCTTATATGAGTTGCTGCCTGTCCAGTATTATATGAGTCCCAGCCTGTCCACTCTTGTGTGAATTCCTGCATGTCCACTCTTATATGAGTTCTTCCCTGTCCACTCTTATATGAGTTCCTCCCTGTCTACTCTTATATGAGTTCCTCCCTGTCCACTCTTATATGAGTTCCTCCCTGTCCACTCTTATATGAGTACCTCCCTGTCCACTCTTATATGAGTTCCTCCCTGTCCACTCTTATATGAGTTCCTCCCTGTCCACTCTTATATTAGTTCCTCCCTGTACACTCATATATTAGTTTCTCCCTGTCCTCTCTTATATGAGTTCCTCCCTGTCCACTCTTATATGAGTTGCTGCCTGTCCACTCGTATATGAGTTCCAGCCTGTCCACTCTTATGAGTTCCTCCATGTCCACTCTTATGAGTTCCTCCCAGTCCACTCTTATATGATTTCCTGCCTGTCCACTCTTATGAGTTCCAGCCTGTCCACTCTTATGAGTTCCAGCCTGTCCACTCTTATATGAGTTCCTCCCTGTCCACTCTTATATTAGTTCCTCCCTGTCCACTCTTATATTAGTTCCTCCCTGTCCAC